>CM045758.1:26389048-27589048 GCA_025200525.1 Camellia lanceoleosa
TTCTAATCAAAACGACGTTTGACTCCGGCGAATATTTTGCCGACATTTAACTTTGTGCACTCTTTAACTTGTAAATTCTCTCAGAATTTCAACAAGTGTTAACATCATTTCTCATCTATTCTTCGGTTTAAACATCATCTCGGCTTGACTTCGGTTAAGCATCATCTTCGTTTAACTTCGATTAAACATCATCTCGGCTTAACTTCGGTTAAGCATCATCTCCGTTTAACTTCGGTTAAACATCGGCTTAACTTCGGTTAAGCATCATCTCAGTTTAACTTCGGTTAAACATCATCTCGGCTTAACTTCGGTTAAGCATCATTGCAGTTTGTACTCTTGTACCTTGTTGCTTCTTTGGACAGTATAAGTTTCTTTTCATGGCCGATGTGCCTCTTGTTTCTCTTGAATGCTTTATCTTTCTTTGAATGCTTGTACCTTTCTTCTCTATATGATTCTATACTTAGAATATTTTGCATATACTCTTCATATTTCTTTCTTCTTTATGCAATCTTCTCGAGATTATATACCTCGGGTAAAATAACTGTAAACTTTACTTCGGCAAGATACTGACCTGCAATCTTTTCATCAATTTCAACAAGTATAAAACATATACTATTCAATGTTAACTTTGCAAACTTTTCTCAAGTTTCAACGAGTGTTCAAACAATAATTGCTACAAATTTCAACAAGGATTAACATAAACAGTAAACTTTACTCAAGTTATAACAAGTGTTAAACAATGATCTACTTGTAAATTGCTACAAATTTCAACAAAGGTTTAAACAATATACTTAGCTTTTACTTCAACCTGTAAATTGCTGCAAATTTCAACAGATGCTCTCATGTCGGCTTAACATCATCTTGTAAATTGCTACAAATTTCAACAAGTGTTAAGCAATGATCTTTGGCTCAATCACCTCGTGAATTTCTATAAGTCTGTAAACAATAGCATCGGCTTCACCTCGACTTGTAAATTGCTACAAATTTCAACAAGCGAGGAGAATAGTAATCTCGGCTTAACTTTCACTTGTAAATTGCTACAAATTTCAACAAGGGAAGCTAAGGAACCATCTCGGCTTAACTTCAACTTGTAAATTGCTACAAATTTCAACAAGCGATAGACAATGATCTCGGTCTATCTACAACTTGTAAATTGCTACAAATTTCAACAAGCGATAGACAATGATCTCGGTCTATCTTCAACTTGTAAATCGCTACAGATTTCAACAAGCGTTAAGGAATGGTTTCAGCTTAACAACTTGTAAATTGCTACAAATTTCAACAAGTGTTAAGGAATTTTTGTCAGCTTAACAACTTGTAAATTGCTACGAATTTCAACAAGCGTTAAGGAATGGTTTCAGCTCAACAACTTGTAAATTGCTACAAATTTCAACAAGTGTTAAGGAATCTTTGTCAGCTTAACAACTTGTAAATTGCTACAAATTTCAACAAGTGTTAAGGAATCTTTGGTCTTAACTTCGGTTAAGAATCTTCCTCACATAGCTTCTGTTAAAGATCTTCTTGGCTTAACTTCGGTTAAGAATCTTCTCGGCTTAACTACGGTTAAGCATCTTCTCGGCTTAACTACAGTTAAGCATCTTCTTGGTTTAACTTCGGTTAAGAATCTTCTCGGCTTAACTACGGTTAAGAATCTTCTCGGCTTAACTACGGTTAAGCATCTTCTCGGCTTAACTACAGTTAAGCATCTTCTTGGTTTAACTTCGGTTAAGAATCTTCTCGGCTTAACTACGGTTAAGCATCTTCTCGGCTTAACTACAGTTAAGCATCTTCTTGGTTTAACTTCGGTTAAGCATCTTCTCGGCTTAACTACGGTTAAGCATCTTCTCGGCTTAACTACGGTTAAGCATCTTCTTGGTTTAACTTCGGTTAAACATCATCTCGGCTTAACTTCGGTTAAGCATTATCTTTGGATTCAAGCCGGGGTTTTCAACTCGGCCAACTTTAGTCTGATCTTGTGTGTTTCCTTTTTATCCTCTGGGATCTTAGATTTGCTCATTGTGCTCTTCTTTTCTCGGACTTAAGCTCCGAGATCTTATCTTCTTAGATCTGCTCACTCGGTTTGAGCTCTTCTTTTCTCGGACCTACTCATCTAGGCCGAGATCATGTCTTCTAGGGTCCGGGATCTGGAATCCGGGATCTGTTCACTTAGACTGAGCTCTTCTATACTTGAATGTCATCTCCTTGGGAGCGCTCATGCCCCCTGCCTTTGCACCACTTCTGGAAGGGTCTTCGTTCCTCCGCAGGTATCTATTTTTCCATACCTGGAGGTCATCTTTGTTGTAGTATCCGCTTCGATCTGTTGTCTTTGATGCGTCACCTTCCTGGCCGGTGTCTTTCACTCCGTGACTCTGGTCACGAGTTTCTGTGTTGCGGTCGTCCCCTTCAGTGTCGAGGTCGATAGGTCTCCCACTCCCAGCAGGAGTGTTTGTCTTCAATCTGATCCTTCTGTCCGTCACTGGCCATCTATTCTTCTTTCTTTCCCACAGACGGCGCCAAATTGTGTGAGTGATTTTCTGACCACACTGCCCGCTTAGTAGTCAACTGGAGAGCACCGGCAGAATAGATGGCACCTGGCTGACCTGCAACAGAAATATAAGAATCCCGCGGTGGTTCGTCCACCCGGGGGCACTCCGACGATCAAGTCAGTATATCTCTCAAAGATAAATCAAGTGCTAAACTCACAAGCTTGAGTATCAAAAGCATACCTTAGACCCATGGGGGTGCCTCTTATTTATAGCCAACTCAATCCCAGTCCCAATGAGAGCCTAACTCCAATGAACTCAGGATTACTGCTAATCTGGGACTCCCAGTGGGATCAGGATAAACTCCCTAAGAGTTTTATCTTTACCCAAACTGAAGTCTTCTCACAATCTAGGACTCTTGTCCTATATCCAGGTTGAGTTCCCTCTTCATTCTAGGACTCTTGTCCCTCATCCACTTATCTCGGATTCCAATATCTTCGGAGATAACCTCAACCTTGCCGAGATCACCTCGGCGTCACGACCAGGACACGTGGCACCTCGGCTGACACGTCGGCGTCACCTTGCCACGTGTTGGTACTCTGAAAATATATCCCCACAAAATGCATTATCAAAACTAGCTCTACATGGATGCAAACGGTCTCTGCTTTCTTTCAAAACTGGATTAAAACGAGACAAAACATGCTGGGTACCAACCAGGTCCTTGCCGAAATCCCACACCTCTTGGCCGAGGTGTGGTTACCTAGGCTTCGGCGTGCGGCTGACTGCCGAGGTGCAGTCCCGATGGCCACATTCAAGGAAATGAAGTCGGGAAAATCTTGGTTTCCCTCTGCTGAAGAACATAAAGAACATGAATGCTAAAATCATAACTTGTTATTATAAAAATCTGGGGTTTCATGCTATGAGTTCGAAAACATGGACCTGGGTACCCATACTTGAAGACTCCGCGAAAACAAACACAAAAATATGGATCTTGTTATAAACTTTCAGATCAAACAAGGCTTTTATTCAAGAACACGTGAATATCACTTTCTCTTTCTAAAACTGAACTTCAAAGCAATGCATGGCTCATGAAACATGCTAGATCATGCAATGTAGCTAGATAAACAATAAGAACAACAAGAATAGATCAAGATTCTAACCTCAAGACAAGAATCAAACGGCTCAAAGTATGAAGATCAAGCTTGGGATCTACTTTCTCTCAAGAACTCCTTATTCCCTCTTCCTAGAGCTTCTCTCTCTATAAAGGCAAAGATATGGAGATGATATGGTTTCTCTCTCTCTGCCGGCTGATTTAGCCTTCTGCTGGGACACGTGGCACTACCGGATTGGTTCTCCTCAAAAAGGTGATTGAAAGACAAGACATGTGTAAGGAAAAGTGTATTCAACAAGCTAGACGGCATGGGCACTCCGGCGAGTAATGACTTCGGCTAAGGGCAAGGCTTCGGCAAGTAAGGTGACAATGATCTCGGCTAGGAAGGACAACACTTGACTTAGCTGTGCCACACCTCGGCCTAGATGTGCCACACCTCGGTCTAGGTCATACCTGTCCAGGAAAGAGATCACTTGGGTTCAAGGATAACATCTCGGCCTTGGTGATACACACCTCGGCCCAGATGATGACATCTCGGCCAATATGCCAGGACGAAGGTGGAGGTCAACCAAAGTGGTTCCAAGGTAGTTCTAGAATTAAGATGACCTTGGCTTGGAATATCCTAGGCTTGTCACAGCAAGGAAGGAACAAAACATGCATACAACACTTAAGCAAAACAAGACAAGGTTCATGAATGCAAACTTAACAAGACAAGGTTATGCAAATGCACATGAACATGACTAAGACATGAATGTGGGTTATTACATCCTTCCCCCCTTAAAGAAGTTTGGTCCCCAAACTTAACTTACTTTGTCCCCAAAACAATTCCGGATGCCGGGTTCTTATCTCTTTTTATCTTCTCTAGCCCTTACCTTGGGACAATCCTTAATACGATGACCCATCTCACCGCATTCAAAACATGCTCCAGATATCCGATGACAAACTCCAAAATGTTGCCTCCCGTAACTTGTACATGTCGGCCTGGTGCCACATTCCTGATTCGTGCTGTTGGAACTGCCCACATTTGTCTTTTTCTCGGCATCACACGGATCTGGGAGATTGTCATAGGTCTGCCTCTTTTTCTGATTCTCCCCCAAATTCTAACTCTTGTTCAAGTTGGCTTCTACCAGGATGGCTTTATCTAATACTCCGGTATACGTCGGCATGTTAAGTAAATTAACCCGATCTTGTATTGGTCCCCGAAGTCCACTCTCAAACTTCCTAGCTTTCCTGTATTCGTTGTTGACCATGTGGGGTGCATACCTTGCCAAATCGGTGAAAGCACGATCGTATTCGGCCACTGTTTTGCTGCCTTGTGTTAACATCTGAAATTCTGTGGTCTTGCAATCTCGGACACTGAGAGGGAAATGCTTGTCATAGAATAACTCCAAAAATCTGGCCCAAGTCAAGTCTGGATTGCCTTCTCGGGTCATCACCCACCATCTACGAGCGTCGTCTTCTAATGTGAATGCTGCCAATGACACCTTCTGAACGTTGGTGCTGGGAAAAACCTCAAACAGCTTCTCCATCTCAAGAACCCATGCTTCTGCTTTCATCGACTCTAAATCTCCTTGGAACTTTGGCGGATTCATCTTCTTGAATTCTTTGATCAAGGTCAATGTGCCATCCCCATACAACGCTGGCTGCGGAGGCACTTGTGGTGATGGAGGAGGTAGAGGTGGAACTGCATGTCGGCCATCTGTCTGCTCAGCCTGAGTAGATGTAGTGCTAGTATTCTGCTGTCTTGCTTGCCTCAACTCATTTGCCAAACCCTCTACCATCATTTCTAATCTGTCTAACCTGTCTTCGGGATGATCTCGGCCAACTGGAGGTCTACCCCTCCTCATGATGCTAGGAGTATGCAAAATGTGGCTTTTTAAACAAAATGAACGACTAGACATGTATGCAAGTAACAATTAATCATGCCGAGATAATGCACACCTTGTCAAGTAGCAAGCAATATGATGCAACCCTAACATCATTCTAAGGGACATCCTATGCTCTTTACGACTCAAGGTGTGTGAATAACGTATTAATAAGAACTCATGCTTTGATACCAATCTGTTACGACCCCATTCTGCCCCTAGTAGAATGGTGCCATGATGGCCAGTAATCCGAGATTACCAAAGGCCAACTTACAAAGATTCACACACAATCAAAGTATATATATGGGACTTACATGTGCAGAAGCAATAAATTAAAATCTAGGTAGTCCATAAGAGCTGTGCATAGATCAAATGAAATGACATACATCATAATCATAATATTACAACTTGAATACAAATAAAGTAAGGTACATATTATATCTTGATCAAAAGGCTTATCAAGCTGACATAAACATTGCCGACATAACATAAATCCAAAACATCTTGCAAAACACACACATCTAGGCGTCACTGCCTTCTTGCTTGGCACCTACATATATACATAGAGAGGGTGAGCTTGGATACTCAGTGAATGGTATAAATAATAAAGGGTTAAATGAATGATATCCGAGATCTTTATCAAAACCATACATATCAAAGCTTGTAACAAAACATGGGATGAATCAAGTTCATCAATCAAATCTTTCAAAGCTTCTTGGGATGTTTAATAACATCAACATAATACTTAGGGTGATGACATTCTGGACAAAACAAGGGAATAATCGACCCGGAATTGATTAGACAAATCCACCTGTACACCAGACCGTCGGTGGGGCCATCCGTTCATAGACCATCGATGGCAGAGATCTCTCAAACATGATGCTACATAAGCTTAGAGTCCTCTAGCATGGGAGGACTTTCCAAGAATGTCATCCAAAACAAAGCTAATACTTGATACACAAAATAGGGATAATCATTCATGCTTAACAAATACTTTTCCAAAACGAAGCAAAACAAAGCTTTATCAAAACTTTATAACATAACTTTATTAAAAATACCACTCACTTAGTTCTTTGGATGACGGGGTTAAAGCAAGGGTCTAAGTCCTACAAATACATGGCAAAGTCTATTAAATGCACTTCAAGAAGACAAGAAGAAATGCTCAAAGATGGATATGAAATGCATTCTCAAAACTAGCTCTACATGGATGCAAACGATCTCGGCTTTCTTTCAAAACTGGATTAAAACGAGACAAAACATGCTGGGTACCAACCAGGTCCTTGCCGAAATCCCACACCTCTTGGCCGAGGTGTGGTTACCTAGGCTTCGGCATGCGGCTGACTGCCGAGGTGCAGTCCCGATGGCCACATTCAAGGAAATGAAGTCGAGAAAATCTGGGTTTCCCTCTGCTGAAGAACATGAATGCTAAAATCATAACTTGTTATTATAAAAATCTGGGGTTTCATGCTATGAGTTCGAAAACATGGACCTGGGTACCCATACTTGAAGACTCCGTGAAAACAAACACAAAAACATGGATCTTGTTATAAACTTTCGGATCAAACAAGGCTTTTATTCAAGAACACATGAATATCACTTTCTCTTTCTAAAACCGAACTTCAAAGCAATGTATGGCTCATGAAACATGCTAGATCATGCAATGCAGCAAGATAAACAATAAGAACAACAAGAATAGATCAAGATTCTAACCTCATGACACGAATCTAACGGCTCAAGGTGTGAAGATCAAGCTTGGGATCTACTTTCTCTAAAGAACTCCTTATTCCCTCTTCCTAGAGCTTCTCTCTCTATAAAGGCAAAGATATGGAGATGATATGGTTTCTCTCTCTGCCGGCTGATTTAGCCTTCTGCTGGGACACGTGGCACTACCGGATTGGTTCTCCTCAAAAAGGTGATTGAAAGACATGACATGTGTAAGGCAAAGTGTATTCAACAAGCTAGACGGCATGGGCACTCCGGCGAGTAATGACTTCGGCTAAGGGCAAGGCTTCGGCAAGTAAGGTGACAATGATCTCGGCTAGAAAGGACAACACTTGACTTAGCTGTGCCACACCTCGGTCTAGGTCATACCTGTCCAGAAACGAGATCACTTAGGTTCAAGGATAACATCTCGGCCTAGATAATACACATCTCGGCCTTGGTGATACTGTAATATCCCCGATCCGTAATTAGCTACTAATCCATATTTAATCATGCTAATGAGAGGATTAAAATAAATTATGTGTTTATTATGTAAATTGCATGATTTTGGCTTTCTATCTATTACTTATAAAAACATATTAATATGGAAATTGAAAGCCTTATCGGCACTCGAAAATGAAATTTATTACATGAATATGTTATTTGGAATTTTTAGAACCATATGGTGAATTTTATTAAAAATTGATTCAGAGCGATTCATTAAGTCATGTTTGGTTAGCCTAATATTCTAATTAATGTATTTTTAGCACCCTAGACATATATATGAGCCTTTAGCTCATTTGAGCTCAGTCTTTCCCATTGTAAGTGCAAAATTCTAAGATTTCACTTTAGAGAGAGAGAGAGAGAGTTCATCTTTAGTGAGAGAGAGTGTAGAAATTGAAGAGAATTGAAGGCTTTGTGTTGAATTCATCAAAGATTGTACAAGTTCTAGGTAAGAACCTAAACTTTAATTCATGTAGATAATGTGTTTAATTGTTGAATTCATGAAGATTTTGTTGAGCTAAGCAAGATTTGAGCTAAATAAGAAGGTAGAAGGATCATACCATGCATGCATGTGCATTTTTTAACCAATTGAGCATGATTTCCATAAATTCTTTCTTGCATGTTTGAAATTTATCTTCATTAAGGAAAATCATCAAGCTTCAAGTTGTTTTGTGGTGTTTGATCATGTTTTGGGAAGCTCAAAACCAAGAAAACCCATGCATGTTGTGTTCTTGAGCATTTATCATGTTTTAAGTTGAAAATGTGAGTTTTTAAAAAACTCTTTGGCCATGATTTTATGAAATGATCCTCAATTCATCATGTTTTACAAGTTTACTATGTTATCTCAAGTTTTGGGGCCCAAGAGAGGTGTTTTGGAGGACTAGAATCGAGTTTTGAAGTTGGAGGTGCAATCTGGAAATTCCAGATTTTGCATCCTCGCTCGAGCGAAGGAGTTCTCGCTCGAGCGACCACTCTGAGTGCGTGCATTCCGCTCGAGCGACCAAAAGTCTGCTCGAGCTTAAATTGCAAGCACCCAGAAGTTTCATGTCATTTACAGATCGCTCAAGCGAGGGATTGTGTGCTCAAGCAACCATTCACATTTTTCATGTCCGCTCGAGCGAGGAAAGTTACGCTCGAGCGGAGTTTCATTTTCTGCATGTCCGCTCGAGCGAGTAAAGCTACGCTCGAGCGAGGACCCCATTTTTAGAAATTTTACCAAATGTTCCAAGGCATGTTTTGGCATCCTCATTACATCTTAGGCACTCCTAAGCCTTAAGTAAGCCTTAGTAATGAGATTATAAGATAGAAACACACTAAGAGAACGATTGAACTAAGTTAAAAGAATGCAAGTGTGTGTTTTAATCTATGTGTTAAGTAAGGACAAGAATCAAGGTAATAAGTAAGTAAGTTGTGTTGGCCTTGAGTATGTGAAATGATAAGATGTGCTTGTGTTATGTACTCTTGTGATTGTAGGTCAGCGTCTGGAGATTGATCGACCGCCTACTGGAACCACTGTGAGTAACGTTATCGTAAAGATACGTTCATATGAATTATGTTTCAGATGAAATATGATAAGTTATGATTTCTGAAATGATATATGTTTCTGTGAACGAACATTCCAAGTTTGAAATCTATTATGGCATCCATAGATAGTCCCAAGTCATGGGGAACGGCATGAAAATGCGGGTCCATGATATACAAGTCACGAGATCTCGTTAGCCACTTCATTGTGGTGATATGTGTTTAATCGGAATCCGGAACCGATTACTCTAGTTGGAAGACGTTATGTGATGTGTTCTATGGGATGTACCATTATTATGTTCTGATACAAGACTGATTATGCTCTGTTCTGTTTTATGAATATGATATGTATGGATTTTGTTCACTAACCCCTTTACCTTAATGTTATTCATTGGGCTTTAGCTCATTGTTTGTATATATATGTATATAGGTGAGCATTCTGGAGTTCGAGCCCGAAGGCTTTGTCTAGTCCGGTGTTCTGTTGTCAGCCAACCATTGCGCCTCACGTGGAGGTTCCCGAAGTGTCTTGTATTCGAGTTCTGTTGGTCTTGTACATATTTAAGACTTGTTTTGTATTTTTGATGGCTGTACTTAAGATACTGTAATGTGTGTGGCTATAATATAATGTATGGTTGACTTATGGTTATGTATATAAAGTTTTAAATATTCTGTTTCATATAAGTCAGCACAGCTCATTAGATAACTATATTTATGTAATTGCTTCCGCTAGTCCCTTAATTTTGTTAATTTATTCAAAGGCCTTTGGTAATCCAAGGATTACTAGCCGGTTACGATGCTAAAATCATAGGGGCGGGTTTGGGTCGTGACAGATACACACCTCGGCCCAAATGATGACATCTCGGCCAATATGCCAGGACGAAGGTGGAGGTCAACCAAAGTGGTTCCAAGGTAGTTCTAGAATTAAGATGACCTCGGCTTGGAATATCCTAGGCTTATCACAGCAAGGAAGGAACAAAACATGCATACAACACTTAAGCAAAACAAGACAAGGTTCATGAATGCAAACTTAACAAGACAAGGTTATGCAAATGCACATGAACATGACTAAGACATGAATGTGGGTTATTACACATTAAACTTCTCAAGTATCTTATTAACATAATAAGACTGAGAAAGTACAATTCTGCCAGATGTTCTGGTAATCTTAATTCCCAAAATAACATCTGCAATGCCCATATCCTTCATGTCAAACTTAAAGTTTAACAGCTTCTTGGTAGTTTTGATCATTTCATATTTGCTACCTATAATGAGCATATCATCAACATATAGACAGAAAATGACATAACCTCTGTCATTGTTTTTGACATAAACACACTTGTCACATTCGTTGATTTTAAACTCACTTGACAACATTACGTTGTCAAACTTCTCATTTCATTGTTTAGGCGCTTGCTTCAAACCATACAATGATTTGACAAGTTTATGGACTTTCTTGTTTTGTCCTGGAGCTAAAAACCCTTTAGGTTACTCCATGTAGATTACTTGATTCAAATCCCCATTTAAGAAATCTGTCTTTACATCCATCTAGTGTATTTCTAGATTGCGCAAAGCTGTTATAACAACCATCATGCGAATGGATGTTATCCTAGTTACTGGTGAGTACATATCAAAGTAATCTAGGCCTTCTCGTTGCTTGTACCCTTTGATAACGAACCTCGCCTTATATTTGTCAATTGACCCATCGGTCTTCATCATTCTTTTGAAAATCCATTTGCAGCCTAAAGGCTTATAACCTGGAGGTAAATCTACCAACTCCTAGGTGTGGTTCTGTAAGATTGAGTCAATCTCACTTTTGATCGCTTCTTTCCATAAAGGACTCTCAGGAGAAGTCACAGCTTCGTGAAAAGTTTGAGGTTCGTTCTCAACCATATAAGTCAAGAAGTTTGGACCAAAAGATTTGGACATCCTAGTCCTTTTACTCCTTGTAGGCTCATCTAAAACCTCAATTTGATCATCAACATGATCATCATCACTAGCAAGCTCATCAAATTGCTCCAAAGACCTCGGAACCCCTTCATGGGTTCGGCAAGGAAAAATGTCTTCAAAGAAACATGCATTCTTTGACTCCATGATGGTATTCCTGTGTATGTCTGGAATTTCAGATTTATGTACAAGAAACCGATATGCACTACTATTATGTGCATAACCAATGAATATACAATCCACGGATTTCAGGCCTATCCTAACCTGTTTGGATGTAAGAATCGCCACTTTTGCAAGATACCCCCACATTCATAAGAATTTATACGAAGGTTTAACGTCTTTCCATAACTCATATGGCGTCTTGTCCACCTTCTTCCAAGGTACTTTATTTAGAATGTAATTTGCAGAAAAAATTGTTTCCCCCCACATGTTTTGTGACAATCCAGAACTTATCAACATTGCATTCATCATTTCCTTTAATGTCCTATTCTTCCGCTCAGCAATCCCATTTGATTGAGGAAAATAAGGCGCCGTGGTTTAGTGGATAATCCCAGATTGAGCACAAATCTCAACAAACAGAGATTCATACTCACCACCACGATCACTTCTTAAAGCCTTAATCTTGCGGCCTACTTGATTCTCAACTTCATTCTTATAAAGAAGAAACTTGTCAATAGCCTCATCTTTACTTTTAAGCAAATAGACATAACAATACTTAGTGCAATCATCAACAAAAGTAATGAAGTACTTATTGCCACCACGTGATTGTATAAATTTTAAGTCACACACATCACTATGTACTAAATCCAACGGTTCTGAACTTCTTTCAATAAAATGAAACGAAAATCTTGTCAACTTCGCTTCAACACAAGTTTCACACTTGTGTTTCGGATTAATCTTAAAAGATGGTATGTGATCTAACTTGATTAATCTACGTAAAGATTCAAAGTTCACATGTCCTAGTCTATCATGCCACAAATTGGAAGACTCAAGTATGTAAGCAGAAGAAGATGCAACTTTATTCATCTTTGGGATAATAGTCATTACATTGAGTTTAAACATACCCCCCCAACATATAACCCTTACCCACATACATTCCGCTCTTGGTTAGAACGACCTTGTCGGACTCAAAAACCATGCGAAAACCATGTTTACTGAGAAGAGACCCTAAGATAAGATTCTTACGAATGTCCAGAACATACAAGACTTTTTTCAAGGTTAGCTCATTTCCTAAGGTTAACTTCAGGACCACATTTCCTTTCCCCTCAATAATAGAGGTAGCAGAATTTTCCATAAACAACTTCTCACCGTTTGTAACCAGTTCGGAAGTTGTAAAAAGCTTCTTCTCGGAACAGATGTAGCGTGTAACCCTAGTATCAATCCTCCATTCTTTTGAATTTGAACCTACCATATTCACCTCAGAGACAATAACAGACAAGTGCATGTCATCCTCATCATGGGAGTGCATATCTGCTCTATGAGCACGAGGCTTAGTCTTGTATGGCTTCTTCTGTTTACGGCAATCACTAGCCCGATGCCCCTCACTACCACAGTTGTAGCATTTTCCTAAGAACCGATAACCAAATTCCTGCGGCTTGTAAGCCAACTTCTTTGCAACACCACCCCTTGGCCCCAGCTTAGAGCCCTTGTTCACAAGGGGCTTCTTCTTAACCCCAGAAGATTTGTCATGCTCAATAACATTAGCCTTTACTAAGGAGGTACTCCCTTATTTCTTTCTATTATCCTCCTCAATCCGGAGTCGGACAACCAGCTCTTCAACTAACATTTCCTTGCGCTTGTGCTTTAAGTAGTTATTGAAATCTTTCCAACCATTGAGAAGTTTTTCAATGATCACAGCAACTTGGAATGACTCGTTCAAAGGCATCCCCTCAGCATGAATTTCATGCAAGATCACTTGGAACTCCTAGACTTGGCTTATCACAGTCTTTGAATCGATCATCTTAAAGTCCAGGAACCGGCCAACTACAAATTTCTTTGCCCTGGCGTCCTCAGTCCTGTATTTCTTGTCTAGAGATTCCCATAACTCCTTTGCTAAGCCCTTGGTACAAAACACACTGTATAGTGAGTTTGCTAAGCTGTTGAACACATAGTTCCGACAGAGATAGTCAGTCTACTTCCATGTGTCAAGCGCCATGACTTTCTACCTGTCAGGCTCATTCTCTGCCACGGCTGGAGGATCCTCGCTCAAAACCTTTGCAAGGTTTAGCGCGGTCAAGTAAAACAGCATCTTTTGCTGCCATCTATTAAAGTTTACCCCAACAAATTTTTCTGGGCGCTCATGGTGACTAAGCGGTCCTCCTGGAACAGCCGGAGTAACGCCAGGATTGACCATAGAGGTCACAGTAGTAGGGGTTGGCAACCCAGTTGCCCCGGGGTTCAGATCCCCACCAACATTAACAGTAGCAACAACATCAGTGATAGTTGCCATTTCTGAAAATTACACCAGAATATCACTTCTGTGTTTCCAAAAATTAAACTTAACCTTTAGAAAATCCCTTAGATGAAAAGTTAATTCAAAATTAGTCTCACCACAAAACCTAGTATCGAACATGGTCAAGAAAGTTTCCAGGAAGACTGGAGGGGTCGCATCAGTCCCATTTAAAACTCAGTTAACCTTTTGACAAAACTTTCAAGAGCATGTTAACTTCTAGTCCGTGATAAACAATTTTAAGAATTAAATTTTCTTAGGGATGAACTAGGTTAAAACAAACCAAGGCCCAAAACTTTTACAAGCAATGTAAAATAATTACTACAACAATATAAGCAAACAAAACTTGCTACTACAAATTGGTAAACAAACCAATTAAATCTCAAGCAAACATGCTTCAAACATTTAAATAAAATAGTTAATCTATAAGGATTCTATTTAATCCAAAAGCCTTTCTACGCTTAGGTATTCCTATTCAACACAAAGGTTAGTAGTCCAAATATTTTTATTTTTTACATCCCAAATACTATTCATTTAGTTTTGTATTTGTTTTTCCATTCCCTTTCGCATTGGTATGCCTACAAAGAAAGTTAGTAGCAAACCACAACAAAATATAAACAAATAATCTAAGAAAAAAGTAAATTTAATAAATTAAATGAAACCATCTAGCCAACTATTAATTATATAAGTAACCAATTAATATAAGTGTCACGACCCCATTCTGCCCCTAGTAGAATGGTGCCGTAGTGGCCAGTAATTCGAGATTACCAAAGGCCAACTTACAAAGATTCACACACAATCAGAGTATAGATATGGGGCTTACATGTGCGGAAGTAATAAATTTAAATCTAATTAGTCCATAAGAGCTATGCATAGATCAAAGGAAATGACATACATCTTAACATGGTCTTACAACTTGATTACAAATAAAATAAGTACAGGTTACATCTTGATCAAAAAGCTTCTCAAGCCGATATATACAAAAGACATGTAATACAAAACTAAGAAGCATAATCTTCAAGATGCTAGCAAAAACACGAATCCAAAACATCTTGCAAAACACAACTAGGCATCGCCGCCTTCTTGCTCGTCACCTACATATATATATATATATAAGGAGAGGGTGAGCTTGGATACTCGGTGAATGATATTAGCAATAAAGGTTTAAATGAATGATATCCGAGATCTTTATCAAAACAATACATATAATAACTTATCCAAAATCAAGGGATGAACTAAGTTCATCTATCAAGTCTTTCAAAGCTTCAAGGGATGCTTACTAGCATTAATATAATACAAGGGATGATATTCCTGACAAAACAAGGGAATAATCGACCCGGAATTGAGTAGACGAACCCACCCGCATAAAGCCGTCGGTGGCAAGGGAGATATATCAAACAAGGGTACTAGTTGCATTATAGTCCCCTAGCGCTAAGGACTTTCCAAGAATGTCATCAAAACAAGATAATACTTTATACAAAAACTAGGGATAATCATTCATATTTGAACAAACACTTTTTCCAAAACAAAGCAAGGCTTTATTTATAACATACCTTTATTAAAAATACCACTCACATAGCTCTTTGGGTGTGGGGATTACAAGTAAAGATCCAAGACCTACAAGTACATAACAAATCCCATTGAATGCATTTCAAGAAGACAAGAAGAGATGCTCAAAGATGGGTATGAAATGCATTCCTAAAACAAGCTTTGCATAAGTGTAAATGATCTCGGCATTTCTTTCAAAACTAAGTAAAGACAAGGCAAAACATGTGCTGGGAGTTAAGACACTGTTTCTCATCTCGGGAAAACATGCTGGGTACCAACCAGGTCTTGGTCGAGGTATGGTTCCGATGACCACATTTAGGGAAATGGAGTCTGGAAATTTCTGGGTTTCTTTTTGAAGAACATGAATACTAGATTCATAACTTTTATTCCAAAATCTGAGATTTCATGAGATGAGTTCGAAAACATGGACCTAGGTACCCGTACTTGGAGATTTCATGAAAACAAATACAAAAACATGGAACTTGGTATAAACTTTCGAATCAACACAAGGCTTTTCTTCAAGAACACATAAACATCATCTTCTCTTTCTAAAACCAACTTTAAATCAATGCATGGCTTATGAATCATGCTAGATCATGCAATGTGATCGAATAAACATAAAGAACAACAAGAGCAAATCGAGATTCTAACCTCAAAACACGGAAATCTATTTTTCTCTCTAAGAACTTCTTCTTCCTCTTCCTAGAGCTTTTCTCTCTTCCTAGGACAAGGATATAGCAAATGATATGTGTTTCTCTACTGCCAACAGACTTAACCCTCTGCTGGGACACGTGGCACTACCGGATTGGATTTCCTCAAAAAGGTGATTAAGTGAAAAGACAAGGCTATAACAAAGTGTGTATGACAAGCAAGGTAACAAGGGCACTTCGGCAGGTAATGACCTCGGGTCAAGACATAGGCTTCGACAAGAAGGTTCTGATGATCTCGGCTAGGAAGGATAACACTTGGCCTAGCTGTGCCACACCTCGGCCTAGATGTACCTGTAACAACCCTCGTACTGATTACCGTATAACCACTGAATTATATACTGATTAATGCTAAACTGAACCGATAATGACTGATAATCGAATTAACTGAAGTACTGAATAGACCGATTGAAACTGGAACTGAAATTGAATAAGTTGTCTGTTATATTGCATATTGTATCTGTTTGATTGAATGATTATCTGTTTGCATTTATGTGGTTAAAGTGCTAATTGAAGGCCTTATCGGCGGCCGATTTAGAAACCGTTTGAAGTTTTAGACTCAGTAGAATATTTCTGATTTAATGATATATTTATCTGAAAATTGATTAGGAATAATTAAATTAGATTAAATTAAGTCAATTAAAGAGTTTGAGTTAATTACCGAATTGCCATTTTGAGTGGACTTTGTCTACTTCCATCACTTGAGCCTTGTTTACACTTAATCAAAACATATCATCAGCCCCTATTCTTGAGCTCTAGCCGACCAAGAGAGGAGAGGGAGAGAGTTGAGTTCATTTTGGTGATTTGCTAGAAGAACTTGAAGATTTGAGGCATAGATTGCTAGATTGACCTCCTAGACTCTCAATTGAAGACTTAGTAAGGTAATTGGACCTCTCATTGTTGTCCTTAAGGTTTATTCTTGCATGCTCCATATTTAATTAGAGAGTAAGTCATGAATTTGCTCATAAATTGTTGAATTAGAGCTTGAATGTTGCATGCATGGTCTTTTGACACATTTTGAAGTTGAATTCTTGAAGAATCACACATGCATGTCCATGTTTTTATCATAGTCCATGTTTGCACTTCATTTTCCAACTATTGAGCTCTTTAGAGCAAGATTTGAAGGTTGATTTTGGATTAAAACTCATGCATTGCATGTTTTGGGTGTGTTCTTGAAAATGGTTTGAAATTGAGTTTGATTGAAACACCCTTGGGCCTTGATTTCTTAAATTGAGCTTTAAAACTTGTTATTCTATGTGTTTGAAAGAGTTTTCCAGAAAATGGGCCCAAGAGGATCGAATTTGGAACATTGAAACTTGGTTTGAAACTCAGAGGTCGAATCTGAATTTTCCAGAATTTGGCCGTCCGCTCGAGCGGGGGAAGTTCCGCTCGAGCGGGGAATTCATGCTTCCAGCATTTCTTCGCATTGTTCTGATCGCTCGGCGGAGTTTTGCACGCCGGCGGGAAAATCGCGATCCAAAGATCTTGCTTTGTTCATCATCGCTCGGCGAAGGAATCTTGCGCCGAGCGGAGGATTGTGTCACGCCGGCGGAAAGTTGACGCTCGAGCGGGGACCTTTGTTGGCTTGTCCGCTCGAGCTGGGAAGTTTACGCTCGAGCGGAGGCCCTGTTTTCTGAAAATTCTGAAACTGATTTTTGTGCGCATTTTTGCATCCTCATTCCATCCTAGGCATTCTTAGGCCTAGTTTAGGGCATCTTAATGAGGATTTAGACATAGAACCACACCGAGGAATTTAGGGATTTAATTATCATCCTTCCGACTGTGAACTTAGTGTGTGTTCTATTTGTTAACTGTTTAGGGTTGGCTCTCGGGGACGCGCTCTAGCTACTGATAGCCCAATCACTGTGAGTAACAGATTGTGTAAAGATATGTTCAAATGGTTATATTTTGAATACTTATTGAACTGATATTGTTTATTGAATGAATGTATGTCCTGTATTTCGAACTGTATTGTGGCATCCTTAGCACCCACTGTAATTGACTGTTACAGAGCTCTGTCGGTTTCCTTGTGGAACGGTGATTGATGCCCATCATTATTGTTGGGACTGTTAAGGCACGGTCCTTTTGGACCTTCTGTTTAAAGGCTAATGGATGTACCACATATGACCGATTGATTGAAATACTGATTGACTGAAATACTGAAAGATTGAAATACTGTATAATGAATTGATTTCATTCTTTGTGAAGGACATTCATTCATAACCTCTTTCGCGTTATGTTATTCATCGGGCTTTAGCTCCTTTTTATATATATATGTAGGTGCTCACCACCGCAGAAGCTAGGAGCGTGGGATTGGTCCCCAGTTTTGTCAAACCAGCCTATGTGCCTCACTGCGAGGTTCCGAGACGCCATGCCATGGCTTGGGGTGTTTTTGTTTCCCCCACCTGTCTCCCTACTATATTGTACCTTTTGTATAGACTGTTTAACTGTACTGTTATCGAGGGATTAAGTCCGTCTTGTTGTTTAAACGATTGTATAGATCAGTATATGGATTGTCTTGTTTTGAGCGTATGAATGCATAAAATGTTTTTGACATACAGATTTTCACAGTTCAGTGGACACTAGTTACTTACTGTTTTGGCTTCCGCCAGCCTCAGACTCGATTGATCAGTATTCTTTGTTGAGGCCTTGGTAATCTCGGATTCTTGGCGATTCTGATGTTAAACCCATAGGGCCGGGTTTGGGTCGTGACAGTACCACACCTAGGTCTAGGTCATTCCAGTCCTGGAACAAGATCACTAGGTGCAAGGATCAAAGGTTAAGGATGTCTAGATGATAACATCTCGGCCTAGATGATACACATCTCGGCCTGGGTGATGCACACCTCGGCCTAGATGATGACATCTCGACCAATATGCCAGGTGAAAGTGGAGGTCAACTAAAGTGGTTCCAAGATGATCCTAGATATGAGGGGTTCAAGGGTGTGACCTAGACTTAAGATGACCTCGACTTAACACATACTAAGCAAGAAACAAAGCATGCAAGCAATACTTAGACAAAACAAATCAAGGTCTACAAAAAAAAAAATGCAAGTTTAATCAAGACAAGGATCATGCAAGTGCACATGAGCATAACTAAAACAAAGTGAGGGTTGTTACAATAAGGTACCAAAACAAAATACAATTTGCAACTTCAAAATTAAATTACAATAAAACAATTAATGCACCCAATTAGATAATTCAAATTAATGCACCCAATTAAATAATTCACATTAATACACCTAATTAGATAATTTAGATTAGAAAAATGCAGGATACACCCACTGGGGGTCGACCCCCAGTGAGGTGGCAGTCCGGGATTGGTGAAAAAAAAACAGTTTTCTTTTTTTTTTTTTTTTTTTTGATTTTGGCGATGTGACGCCACCTAAGCCTGGGGTCTTTGGGGTCTTGACTCATGGTGTATGTAGCATGGTTGTTTAGATTAATACACCCAATTAAATTCAAATTAATCATGTACATAATTCATAAAACTCTATAATTCCAAAATACATTAAACTAAAATTAATACGCAAGAATTACAAACCAATAACCATTTAGCAATTAACATATGCAAATAATTCTAAAAAAGCATGTAACAAATTAAAAACTATAATAGAATTAGCATATCAAAATTGCAACATCTATAAATTATATTTATAACCTTAAAATTCATGCAAATCATGGTAGGGGAATGATGAATCATACGCATAAAATAAAATCATACTAATACAATTAAAGTATGCAAATTATGATAAAACATTCTAATTAAACTAAGCAATTAGAGAACAACATTGCATAATTTACAATCATTGAAACAGGGAGCAATTTCGCAACAGTTCCTAGTAACATTATACAAAGCTAATCTAATTGTCTATATAAATTTATTCGATCAATTTCATAGAAAATATATAATAAATCTGTTTTAAGCTTGTTGACCAAATTGTGAAATGAAATAAATAAATTTATGAAGAAATCAAAATTATATACTAAGAACATATGTTGATAATTATAACTAAATTTCAACAGAAATACACAAAATAATAAAATGGTAAAAAAATCAAACCGAAGCCTGCACGGTAACAGTTTTCTTAAAACAGATTTCGCCGCCTCACGGGGCAAGTGCTTGAGGAATCCCGGCATCTGTCTCCCAAGATACGACGGTCAAAAACCAGCTATGGCAGAAGCACTCTCTGTCTAGCTTAGTGAACAAAAACTGTGGCAGCATTCTCTCATTGTAGGAACTTTCTGGCAAAGTGACTTATAAAATAGAAGCAAAAATTTTTATATTGAGACTTGACAGGAGGGTCTCAATTTATATATGTATAGGGGAGAGAAGAAGAACCTCCAGCCTTTAAGGCTGGTCATTAAAACACCATTAACCAACATCCATAGCCCCTTTTCAAAAAGTTGAAAAGTTTGGATGCCCAAAAGATTCACATCCTTTAGTCAAGAAAAATGATTTAAATACCTTTTAAAATCACATTCATGAATCTAACATCATGTGACAATTTCTTGACAATTTCTTATTCAAATCTCAATAATTTTTGGCCCATTTAGACTCAACACAATAAATGGTTGAGACTCATTTTAATATTTAATTAAAATCACTCCACTATAATATTAAATTAAAATTATCAAAAAAATTATTTTTTGGAACAAGACATTTCACCCGGACTACTATATTTTATCTTGTTGAAGAGAGAGGATTTGGTTTTGACCAGAGAGAGAGAGAGAGAGAGAGAGAGAGAGCATTAGATTGATTTTGACAATCATTGGAAGTAACGAAGAATCAAATGCATAGATTGGGCTCATTCCACTTGGATGACTCCCCATAACCCCAAAAACCTTAAATTAAGCAAAAAGACTCTTCACCACTGGCTATTGCTAGCTAAGCCAGTCAAGTTTCTTTCCTAATAAGTCCCCTTCTTGAGAAATATATTAAAAAATTGAGTAAATTACATATTAAATTTTATTAAAAACATAAAATAAATTTTATGTAATTATATTTGACTTTTTTTAAAATTTTAATTCCCATAATATGCAATATCTCTTTTTATCATAAATTCATTAATCATATAAATAGAAAAATAATATTATAATCTATCTTATACTGAAATATATATTTTACCTTTACATTATATGCATTAATTTTGATCCTTCAACTTTGTTGGAAATTGATATATTTATGTGATTCATCCTTAAAAAATTCAGTGGTGCTAAATACACGAATTAATGTACACATTAATATACCAACTAATGTTATGTCATTATTATTAACCTTACCTATTATATAAATTACAAATACTCAAACTTCTAAAATTATAACACATCATCTGTTAGTATATTAATTAATACATTAATTGATACATATAGATTGTTCATTAGTTGGCAAAATGGACAAACCAAAATCTTATATTATTTTTATAATTTATCATTACTAATTGACAAAGATGTCATTTTGAGCCTGCAAGTCACCTTTTCTTTATTTTATTGCCAATTATTTTTTGATAAACCTATGATGTGGTAAAGAGTAAGATAGATTGATTAATTTGGAAATTATAACGCAAAGATATCTCTTCGAATTTTACTATATTATCCTTCTTTGTGATTTGTAACTTCCATTATTTAAATATAATTATTACTTCTTCCAATTACTTGCTCCCAATTATGAGTTCATTTAATAGTATTGAGTTTTAGTGTCGTCAAATAGTGTAAAATGAACCCGGGTGGTACTTTAAGTGGTTATGAGGGAACATTTGGGTGCATAACACCAACAACAACAATAAAAAAAAAATTAAAAAATAAAAAAAACAAAGGGCAAAAAAGGAAGAAGAAGAAAGTGTAGAAAGAAAAAGAAAAGTTGATGTCTCGTTTGGAGTAACCTCTTTTCTTTTTTAAAAAAAAGCCATCTTAAAATCTTTTTGTCATATGTTTAATTTTATCTTTTTATATATAAAAAAAAATGAAAGATTCAATGTAAAAAGCTCCCAAAAATTTAAAAATATTAATAATAATTACAAAAGTCACTAAAATGCCAATTTTTTATCAGTAAGAACCAACCGATACCTAATTTCACTAACTTAAAACTAACCATTAATGTCTTTTATCTTATCAATGATGATGACATTCAAATGTAGGAGGTGTTCCCGGTTTAGTTTTGGATTGTTTGATTTGTGGTTTCGACCCGTTTGCATATGTGCGGTTTAGGAAAAATTAAATCCTCAATTGCCCATAATACGGGTTGCGGTTTGTGATAATAGAATTTACGGATGTGTAGCAGTTGTGGACGGTTTGTGAATTGAATTTTTTTCTTTAAAAATTTATTTTTTGGCCTTTTTTTTCCCGTTTTGTGAATATTTACTTTGGACCCTTTTCCCCCCATTTTCTAAAATGCTCAATATTAATAATTAGTGAATTAAAACTTATAAAATTAAAAACACAACAAAATCAATTCCTAATACAAGCAAATCATTCAAAATCTTAAACTTTTAAATAAAATCGTAAATTAACGTAAGCACATCTTTCAAAATTCTAAACTAAATCACTAAATCTATTCACTACCCAACAATACAATTAATGTAAAATTATTCAAAATCCAAAAATATCTAGGATAGGATGAATAAAATCAATGGTCCAGGTTTTTTTTTTTTTTAAAGAAAAAAAAAATCTAAGTGGGGACGGATTTTTACGAGTGCAGGTAAAACCCATAACCTGCCCGCAATCCGCAATAATGTCATATTCCAAACCGCATCCATTCCCATTGTGTTTGTAAAACCGTCCATTTATATACGGATCGGTTCGGGTTGGGCAAGTTGTGCGGTTTTGATAACCCTATGCCTAATAGGGGTGCAATTCGGGCAGGTTCGGTCGGGTTGGGAGGTTGTCCAAGCCCAGCTCAAATTGTGCTGAGATCTACTCAGGCCCAAATTGTAACCCGAGGTTGCTTGCCCAAGCCCGACTCGAGTTAAACCCAAATTGCCTGAGTTGCCCGAATTGTAATGAATTTCACTTTTTTTTCTTTTTTTTTCTTTCCAGCTACATTATTAAATTATTAAAATTTGATTCTATTTACAATTTTTTTTTTGAAAAATTACTAATAAGTCCTACTTTTGAGATTTATTACCCATTAAGTCCTATTGATAAATTTATCAAAGGATGAATTTATCAGTCTCTTATTTTTATGAATAAATTTATAGTGATAAATTTATTAGTCTCTTTGTTTTTATAAATAAATTTATAGTGATAAATTTATCAGTCTCTTATTTTTATGAATAAATTTATTACTTAGGACATGTAGGTAAATAAGTCTAGTTAATATGACTGATTGGTAAGTGTCCCTTTTTTATATAAAAAATCATTAAGCCTCTGTTTGGGAAGTGGGTTGACTTTTTGGCTTTTTGGCTTTTTTGGCTATTTTAGCCTGGGCTTAAAAGTTTGGTTTGGGAAGGGCTTTTTGACTTTTTGACTTTTTTTGTGAGAGAGGAGTGTAATGATTATGGATTGGATGTGATGTTTTGTTTTTTGTGGCTAAAAAAGCCTATTTCGTCTTTTGTGGCTAAAATAGCCAAAAAGCCTGGCTTTTTGGCTTCCCAAACGGTGCCTTCAAAATATATAATTTATATAATTTAAGGGAGATGCCGCTACAGTAATCTTTACAATTTATGAGTGAAAATAAATAATAATAATAATAAGATTTTATGTTATTTGTATATAATAATATATATTCAATATGATTCAATAATCTAAAATACTTTAATATCATATAATGGCTAATAATTTATATGTATATTTAATATTTTTATATATTTATATATATATATAATTCGGGTTTCAAGTTGCTCGACGTTTTTGCCTAAACTTGTCCAAATTTTCGAACTTCTGAATTTTTGCCCAAGCTCGTAGCGAATTTAAAAATATTTTGTTCAAGCCCTAAAAAAATTCAAGCTGGGTTCGGATCGCTCGAGTTGAGCCCACCCAAGTTACATCCCTAATGCCTAACCCTATTCAAATGTAATGGAAAGAAAAGGAAAAATCCTTAAATATGAGATAAAAAAAAATAGTAATAATAAAGAAATTAATATCTAATCATTGAAAGAGTAAGACACATCTTTTGTTTGTAGTTTATTTATTTGTAATTAATTTTTTTATGTTTCATTTATTTAAAATATTATATTATTCCTACAGTGAGTTTTATAGAGTCGGTTTGCTACAACTTCCTCTTAAAATAAAAATTAACAATGAAAATGCAGAAACCAAAAACATTCACTTCTCAACTCTATGATAATTAGTTTTAAAAATTTATTTAAAACATTTTTATATAAAAAAAAAAAAAAAAACTACACTAAATTCTAAAATACATTAATTTATAAATAATCTCAATAAACTGCAGCAAGCATAATTGTATGATGAGAGAGATATCGGCCACTAAAAAAATAGGCAACAAATGAGGGGTTGAAGAGGTACAATAGTAATTTAATTCTCAAAATGACCTAAAAATAGAAATTGCTTCTCCTATTTTTGGGAATTTAAGAAAAACAGAAAAGGGCAAATTAGTAATTTTATATTTGACAGTTTGCTTGTCACCCTGTATCCCTCATACATAAGCAAAAAAACAGGCCATTCTTATAACAGGTGTAGAACTGAAAAAAAAAGGGGAAGAAAATTAAGAAACTTTGCCAGAAGTTCCAAGGAATTCTACTCTGGTTTTTCTCAAATTGATTCTCTGATTCCCCCACAGGTGGGGTCAGAGGATCATCTTGTCACCTACCCATCATTTTCTTTACAAAATTTCACACACATATAGACACTTCATATATATGGAGTCCGTTGAAAATTCAAAAAATTATTTCATGGATTCAAGTATATATCTTTGATATAAAGCAGACTTGAGGAATCGCAAAAAGAGTGGGTCTGTTTTTGATTATCTTGAAATGGGTATCCCACAATCAGAAGGGAAAATGGAGGGTTGGCTTTATCTCATTCGCTTCAATCGATTTGGGTTGCAATATTCACGTAAAAGGTACTTCATTCTCGAAGATAACTGTCTCAAGAGCTTCAAATCAATACCCAATTCGGATAATGAGGTACTTGATTCATACCCATTTGCTTCTTCTTCTTCTTCTTCTTCTTCTTCTTCTTCTTCTTTCTTTTTGGGTTTCCTCTCAATGATATATATATGGAATACTCTCTCTCTCTCTCTCTCTCTATATATATATATATATGTGTGTGTGTGTGTGTGTATCTGAAGGTCGAATTATGTTCCCGCATGTTTGAATTTGATCAATTTATTTGTTGTTTAATGAGATTTATTGTGTTTTGTTTTGTTGGATTGCTTGTATTTAGTTTTTTTTTTCTGATAAAAATACTCGGTTGTTTGTAAAAAAAAAAATTTCGTTGTGGTTTCATTGGTTTAAGCAAAGACATATAGTTGGTGTTTTTGAGTTAATGATTTTGTGTTGTTGAGGTTGTTTTGAATTTTGTTCAATTTGGTTGTTTGATCATTGTTTTTGCCAACCTGTGTTGTTTGATCATTGATTCTATGATTTGTAAAGAAAAGCAACCGAATGAGAGAAGATTGAAAGCACTATAGACATGGTTTTAAAAAGTGGCCACAACTGTTGGTTTCGGTCATCACCAACCGATTAGGGCCGCTATAGCGGTATGACTGAAATTCACAGCCATAACAACTGCCACCCTTGCGTAAAGGTTGTTTTGGCTGTCACGCTTCAATTTTTTATATATATAACTTTATATATATATAAATTTTGTATACAAGGCCATGTTTTCTTAATTTTCTTTTTGTAGTTCTTAGATATGATTTTATTTGCCATAAATTTATATATGATTAGCAACAATTTTTTGTGATTTTTGATTCAGTCCAGAATTCCATTGATAATTACCTAATTCCGTTGATGGACTAAATAAGTGGAACTTCTTCTTCTTCTTAATCTACTTCTTCTTCTCAATGATCAGGAGCCCTTAAGAAGTGCGATCATTGACTCCTGCATTCGGGTTACAGACAATGGAAGAGAAAGCTTTCATAGAAAAGTAAGCAGCTTACATTAATAATTATATATGTATATATATACAAAAGTGAAAAATAAACTCTTTGGTGGTCCGTGATATTGCAGTCATAACAGTGGTTGCAACGTGCAGGTGTTTTTCATCTTCACCCTTTGTAATACTTCTAATCACAATGATCAGCTCAAGGTGTGAGAATTTTCTTGTCAAGCTTGTCTATTTTTAAATGCACTATTATTGGTAATAAGCCTTTGAAATTTCAAAATTTTATAGTTTGGAGCAAGTAGTCCAGAAGAAGCAGCAAGTTGGATCCGTTCTTTACAAGACGCTGCACTAAATCCAACAAATAATTTTGTGGCTTGTTCTAAAAGAAAATGGCAGCCTTTTAGGTATGTAAAGTTCAGCATGTCAATTTGACGAAACCATAGCTTCTCAATAAGAGTTCTTCCATTCTCCTTCTTGCAAGTTATTCAGCTTTGTACATTTTTTATTTTTATTTTTAAAAAGCATTGATAGAGTCAAGTGGAGAAGAAAGATTCAAGTAGCTAACCCCATTTGATGAGACTTAAGGCTCGGTTCGGTTTGGTTTGGTTTGGTTTGGTTTGGTTTATTGTTTATTTAGAAATACTTAGGATAAAAATGAAACTGGTTCAAAAACAAACACTTTCATGGCTGTCTAGAGATTGGCCTTCTAATTTCTATAATTGATTACCATACTTCAGTCGTGCAATTTTTGAATTTGAAGTGTCATGGTAATCAACCATTGCATTTTATAATTTCCATGTGTAAATTACAAGTCTAAAATTATAATTTTTTCCATTTTTTTTTAAAGAGGCCCTCTGTTATCTCTGTTTAAAGTCTTTACCTTCTACATATACCCCCCCAAGTTAGATTCCTTTTTGTTTTTAATTTGGTTGTAGTCAGATCTCAGTTATTACCATTAAAATCTGCATGTCTATTAAGTTGTCTGTTTTTATCAGAGAGTCATTGAAACCATTCCCAAATAACTAGAATTTGATAGTTCTTTGAATTTAGCACATATTACATGCATCATCACATGTATTTAATTCTTCTGGCAGTTGTAGTCAGTCTCTCTGCATCTGGTAGATTTTAACAAAATATATTCTGTGCTCCTATTTATCTGCAAACCTATGTTTTCACAGATTGACTGTTTCAAAGTCCCATAAAAACTCTGTAGACTGGACTTGTGCCTCATCCATGCATATGGATGCAATGACATCCGATGTAATTGCACCTTCACCATGGAAAATTTTCGGTATTCAAAATGGTAAGTGTTTGGTTCCCTATTTCCTTATCTTGTGTATAAATAAAATACCTGGCATTCATATTTTGTCGACTCTGCAGGGTTACGGCTATTCAAAGAAGCAAAAGAAAGGGATCCTGGTGGGAGGGTAGGTTTTCTTTTTTGACACAGTAGTAATATTTGATTATGATGCCTGTTTTTGTTGCTGAAATATGCGTTGTGCTCAGCATTGGCATGGTCATCCAGCAATAATGGCAGTTGGTGTGGTTGATGGAACTTCAGAGGCTGTTTTTCGCACTCTTATGTCTCTTGGTGCTTCAAGATCAGAGTAAGGGGCTGTTTTTGTTTTTAATATTACCGAATCCTATATGACTGTTATGGTGATGATATTTTTAGTGGAAGGTGATAAGATTGCCCCTCTTGTTCATGCATGTGGTGTATTTGATTGTAATTCCGGGCAATACATCTTTCCAAACAATAACTCTGCCTTGAAGTCCTTGTTATCTGCAGTTTGCTAAAGCTAATTCAAACCGACAACCCACTTGACTTGAATTAGCTCGTTGCCTGCAATCCACTTTCCTGTTTTTGCCTAAGATATTCCCAATCACCGTTGGGAAAAAAATTGATTCACTTATAAACTATATTCCTGTCAGCTAACTGTTACTTAGCTGCTAGTTGTGACATATGAGGTTTGCGTATCTATGTTTTTCATTTTTTTGAAAAGAGAACAGCAGGCAATGGTGTATGAGAAAAATAAATTATTTTGTTTGACACTTATCCCAATCTGGAAGCAATTCCACTCCACTTCCTATGGTTGGATCATCTTTGGAGAATTTCCAACTTTGAAATTCGCTTTGGCTTCTTGCATGTTGTCTTTCCGATAATGGACTATTCTTTTGAACTACTAAATGTTTTGCAGATGGGACTTCTGTTTCCACCGTGCCAGCGTGGTTGAGCACCTTGATGGCCATACAGATATTGTTCACAAGCAGTTCTGCAACGATTGGCTTCCATGGTCAGATTTTAAGCCTCTTTAAACTGAACCAGTTAAGACATGTCCCATTGTTTAACACCTCATGGTTTGCAGGGGGATGAAAAGAAGAGATTTGCTCATGCGACGTTATTGGAGAAGGGAGGACGATGGCACATATGGTAATAACGTTTCAAGCTTATTCTGAAAATTGCTATGATTTAACCTATTATAATGAGGAGCTAACTTTCTTTTTCTGGTTCTATTACAGTAATTCTATTCCATTCTGTGTATAACAGAAAGTGCCCACCACAGAGTGGCTATGTCCGTGCTTGCCTTAAAAGTAATGTACGCTTTGAAATTGGAAATTACAAATTCTTCTCTGTACATATTGATGATGTTAGTTGCTTGCATTTTAGAACAATTATTCGGATGAAACTATAGAATCGTTACTTCTATCATAATGTTCCTTTTCTCCATATGCACCCTGTCGGCTTGAAATATTACTCATTTACATTCTTGTTTTTTTCCTCAATGTTGCTATGACCTTGAAAATTGAAGGTATTGCTTCACATATTAATACTCGCTAGATGAATGGTGCATGCTCCCATATAGAATATGCTCTTGAGAGTCAACACAATCCTCATATTAGGTTTTGTCACAAAAATAAAATAGTCCCAACTTTTACCGAGAAACAATAATGCTCTTATGCTTTGCTAAACTAATCCCTTGGTTCAATTTTCCCACACACTGTTTTGTATGCTAAACAATTTCCTTTGAATTCTATGATCTATTGCTGGGCTATGAAATTGTTTCTTTTCCATGTATGAATCTTAGTTTTTATTATCATACAGGTGGAGGATATGTCATCACTCCCGTAAACCAAGGAAAAGACTCAGTTGTAAAACACATGCTTGCCATTGACTGGAGGTTCTGGAAATCCTATTTAAGGAAAGCTTCTTCGAGATCCATAACTATCAGTATGCTTGGTAGAGTTGCAGGTACTATTCTACCAATTAAAAATAGCGGCACAATAATTTTCAATTAAAGTCTTATTCCAATCTCTGTGTGTTTTTTAGCTTTGAGGGAGCTGTTTAGAGCGAAAGCAGGAAACTATTCGTCCTCGGAATTCTCATACGTGGAAATTACGAAAGATATTAGATTTCCTCAGAGCGAAAAAGAGGATATCAAAACAGAAGTTAAAATCTCTGGAGATCTAATAAAGATAGAGGATGACAAAGTAGAACATGAGGTAGAAAATGCACTTTCTGGGACTTCAAGTCTGATGGGACTGAATGATGCAGCTGATGAGTTCTTTGATGTTCCCGAACCATTGGATGACGACCACTTGGAGAATTATTGGCCTTCTAATATGAATCCACAGTTGCACTATCAGGTACTTTCTACTAACCAAACTTGGAACTCTTTAAGTCTTACCTCCAAAAGTACCATAACCTAATTTTAATAACTTGGGATTGGCTTCTAGTAGTCCTTGATTCCAAGTGTTGTCTTAGTTATGAATAATATTTGTTGAATTGTCAAAATGCCCTTTTGATGTGAGCTAAATAAGCCAGCTTTTTGGCTTATTTGTCCAAATAGGTCAAAAAGCCAAAAGCCTGTTTATTATCAACTAAAAAAAGCTAAAAACCACTAAACTTTTCCCCTAACAAAAAAGCGACTTGTTTTAGCAACTTTCCAAAATACATCAGTTTTTTTAGATTCTAAAAAAAGCCAAAAAGCCACTAAACACATCAGTTTTTTTAGATTCACTGTGGTTCGGAGTTAATTTTTGTTTTGTCCATTTTCTTTTCAAACGAATACAATACTTCTCATTTGATTTTATTTAGAGGTTGTGACCTAGCGTGGTGGCAAGTCCCAACACTGCCATGGGTTGACACATTACATCTCTTATACGTTCAGGATAAATACCACCCTAAAGTGTCATCGGCTGCTGGTTTTGTGAAGAAGTTACATGGTCTTGCCGGTGAGTCCTGTTAAGATAACTGAGCTCTCTTAATTAAATTGATGACTTGATGCAGAAATTGAATATTTTTTTTCCCTTTTTCTTTGGTGCAGTTCCGAAGAAGGGTTATATGGATTTGCAAGAAGCGAATTGGGAAGAAAATGTATCATGTTGCCATGGGGCCACTCTGGCAAAAGATCCCAGTTGTAATTTGCCTTGCAGTTGGACAACTGGCGATCCTTCATTATTTCTAATTCGAGGAGAGACTTATCTACAAGACAATCAGAAGGTTCCTTTTCGGTTCCAGTTGTTGTTTATGAAATAATTTAAAATTAGAATTCCAAAATGGAATTTTACATGTTTAAAATATTTAATTACATTTGTTGATATTAGAGGCTATGCATGATAAGTTGAGAACTTTGTTGCATACTTTGGTCAAGTAAATTGATTCTTGGATTATATCGCACACTAAATTATATGACCAGACTTCACATGTTAAAACAGTTGCCTAATATAATGATATTCATTTCTTTTGTCCAGATTAAGGCCAAAGGCACGTTGATGCAAATGGTTGCTGCTGATTGGCTCAGATCTGACAAACATGAAGATGATCTTGGTAGCCGTCCTGGAGGCATTGTTCAGGTTTGCTCTATGACTTCTAGCATTCTGGTGATAACAACTTCATAGTAATCAATAATTATCTACGAGAACTACCACACTCTCAAAAATACACTTTCACATTACCAATTAAAAATTGTCCTCACACAAGCTTTATTGGAAATGTGCAGAAATATGCAGCACAGGGTGGACCGGAGTTCTTCTTCATCGTTAACATACAGGTAAATGTGACATTGTCACCATGTTTTTCAATTGGCTCATTTACTTATGGTGAAGAGTGTCATTGATTAGATTCCGGGTTCAACTGCTTATGGTCTAGCACTATATTTCATGACGAAAACTCCTTTGGAAGAAACTCCTATACTAGAGCGCTTTGTTAATGGAGACAACGCCTATAGGAATTCGAGGTTTAAGCTCATACCGTATATTTCTAAGGTCAGTATACTAGCAGTGGAATCAATCATTATGCCACTAATTCTGTTTGTTTAATGTGTGAAGCCAATTTTTATCTTTTTATACTTGTTTTTATTTGTTATTTTTTTTAAGGTTTAGTATATTTTTACTTCTAATATATGAAATCACTGAGACACTTGCAATGCTGGTGATTTAATTGATTTTTTATTTTTTTATTTAAATTTTTTTTTTTAGGGGTCATGGTTAGTAAAGCAGAGTGTGGGGAAGAAAGCTTGCTTGGTAGGTAAAGCACTAGAAACACATTATCATCAGGGAAAGAACTACTTGGAGGTAACAATACAAAATCATGTTAGGATACATCTGCTGCTACTGATATTGAGATTTTAAATATCGGCCGATACGTATTGAGATTTTACACTTCTGCTATTGATATTCACCGATATATGATGACATCACCGATATCAATACGTTTCCCAATATAGTTATTTACGGTGAGGTACATTTCTTTGATACGCTAACCTTAAAAGTCTTATCTGAAATTTTCAGGTTGGGGTCGATGTGGGGTCATCAACAGTGGCAAGGGGCGTAGTCAGTCTTGTTCTTGGGTACCTAAACAATCTTGTTATAGAAATGGCATTTTTAATACAGGTAAAAATAACCGATACTCTTGTATTTATTTATCATCTCTCATTGATTCTTTTTTTGGTTGAGAGGGGTGACTATAATTGAGCGGCTCTACTTTATGGTGCAAATAGTTAGGGCTATTTCGTTGTATTTTTGTTCTGTTTTCATTTTCTGGGGGAAAAAGAAAAAAAAAAACTTGTTTAGCAAATTGTTTCCAAAAATGTTTTTGAGAAAATTTTCCTTAAAAAACCACACTTCATAGAAACTAGCAGGAATTTGTTTCTGAATTTTTGAAAATTGTTTTTTGACAAAAATGAAAACAATATGAAACTAGTAGGTATTTTCGAACTTTTCGTTGTTCTTGTTTTCAAAAATAAAAAATGAAAATACAACCAAACAGACACGTTCTTTGTGGAAGAAAACCATTTTGGCATGGATCTTTTGTATATATGAACTTTAAACTTTCTTTTTGCAGGCTAACACACAGGAGGAGCTCCCAGAATGTCTCCTCGGAACGTGTCGACTTAATCATCTGGATATTGCCAAGACAGTTGTAGTAACACCGTGATTATCATCAACCTCCCAGATTCTACATTTAACTTGTGGGTTTGCACCAGGCAGTAGATTGTCGAAAATCCAGTAAAAGAACAGATTTTGTGGCTAGAACGATCAAGCGATTCTCATGAATACTCACATTAACGTATAGCGTTCGATCAAGACGAAGACAACAGAGATGCAGTGTCTAAATTTTTTGGGTGGGGCAATTCAATTTGTGAAGTTCTCTCTTCTCTCTCAATCATGGCTCTACATTTTGGTATAGTTTTTGTCATTTATGGCACAAATTATTATTATTATTGTTATATAAACCAAACTAAAACCAAAACAAGTCTTAATCCCATCAAATAGGGTATTATTATTGTTATATAATTAAAATATTTAGCAAAGCAGCATTTTGTTACACTGCTGGAAGTTTTGTCATCAATGTTTATGCAAAGCAGAATGCAAATTAAATTTTTGAAAAATAAACTATTTTTATTTATTTTTTGCAGATGGACTCAATTAGCTGTTTGATTGTTGAATTTAGATGTATCAGTTTAGTCTTTCAATTCTGTACTGATATTTACAAACTGTTATTTTTGCTAAAAAGAATATTTGATTGAATAATCAATTTTGTTAATTAAGCTAAAACAGTATGGTTTTTTTGTTTTCTTGTTTTTTTGATTTGTGTACATGGTGATGTTAAAACATCGAAATACACTTAAGCAAATGGATTATTTTTTAGATCATGAAAATTAAATTAAATGCCTCAAATTTAGGGTTTAACAGACATAATTACAATTCAAATTTACCTTGCCAACTTAACATTAGTGCTAGTAATTATTGGGGATCAAATGTCTTATCTGCCTTTTCATAGCCCATTGAAAACCCCTAATTGGGATTTAATCATTTGAACCAAAGTGGTGTGTGGGGTTGTAAAGTTTGTGAATCATATGCTGAATTGATCACAGCTCAAAATCCAGCATTAACCCAATGATTTACCACAATCCCATCAAGAAATGATTGCAAATTTGCAGTTTGGAGAATTTTGACAAGAATTGATTTCAATAATGGAAAATGAATAATCCCCCTAAAAAAACCTCCCCTAATCCCCCTAATTTCTATTTTTGACAAACTGTTTTTTTTTTTTTTTTTCTGTTTTTTTTTTTTTTTTTTTTTTTTTTTTAAAAAAGGGAAAAAGGGCTTTGGGGAGAGCTAATTAATGCTTTATTCTTTTTTTGAAAAATATATATATATATATATTTAGTTACGACTTTAAAATTAATATATTACTGATTCTCAAGATAATGGTTATGGAAGTGGTGGAGGTTGATGGGTGATGGTGATGGTGATTGCGGTGGTGGTACAAGTGATGGTTGTTGTGGTAATGTGATGACATTAATAAAATTTTATTTTTAAAAATATCTTCCATTCTAATAAATTTGTTCAACAATGCTATGTAGTTCAAAATTTTTGTGACTCAAATAGTTCAAAAATGGTTCAAATCACTCAAACGACGTCATTTTGACAGATTTAAGCTATTTAAACCACAAAATTTTGAATTACCAAACATTTTCTAAATTTGTTTTCCATTTGTTGATCATAAAAAGATAATTGACTTTTGTCGTCTGTTGTGAACAACTTCTAAGTAGAGGTGGGCGCGCGTCGGTTGCGACCACGGAACTTCCAATCTGCCATTTGTTCGCCAGATTGGCGGATTAGAAAAAATCAATCTGCATCCGTTCGCTAATCCGGCGGATGTGGATTGAGCGGATTGGCGGTTTAGCGGATGGATGCGAATCGGTTTAGCAATTTAAAACTTTATAAAATTTCAACATAATTCAACTTGTGCACTTCCTCAAAAAAAGAAAAAAAAAAGAAGAAAGTATTACAGTTAATGACTTAAAAAAATATTACAATCACTGCATACCTCATCCAAAGTAAGAAAGTTTGAAATTTTAGAATATCAGAATCACTGCATGTCTCATCCACATACTACAATCACAGCATGTCTCATCCACATAAAGTATTACAATCTGTGGTTATTAAAATATAAAAACAATTCAAACCACCAAAATCATGAACAGACCAGTAGTAGAGATTGTATGTTGTTGTATTGTTATATCTATATTTGTTTTTGAAAACAAAAATCAACCAGCATATATCATATTTTCTATTTATTATTTTTAGAGATAGATTTAAAAACCAAAAAACATACATAAATAATACATTTATTTATTTTAATTTAAAAAAGATATTCAAGTTAAAAAAAAAATTCAACAGAATATTTATACAAACTGAAAACACAAAGTTTTATAAATTACTAGGGGTGTTCGCAGTTTGGCGGTTCGGTTGTGATCAAAAAAATCTCAAATCCGCCATTCATCCGCCAGATTGGCAGATTGGAGAAAATCAATCCGCAACCGTCCGCTCATCATCACGCATCCGTCCAAAATGCGGCGGATTAGTTCAATTTGATCGATTTTGACGAATCGATATATCCACTACTCACCCCTATTTCTAAGATATTTTTCTTTTATAATCAATAGAAGGAAGAATTGAAAAGCAGAAAATTACATCGCTTAGTAGCAAAACTTAAAAGTAGGCAAAAGAACGTCTCATCCATCATGTCTATAAAATTGTTTTGGATAGAGGTGGGCTCGGGTCGGTTGCGGCTACGGAACCTCCAATCCGCCATCCGTCCGTCAGATTGGCGGATTAGAGAAAATCAATCCGCATCCGTCCGCCAATCCGGCGGATGCGGATTGAGCGGATTGGCGGTTTGGCGGATGGATGCGAATCGGTTTGGCAGTTTGAAATTTTATAAATTTTCAATATATTTCAACTTGTGCACTTCCCAAAAAAAAAAAAAAAAATATTACAGTCAATGACTTAAAAAAGTATTACAATTACTGCATGCCTCATCCAAAGAAAAAAGAAAGTTTGAAACTTTAGAATATCAAAATCATTGCATGCCTCATTTACATATTACAATCACAGTATGCCTTATTCACATAAAGTATTACAATATGTGGTTCTTAAAATATAAAAACAATTCAAACCACCAAAACCATGAACAGAGCAGTAGTAGAGATTGTATATCTCTATATTGTTACATTTATATATGTTTTTTAAAATAAAAACCAACCAGTATATATCATATTTTCTATTTATAACTTTTTAGAGTTAGATGTAAAAATCAAAAAATATAAATAAATAATACGTTTATTTTTTTCAATTCAAAAAATATATTTAAGTTGAAAACTTTTTTTCAACAGAATATTTAAGCTATTTTTTTAATTGAAAACACAAATAAAATATTTAAACAAATTGAAAACACAAAGTCTTATAAAATTATTAAGGGTGCTCGCGGTTTGGCGGTTCGGTTGCGGCCCAAGAGATCTCAAATCCGCCATCCGTCCACCAAATTGGCGGATTGGAGAAAATCAATCCGCAACCGTCTGCTCATCATCACGCATCCATCCAAAATGCGGCGGATCGATTCGGTTCGGTTGGTTTTGACGGATCGGTGTATCCGCTGCTCACCCCTAATTTTGGATAATTTTCAGTTGTGAAATAGGATTTAAAATAGTGTTTTGCATAATTCTAGAAGAGAGATATAGAAGCTGTTCAAAAAATAATAATAATAATAATTATGGAAGAAGGGAGGTCTGATATTTGGAAATACACGTTTTGGAAAATGCTATGGTGTGCTCACTTTAAGGGTGCATACGGTATGTACTTTATTATAAAATGTGTAATTTTATTATAAAATTTTATAATATCAATCACAAAATATATAATCTCACCACAAATTGACGTAACAAAATATTTATAATTTTGTGATTGATGTTGCAAAAGTTTTGATAGTTTGGTTACGATATTTTTTGTTACACCAATTTATAACGAGATTATACATTTAGTGGTTGATATTATAAAATTTTATGATAAAATTATACATTTTATGATAGAGCTACATATGGTATGCACCTCTAAAGGGTAGACACTATAAGAGAACCCACAAGTTTGGTTAGAGTCTGGCCCATTCAAATTTGATCTAGTTTAGGAGGCCCAAACCAAGTTTACTTTGGCCTATTGAGACCAGGCCCGTATGAATTACCAAACACTAGATCCAGGGGGCATTCTATTTGAACCTAAAAAATATCTTAGTACTCTCAATTTAAATTTATAAATTTTAATTCTTATTATATATTATTGTGAATTTACTAATAAGGACAATCCATATTAAACCCTAAAATAATTCCTTTTTTTCCTTATGTTACACCCTAATTTGTTATTTCTATTCAAATCTCTACATCTTCTTCCGCAATAGATCAAAGTTAGTTTGTCTTCTTCTTCTTCTTCTTCTTCTTCTTCTTCTTCTTTCTCACTCCAAAACTCCAATCCACCTTACCGAAACTCACCATTATCATTAATCTCATTATTTTTTTTATTATTTAAAAACCCTAAACCTTAAACGAAAGTTTGAACAATTGAACGATGGATGGAGGAAAGTGATAATCAAGAAAATATTTTGATTTTTATATGAATGCTTACCTTCTCTTTGATGGATTGCTTCAAAATATTATCTTGATTATCACTTTCCTCCATTGTTTGATTGTTCAAACTTTCTTCTAGGGTTTTTGATTTCAAAATAATAAAAAATAATGATGTTAATAATAATAGTGAGTTTTGGAAAGTAAGAAGAAGAAGACAAACTAATTTTGATCTCTTAGGAAAAAAGATGTAGAGATTTGAATTGGAATAATGGATTGGGGTATACAATGAGAAAAAAATATTTTATTTTAGGGTTTAATATAGATTATTTTTATTAAAAAATTCACATTAGAATATAATAAGAATTAAAATTTATAAATCTAAATTAGACGTACTAAGATATTTTTTGGGTTCCAATAGAATGGCCGTAGATCCAGTTAAGCCTGTGAAATGTAAGTCCATAATTGGCCTTTGGGATCAAGGCCATTTTACTCCCACAAAAAAAATTTTTAAAACAAATGAAAGCCTTTGCTGTTTTGTCATCTTTGATAGATATGGAAAATATATTTCAAACTACATAAAATTTTAAAAAATCAAATTCTAAAATATTAATCATAAATACAGCAACCGACATGAATTCCCTCCGAAACAAGAAAAAATATTCAAAATAGAAAAATTAAAAATGATACCATTCCAGAATAACAAACTCAAAGTCTTGAAATTTCACATCAATGGTCAAAATTCACTCAGAACGTGGCCTCACAACCCTAATTTTCAATATACACCAGTGATCCAAAACAAAACAGTGATGCAAGAGACCTCTAATTTAGAGGCTCTGAACACACCTCTAATGAGGTGAAAAAATAAAAATAAAAAAATACAGGCACAACATTGACAGTGGCACTGCCACATCACTAGTGGAACCTCTAATTAGAGGTCCCAAGCATTTTTGAAAAAAAAAATGATCCAAACCCCCACAGATGGTGGTGACCCCCACAACCTCCTCTGGCCTTTGATTGGTAAGTTTTTTTTTTTTTTTTTCTTCTTCTTCTTCTCCTTCAATCACTAACTCCCACGTATGTGTGGGGGGTGGTAGGGGTGGTGTTGAGAGGGGGTCTCAATCACCACTAGATCCAAAATTCATAGTAACTTTCTGGACATTTTCTTGGGACCATTTTTTTTTTTTTTTGATAATTAAAAATAAAGTGTGGTGTAGATTCAAAATTTGTATGAGGTGAATTATACCAAAAAAATATGGTCTACACGTCATTTTCCAAAAAAAAATCTATTTTTTGCTTGCTTGTTTGTTGGGCAAATTATGACAGTAATCCATGTACTTTGGTCCTTGTATCATTTTAATTCATATAATTTCAATTAGCTCGATTTTAATACTCAATTTATGACTATATCTCAATTTGATTCAATTGATTATAATTCTTAGCATTTTTATTGAAAATATGCACATAAGTGTTAGGGGTACTTACCAATTAGTCCCATTAACTAGACTTATTTACTTACAGGTCCTAACTAATAAATTTAACACTATAAAAATAAGAGAGTGATAAATTTATCACTAAAAATTTATTCATAAAAATAAAGAGACTGATAAATTTATCACCATAAATTTATTCATAAAAATAAAAGACTGATAAATTCATCTTTATCACTTAATAAATTTATCAATAAGACTTAATGGGTAATAAGTCTCCAAAGTAGGACCTACTGGGTAATAAGTCTCCAAAGTAGGACCTGTTGGTAGTTTACCCTAAGTGTTATGTGTTATATTTTTATAGATAAAATTATAAATTTATTCAATTCAGTGAGTTAATCTCAACTAATTTAATGATAATTTTCCTTATAAACACTAAGATGTCGTTTGGGATGTAGGTTGGGTTGGTTTTTTAGTTAAATTAGTCACAAAAAGACAAAATAAGCTTAATATTAAGATAAAATGCCACGTCCATACCATAATCATTTTATTTTTTCTTTCACAAAATTTAAAAAAAAAAATCAACTCAAACGAACTTTTTAGTCGGGGTTAAAATAGTCAAAAAGTTAAAAAGTCAAAAAGTCAACTCAACTTTCCAAACGAAGCCTAACAATATTATTCTCGTTTGGGAACAGACTAATTTAGTAACTTTTTGACTATTTAGCTAAAATATGAGCTAAAAAAAAAACTAGTATGTTTGGAATAATTTTTTGACTTTTTACAAAAAGATGTGTAAAAAGTAGAGAAAAAAGAGAATTTTTGACTTTTTGGTATGGGTTGTTGGCTTTTTGATTTTGTTTAGTGACTTTTTGGCTAAAAAAATCACTTGCCAAATGAGGCCTTAATTGGAACAAATTGACACAAAATTTAAAATAAATTTGGTCTACTTTGGCAATTGGGTTAAAAGCCAAAAAAGTTAATTTTTTGACTTTTTTTATCGCATCACATCTCTACTTTTCTATATATATATTTTTAAAAAGTTAAAAAAAAAAAAAACTAAAAAGTTGATTTTTAATCTACTTTTTAAAATTGAATCAGGGATGTTTTGGGAAGTTGGTAAAAAATTATCTTTTGACTTTTTATCAAGTTTTTTGACTTTTTTAGAAGTGATTTAGGAAGTTAGTAAAAAATTGACTTTTTTTATTTTTAGTTTAATATTTATTTATGGCATCAAATCAAAATAAAATGACCAACATACCCTTGCCAAACTTTGGAATTTTAAGTAATTTGTTAACATGGAGGGTATTTAGGTAATTTCACAACGCAGCTTTTTTGTCACTTCCCAAATGCAAGTCTCGGCGTTTTCGGTTGCTGGCGTTTTTCTTCACAAGCCAAATACGTGGTGCTTTTGGTGTCTTCCCAAAATGGCACTCAATTGAAAATATATGAATCAAAATAACATAAGAGATAAAATATAGGGATACTGGTGTAATTTATCCGTGTTCATTTGTGTTTGTGTGTGTGTGCAGGGACGGAACTAGAAGAAGACTATAGGGGCCATGGCCCCCCTGTTTTTGTAAAAATTATTGTTTACCATAAAGGGGGTCCCCCGAATCCCCGATTTTCCATTTTAAGTATAAAAAAAAAAAAAAAAAACAGTTTCCAAAAAAGGAAATTAGGGGGATTAGGGGGATTATTTTTAGGGGAATTTTTCATTTCTCATATTTTAATTCAATCGTATACGTCGCGAAAAAAAAAGGGCCCCCCTCTCGAAAAAAAAAAAAAACGTTTTTGCTCAATCAAACAAAAAAGAAGAAGCAAGGAGAGAGAGAGGAGAGGAGGAGGGAGAGGAGGGAGGAGAGGGTGAGGGAGGGGAGGGGAGGAGGGGGGAGGGAGGAGGAGCGAGGGAGGGAGGAGGAGGAGGCGGAGGCGGAGGGAGCGCGAGGGCGAGGCCGAGGAGGCTGACGGGAGACGGAGCGACGGCTCCACTCTCCCTTTCCTCTTGCTCCTCTTCTTCTTCTCTCCTCTCTCTTTCTCTCTCTCTCTCTCTCTCTCTCTCTTCTCTTCTCTCTTCTCTCTCTTCTTCTCGATTCATTTTAATTAGCCAAACAAACAAACAAAAAAATTCAATATATGTATATATATATCTTTTCTATTATAAAGCAAACAACCACGGTGATATACAAGAAATCAGCTCAAACTGCTTTGGAGTATTTTCACATCCTATTTAGCAATTTCAATTCGTAATTATCAATTTAATTATTTCATTCTAGAACACGTCATCTGTGCCAACACTTAGATGTAATTCATAATTATCAATTTAATTAATTTTTTAAATTACAGAGAACAATAGATATTTTAATCAAACCTTAAAGATGTGTTTGGTTGGGGGATTTAGAAAATGAAAGAAAAAAATATATATGAAATTGGGTGAAATGTAGGTATATTTTATTTACATTTCATCTACCATTTTCATTTTCCTTCTTAAATCTCTCAACCAAACACAATATAAAGAGTATATTTGTAATTGGCATTAGCTTCCCTCCAGTCCAATCACAAACTGGAGGGTGCTGTTAGGTCTGTGTGGACTCATTACGGGTCCCATTTCGATAATTCAAATCGTTCAATATGTAGAACTCGTCGAATACTATATGTCTGTAAAAAATCACGTTGATCGAATATCAATAGTTATGTGATCAAATCAATTTTCCGTCAACTGTTTATTTTTTCACTATTCATTTTTTTGTATACAAAACAGATTTGATCACATAGCTATCGATATCCAACACAGACATATGATATTCAACGAGTTAGACATATTAAACGATTTAGATTTTTAAAATGAAACTCATGATAAATTTTCACAAGTCTAATAATACTCCCCAATCTATGTCGGACTGGAAGGAAGCCCAACTTTTGTAATTTACCTTAATAATATATACATATATATATATATATATATATGATAGAAAAATTGAAAACGTTGTCCTTACGTAGATGTAATGTCTCACAAATCATTGATGAGTCACACCACCCCACCCACGTGGCACGTGCCCACATTCAAAAGGTCTCTCCTTTTATTTTCCAAAACAAACTTCTAACCAAAAATATTTCACATGTTACCGTCGCTTTCATGTCCCTGTTTCCGCTTTTCCCGCTCCAGCGACGGTGCTCCTTAATTTTTTAAATTATATAATTTCTATTTTTTTTTTAAAATAAGCAATTAATCAATAATTTAAAGTTTTTTTTTTTCTTCATATTCTTAAGGGTTAATTATACTAATAGTTCTTATAGTTTGGGACATGTGTCACTTTGATTCCTAACTTTTTAATTGTGATACATTTGACCATAAATTTTAAATTTTGTTCCAAATAAAGACAATTAAAAATATCATTAGATTTTTCAAGGATAAAATCGTCAATTTGATATAATATAAATTAATTTGACAAAAATAAATGTTAAAAATATATTTTTAATTTTTTTAAAATTATTTTTATCCACCAATGATAAAATTATGTAAAATTAATAAAAATTACATGATTAATTTTTTTAAATTAATTTTACATGATCATCATCCAAATACATAATAAAAATTAATTTTTTTTAAAAAAAAATAAATGTCTAAAAGATTTATCAATTTTACATAATTTTATTTTTAGTAGGAAGAAATAATTTTTTAAAATTCAAAAATATTTGTTTGACATTTATTTTTGTCAAATTAGTTTATATTTTATCAAATTAACAATTTTACCCTTGAAAAATCTAATTATATATTCAATTGTCCTTATTTGAAACAAGATTTAAAATTCAGGGTCAAATATGTCACAATTGAAAAGTCAAGAACCAAAGTGACACAAGTCTCAAACTATAGGAACTATTTGTGTAATTTGCCCAATTCTTAATAACTGTCATATTAGTAAATTGGGTTTCATCTCACATTTTAAAATTTTTATCAGTATGATATATTTTCACATGTCATATTAGTAAATTGGTTATGTTTTGCATTTATTTGTTTTTTAACTCTATATTTGTAAGAAAAATTTGTCAAAAAAAAAAATTTATTGTAGGACATTTTCCCATTCTTAATTTACTAGTCTATCACCCGTGTTATGAACGGGATAATTATAGATATTTATTTTTTTTTAAATTTTTTTTAATATATAAATTATGTTTTTTAAGATTTTTTATAAAAATAATTTAACAATCTTTTCACTAACCATAGTGTATGTGAGAAGTTGAAAAATGTACTGCAATAACTATACACGGATTGTATTTATAATTATTTGTATGATGAGGTTTTAAATATTGATCAGAAAATTTTAAAATTAACGATTGAGCGAATCTCCAATGGTCTCAAAATTTGGAATGTTTGGCCTCGGTAGGCTTTAAACTTACAATCTCTTGAGTGATAAACTCTTTAATTGCTTTCTTCACTCACTAAGAGCTTGTTTGAGAATAACATTTTGGCTAAAATAGTCATATAAAACAAAATAAGTTATTTTAATCAAATAAAACAAATGTCACATCCAATCCATGATCAATTAATTTTTTATCTCATCAAAATTAAAAAAATCAAAAAATCTATCTCAAGCGATGCATTTTATCCCAGGCTAAAATAGTCAAAAAGTTAATCCACATTTCAAATGAGTTCTAAGTTAAATCCCTTACGCTGTGTATGGTTACGAGATTTAGGAAGATATTTGAAAATAGAAAAAGAAAACGTGTGTGAAACTAAATGAAATATAAGTATATTTTATTTAAATTTTACCTATATTTTCTTCTTCTTTTCCTTTCATTTTCCAAATTTCTTATTAAATCTTTCAACCAAACACAACGTTAGTATAACATAAAATAATTAATAATTACTTTCCTAACAAGTTTTTTTTTTTGGTTATAAAATTACCAATACCATCCCACCATAACATGTTAAAAAATACAACTATGTGCAATCCAGCACATCTATTTACATTAAGAAATTATTGCGAGTAAATTAATTATATATTTATTTATTTTTGGGTTAGAAAATTAATTATATACATATATGTGTATGTATAATTGCATGTAATGTCAACGGTCAAAAATGCGGGGAGCAGCCGGAAACCGTTGGCGGTACGCAGCAGTGTTCACGAGAAAGTCAGAAAGTAAAGCCACCGACGCGGGTACAGAACAATACAGCAGTAGTGATGATAACGAGAGGAAGCAAGTTCAACAGTTAATTGTTTAAGTTTTCACGTTTTAAATTTTTTAAAAATTTTATTAAATTTTTTAAGAAGATTTTAGAGTGAAACATTAATAAATTTTAAAATATAATTTTATAAATTGTTTAATCATTCTTTTTTTTTATGCACCTAAATATCCCATTAAAATAAAAATTACATAAAACGATAATCACTTATATGTTTTGGTTTAATTTTTTAAGAATAAAAGTGAATTTCTCTAAATATAAAATTACAAATTTAGGCAATCCACATTATAGAAGTTTTGGATTTTTCCTCTTCCTATAACAAATCTCATATTATGAACAAAAACCTAACACTCTAATGGCATGTTTGATTGGGTGGATTAGAACATGGGATTGGGATTATTAATCCGTGGGCCCAATTATCTTATGTTTGTTTTAACATTTTGGTTTAGGATTATTAATCCAATGGATAATTAATCCAACAAATTTGTAGGATTATTAGTAATGGGGTAGGGGTGGGATTATTAATCCCATGGATATTAATCCAATTGGATAGTGAATACCACACTAATTTAATAGGATTATTAATACTTCACTATTAATCTTGTGAATCAAACATGACCTAATAATGTAACATTCCAATGTAACACACTAAATAACTCATCATTGTACTTTTCTCAAACGTAACAACGTAATACTCAAAAAAAAATTATTAATATACTTTTTTCAAATGTAGCACTCTAATATAATACAAAAGTAACACTCAAATGTAACATACTCCAATTAATGTAATCCCAAATGAAACACTCCAATATAACATTCTCTAATGTAACACACAAAAAAAAAAAAAAAAAACTAAAAACTCCTTAGTATATTTTTTCTAAACGTAACACTCACAGCTTAAAATTATATTTTTGTCTAAAATTTACTAATGAATATTTTTATTCCCTTTGGAATAGTTTGAAAAATTCTACATTTTTTTTAGAGTGTTATATTGAAGTATTATGTTTAAGAAAAATACACTAAGAAACTTTTTTGTATGTTACATTAAAGTGTTACAGTAAGGAGTTTTTCCAAAATATTATATTAGAGTATTACGTTTTGAAAAGGTGCACTATAGATTTTTTTTTTTTTTTTGTATTATATTAGAGTGTTACATTAAAGATTTTTTTTGTGATAATACATTAGAGAGATACATTAAGAAAAAAAATTTAGAGTGTTATATTTGAGTGTTACGTTTTAAAAAAGTGCACTAAGAAAGTTTTTTTATATGTTATGTTGGAGCATCTCCAATGCATTCTCCATAACTTCAAATATGAAGGATTTGCTCTTCCAACTCATCCTCTAAATCCATTTCTATTTGGGAGGAGGATAAGTTGATCCTCCATATTTGGAGAGGATGAAAAATAGAGGATGCCCTCCAAAACATTATTCATTCTATATTTTTTTTTTTATCATATTACAAATAACTTTTAATATGTAAATTTAATTTTTATAAAATTGGCATCTTTAAAAAGTATGAAATCATACTTTTAAAATGAGTATAATATTAAATATATTTTACAAAAATTTTAAAATTAAATATTTGTTAATGAACAAAAATTACTTTTTGATGAAGGGAAGATGAAGGGTTGTGAAGGTTTGTGATTGGAGTTTGAATGAATAGTAACATCCTCCATATTTACCTTTGGAATAAAAAAAATTATTTTCATCCTCTTAGTGAGAGGATTGGATTGGAGATGTTCTTAGAGTGCTACACTAAAGTTTTTTTTGAATGTTATACTTAAAAAAAGTACACTAAATTTTTTTTTTTTTAAAATGTTACATTTCAGTGTTATGTTTGAATATTATATTGGAGTATTACAATTTAAAATTATACATTTGTTCAAAATTTACTAACGATTTTTTATATTCCTTTTGAAATGTTTGAATAATCCAACTTCATTTTTGAATGTTTGAAATATCCGACTTCATTTTTGAAATGTTGAAAAATCTCATATTTCAAGTCATTTTATACTCTTTTTGTAATGTTTTCTAAATAAAAAATATTGTCATATAAAAATTCATCTCAATTTTGATTTTCATATATTATGTACCTTATTTTTCTAGCACCAAAAAATAATAATAATAATAATAATAATAGAAATAAGGGTATAATCGTAAATCTAATTTTGAAATAATATATTAAATTTATATTTTCAAAATCAATGAGACTAATTAATCTAGTCTATAAAAAAATCTTTAAAACTAAATAGATCACCATTTATTAAAATGAGATTTATAGGTAAATTTTTCTAAATTTTAAATAAGTTTTTATCCATCTGAATTCAAATAATTTGATATTTTTACAAAATTTAAATTTGTTAAATGATTAATTAATTATTTAAATTTGATTTAAAAATTGGAAGAGACTCTTAAACCTTATTTGGGAATAGATTATTTTTTAATTTTTTATGAAAAAATATGTAAAAAAAAAAAATAATGTGATAACCTATAAAAAAAATTTAATTAAAATATATAACTAACCAACAAAATCTTAAATATATTTAAATTTAAATGATTTACCCCTAGTTAACCAGTCAAATTCGGCTCAATTCAAATCTAAACTGGTTGATTCGTCAACCCTCAATGCTGGTGGCGCACGGGATTCTGAGGCGGTGACCTGCACTCGCCGGTTAACCTTTTGTTGTCATATGTTTTTTCACCTGCTGTACCCGGTAACTCTGTCGGTGCAAAGTGTCGGCACCGACACGCGAGATTTGTTCCCGGTAATTTTATCATTATTATTATAAAATCAAATCTGAGGGCTGAGATGATACAAATGAGGAGTGTGGGCCCACTTTTTTTTTTCTTTTTTTTTTTTTTTTATACAAATTATGCAAATAGTCCCTATAATTTGGAGCTTGTGTCACTTTAGTCCCTGACTTTTTAATTGTGACACATTTGACCATGAATTTTGAATCTTGTTCCAAATAAGGATAATTGAATATATAATTAAATTTTTTAAGGGTAAAATTGTCAATTTGATAAAATATAAGCTAATTTGAAAAAAATAAATGTCAAACAAATATTTTTAAATTTTTAAAAATTATTTCTACCTACTAAAAATAAAATTATGTAAAATTGATAAATCTTTTAGACATTTATTTATTTATTTTTACAAAATTAATTTTTATTATGTGTTTGGATGATGATCATGTAAAATTAATTTTAAAAAATTAATCATGTAATTTTTATTAATTTTACATAATTTTATCATTGGTGGATAAAAATAATTTTAAAAAAATTAAAAATATTTTTTTGACATTTATTTTTGTCAAATTAGTTTATATTTTATCAAATTAACGATTTTACCCTTAAAAAATCTAATAATATTTTTAATTGTCCTTATTTGGAACAAAATTCAAAATTCATAGTCAAATGTGTCACAATTAAAAAGTCAGGGACCAAAGTGACACAAGGCCCAAACTATAGGAACTATTAATGTAATTAACCTCTTTTTTTTTTATGAGATTTCGTTTTTGTTTTTTTTATTTTTTATTTTTTTTATTAATGTGAGAATATTAAATTTTCTACTAAATAAATAATTAATTATTTTACAGGATGTGGAGTCTACACTTTTATAGGTCTATAACATTTTTCTTATTTTTTTTTAGTAACAATGATATAGAAGAAAAACTTTTATGATATGACAAGAGAAAACAAAAAAAAAACAAAGACATAGGTATGTACGTCACATTATATATGGACTTTATTTCTTGTTATATTACTAGAGCTTTAGATATATCCTTAAAATTGGTTTAAAATACAGATTATTTGAAAAATTATAAATGCTTAGTCGGGGACTTGGATCGGATTGTGTGTGTCGCGAGACAGGGTAATAAGGTGGACTTGGGGATTTGAAGGGTTTGATTGGTGACGATGGAAATTATTTAAAATGGTTTCTATAGGTGGCAGGGGCAGGTACGGATAATGTAAGCATGACTTTACAACCAAGAAATGAGGTGTGCCTCACCAGCTTGATCTTGACCATTCAACCTCTTACTCACTGGAAATGCTTTGGTGCAATATCTAATCTTATACAAAATTATATAGGCCTTCGTCCTTGATGTGAGTTAATTTTTTATTTTTTTTGAATTTTTAGTTATTTTAACCTGAGTTAAAAAGTCTCGTTTTTTATGAATTTTTTAATTTTTTTAATTTTTTGTAAGAAAAAAATAAAAAGAAAATACTATATACTCCAAATTTTCTACTAAATAAATAACTAAATGTCTCACAGTCTACAAAATTGCGCACCCCACACCCATGTGAGACATTTGGTCAATTTTTTGTAAAAAATTTGATATCTTTAACATTATCCAAAATAAAATAATTATGATTCGAATGTAACATTTTATCTTATTGACTTTTTAACTTATTTGTTTGTTTTTTTTTTTTATAATTTTTATTTTTTTGTGTGTGTGGCTAAAATAGCCAAAAATATGCCTAACATAGCCTAAGTTTTTATAAATTTATATAAGTGGTTAAACAAAAATATATAAATTGAATATAAATTCATAAAAATTTATATGATTATATTAATTTGTGTTGAACTTACATATTTTTATTAAATTATTTATATAAATTTGTAAAAATTTATAATTTTGTATAAAATTACATATGGCATGCGATGCACGCCTAAATTTTTTTCTTACCCATATCCCTAGTCACTCACTCCCTTTATGATTTTTAAAAAGAGAGATTTATCTATAAATCTCATATTGAGAAATAATGATCTGATTAATCGCATGAGTTTTTTTATACATCAATTAGTCTCATTAATTTTGAAAAGGTAGATTTAATATATTATTAGAAAATTAGATTTACAGTTATACCCTTATTTCTATTATGTTTTTTTCTTCTTTTGTGTTAGAAAGGTAAGATACACAACCTATGATAATTAAATTTGAAATGAGTTTTTATATATGAATCTTTTTTATTTGAACTGGCTTAGGATTAGAAATTTTTTAAACATTCCAAAAGAACGTGAGATTGTTCAAATATTCCAAAATAAGTACAAAAACTCCTTAGTGAGTTTTGAGCAAATGTACAATTTCAATCCGTAATATTCCAATGTAACACTCAAACGTAACAATCTAATGTAGTATTCAAAAAAAAATTTTATTATATTTTTTTCTAAACGTAACACTCCAATATAGTATTCAAAAAATACTTTTTTATTATACTTTTTTTCCAAACGTAACTTTAATGTAACATTAAAAAAAAAACTCTTTAATATAACACTATAATATAACACACAAAAAAAATTCCTTTAATGTACTTTTTTTAAACGTTAAATGTAACACTCTAAAAAAAAGATGCTGGATTATTCAAACCATTTTAAAAGGGTGTGGGATTATTCAAACCATTCCAAATGGAATACAAAATTTCCTTAATAAACTTTGGATAAATGTATAATTTCAAACTGTGAGTGTTATGTTTAGAAAAAATATACTATGTAGTTTTTTAGTGTTTTTATATCTGTTACATTGGAGTGTTATATTTGAGATTACATTGGTTGGAGTGTTACATTTGGGAAAAGTATGTTAAGAAGTTTTTTTATAGGTTACATTGGAGTGTGTTACACCGGAGTATTACGTTTGGAAAAAGTTCAGAGTGTTACACTGTTATGTTTGGGAAAAGTACACTAATGAATTTTTTTAGTATGTTATATTAAAGTGTTACGTTATTAGAGTATTATATTGGAATATTACGTTCTTATTCGTAATGTGGGATTTGTTTAGAAAGTGAAAAAATTCAAAATTTCTATAGTGTGGATTACCCAAATATGTAATTTCACATTTGAAGAATTCCACTTTTATTCACAAAAAATTAAACACAAACATGTAAGGAAATATCTTTTTGTGTAATTTTCATTTTAATGGGACATTTGAGTTCATAAGAAAAAATAGAAGACTAAATTGTTCACAAAATTATATTTTAAAATTTATTAGTGCTTCGTTCTTTTAAAAAATGTAAATGTAAGTTTTTTTTTTTTGTTTTGAATTAAAAATTATATTTAGAATATTTGAGAGGATTGATCTTCTAATTGAGCCTCATACCCGCCAAATTTCCCCAAATTTAATGACATGTTCGGCGCTCCTGATAACAAATTGTGCCATCAATACATAAGTTCGAAACATCTTTCAATCAATTTCTTTTTGGTCATGACATTACCTAGAACATCAGGCAGACAAATCTCCATTCTAACATTAAGGCCCCGTTTGGCTAAAGTTTTATTTTATTTTTTGGCTAAAATAACAAAAAATCTAACACAACTAAGGGTAATTACTATTCAGTATTCTCAGAGTATAAATATGTGTTATTCCATAATATTATGATTATTAGATAAGGTAGATAGATGACGTATTATGTTAGATGATTGGAGAGTATGAGAAAATATATTAAATGATAATTGGATATGAAGTACGAACACGTGATGCTCCGGAAATATTTTATAATTTTTCCATATAAAATCACATCACTCTCTCATTTTTTATCAATATTTTCGTAAAACCTAAAAAAAAAAAAAACTAAATAAAATAACCTACTCCAAAACACCCCCAAGTACACCCACCAAGTAGGGAGATCCATCAACAATAAAAGAGGGGAAAAAAAAAAAATTTGTGATACAAAAAGTTATAACAATTTGAATTACTTATAGAAATAATTTAAAATTTTTAGAGGGTGCTAGAAGTGATTGAAAAATAAATTAAATCAACACAATTGTATTGTAAGACAAAATTTACAAATTTATATAAGTATTCTTATAAAAATGTGCAAACGAAACATAAATTCACATAAATTATTTTTAAAAAATTTAAAATTTAGGACAAATTACATATACCTCCCTCGAGGTTTAGTTAAATTACAAATATCCCTGAGGTTTCAAAAATTACAAATATTCCCCCTGTGGTTTATATTTTTATAACAAATTGCCTCCTAATTTGTTATGCAAATAGTGCCTTCAGGGAGGTATTTGTAATTTCTCAAACCTCAGGAAGATATCTGTAATTTTGCTAAACCTCGAAGGGATATATGTAATTTGCCCTAAAATTTATAAATTATATAAATTTTTATGAACTTACATAATAAAAGTTTTTCAGAAAAAATATACATAACTATCACATGGCATGTATTTATTGAAGCTATCCATCAAATAAAATGGCCCACACGTCAAAAAATGGGCATAAATTTAAGATGTCCTAAATAAATTAACCATTGAATTCTTAACATTGTTCTAAGCAAATACCATAGTGAGATATTTAAAACCTTGCGCATTGTTCAAAGGTCCATCATTTTTAGACATCCAAGGTATGTTTTTGAGGACGAGATTTGTTATTACACTAGGATGTATATAACCAGCTCTACTTTAATGTTATAAACGGTGTATGGTTGGAGACCAAACTACTATTTCTTAATATACTTACTAGTATTCTAATAAATAATATTGTATAATTTTAGAAATTTTAAGTATTTGTAATTTATATGATAGGTGGAATCAGTAATAATGATATGACACTAGTTGGTACACTAGTGTGTACATTAATTAATATATGTAACACCATCGTTCTTTAATTGCTTCTATTTTTATATACTTTTCATAATTAATTTTTTAAAACATTTTTTTAATCATAAAAGTGAATGGCCTTTATTTTTTAAATAACATTCCGTGACCCTTTTTAAAAAAACAAATTCAATCACAATTAAATTATTTGGTGCAAGGAAAATGAATCTAAAAATTATAACAAATTTTAAAAAATCCATAATATTAATTAGCATATGAATTTTATTTTTAAATGACAGTTTGTGGATTTTTAATTTTTTTTTAAAATTCCCTTTATTTTCAATTATAATTAAGCTATATAATGTAAAGAAAATGAATCTAAAATTTATAGCAAATATAAAAAATAAAGGACATTTAAATTTTTTTTATTTTAAATGCCACGAAAATGCCATTTAAAAAAAAATAAAGGGATTTCACTTTTATGATTAAAAAAATGTTTTAAATATTCCATTATGAAAAGTATATAAAAATATTAGGGTAAATTACACTTTACCCCTCTAAAGTTTTATTCATTTCTCACTTTGGTCTTTTAAGTTTAATTTTTCTCCCTTTGACCTTTCATGTTTGCAATCTATCCTACTTTGACCCTTCATATTTGCAATCTTTCCCACTTTATTTCTAGACTAACTTTCATCCAAAAAACTAACAGAATCTACTATATCACTAACATAGCAGCTCCATGTATGATGTAAAAAAATTCACAAAAGATGCAAAAAATAAAAAATAGAAAATAAAAAAATTAGAATTTTTTTTAGTCTTTGGTGAACTTTTTTTTTTTTTCAAATTTATTCATAAACATTATTACATTATAGATGCATCTAGATTAGATGTAGCTAAAAAAATAAAAACAAATTTAACTAAAAAAAGAAAAAAAAAGCTTATTAAAGACAAAAAAAATGAAAATATACTGACTCAAACAACTGTATTATCAATTTTGAAATAAAAAATTTACTATCGTTTTTTTTTTCCGTCTTTAGTGAACTTTTTTTTTTTTTTAGCTGCATCTAATCTAGATGAATCTATAATATAATAATGTTTATGAATAAATTTGGGGAAAAAAAAAATTCACTAAAGACTAAAAAATATTTCAATATTTATTTTTATTTTTTGCATTTTTAGTAAATTTTTTACATCACATATGGAGTTGATGTGTTAATGATATGAAAAATTCTGTTACTTTTTTGGATGAAAGTTAGTTTAGAAGTAAAGTGAGAAGGATTGCAAACATGAAGGGATAAAGTGAAAAGGATTACAAACATGAAGGGCCAAAGTAGGAAAAATCAAACTTAAAATGCCAAAGTGAAAAAGATTGCAAACACGAAGGACTAAAGTGAGAAGGATTGTAAACATAAATGACCAAAGTGGAAAATAAGTAAAACTTTAGAGGGACAAAATGTAATTTATCCAAAATATTAAAATAAAAATAATTAAAAAAGAGCAGTTAGGATGTATTTTTTGTACACATTCTATATATATTTTCGGTCACATTATTTACAATGCATGTGCTAGTTTAAAAATGTTTGACATTTATCACCTCTATTTCACATGTCACTCGTTAATCAAATTTTAATGCATACTCACCCCATTAATGATTTGTAATTGGCCTTTCACCCTTCTAAAAAAAGTTCTTATACAGAGCCGTCGTCTCATATGAAGTAGATCCTATGACATAAAAGCAGGATCATAGTCAATTTTCGTCGTGCAAAAGGCAATTTCTCTACTCAAAACTTGTATGGGAGCAATAGTGGCCTTGTTTGGTTTATGTTTTAGAATTTTTTTTAAAAAAATGGAAATAAGTTTGATAATATTAAAAATATAATTTTATATTTTTTAAAAATTATTTCTATATAAAAAATGATAAGTATTTTTATTTTTTTAACAAATTAATTTTTGAATTTTAAAAAAAAATTATAATATATATATATATATATTTAAAATCAAACCAAACCTAGCGAGTGAATTTAACTTTTGCTCATGCTCTCCTCAAATTGAAAAGAATGAAAAACTTGTCGTTTTTAATAAATTCAATAACACTTCTTGTGTTTTGTATTTTTAATTAAGATTCCATTTGTTTTGATATAAAATATTTTACACAATAAAATATTTTTTTAATAAATTGATTTTAAACAAAAAAATTATTTTTGTTTTTCGGCATTTCATTGAAACTTGAAACAAAAATATTTTATTGCCTAAAATTTAATAAAGTGTCATTTATAACTTTGTAGTGAGTTAAGATATTTATTTGAAAAGAGTATATGTGTTAAAAATGTAATAAGTGAGAGTCAATTTTGTAAAAATTGACTTACAAAATTTTTAAAAGTAAGTTATTTTTGAAAAATGGTGCAAAAATATTTTCTTTAAAAAATATTTTATTTATTTTTGTTCAACCAATCAACGAAAAATGAATAAAATATTTTTGACAAAATGAAAAAAAAAGGGAACCTAAAGGAATAGGCAATCACATTCAAAAAATTAAAATAAATTTCATATATATACATATTTTATAAATAAAATTTCATCAAAATGAATTATTTGTCCCCCATTTTGATAATAAAATTGTTTCGAAAATGATATAGATAAATTTATCAAAATGATAAAAGATTGAGACATTTTGATTTCTATTCGTTAAGTTTTGATTTATTTTTGATTTATTTGTGTTAATTTATATTAAAATATAATATATATATATATATATATATAAAATGTAAGTTGCTGAATTTTTTTTAATTCATAATAAATTTATTACTACAAATTAACAATTTAGAAATAAAACATTTAAAACCATCCAAATATTTTCATCACCATCATCATCATGCCAAAAATGTCAAAAATAACAAAATTCAGGGACCCTTTCTGCAAACTCGGTTAAAAGTGAATTTTTTAATTTTTTTGATTTTTGAAGTTATGTTTTTATTTTTTTTATAATTTTTATAAAAAAATTAAAAAATTAACTTTTCAATGCATAACAGTCAGAGCACGGTCACGTGTCATCTTTCATTATTCTAATTTAAAACGGTAGTGTTATATGTATTAATTAGTATATCAATAATAGTTATTATATTATTATTAACCTCATTTATTATACAAATTATAAATATTAAAAATATTTAAATTATGTCAATTAGTACATGAGTTAGTACAGTAATTGATTCATATAGCATTATTTAATTTTTAAAAAAATAAAAAATTCAGTTTGAATCCCAAAGCAAAGTCACGTGACTTCCGGCTGGCAAATCAGATCCGTATACTGCTTGCCACGTTGGCACAACAATTGGAGAATTTTTCAAGTTCACATGCTCTCCTTTCCTTGATCTTTTACTTGGCTCCCGACTTGGTGGGTTATTATGGGTCTAATTTGGATAATTTAAATTATTTATATTTTAGGATTTATCGAATATATTATATTTGTAAAAAATTAAATGAATCGGATATCGAAAATCACTTATTCGGATCATCTAACCAAAAATTGTTTTATTAAAAAATAAAAATGTTTATTAAACTTTTTTAATAAATAATTTTAGTTCGATGATCTCAACACATAATTGTTAATATCTTATCAATTTAATTTTTTATTAGTATGTTATATTTAATAAATTTTAAAATATGAACGGTTCAGATCATCAAAATTAAGTCTAAAAGCAGACTCAATAAAATATTAATTAATGTACTAAAACTAGTTATGGTATTAATTAATGTACTAACACTAGTTAAGATATTATTATTGACCTCATTCATTATACAAATTATAAATATTAAAAATATTTTAAATTTTTTACATCATTAATTAATATACTAGTTACTATACTAATTGATTGATGCATAAAGCATTATTTAATTTTAAAAAATAACAAAAATTAAAATCCAAATCCCAAAGCAAAGTCACGTGACTTCCAGCTGCCAAATCAGATCCGTACACTGCTGCCACGTTGGCACAACAAGTGGAGAATTTTTCGAGTCCACATCCATCTTTTCACTTGGTTAGCTAGTGGATCATTATGAGCCCAATTTGGATTATTCAAATTATTTATATTTTAAAATTTACCCAATGTATTATATTTATAAAAAATTAAATAGATTGAATATCGAAAATCACATGTTTTGATCATCTAATTAAAAATTATTTTATAAAAATTTAATTTTTTATTAATTTTTTTAATAAATAATTTTTAATTTAATGATTCCAACACGTAATTATTAATATTTGATTAATTTAATATTTTACAAATATAATATACTCGATAAATTTTAAAACATAAACAATTCAGGTTATTAAAATTAACCCAAAAGCAGGCTAAGTGATCCTCCAAATAAAGAGCTAAGGGTGTGTTTGATTGGACGGACTGAAAAATAGGGGATTAGAATCCATCGGACTTGAGTCCTGGGATTGGAATCCGCCCGGACTATTTGGTTAGATTGGATATGTATCCTGTGTTTGTTTTTTCATGGGATTAGATGTCCGGACTGTAAATCCCCCGGACTATTTTTAGTGAATCCAACGTTTGGTTGGACGGACTGGATAGAATAAATGAACAAATGACTATTTTACCCTTTTTTAATTGTTTACTAAGTAATAGCAATATTAAACATATCTTTAATATTTTAATTATTTTTAGTTAGATTAAATAAAAAATTATTTTATTTTATTTTTTACACAATTAAATAAATTTATTTTTTTAAAATAAATAAATAAATAAATAAAATATCAATAAAAATATATATTATTTTTTTTAATTAAGATTTTAAATAAATTTGTTTAAAAAAAATACTAATCAAAAAATGAAATTAAATAAAACATCTATTAAATTTAAATAATGAAATTAAATAAAACATAAACAAAATTTTAAAATAAAACATCAATAAAATATCCCTAAAAAATTATTTCAAAAAATTAAATAAATAAAACATCAATAAAAAGTTAAATAAAATTATTTTATTTTTAAATTGAGACATTTAAATTTTATTGAATTTTATTAAATATAATACATAATTAAATAGTAGAGGGTCAAAATTGTCATTTCATCATCTAATCCAAACAGTGATTAGTCCCTCATTTTCTGTCCCACACCCCCCCAGGACAGGATAATCCCCCATATGGGGGACATGAAGTCCGCCGGACTAAAAAAAAATCAAATGACAGATGAGTCTAAATAGTGGATAGTCCCCCCAATCCCCCCAATCAAACAAAGCCTAAGTAGAGAGATCTACGCAGAGTATCTGAACTCGAATTTTTGTCTCTCTTTCTCCTTCTCTACCGACGCCGTAACATGTACCGTGGACCGCACACAAACGTGGGCTCGTGCACACATTTCTTGTGTACACTCACCACCGCTCATTGCGCTGAGAACTGCCACGTCATCACTAAACTTGAATGACCATAATACCCGTCTCAAATTTATTGGCTTGATGTGCAACAATATCAAGAGGAAATTACACTTTCACCCTAAATTATGGGTTATTTCTTGTTTCGGTCCTTACAAATATTTTTTCATTTTGGTCCCTAAACTGACTTTTGTTTCTCACTTTGGTCCAATTATCCACTCCCGTCATGGTTAAGGATAGTTTTGATATTTTAATAGTTAAGTTTTTTCATTTTGATTGCTAAAAATTAAGTTTATTATTTTAATCACTAAAATTAAAAATTCCACTTTGATCTCTAAATTCAAACTGAATTCCTATGTAACCTCAAAACTGAATTTATAATTTTAGTTTCAACTCAAACAGAACAAATAAATGAATAAATAAATTATAGTGGGTATATGTTGTTGATAGATTAAAGAACAATTAATCGAAGGCTAGGGATTTGTGAAAGGAGCTAAGGTGTTGGATTTACATAAGGAAATGTAAAGAAATGGCCTGAGTTAGTATATGGTGAATGAGAAGGGTGAAAATGGAGTTGGGTCACGAAAGGTGGATGGTGGTAATGGTCAATAGTAGTGTGTAAAGATAGGAAAATGAAGGTGCAAAGAAGTGGATGGATTACAAATGACAATGGTCTATGGTGTTACGTGATGAGAGAGGCTATTTTTACAAAGGAAAAAAAAAAATGAAGGGTGTAGTGAAGAGAGTGCATTTAGGAAGGGGAAAAAAAAATGAAAATGTGAAAGGTGAATGGAAGTTCAAGAATTGTGAGACCACATTTGAGTGGGTAGTGTGATAAGCTGTGATTAAGCTTGTTTGGTTCTGTTTTTTAGAAAATAATTTTCAGAAAATTCTTTTTTTTTCGTATTTTAATATTTTCAATGAATTTTTTTAATATTTTAAGTAATTTTTTTTAAGTTTTAGATACACCTAACATAATTACACTTAAAAAATATAATATTTGTGAAAAAAATCTTTAAAAAATATACTAAATATCAAAAAATATGAAAAAAATACAAAAATTCAGTACATTTTTTTATATTTTTGTGTATTTATTAATTTTTTAAAATATTTTTTACTAATACTTTACTATTTAGATACATCTAAATAAGGTGCATATAAAAAAATAAAAATGTTGCTTAAAATTTAAAAAATATTCACTAAAAACAAAAAAATCAATTTTTAAAAAACAGCATTTAAAAAACTGAAATCAAACCCACTAAATATATATATATATATATATATTTCTGAGTTAGGCAACTTTTTTTGGGTTGAGGTGCAAATATTTTTTTAAGAACCAAAGTGAAAATAATATTTGAAGGGTGAAAGTGTAATTTAACCAATATCAAAGGTTGCTATATTAATTTTGTCATGAAGCATGTTTAATGATGGTTACACCGTCCATTCCTTCATCAACCCTCGTATATATACGTGACAACCGACACATTGTAAAGACAAATAATAATCTCACTTCCTTAACGCCTCATTTGGCTGTCAACTTTAAACCTCTTTTTTTCAGTGTATTTTTAATTTTTAAAAATTTGAGACGGTTTTTGATGCCCATGAAATTGAAGAGGAAAAAAAAAAAAAAAAACCTTTATTTTTATTTTTATTATTGTTTTTTTAAATTCAAAAAATTTCAAATTAAAGAAGAAAAAAAACACACACAAAAAAGCATTTAAAAAAAAAAAAAAAACCAAATGAAACCTTATTAGCAGATCCCACAAAATTGTGAAAGCAGAGAGGGGTAGAGATGTTATAAGTTTAGATGACAAGGAAGGATCAACTAAATGATGCATAAACCTTTAAGTGTTTGAATAAACGAAACTAAATGTTTTTTTTTTTTTTTTTAATTAAAAAAGTCACAATCAAGGTATGATTTAGCAGACAAAGAAGCTTATATAAATCTCATGTGTCCATGTCAAGATGGCATCGCCAATAATTAAAACTACAACGACTTCAATTTATTAATATATGTAATGCACGATCAAGACATCATTTATTGATAAATTACATCTATAATTTAGCCATTAAAAATTTAATTTTATTAATTTTATCATTGTCTGAATTAAATACTAACCTCTCAATTGCTTTGAGAAAAGTTCAAGCGAATATTATCAATTAGATTAAATCGACATTATAAAAATAAAGGGTCCTGTTATGGTGTGCAACCCTTTAAGGTTGCACACCATATGCAACCAACACAAAAAGTGTAAGTGTAAGGTATAAACATGAAATAGGACGGCAAACAGAAAAGGCGTAAGTGTAAGGTGTAAGTTGCACACTTAAGAAAAGTCCAAAAATAAAATACAAACATTATAGGGCTAAATTGGTACGATTGAATCTACATGTTTCAAATTGATAAAAGAGACAAGTTAGAGGGGCCACATGGGCAAAATAATCTAATTAGTCTCTTCAAATCAATTGAGAGGCTTAAATTCAATTTAAAATGATTTATTTTTTTCAGTGATATATTTCAATTTGGGCGTTAATATATATAGCACAATCAAGACAACATATATATATAAATAAATAAATAAATATTTAAGAATTGTTTGGTATGACCTAAATAAGTGTATTTTTTTATTTTTTTATGAAAAGATATGCAGAAAAATAAAGAGATGATGTAATGAAAAAAAAATAAAAAGATGAATTATATTGGGATTGCCTAACTTCACCTTAAATATTTCAAATTTAGGCATTAAGAGTTTGAAGTGAGGTATGCTCACCCAAGTTGGGTGCATCACCATGTGCACTGGCCTTAGATTTATAAACATCTCACATCCTTCTCTACCCACACACACACACAAAATGGTGGGTGGATTCAAGTGATAGACCAGTAGTTTCGGTGTTGTTAATAATTTAATTAATTTATATACATATATAAATAATAAAATAAAATAGTCATACAACTCGAAAGTCTCTCTCTTCTGAGACATTGCTATCATAGTAGCACACTTGATTTTATTTGATAATAACAACAATATTAACAACATAAATAAACATACATTAATTTATATTGAATCAAACAGGAACTCCTGATGCAAATGAATGTATAGAGCTAGATATGATTGATTGTTCAATTTGATGTAATTTCTCTAATATTTATGAATATTCTAATAGACTCTTAATGTAATCTTTTATTTATAAATATTTTTTTATTAGTAAATATAAGTAGAACACATATTTAAACCTAACATCACGGTCTTATTTTGCCAGCAGCATACTAGGTCACTTGAACATGAAAAGATCCCTTTGAATGAGCATCTTTATTTTTTATTTTTATTTTTTTATTACTAAAATATTATGACAAAAATTAAGTTGTTTAGTTAGAAACTTCTCCCTCAATGCTTCCTATAAGTCATTCAAATTTGATTTCAGTTCTTCTATAGCTAGATAATTCGATTATAGAATCGAATACAACTTTCTCATATAGAGTAAGTTTTATCTAATATGAGAGTCCCACATCATGTAATAAGGCACCGTTTGGCAATGCAAATTGGAGCTATTTTAGCCACTATAGGACAAAAGAGGCTAAAGTAGCCAAATGGAGACAAAAGCCACTACAATTGATTGACAACAACCCACTTCAAAGTAAATTTACCAAACTACCCCCACATGAAAAATCCACAAATAAAAAAAATTTAATGTATACAAATAAAAATAAAAATGACAAAAATGTAAATTAAAAAAAAAAGAACCACAAAAACACGCCTCATTCACAAAAAAAATTAAATTAAATTAAAAACAGAAATTAGCATTTGCCATGTAATTTAAAAAAAATAAAACACATGAAAATCCATTTTTGAAAAATAAAAACAAATTAATGTATACAAATAAAAAAAAGACAAAAACATAAATGGAAAAAAAAGAACTACAAAAATACGCCTCATCCAAAAATTAGCATTTTTCACGTCATTTAAAAAAAACATAAAAAATCATTTTCCAAAAACAAAAAACAAATTAAAACCAAAAAACAAAATAAAAAATAAAAAACCGAAATTATCATTTTTCATGCCATTTGAAAAAAAATAAAAAAAATAATAAAGCCTTTTCCAACAAAAAAAACAAAAAAAAAACAACAACAACAACAACAAAAAAACATATTAAAATGAAACTGAAATAAGCATTGTCAACGTCATTTAAAATTAAAAAAACAAGAAAAAAACCTTTTCAAAAAAAAAATTAAACAAAATAAAAAGTCAATAAAATGAAACCGAAATTAACAGTTTCCACGTCATTTCATAAAAAAAATGAAAAAGCTTTTTCCAAAATAAAAAAAATCAAATTAATATATATATATATATATAGAAAAGAAGACAATAACATAACACCCAAATTTACATTTTCAGTGTCATGTTAAAAAAAACAAAACATAAAAAAGCTTTTTCCAAGCTCAAAAAAAAAAAAGAAAATTGAAAACAATAAAAAAAAAATGACAAAAACGTAAATGAAAAAAAAAAAGAACCACAAAAATACACCTCATCCAACCAAAATAAATAAATAAATAAATTTAAAAATAGAAATTAGCAGTTGCCATGTAATTTTAAAATAAATAAAACACATGAAAAATCATTTTTGAAAAAAAAAATTAATGTATACAAATAAAAATAAAAATGAGAAAAACGTAAATTAACAAAAAAAAGAACATAAAAATTACGCCCCATCCAACCAAAATAAATAAATAAATAAATTTAAAAACAGAAATTAGCAGTTGCCACGTAATTTTAAAATAAATAAAACACATGAAAAACCATTTTTGAAAAATAAAAACAAATTAATGTATACAAATAAAAATAAAAATGACAAAAACGTAAATTAAAAAAAAACCAGAAAAATACGCCTTATTCAAAAAAAAATTTAAAAACAGAAATTACCATTTGCCACATAATTTACAAATAAATAAAACACATGAAAATCCGTTTTTGAAAAATAAAAACAAATTATTGTATACGAATAAAAAATAAATAAGGCAAAAAACATAAATTAAAGAAAAAGAACAAATTAATTTATAAAAAAGAAAAATGACAAAAACATAAAAAAAAAACCATAAAAATACCCTTAATCCCCAAAAAATAAATAAAAAAAAATCCGCACCAATAACGCTGACGTAGAGGATGTATAGCAAGGCGTAAAAATAAAAAAAACCACTTCAAGGGCAGTTTGGTCATTCACCATGAAGACAGCTCACCAAAAAGCCAAAAAATCTAAAAAGTCCTTCACAAGCCAGGCTTTTTAGCCCCAGGCTAAAATAGCCAAAAAAACGAAAAAGCCAAAAAGCCAACCCACTTTCCAAACGGAGGCTAAGATTGTGTCCTATGGGTGTTGATTTCCGACCACACAACCAAACGGGAAACTCAGCTGGAGAACACCGGCATAATAGATTAAGCCCAAACACCTGCCAACAAGAATATGAGAATACCGCGGTGGTTCGTCCACCCGAGAGCACTCCGACGATTACGTCAGTAATCTTATCTCTCATAGATACCAATACAAGTACTTAAATTTCAACAATGAAAGCATAGAAGTCAGTAATCTTATCTCTCATAGATATCAATACAAGTACTTAAACTTCAACAATGAAAGCATAAAAGCATCTCAAATAAAGCATACCTTAGACTCACGAGGGTGCCTTACTTTTATAATGATCAGTATCCAACTTCCCCTCGAAGTCTTGCTTCATGGGACTTTATCCTTTACAAGGATAACATTTATCATAACTTACACTATTCAGATTAAGATGAACTCCCTTAAGAGTCCCATCTCTATCTAAATAAGTAGCTTGATGTCATCTAAGACTCTAGTCCTCTATCCAAATATCTCGAATTCCGGTATTATCGCACCATATCTCGGCATCATGGTCCGTCCACGTGGCACCTCGGATAATAACCTCGGCCACGTGGACTACCTAAAAATATGTCTCCACAATTGCCCCCTAGGTTCTATTACCTCGGTAAACTGAGGTGATGGAACCTATACATGTACTTCCCCAACCGAGATTGTGACTCTTTGGCACCAAGAAACAAGGACTCAAATGTTCATTCATCAATAATCAAGAGTCAAGAACCAAGAACCAAGAACCATGAACTATCATGTTCCATTTCATCTAGGTCTAATATCTCGACAGAGATTGCACTGCTAGCAGAAATCATGACTTACTAGTTCAAGAACATCAAGATCCTAGTATCAACTCATCAGAAACAAAGAATAAACAAGTTCTGCCCCCATTCAAATTCAACATCTCAACCAAGATCAACATCGCAATTGAAATCATCATGTTAATCGAGATCGTCATCTCAATTGAGATCATCATCTCTACCGAGATCAATATCTCAACTGAGGTCATCATGTCAACCAAGATCATTATGCGATTGGAGCGTCCCCATCATGTCGCATCAGTTCTGCCTCCCGCCATCTGACGTCAGCATAGGCATATCAGGATTCGAAATCATAACTTTTTGCCATATTTTTCTAATTCCAGCAAAACCATTTCATCTTACTATTTCGTCTCTATCTGTGTCCCTAGACTGTCTTTATCTTGGCCTCTACAAACCATCATCGCTATTCTTAAAGCATTCATTACTATGAAGACTCCATTTGTGCCCAAGGTTCAAACTCTACGAGCTGAACCAGACTAATGGCCAAATAATTCATCAGCTGCTCCACACATCAACCCACGATCTCAATGGCAGTGAAAACACCGACATAGCGACAATCTTGCAGCTAGAACCAGAAACAGGAAACACCGTGGTCCTAAGCTCCTAGCCTTAGACCTTGACAATTTTCCAATCGCCTTATCTGTGAGTAACTATCGTCGTAACCAATGACGACATGTCTCGTCGAACTCTTGTTGTAGAAGGCCTTCTTGTTAACATCCTTGATGTCATAATTGTGCAATCCACTCCATCTTCTTATAATCAATCCAACATGCTCATGCCTCTAGCAACTCAATATCTCGAAAGATAAACACATGAAGCAAGTAGACCAAGTTACTGCTACCAAAGCCGAGGCCATTACTAAGGCCGAAAAAACAAGTCAACATGGCCTGTAATAAAGGCTACTATCTTGACTGGATGACAACCCTCAAAAAGATGTCTGTCCCAGAGAACTCACTCCTTCATGATATGGGTCAGCTCAATGTCCTTTTCCTTCCCTCTCTTAATCAATTTGAGGATGAGGCCAAGGAAGTAGAAGAGGCCGGAGACAAGAGGCGAGGCCGAGGTTGTTGAAGAAAAGAAAGAATCTGCTGGGGCCAAGTTCCCAACTCTGAATGAGCAAATCCTTGACTTGACTTAAGATAAGGAGGATGAGGTTCAAAAGACCACTTCTAAGGCCGAGGTCGAGACTGCCAACAAGAGCCTAGATAACACACTACGTGAGATCGACGCCGAGGTCCAAGCTGAAAATTTTGCCCAATTGTCTGCCGAGGCTAACACAACGCCAATTGCCAAGGCAGGGCAGACTGTGGAAAATGCATAAACTTTGGTTTTTTTCTCCTTTTTATACTTTTCCTTCTTACTTTTGGATAGCTGTAATCTTTTGTTTGAAAAATGTTAGCTTTATATTTGGCCGATGTGCCCATTTTGTCTTTGTAGATAAGCAAGTAATCTTTTATGCCAAACCGAAGTGCCTTTTTGTATCTGAACAAGTTTCTTTTCTGAATACAAGTCTTATATTTCCTTCCAAGTATTGAATGTATGCCTTATTTTCTTTTATGCATATTTGCTGTTTTCTTTCATGCTTCTTATGCTTCCAAACTTAGAATATTTTTGTATTTCTTCAAAGTGTACCTTAACTGTACAATAACTCCGGGATACAATACCTCGAATAAACCTTAACTGTTTGTCTCGACTAACCATTTTCATACCTTGGCTAACACTTTAAAAATAAAAATATTTTTACAAGTGTTATTGCTTTTTTACCTCCATACGCTATCTTCTATTAAGACTTCACCCTTTCCAAGTTGTGACAACCTAGTTGGTCACCTCGGGTAACATGTACCTTAGATACTTTATTCATCATTGTATCGGCTAACTCCAACTTGTAAATTTCTCTGAAATTTCAACAAGTGTTAAGCCCATTTTTGAAAATTTCAACAAGTGTCAAACTCTTAAGTTTGTTCATCACTCAAGCTCCTTGCTCCCTAATGCGAACCTAAGTTCCACTTAAGTTCACATTAAGCATGTGACTATGGTCTTTTGCCGAAGTCAGATTCAAACAAAGGCTTCCCGAGGTGTTTCAACCTTGGTTTCTCTGTTAATGAACTTAGTTCCATTCTGAGTTTGACTTTGCCGATATGGCAAGTCCAGGTTAATTCAACTTAGTTTAGCGCCATTATATACAAGTATAATTCAACTCTGTCATATAATGAGTCTAAGTTATTCGTCATGTTTCATTAAAAAATATCGCTAACTTAGTTTAACTCTATTATATGCAAGTATAATTCGACTCTGCCATATAATAAGTCTAAGTTATTCGTCATGTTTCATTCAGAAATATCGTCAACTTAGTTCAACTCTATTATATGAAAGTATAATTCAACTCTGTCATATAATAAGTCAAAGTTATTTGTCATGTTTCATTCAAAAATATCGTCAACTTAATTCTGTCATATAATAAGTCAAAGTTATTCGTCATGTTTCATTCAAAAATATCGTCAACTTAATTCAACTCTATTATATGCAAGTATAATTCAACTCTGCCATGTTTCATTCAAAAATATCGCCAACTTAGTTCAACTTTATCATATGCAAGTATAATTTGACTCTGCCATATAATAAGTCTAAGTTATTCGTTATGTTTCATTCAGAAATATCGTCAACTTAGTTCAACTCTATCATATCCAAGTATAATTCGACTCTGCCATATAATAAGTCTAAGTTATTCGTCATGTTTTATTCAGAAATATCGTTAACTTAGTTCAACTCTATCATATGCAAGTATAATTCGACTCTGCTATATAATAAGTCTAAGTTATTCGTCATGTTTCATTCAGAAACATTGCCAACTTAGTTTAACTCTATCATATGTAAGTATAATTCAACTCTGCCATATAATAAGTCCAAGTTACTCATCATGTTTCATTCAGAAACATTGCCAACTTAGTTTAACTCTATCATATGCAAGTATAATTCAACTCTACCATATGATAAGTCTAAGTTACTCGTCATGTTTACCATAGGAACATCGCCATAAGACATTTTGGTCTTATCGCACAATCATGGATTCCAACAACATTTTCACGCTTTTTTACATAGGCTTCAGCATCCTTCTGCATGTAGGGTCAGCAGAATCCCTATGATATAGCTCTATGGGCAAGGGATCTGTCCCCTACATGTATCTCATGTAAAAAGTCTTCATCTTGGGAAGGATGTACACATCGCAATAGAGGTCCAGTAAAAGTTCTTCTGTACAGATGGTCTTTTGCCGACAGGCAGAACTTGGCCGACTTCAGTATGATCTTATATGTGTGTGTGTGTGTGTGTTTTTTTTTTTGTCTTTTGGGATTTGGGATATGCTCATTTAGGCTAAGCTTTTGTTTTCTCTTACCTACTCATCTAGGCAAAAATCTTGTCTTCTGGGATTTGGAATCCGAAATCTGGAATCCGAGATCTGCTCATTTAGGTTGAGCTCTTGTCTTCTCGGACCTAATCATCTAGGCCGAGATCTTGTCTTCTAGGATCTGGGATTCGGGATCTACTCACTTAGGCTGAGCTCTTGTCTTCTCGGATCTATTTATCTAAGCCGAGATCTTGTCTTCTGGGATCTAGGATCCGGGATCTGGAATTCGGGATCTGCTCACTTAGGCTGAGCTCTTGTCTTCTCGGACCTACTCATCTAGTCTGAAATCTTGTCTTATAGGATCTGGGATCCGAGATATGGAATTCGGGATCTGCTCACTTAGGCTGAGCTCTTGTCTTCTCCGACCTAATCATCTAGGTCGAGATCTTGTTTTCTAGGATTTGGGATCTGCTTGCTTAAGTTAAGATCTTGTTTTCTTGGACCAAATCATCTAGGCCGAGATCTTGTCTTCTAGGATCTGGGATCCGGGATCCAGGATTCGGGATCTAGAATCCGGGATCTGCTCACTTAGGTTGAGTTCTTGTCTTCTCGGACCTAATTACCTAGGCCAAGATCTTGTCTTCTAGGATATGAGATCTAAGATCTGGAATTCGGGATATGCTCACTTAGGCTGAGCTCTTGTCTTCTCAGACCTACTCATCTAGGCCGAGATCTTGTCTTCTGGGATCTGGGATCCGGGATCTGCTCACTTAGGCTGAGCTCTTGTCTTTTCGGACCTAATCATCTAGGTCGAGATCTTGTCTTCTAGGATCTGGGATCTGCTCACTTAGGCTGAGCTATTGTCTTCTCGGACCTACTCATCTAGGCCAAGATCTTGTCTTCTAGGATCTGGGATTTGGGATCTGGAATTCGGGATCTGCTTACTTAGGTTGAGCTCTTGTCTTTTCGGACCTAATCATCTAGGCCAAGATCTTGTCTTTTGGAATCCGGGATCTAGAATTCGGGATCTGCTCACTTGGGCTGATATTTCTATGCTTGAAAGTCATCTCCTTGGGAGCGCTCATGCCCCCTTGTCTTTGCATCCTTTCTGGAAAGGTCTTCATTCCGTTAATGTCGACATATTCTCTATCTTCGCTAAACTAGTCGTTGCCGACATGTTGATTTTGTACGATAATAGCCATCTATTCTAACTAAGTTCCCACAGCCAGCGTCAAATTGTGGGTGTTGATTTCCGATCACACAACCAAACGGGGAACTCAGCTGGAGAGTACCGGTAGAATAAATTAAGCCCGAACACCTGCCAACAAAAATATGAGAATACCGCGGTGGTTCGTCCACCCGAGGGCACTCCGATGATTAAGTCAGTAATCTTATCTCTCACAGATATCAATACAAGTACTTAAACTTCAACAATGAAAGCATAAAAGCATCTCAAATAAAGTATACCTTAAACTCACGAGGGTGCCTTACTTTTATAATGATCAGTGTTCAACTTCCCCTAGAAGTCTTACTTCATGGGACTTTATCCTTTACAAGGATAACATTTATCACAACTCACACATTTCAAATTAAGATGAACTCCCTCAAGAGTCCCATCTCTATCCAAATAGGTAGCTTGTGTCATCTAGGACTCTAATCCTCTATCCAAATATCTCGAATTCCGGTATTATTGCACCATATCTCGGCGCCATAGTCCGCCCACGTGACACCTCGGCTAACAATTTCGGCTACGTGGACTACCTAAAAATATGTCCCCACATGTTTGATTTTGTGATTGGAGTATGTACATTTAGAAATTTTTAATTTAGCTCATATATTCTAAAGGCTACTCCACTTATTATCAATTAATTTTCAATTGTATACTTCTAAAACTTTAGCGTGATATCAAAATTAAGTCTTGGGTTATTTTACTGACGAAGTTTACCTTGCATGTAGGTCTTTTGGGAAGTTGTCAAAAAAAGCTAGTTTTTTGGCTTTTCAACTTTTTTGTCCAAAACAATCTAGTTTTTTACCAAAAAAATCACTAAAAAAGCTAGAAAGCTAAAAAGTCAACTTTTTACCAACTTCTCAAAACACCACTAAAAATTTATCCCACCTCGACTCTCAAGGTCACCTTAAGCCCTCTAAAAATTCTAACAATTTTTAATGAATAATTAAGTTTTTTAAAACCTTATGCTCCCAATGTAAATTACATCAAATAAATCAGAGACAGACAAATGCATCTACAATGTAGGCAAAGAAACCAAACAAAGTGATGTCCACCAAGAAATATAGGGAGTAGACATTAATGTTAATTATAGTAAGGTTTCAGGTTTTGAAGAATAATATCTTGTAACAACTTTATTTCTTATCTTTCAAGTAAAGGAATGAAATGGTAATCATAGCTCTCTACGATGCAATAGATTTTTGCTTTGAAAAAAAAAAAGAAAAAGAAAGTATACTGTCTATTTTTTATAATGAAAAGTTACAAACTCAAAAATAAAAATTTAAATAGTGTTTATAAAATATAATAAATAATATAGATTTAAATTTAGTGTGATATGATAATAAATCTCTAATTTACACATTTTATTTTCTAGACATTTTTTTGTATATTTTTTTGGATACATAATTTTTATTGCTATTTACAAATAGGTTAATTACATTTAGCATAATTGCAGTTTCACTAAAATCTCACTTTAGTCCATTCACTTTAAATTGTGATAATTAATCATTTACATTTTAAATCAAGTTGCAATGTTATCCACTTATCCATTTGCCATTGATGAGGTTGACAGAAATTGAGAGCGGAGAAACCAAAAATAAGTATGATGTAAAAGTGTAAGGACTAAAATACGACGTTAGTTAAATTGTAGTGGTGGTTCATATGACAAATTTTGTCAACTTTGTTAATGCTAGATGGACGAACCGATGACATTACAACTTGATTTAAAATAAAAATAATTGAATTTAAAGAAAATTTTGCTAAAAATATAAGAATACAAACTATAATAAACCCTTTACAAATAAATGTGCGCATATATGTACACATATATAGTTACCACACATCTATCATGCAAGGCATGATAATAGTGTTAGGTATTGAGGGGGTACGATTCCATTTAGTTTTTTCAAATATAAATCATGTTTTCATCATGGCAAAACCATAGTGCTCTATACAAGTGCTTCAAGCCTAAACCCACGACAAATTAAATAAATTAGGTTGAAATCAATTTGCTTTTCAAAAGAGAAGTCTTTTAGAAGGAAGCGATTCAAAGAGTGCAACCCAAGTTTGGTTAAAAGACAAAGTTAGGGTAATCCCAACCCCTTTCAATTTTTTGAATGCATCTATTTATACTTTTCATGCATATATATATATATGTATATAGAGAGAGAGAGAGAGAGAGAGTGTATTTTGAAAGGGATTGATGCCAAGAGTACACCTCAAGTCAGTTAAAAAATATGGTGACAAGCTTATGTTGTGCTGTCACTTTTATTAACCTTTTTCTCCATTATTTTTCTAAAAAAAATTGAATTGTCCTGAAAATCCAACAAAATAGTTTATTAATTTATTAATAAAATAAAAAGTTAATTTTAAGTCTTAATAGTTTATGTGTAGAAAGGTTTAACAATTGAAAGTTAAATACAAATAAATTTGTTAATGGTTGAAATTTTTTTTTGTCATTGTGTGTGCGATCCTATGTAAAATGCTCATAAAAATAATTTCTTTCAATGTTTTAAAAAAAATTTATTCTAAACCTGAAATTAAATCCTCATTTACGTTAATCAAATTTATCAAAAATCATGAATTCTACTTGTATCAAAATATTTTTTTTGAAAAAAAAAAATAATAGAAAATTTTGTAATATACAAATTATGACTTGGTTCTAACTCATGGTGTATTATTTTGGTTATTAATTGAAAAGGTCTTTCAATTTCTTATTTTTTTGTTATGTCTAAAGTGATACATCGTGTTTTAATTATGCTTTAAGTGATGTTTGATTATGATCTATTATAATACTTTTATATGACAATATTTAAGTATTTTATTACACGAAAAAATGCTTAAGGTAAGTTGACTCAAAAGTAGGATTTGTGCTTAAATCAGTACAATCGTAAGAGTTATTCACATTGATATATAAAAAATTACAAATTCAAATTGTAAACAATGTCTTCAAAGGGAATCAGACAAAAATCTTTATAACCTTAATAATTTTAATTCTCAAAAGAGTTCTGATTAATTATGTGACACATCAAAATAATTGCAAATTTTTTATTCTAACTAAATTATTTTTGCATATCTTTTCTTGCAGAGCTCAGAAAGGTGCATTATTGGTAATACTATAAATTCAAAATTTTTATTTAAAAATTATTCAAGAAACATCAATAAGTGCTTTAAATATATACAATCATTTTCGATGAATCATTATTATTTAAAATAATACTCCACACTATTTATCATTTGACATTTCTCAATTTATCTTCTAAAAACTTAATATAAAAAAGTATTGCGTTCTATTATTTATTTTAATCAATCAATATCAAATTAGATGCTACACGTATATGTAAATTACTTATAGAAATATGATGTTTGATATAAAATCACAATTGAGTTAATTTTAATTAATGTAATGATATTTTATATTATTTCTATAAAAGTGTTACTTGAGTACTTATGTATAATAAATTCAGTTAAATTATTTATTTATTTTGATAATTTTAGTTCTATTATGCTATAAAAGTGTAATTATTATATAATGATTTTATATAATATATACTAAATTAAAAGATAGTAAAATAAATACTTACTTTGATATTAAAAAAGATAGTTAAATTAGAAAGAGAATTACTAATATAAAATTAAAAGTGATTCTAATTTTTTAATTTTAATTTTATTTTTATATTTTGTTTGAAAAAAAAAAATATGTAGAAATAGAACTAGACGAAATTTATTTAAAAGATTAAATATAAATATGTTGTGATTGGATTAAGAAGAAAATACATAAATTAATTATGTAGAGTATTGATTTTCTTCTTTAATATTCTTTTTGAATTATTCATACATATTGCATATAGGTATATGAGATTTAAATTAAATATAATATTTTGTAATAAATAATTTCATGTTAAATAAAAAATTAAATATAAATTGATATTGATAAAATAAAAAATATAAAAAAAATAATTTGATTTGTGCGATGCACATAATTAAATACATTCTGTTTTATTTATTTATTTGTATATCGAGATAATTTTTATTTTAAATATCATAATAATTAAATTATAATCATATATATGAAAAATAAGTATTTTTCAAATAGAATCCATATAAAATTGGTTATCATAATTGAAATTGGGTTTGTGTAAAACTTTATATGTAAATGAAAAAAGGCATGCTGATGTGAATTTTTTAGAAAAAAAAAAAAAAAAAAAAAACAAAGCCTTTAAAATGTGTCACATAAGTAAAGAAAAAAATACTCTTTTTAATAATATATATATATATATGATGCCATAATTGGCTTTAGGTGGTTGAGGGTAATAAGTTTGTAATTTGGGCAAAAAAATTTCCTCCTCAGCAATTATTCTTAGAGGGTTGTTATTTACACCTACTTTATTTCTTTAGACCCCCTACTTTTTTTTATTTTTTTTTAAATTTCAATTTTGTCCAAATATAAAATTTCATTTCTACCTTATCGCTAACCTTCTAACCATAATGTCCTGAACCCTAACCCTAATTCCACCGGGCATGCCCATCACCTTTGGTAGTCTTCTTCATCTTTTTTTGGCCGACCGTCCATTGTGGGCCATTCATCTTTTTCCACCTCTCCCAAAACCCGAACCCTAGACTTAGGGTTTTTAGAAATCGATGGTGGGTGGTGATGGCAGCGACTTTAGAAGGTGATAGTAGTAGTGGGTCGCAATAGGGAGAAGAAAAAGAAGAAGAGAAGAGGAGGATATAGTGAAGTGGGTGATGGGCGATGGATCGCGATTTGGGTTTGCAGTGTTGGAAATGGTTTAGAAATTATAGGTTAATAACAGAATTTTTTCCTAAGTTTTGTCTATTATTTAGGTGGGCCCCAAGTGTTGATTTTCACAGGTCAAAGTGGTAACGCGTTCTATGCTGCGTTGTGATTCACATGGTATCTTTGGTTGCTCAAAACCATAACCGGGTGAATGGGAAATTGATACAAAAGTATGCTCCATGGAAATGGAGTTTTTGTGGAAATCCTTAAAGGTTTGAATAAAGCTTGTCCCACATTGATTTGGTGGGAAGTTTTGAATGGGTTTGTAAGGCATGGGATTGGAACTTGGGGTGTGCCCCAAGGGGTACCCAAGTGTTTTGGAGAGGGAGGTTATGGGCAAAATGGGCTAGACCTATTGAACCCAAAAATCACCACACACGCGCGCGTTGCCCCCGTTCGGGCATGGTTGGGTTGGGCATTGGGTCAAAAACATTTGAATTTAATTTTATTTTTTGGTAAAATAAAATCCAGAATTCAAATTAATCCGGAAATAAACTGGTCCAGTTTTTCCTATACACCCAAACAGGGCCCTTCCCCTTTTTATCTATTCAAATTTTGAACCCAACAGACTTGTATCTGTTTATTCAAACTGAACAGGTATCATACCTATTCAAACAGATTTGCACCTGTTTAATTCAAAACCTGCAGCCACCAATCCATCTTTAAATAGGACAGCCATCATTTGATATTTTACACATTCAGAATTTTCGTCTTTAATAGCTCTGCAAATGTATTCTTCATTTTACTGCATTTAATTTTTGTGAGAAAGAGTATAAACACTTAGTGTGTTCGTTAGGCAAATAATTTGTAGTGCTGCTATTGTTTGTAGTTGATCATTTCATCCTGGGAGATAGACATCCACGTTCTGAAAGCACCATGGAGAGGACGAATCTGTCTTAAGGACACAATGTCAAACACTGGACTTGATCAGATATTTATTAAAAGAAATTAATCAAGTAAGTTGTTTAATTTATTATTCTGTTTTATTTGTTTATTAAATCATATTTTAATTTTGTTTTTGTAACAAAATAAAATCTGTTTTTATTTATTTTTTATTTATTTCTAGTTTGATTTTTGTAATCAAACAAATTCTCTCATTTCATTTATGTCTTTATATTCTTGTTATTGTTTAGTACACAACAAAATTAATTATTTTAAATACAGTGAAGATTGTCCAACATGCAGTTGTTGGTCGCAATCTAAAAAAGAAGAAGAAGAGGCAGCGTCTTGAAGCCTTCGAGGCACTTGACATCGTCTTCAATGGCAGTAATGAAGGTGTAGAGAGACAATAAGAGGATGAGGAGGGTTGGGGAGGAGAGTGTGAAGTGGGTTTTTATGTTGGTTGTTTTGGGTTGGTTTGGAAATAGAGAGGGAGGAGGTTGCCAGAAATGGTAGAGGTTGCCAAAAAGAAGATTGCCAACAATGAAATGCTGCCGGTGGTGGAATATCAAACTTTTGAATTGAACGAGGGCTAGGGTTTGGAGGTCAAAAGAACAAGGGTATAGTTAGTTTTAAGATGGAAGTTCAAAGAAAAGATGAGAGAGTTTCAATTATGTGAGTGGTTTTCAAACAAGTACGGGGTCCAAAAATAAACAGGTAACGATATTTAGTAGCCCTCTTACTCTTATTTAAATTGCAATTAATTCTCCTTCCTTTTCATCACTCATATCATGGTGATAATAATTTATTTTATTCTTCTTATATAAGAAGGCGCACAAAAGTCATCCAAACTACCAAATATGCCTACTATAGAAAATGAAAATAATTTTTTTCTTCTTTTTTTTTTTTGTATATTTATTTCATCTGTGCGTGGATAAATTTGATAAGAATTTAGAAAAAGAAAATGTGCGAGAAATGTATAAAATATAAACTATTTTTTATTTTCCTTTTCTTTTTTAAATTCTTACTTAAATTTATAATTTAAACACAACCTAAGTCATTTAAATCTACAATTTTGGTGGAAAAAACAAAAAGAAAAAAAAGAAAAGAAAGAAAAAGTTAACGAAGAAGCGGTTCAGTTTTTAAATGGCTTTTGCTTTGAAGGGCTGACCCAATTATGTCAAGCAGTTAAAGGATATCTACCAAATATGTGAAAAGTGTTTAGTGGGTCAAACTTTTAAATTTGATTTTTAATCATTATGATTGTAATTTATTAAATTTTATTATAATATTATATATAAATCAAAGAAAAAAAATTCTTGCATTGCACATAATTTTGATGTCAAGATTCAAATTTTGTGATGAATTCCTAGCCGCCCCCCCGGGAATATTGATTTCCATCAATGTACCAAAAAAAATAAATGTGAAATAAATGGCAACAAAAAAAAACCTAATTCATCAATGTGAAAGAAGAAATGTTTAGGTAGGAAAAAAACAAAAGATAAAAAAGTTATAATGTTGCATTTTGTAGATGCCGTAGATGGATTTTGCTTTCTTTGTTTGAGCTTTTAGAATTTTTTTGTTTTATTTAAAAAAAAAAAAAAAAGATGTTAGTTTGATAGAAATAAAACGCAAATTTTATTTTTATTTTTTTTTTTTTTTCACTTTGCTTGGTTATGATAAAAAAAATAAAAAAATAAAAAACATTCTCATTTTTGTATGATTTTATGTTTTTGGAGAAATTTTTTTTAGTGTTTATTTTTGTCAAAGTAGTTTATATATATATATATTTTAAAAATTAGAAAACAAATTATGAGAATAAAACCAAATAAAGTTTTTGAATTTTTAAAAATTATTTTCTTTCTAAAAAAAAAGAAAATAATATAAAAATAATAAATACTATAAATATTTGTTTACATATTTTAACCAAACTTATTTTTGAAATTGAAAAATAAAATAAGAGAAGGCAAAATTATTGGAAACTCCCATTTGGAAAATAAAACAAATTAGAAAATAGGTTATTTATTCATAAATTCCTTTTCACCTACTTATATTCCCCTTAATCAAAATTTTTTTTATGTTTCAATAAGTTTTATAGATAACATAGTTACCAAAACACTCCTAATAATAATAGAGTGAAACACGCATTAATGTTTACATTGACAATGTGAATGTTTTATGATATGAACATTCACACTATCAAATTTATTTTAATCTGAATATTCACATCTTCAAATATTTAAAATAGCCTAAAATAGTGCACACCAAGTTACTAAAGGTTCAAAAATATTTGTAAGAGTAAAATTATTCATAAAATATCTTAAATATGATAATTAAAATTTGATAAATTAAATACCAAAAATAATTAAAATAATTAAAATATAAGAATATCTGATGAATTAACTGAGATACGAGTATTTTTTATTTTATTTTTAGAGAGAGATATAAGTATTTAAATAATTTCTGTTTGATTCTAATGAAGCTCGAAACCCTAGCTTTAGAGGGAGGGAGATGATCCAGTGCTTCGTATGGTAGCAATTGTCACTGCCCTTGAGAAAAAGAAGGGACCCAAATTAAACCAATCCCATTTGAGTAGACCCCAAAAATAAAAAGTTATTGCTCTATCATTATCAGAGTCTGTTAGGAAGTGGATTATAATCCACTTTTTAAATTATAACTCACTTCTCTCTCATAAAAAGTTAATTATAATTAGCTTTTGAGATGTGATTGGGAGCCCGAAAATGGGAGCCCCGAATGCCCCTAATATACAAAATGTCATCGTTTTTGTATTTATTTATTTATTTTTTTTCTGTAGAAGAAGGAAGAAGACGAAGAAGAGAAGGGGAGAAGGGGGAGGAGGAGGAAGGACTGGAGGAGGCTTAAAAAATAGAGGAGGTGGCGGAGGCGGCAGCCGAGGCGAGCCGTGGAGGCGGCGATCGAGCGAGGCAGTGAGGCGGCAGCGGCAGCAGACAGCGGCGGCAGCGAGCAGCGGCGATCTCTCTTCTCTCTTATCTCTTCTCTCTTTCTCCCCTCTCTCTCTCTCTCTTCTCTTTCGGGACATTCGAGGGGGATTGGATTCGGGCGGAAAATCTTTTCTCTTAGCTTTTAGTCAACTTTTAATCAAAAAGTCGATTATAACCATCTTTTCAAAATAGCTCATCATTTCTCCAATTAATATATGAAAATGAGAGATTTTTTTTAAAAAAATTCATATTAATAACAATTTATTTGAATGAAATGAGATACATATAATAGTAATAATAATATGGACCACCCTGTACATAATCACATGGTTGATTAATTATTGTGACGTTGAAAGATTGCAATTGAGTTGAGGTCCATTTTAGTGCTTCGTACAACTTCCGTATCTTAAAACTTGCTCCAAATTCATTTATTTTTTCCCCAACTTTAAAGCTTTATTTTGAAAACAAGTTTGATTTGATTTTCAAAATTTTACTTAAATTTTTTTAAAAATTAAAAGTTAAATGGGTGAAATAAATTAAAAAATCAAAAAAAAATTATTTTTTTTATATTTATATAATTTTATCTTTTGAGAGACCATAAATAATTTTTAAAAATTTAAAATGATATTTTTGATTATTTTTATCAAACTAATTTCTATTTTGTTTATAACAAATTTCTGAAATATTTTTCTACAAACAAACCAAACATTTGTGCTATTCTTTTGGTTCCCCCCCCCCCCCAAAAAAAATATATATATATATTCTGTTTGATTTTGAAATTTTTAAAAATAATTTTTGAATTTTCAATTGGGTATTTTTTTTTTGGTGAATTATTTAAATATTTTAATCAACTTTTTACTTTTTAAGTTCACTTATTCTAGATACACTTATAAAGTACAAAATTTGTGATTTTTTGAAAAAATTTATTGAATACTACGAAATTCAAAAAAAAAAATTAAAAAATCAATTATTTTCATATATTTTTTTTTTGTATGTATTGATTTTTTTTAAAAAAAAAATTGTTCACAAAACAATTGAGCAGCAAATATGTATCTCTAATAAATAAATTATGGTTTTAAAATTCTCCAAACTAACATAAAAAATTAGACAAAGGTGTAATATTTTTTTGCCAATTGGTATAAAATTATTTAAAAGATAATTACATTGGACAACCACAATCTAGTAATTATAAAAACCCAACAAATTCGTCCTTCTAATAGAGAAGAAACAACTAACTTATAAGCCCTGTTTGTTCTTAGAACTAGATGGGAGGAGATAGATAGTGAGGAGATTGATTACGTTGTATTTGTTTTGATAATAGTTATTAGTGTGGTATTGTTAAATTATTTTTATATAAAATAGCAAAATAAATAAACTCAAGATTTTTACTTAACAAAAAATACAAAAATATTAAACATTAATGTTCAAAATGTACTACCCAACATGTAAAAAAAAAAAAATTGCACTTGGCCGGTTGACCGACCGAGCATCCCCCAAACAATCGATAACACCCTAAGCCGAACGGACTATTTTCTAATACCATCTCCCAACTCAGACTCTTAATTTGCTAGCCAAGGCCTTTCATAGTCTGCGGACTACGAATCCAGAGCTCACTTTGCAAAACAAATATGATATTAATTTATTGTTTCTCACTAGTAGTCTACTCCGGACTGCTATAACCGAAAATAGACAGAGCCGTAAAAAGTTTTCAAATTATAAATAAATAAACAACACATCTCTTTTTGCCTTCGTTTGACATGCCAAACTTTTTGACTTTTTGGCTATTTTAGCCACAAAAAACAAAATAGGCTTTTTAATCCAATAAGACAAAACATTACATCTAAACCATAATCATTTCATTTTTTCTTTTACAAAAAAAGCTTTTTAGCCCCAAGCTAAAATAACTAAAAAGCAAGAAAGCCAACCCACATCCCAAACATTGAAGTCTAGCTAAAACAATCCAACTCTAACTCCTTCAAATCGTTAAGATAAAGCCTTCGTTTAGCATGCTAGGCTTTTTGGCTATTTTAGCCATAAAAAAATAAAATAAGTTTTTTAACCCAATAAGCCAAAGCATCACATTGAAATCATAATTATTTTATTTTTTCTTTCACAAAATGTCAAAAAATAAAAAAAAAAACCTATAATTTCGTCTTTTCTCTCACAAAAAGTCAAAAAAAGCTAAAAAAAACTTATACCAAACGAGGCTTGTTAACCCTAACTTAAAATAATTAAAAAATTAAAAAGTTAAAAAGCCAACGCACACCTCAAACGAACCATCTCAATTTCTAATCTTGATGGGATAAGATTTTATCATATCTCCTCTTATCTCACAAATAGTTTATTTGGAAACAAGACCATGATGAAATTGGATTTTCTCTCCAAGTCCCATAGCGAGGTTTGTTTTGTTCTTCGACTCTTAGGATGAACAGAAGTTCAACAAATTATAAGTGTAGGTTTCAATTAGCTAATGACATGGATATTTGGTATATATTGAAACCTTTGATGGTTAATGAGGTAAAATAAAAATAAAATAAAATAATGGAGAGTTAAATTGAAAGAGACGGAGGGTTGCTACTGTGTCTTGTGGCATAATAGTCTTATTGTGAGATTCTGTAGAGGCATTTTTTACTGTATTTTGATGATTTGAACCGTTCATATTGTATGGTTTGTCGAATATATTATTCATATAAAAAATCAAATTAATCGGACATCCGTAACCCCATGATCAAATCCTAATTGTTTTTAAAAAATTATTAAAATCATGTTAACCGTTTATTTTTTGAAAAATAAATGTGTTCTTATTATAAGACTACAAATGTCCAATTTATTTGATTTTTTATAAGAATGATATATTCGACGAATCTTACAATATGAACAGTTTAGATCATTGAAGAAGACTCGGGACACGTCCCTATTGAGCCTCACTACAAGAACCCCAACTCCAATTGAAAGGCCTATTTTGACAACTTGAAAATTTAGTCAAAAGTCAAATTATTTTTTAATTTATTGCATATCTTTTTTGGTAAAAGGTTAAAAAATACGAAAAATTTCACAAAACAACCCTAATCCTAGTAGCATAGTTTTGGGGTCATAATGTAATTTCCACTATTGTTTTGTTTTGACAATTACAAGAAAAATATTTGGGATATTGGAGAAAAAGGACAATAGATTCATGCAATGCAATGTCAAAAAAAAAAAAAAAAAAAAAGTAACAATCTGTATTTTTTGTTTTTTTTTTTTTTAATCTTTTTCCTTTGCACGCAGATAAATAGGCAGTGTAAACCACGCACCACATCCATTGGTTCTAATGACTTGTAGAAAAAGCTTATGACGAATCCGACCGAGCGTGCTTCAGACGCGCCATGCAAAAAGACAACAAGACCGTCGCGACCTATGTCAAAAACATTTCGCATCTATACATATATATTATAAAAAAAAATGGAGACTTATTTATAAGTTCTTTTTCAGAAATTTATGCTAGACTAAGTCCTGTGTAATTTCTTATAGAGTCTCAAGTTCTATTTTTATAAGAATATATTCTACAAGATCCTAATCTTTTTACCCCCCATTTTCACACCTTCCCTCTCTCTCTCTCACTCCCAACCCCCGAATTGATATCAATGTGCTTCTTTGCCGTCATAGTCCGTTCTCTCTCCTATCCGAATGGAAAGCAAGATAATGGTTCTAATGTCAAGTTTTCCATCCACTCTGAGATAATTTTAGGGAATACCACCGGCACCAAAGTGACGGCACCTGGAGGCTATTTTTTTTATTTTTTCATGCAAGCATTAAATATTTATTTTATTTGTCCTTTCAAGCATTGAGAAATGAACTTCCTTATTTTTCAATTGCAATTCTACAGAAGCTGCTAACAACGTCGTCGTCGTCGTCGTCGTCGTCAAATAAATGCCTATGTTTAAATGTCTATGTTTTCTTTGATTTTTTTATAAAAAAAAATTCAAAAAATAAATAATTTTTAAAATTTTACAATTAATAATACAAAATAAAAATATATTAAGATTATATATCTATTTCAAAACAAACAGATTAAAAAAATAAAAACTTATTAAGTTTGCGAAACGTAACGTGACACATTACGTTACGTTTATGTAAATGTCACATTACGTTTATATAGGTGTCACGTTACGTTACGTTTATGTCGGTGTCACGTTACGTTCATATTGGTGTCACGTTACGTTATGTTTATATAGGTGTCACGTTGCGTTACGTTTATGTATATATGTCACGTTACGTTTATATAGGTGTCACGTTACGTTTATGTAGGTGTCACATTACGTTACGTTTATGTACATGTCATGTTACGTTTATGTAGATGTCACGTTACGTATAAGTGTCACGTTACGTTTATGTAGGTGTCACGTTACGTTCCTGAAGCTTTGTGTCTTTCGGCGGCTGCCCCCTGCCTGGTTGTAAAGCACGATTATTTCGATTTTTTGAGCATCTTGCCTCGGCTTTCTTTTTCTCGTTCGGCCTCCTTTTAGCCCTCTTTTCTTTTTTTTCGGCCACGCCCTTCGCTTGGGCGTTTTTGATGTGGCGCGTGATTGTGAAGTTGCTGATTTTTTCATACGTTACGTTTATATCAATTTCCCTATATATGGTTTTATTATTAATTATGATATTAACAACTAATATTGAGGATAAATATGTCAAGGAACTTCTCATAGGACTTATGGGAACATAAGTTTTTTTGTGGGACCAAATATAGCACAAGTCTCCCTAATAGGATTTCTAAATAATTTTCCCAAAAAAAAAAAAAGGATTTTTTGTTAAAGTTTCAAAGTCTTATTTAAATTTTTTTTTAATAATATTTCATAAAAATGAAATTCTTAGTGAGAAGAGTTAAGAGAGTTCTAAGTGTTCAATTATTTCTTAATTTTTCAATTTTAAAAAGTAAATAATAAATAAAAAAAATTAGTAAAATATCTCTCTCTAACTTAGTATAACTTTTCATATATACTATAATTAATTTGTTACCACTATAATTGTATATAATAGCATAATATATAGGAATAATCTCTAAATATAATTTTTATTGTTTATATGACTAAAATAGTCCAATTTAAATAACATATTGAGGAGTTTGATGGCTTCTTTTATTTTAAAAAAACCAATCTATTTTTTTACTTTTTAATTTTTTAAATTGAAATATCAGTTGTTTATATCCACAAAATAAAACCAATAAACACATATTCAAAAATTATTCCTTTTTTCTTCTTTTTTTTAATAGATAGGATATATTTACAAATGAAAAATGTTTGACACCTCAAATTTTTTTTCATAATCTGACTTATAATAATGTAGTTATGAGTGTTAATTTTTATACAAATATGAAAAGAGAATTAATCAAATTATACATTTCAACCAACCACATATTCAAATTTTTATTATTTCAAGATGTTATATTACTATAATTTCAATTAAGAGAGTCTTAACACTTAATATTTTTTTAATCAAATCTTAATTTGATAAAAATTAAAAAAAGATGAAGGGTTGGAAATTATTATTTTTTCTATCAAAATTCCTGAAAAGAAAAAAAAATTGGAATAAGAATGAAAGTTCTTTTAAAAATTGATAAAAATTAAATGAAATAGTTAAAGTAATTCATATCAAATCAATTTTTTATATTCAAATTTCAAATCAAATTAGATGAAAAAAAATTTAAAAGAAAATGATGAAAGGTTGAAAATATTTTGAAACATTCTTATTCTTAAAGAAATGTAACTTAAATTATTAGATTAATAATAGAAATATCATATCAATTATTGTTAAATATCACTTCATTTCACATTTAATAATAAAATTGTATATTTATCTTAATTATAATTTTTAAATTTGTATATTTTCATAACAAGAAGAGGTATGTTATAACTCATTTAATATCATTTAATCAAATTTAACTTTTTTTTAATACAAATTATCAAAATTGCCATAAATAGATTTTATATATATATATATATTAATTTTTTTTAACTAATAATTGAAAAAGTTATAAACATAAAAGTTAACCTATAAATTTCTTGCATATCATCAGACAAAATATTAAATTATTTCAAGATAATTATAATGATTTTTTTTTTAATTTATAAAGTCTCGTGCATATCACGGATTACCACTAGTATTTTAAAAAGAAAAGTGATACTTTTTTTTTTTTAGTTTAGTAGTTTCAAAATATAAAAATTATTAAAATTTATAGGTTATTGACACAAATTAAAATTAAGAAATAAAAAAGTGATCCCTTGAATTTTTTTTTAATTAAGTAGCTTTAGGGTCGGTTTGGGAAATGGGTTGACTTTTTGGCTTTTTTGGCTATTTTAGCCTGGGCTAAAAAGTTTGGTTTGGAAAGGACTTTTTGGCTTTTTTGACTTTTTTTTGCGAGAGAATAGTGTAATGATTATGAGTTGGATGTGATGTTTTATTTGTTGTGGCTAAAATAACTTATTTTATCTTTTATGGCTACAATAGCCAAAAAAGCCCACAAAATCACTTCCCAAACGGTGCCCTAGAATACAAAAATTGTTAAAAATTATTAGTAATAGACACAAAATAGAATTAAAATTTATATAATAAGATATCATAAATGCTTATTTTTTAACTATACGAAATTTAACTTTTAAAAAATTATAGGTGCCATTTAACTCTTATTTAATTTTTAATTTACTACACCTCAATTCTTATTTTTGAGGGCTTTTTTTTTTTTTTTCAAATTTTAAAAAATTAGAGTTAACATTTCACTCTTATCCAATTTTTAAGCTCTTCTGTTCTTCTATCATTAGTAGTTTTTTTTTATTATTTTTATCTTACTTTATTTTTGAATTTTTAAATTTCAACTAGATTTATTTTTTTAAATCTTTATTTGATATTTATTGAATTTCTCTCTACCTCATTTTTTTACAATTTATTTAATTTGCTCTTTTTATATTCTTATAATTCACCCTCAAATTTAAATTTGTTTTTTTTAATTTTTATCTTATATTTACAGAATCTACCATCACTTTTGATTTTCAGTTGAATTTATTCTTTTTCAGAAATTTATCTAATTTTTTTCTTTCTATATTCACCTTCAAAACTTTTATTTATTTATTATCTTTATCTTATATTTACAGAATCCACTCCTACTCTTTCTTTTCAATTGAGTTTACTCAATTGAGTGTATTTCAAAAAAATTAATTAGTCCTACATATCTATATAAATATAGTGAAATCACTCAAATCTATTATTTAAATATCTATCTAAATTAATATCATAATATTTAGTTAATTTTTAACATGTTTACTATTGAATATCACATTTTGTTACTTGTTCGTGCATATCATGCGTTTTACACTAATCAATAGTTAAAAGCAAAAGTAAAAAGCAAATCTATATCTATATATATTATATAAAAAAAAAGAGGGTTTCTAGTGAGAGGGATTGTGAGAGCTCCAAAGTCTCATTCCCCAATTACTAATTTTTGTGATTTTAAAAATAATTCTATTGGCTAACAAAGTAATTATATATTAAAAAAATTAAAAAAGCCACCTAAAATTTTGAATTACAAGTTCCTAAAATCTCTCTCTCTCTCTCCCCCCCCCCTCCAATATTTCTATCTTTTTAAAATCTCATCTTATAACAAAGTAACTATACATTAAGAAAAAAAAAAGCACAGATTACAAAAAAAATAGTATAGATTAAAAAAAAATGTAAAAGCACAATTAATTTTTGTAATTTTAAAAATATTTAAAAATAGTACTATTGACTAACAAAGTAACTATAGACTAAAAAAAAAAAACTAAACTTTGTAATTTTTGTAGTTTTAAAAATATTTAAAAATAATATTATTGGCTAACAAGATAACTACAGATTAAAAAAAAAATTTGAATTACAAGTTCCAAAAATCTCTCCCCCAATATTTATCTCTTTCCTAAATCTCATAATTTATCTATCTATTAGCGTATGCCCGTGTCTGAAGGCACGGTGTAAATAATGTTAGGATTATAATATAATTATAATTTGACAACATAATTAAAAATAAGAGACAACAGCAAGTAATCAACATAATTATGTTGGGGTGTGCTAGATACCATTGCAGTATTGTTATATTGCATATTGAATCCATATCCCTGGGGTGGACCAGTTTGCCAGCTCGGAACTGGTATAGAAGATGGATAAGTTGCAGCGAATAGATTCTACATATAAAATATAATTCATTGTAAGATACTTATCAAAAAAGAACAATAAATTGTAAGATGTGGAAAACCATGAACAAAACCAAAAGGAACACAAAAAGTAAGAGGATGAAGCAAATATGTAACTCCATCATCACCTCTGGAAGTTCTGTTCTCTCACTTGGTTTAACTTCCATGGAAGAGGATTGTGAAGTGACATCTGAGGCAGGTTTTGAAAAAGCTTGAGATATTTGTGCAGATGGTATACTCGAAGGACCTTGTGGATTTGAGGCAATAAATAAATTCCATGGCTGCAAAAATAGCATAGTGTATTAGGTAAAATTTAAAAGTATTGCAACAACCCTAGCAGAGTTGTATAACTGGATGAAAGAAGATAAGCCATGAAGCACACCTGATTGTTTGAAGATCCACTAACTGGTGGAGTGAATGGTCGCGAAAGAGGGTGACTACGATGAGGAAATAAAGAAGGTTGATGAGGAAGCAAGTTGGGCCATCGCCTCCAAAGAAGAACTTTGACAAAAGAATTTGCACCGCTTGATGGCAATCCCGATGAAAATGTTGTCGATTTGTTTGTCAGTAGCCATCTTGAGCACCAACCCCAAGGGGGGACATGGATACATGCCCAACAGGTGCTGCCACTGGAGTATTAACAGGGGGAAAATTTGTCAAGTTGTCTACCGACACAACTGCTGAAGCATTATCACCAAAGAGTGAAATAGACATATCTAAGATGATCGTTCATTACCCTTAAGAGTTCAATGTTTATTGGGTTGACCCCTGCCAACGCCTAGCGTGAAAACTCGTTATCACGCAGCCCTGTAAATCTATCCCCTGCAAAACTGATAAATAATTAGATGCAAAGTATTTTCGAAATTAAAACTCAAATTATCCTTTAATTAGAAGTGGTCTGAAACATGGGTGTGCAATCATACTGTAACCAAATAGGAAAAAACCCAAAAAATGTATGTATTCAAACCCAAATCACACCGAAATCACACAAATTCGGTATGAAGGAGAAGAACAGCGAGAGAAGGGGAAAAAATATCAAACCCAAATCACACCGATTTGACGATTCACCATGTGCATCTTAAAACTACAAAAAGAGTATAACATTTAGTATACTATATATATATTGGTCAGCAACGAAACGGGAATAACATATATACGTCCTCTAAATCATCATAATAAATGTTATTCATCTAAAAGTGCACGTGTATAAAGAATTTGAGGATAAGATTCGCCAAAAACAAAAAATAACCAAATTAATAGTTAGTAACATTACTAAATGCATTTAAGGTTAGCAACCAGTATATAAATGTATATACAAATTCAGACGGTTTACTTTTCAGAAACAATTTAATCCACAGATGAGTGAAATCAACATCAATGATTCAATAATAAGAAAAACATACCAGGAAAAGAAGAAAATACCTGTAGTTCAATGCCCCCACACAATTGACAACCCACACACAATGATGGTCCATTTTCAGCACACGCCTCCCACCTGAAAATAATATACAGAAAAAAGAGAGTAATATAACTGATTTATTTTCTCTAAAACAATTGGAAAAGAAAACAGTCTGAATTGGAAAAGAAGACAGGACAATCCTCTTTCCATAAAACCAATGAAAAATAAATAAATAAATAAATAAATCCAGAAAACAAAAAATTGATATAAGAAAAATATTCAATTACTAAGAACAGTGGATGGTAATGCAATTTTCTATATGAGTACAATTTTGCTATATGAAAGATCCTTTGTTTTACCTCACAGCCCTAAGTTGAACCACAATGGAAATAAGACTACAGCTATATATACCCACTTACAAAATGGTCAATCATTATATACTCGTAATCACTATTTTTTATGTTCATAGTTCATATACTGGACAATTAAAATCTTCATAGGCCAGAGAAGAATTAAAAAAAAAACCCTAAAACTCTGGAAGAGAGAGATGAATTTTACCTTGCGATCACAAAACACCGAAGAAGAAGAGCCCCGAGATGATTTTGCGATAAGAAAATACCGAAAAAGAAGAGGCCTGGAGAGCAAAGAAATAAAAGAACATTTAATCAGTTCAATTTACAATTGAAAGCAATTGAAATCAGAAAATGAAAATTGGAATTGAGATTGCCATACCTGAGCGGTTGAAGCATAGTGAAGTAAAGCAGAGGGATGGAGGGGAGACATGGGTAAATATACACATACCTGAGCGGTTGAGAAACAGAGGATCCAAGGTGTGCTTTAGGATGTCCCCCTTCCTGTGCCCAAACTGATGGAAGTAAACTGATGGAGACGAAACCGAATCTGTGGTTGAAGGAGAGCAGTAAACTGACGGAAGTAAACTGATGGAGACGAAACCGAATTTGTATCTGTGGTTGAAGGAGAGCAGTTTTGGGAAGAAGAAGAACAAGGAGAGAGAGAGAGAGAGAGAGAGAGAGAGATAAAGATGGATGGAGGGGAGACGTGATTTGGCTGAAGATCAGAGAGATAAAGATAGAAGGGTGGGGGAGACGTGGGTAAGGAGGAGGCATAATGTTTGGGCGGGAAGATATATATTTAGGATTGATATAAAATTAAGGGGGTTATCTGAGCCATCCATGTGAATATACAAATAAATCATGACCCTTGAAATGTCCTAGTAAGACAATTGTATCTAACATATTTTCAAAATTCATTATGCTTTATTATATAGATGCTATATAATACCAAAGTAACTTTTCATCTTAAAGGCCCTAAGTGTTTCAAAACCTTAAATCTAATTTTTTGAATTTTTGATTTTTGTAAAAAAATAAAATAAAACGTCTATTGGCTATTCCAATAATATAAATATTAACCTTCAAAATTATTTAATGCAAATATATTGCCGATAAAAAGAATGAAAGAATGAAAAAAACACACAATTCACAACCTCTCACTCATTCTCAAAATAAATCAAGCTTTTATTTAAAAAGAATATAAATCTCATACAATTTTCTCTCTGCTAAAATAAATCTAATGAAAGGAAACTCTCTCATCTCCCGTAAAATGTATACTTTTAATATCTTTCACAACTGGTCTGATCTATATAAGCATAAAATTAAACCTAATATAAAATAAAAATTAAATCTTATATCTAGATTATTTCTCTATTCCATAATTAAACACAATTTTATTCCCAAATAAATTTTAGCATATCTATACCACATATATATATATATATATATATTTTAATCTCATAATTTATTGTTTTTTTATAATGATTCCATGATTTATAATTTAGAAAATAAAAGATGAAAATAATTATTCTTGTGCACTCTTTCTCTAACTAATTCTTTCTTCTATCCAAAAATACTAGTCATCATACATTATATTTTTTCCAAGTCATTCATGTCTTCCTCGCCCTATAGATATTACATTCATGGAACGATGAAACTCATTATTTTTTAGCTTTCTTTTTATGAGACAATTTGGAAGGTAGTTTATGTTTAATCTATTGTATTCTTTAAACAGACTCTTTTATCTTTTAGGTACACCATTTTTTCTTCTTTTATTATTATTATTATTATTATTATTATTATTATTATTATTATTTATCTATGACCATTTTTTTGTTTTTATATTTTATATTTTGTGTGTCATTTCTTCCTCCTCTCTACCAATCATTATCTATTTTTTTGTTTATAACTATTTTTTGTTAGTTAATATTGTTTTAGTAGAATTTTTATACTAAAATGGTGTGATAGGGTCATTTGTATAATAAAAACATGTCACTCATTATAAAGTGATAGATCAAAATTTAAACAAAATCATTATTAATAAGTTTTTGTATTGATTTTATGTTTGTATATCATTATTTTTTTTATAAAAAAAAATTACTTTAATATTTTTTTGATATTATGATATGTGTTAATTGACAGTTAGTGCACAACATTACTTCAAAGACATATAATAGTTTTTCAAAACTATAAAAATAAATATTAATTTTATTCAAAATTTTCAAAACTATTAAAAGCATTAGTCAATTATTTAATTATTTAACTTTCATATGTGCAACTCCTTTCTTCCTTTATGGTACTTTTCTCTCTACTCCACTGTGAGTTCATGTGTTTTTAGAAAATATCATATGTAATTTAAAATTTTGAATCTTTTTATATAGGAAGTTAAAAAATAAAATTTTGAATTTAAAATATAAACTATACAAAACAATATGCTTTTAAATATAGGTATATTTATAATTAATTTTAATCAATCTATTACCTATCCTTATTTATATTATTATATGAATAAAAATGTTGTACAATAATTGAAATTCAAAATCCTAATCTATTTTTTTTTTTCAAAATTTAAAATTGTTAAAATGCATATGTTGCAATATCATTAATTTCTTCCTATTATAAATTTTATTTTAAATCTTATAAGATTTGTTCAGTGACTAAGATTCAATTTTTGTAAAAATATTCCAATATATTCCTGCCAAAAGTTAATATAGCAAATCTACAAAATCATATTTTAAAACTCAAAATTATTTTATTTATCTTTATTTTTGTTTTAAATAAGCATGTTAAAGTATAAATAGATATCCAAATAAAATTATACTTATTAAGTTTTTAAAATATCTGTAATTATTTCCCTTTCAAAAACCAATATAACAAATTTTAAAATTCATATATTTTTATTCTAAAATAGTGACGTATTAGAACTATGTTATTTTTTTTTATAACAAAGCATAATTTTAATTGTTAATTGTCAATATAATAATTTTAATTTATCTATACTATATATTATAGTAAATGAATATTTAAAACAAAACTCTTAAAGTTATATATAAAATTTTATTTACAAGGATAAAATACAAAAAAATTAAAATAATTATCTAAATAATATATTATTTTATCTGGTGCATAGCACGAGTGACATGTTAGTACATAGTATATAAAACAGGGTTAGATTGCTTCCATTGCGCATTAATTTTAAAATGGAAATCCGTTCAAAAAATCTAGAAGGGTGATTTAAGAGTAATCCTATTTCCACCCATTATTTACTCTCTGTGCACACACTTAATAAATTAAATTTTTATTACAATTTTACCATTAAACAAAATGACCACTATAGACATCAATACGCAACAAATCTTCAAATTAAAATTTCTCTGAACACATCTTTGGGAACAAAAAGTTTCAGTGCACATCTTTTGAAAAAAAAAAAATCACGCTAAAGCCTACATTGTTTTTTTTATTGTTTTTCACTCTCACCGTTGTTGCACTCTATTTTACCCCGTTATTCTTGATTTGTGTGATGAAAGATTTACAAAATCATAGGAGTTTATATTTAGAGAGAATATGACTTTACAACCAATACAACGATGAAAAAGTGATTTTTTTACGAGTGGAAGTGGTTTTTTTTTTTTTTTTTAGCAAAAAAACTAATATTATTTTGTAAATTCGACTTCCATAGGATTGCAGAAAAAAAAATCAATGATAAAAACTTTTCATATGATTTGTTTTAAGATATTTTTGATCGTGATGAAAACTTACTATCATTGCTGATCGCACCCCAAAAAAAAAAAGTTTTCATCAACTTGCATCAATTTTTTCATCATTTCATCGCTGATTAGCTCTAAAAAACTGTTGAAAATGTGTTGGTGAATTGTTAGATATGTCGGAGTTACTGTTGTGATGTGTGTAAATGTGTTTTGTGTGGTGTGTGTTTAAATTATAAGCTAGAGATATATTTAGAACATTTGATGTGTGAAATGAGAAAAACATAATATAACTAAATTAATAAGTATGTGAACTAAGAAATGATGTACACAAAGTGTAAATGGTGTGTGGAAATAAAATTTCCCGTGATTTAAGACCTAATGAAATAGTAAAAAAAAAAAAAAAAAAAAAAGGATTAAGTAACAAATAGGAATAGGACTTTTTGAAAAATGGTCATAAAATAAAAGAATATAATTATTAGGTTGACTAAATTTTTTCACGAACAATTTACAAAATAAAAAATTTAAATCATTAAAATATATTCCATATTTAGCTATATAGGCCCGAACAATACAGTTAAATTAAACCAATCCTTTAAAAAGAATATTGTCAATGTGTAACATTGTAACACAATTTAAATAAGTTTAAGAAAATTATAAATTCTTTATATAGAACAGTATTACTATAAACTCATATTTAATCATTCAAAAATTATTCAGAATTTTTTTCTTATAATTTAGATTTATTCTTCCGCATAGATTTCACACTACACAAATTTCCACTACACAACCCCCCACCTTAAACCATAACATTTTTCTATAGAGAATGATATGTTTTATTTATTTCAATTACTATTAACAAGTCATTTATATTTTAAATTTTATATAATTATTTAGACATTATTTTTAATAGAAAATTAGATATATATCACTTTCCAAAAGTAAAACCCTGTGTTTGTAAACAACTGCTGTTACAGACTTTTCAGTTTTTCGTTTCAACATACATACATACACACATACTATGCATATCCCTCCCCCCTTTCTCTCTCATCCTTTCTCTCTCTAAAACTCCTTCCCCAGGTACAGCCTTCAGAAAAAGAAAAAAAAAAAAGTTTGGGGAAATAACACCATAGTACATATACCTTTGTCAAGCAACCAAAAAAAAAATAAAAATGTACATACTCTTAGATATGCTGTATATATATTCATACATGTATTTATATTTTAGATAAATTATAACTACATCTTTTGAGATTTACTTAAAATATAGATTATCTTTTATAATTTAAAAAATTACAAATACCTCCTTATTAATATTTTTTATTTAACAGAATTAACTAAATTATTAATTGAAACATATTTTTAACATCATTAAAAACTATTAATTGACTTGATGATTTATTAATAAAAATTGCAATTCGTTATGAAATTAGAAACCTCATGGAGTGAAATTCAATTTCCAAAATCACAGGAGATGATTTATATTTTAATCAAATCTTAAGGAGTGTATTTATAATTTTTCCTTTTATTTTTTTATATAATTATAAATTGTATACATATCTAATTTTATTATATTGGGAGGCTTGTACATTATCCGTGTCGGAATAAGAAAATACTCAATTTAGGCTTAAGTTGGTTAATTCAATTGTGACTAAAAATATATAAAAGGTAAAATAAACTAAATAAGTCAATAAGATAAAATATTACAATTTAATTATAATCATTTCACGTTCTCTTACAAAAGTCGAAAAAAAAAAAAATTTGCTAAACGAACTTTTTAATCCCAAACTAAAAAGATGCTAATTCCAAAAAGCCAACTAAAAAAAGAGGCTACAAAAGTTAGCTTTTTGGCTTTTTAGTTTTTGTAGCCAAAAAAGTCAGTTTTTTTACTCAAAAGAAGCCATCTTTTTGCCAAAAAAGTCACCAAAAAAATCAAAAAGTTAAAAAGTCAACTTTTTACCTACTTCTCAAAACACCACTAAATTTTTTTGCCAAAATAGAAGAAGCCCTCTTTTGGGAAGTGGATTATAATCCACTTCCCATATTATAACTCACTTCCCTCTCTCACAAAAAGCTTATTATAATCAGTTTTTAACAAAAAAAAATTAATTATAACCATCTTTCCAAAATAGCCCGAAGAGAAATTGATGATTGAGAGAGGCGGAATTTGAACGATTGCCAAGTGCAAAACAATAGACAATTCATAAAAAAAAAAAAATTAAAAAATGAGAAATTTATTGAAAAGTTCTATCTAATAATTGTCTACGGTATTAGATTTAGTAAATATTTTTTATTGGTAAGAGATTCACCTTTTTATAAAATAGTTTCATAAGAAGTCTATTTATTATTTTTGGATGACATTTTATTTTCAATTTTATCCTTTAAGCTATATGTTTAATTTTTTTGACTATCTATTTAAATAATTTTTTATTTGTTTAACTTTTTTGACTATACATCAAATTTGCATCTATACGTTGAAATATCTATTTGCTAAAATTTCTTATCTGTTTAAATATCTGTTCAAATTTTATTATCTATTCAAAAATTTTATCTATTCAATTTTTTTCATATGTTCAAATTTTTTTTATCTTCATCTATTCAAATTCTCATACATACACAAATAGATAAAGCGAAAGAAGGAGTATTATAGATCTGTGAATTTTATGTTATTACAAATCTATTTCATCATCAATGATAACATTCATCACCACCACCAACAACAAACAAGAACGGATCAACAACAACTACAAAAAAAAAAAAAAAAAAACACGCACACACACAGATATTCGTCCATTTTAAACAGATCTTAGCCTCACATCTGACTTTGAACCACACATTCCACTATATGTTGCAATCATCAACAACAACAACAAAGAAAATAATAGATAATCAAATGATCAACAACAGCAACAACAAGCCAGATCAAAAAAAATAAAATAAAATAAAATCAAACAAACAAATTAATTCGAACTCTATAATCATCTATTCAACACTGCCATAAGCTCCATAACTATTCTTCAATGGAGGTCTTTGATACCAAAATCTTCTATCTTTGAATTTCACACCCAAAATAATCAAAAAAAAAAGAAGAAGAAATAGATTAAATAAATATCGTGCTTTACCTGTTGATCAACAATGGGTTGTACCACCATTGCAATCTTTCTCTAGAAATCCCAAGGAATTCCTCTCCAAAGCAACTTCTTCAAGTTTCAATTCATCACTATACAAATGTTTCCAATTTATTCTCTCAGTATTTGGTTTAAAGAAAAAAGGTTGCTGATGAGGGATTCACCGAAGCTTCAAAATCAATTCTGAACCCTAGCTCTTGATCTTGCGATCCTGATGCTGATGACAACCTTGATAATGACAAAGATGATGTTGTACTGATTCTTAGGGGTGTGCACTGTGTGGTTCAGGTGGTTTGAGAGTACAATTATAAACTGAATGGTGGATTGGCGGATCAGTAAATTGTGGTTTGGGGGGATTGAATAATATTCTAACCAATTATCAAGCATTTGCATAATATATAACATTAATTTGCATAATATCTTTCATATATATAACACAAACTAATTTTACATAATATTTTTCATATATATAACTACTGATTTGTAATAAATTTCACATCTTAAATCTCTCTCACACTTATTTTCACTTTGATTTTCATTAGAGATTAAAAAATATATGTGCATTAACTATAGCGGAGCAGAGTGATTTTGAAGGCAGATTATAAATTTCAAAGTTTAATCTGCAGTTAACGGATGTAACAGTGCGGATTGATGCAGATCGGTGCCGTTTTAGCAGATTGGGTGATATGTTGCACAATCATACTGATTCTGATGTTGTTGATGATGAAGAGGTCTAATCGTTGAAGGTCTTTAGGTTTGAGGGCAACGACGGAGATGAGCACTGGCTTTGTTGTCGCGATTCTTCCTTTTTCTTGAACGGTTGGCGTTGCTATTGCCGTTGTCATGCTTTCTCTCATAATGAGTCATCTATGGTGATAGCTTACGACATTGTCAATTAAGAAAAAAAAAAAAATCGTGAGAGTGAGATAAAAAAGAGATAACACTTTTAAATGAAAACGAAGAGAGAGAGAGAGAGAGAGAGAGAGAGAATGAGTGATATAATAATATCAAAGATATGGATCTGGATCATACGTGTTCCCTTCATTTTTGCGGAGCCTTGAGCTAAATAAAAAGAGAAAGAGAAAGAAGTTTTTAGAATCTCCAGAAGCTTCAAGAGCTCCATTCGTCAAATTCTTCATTTCTAAAGAGATGAGATTTATAGGGGTACTTACATGTAGGTCCTAATAAGTGGACTTATTGTTTAATAGGTCCTATAGGAAAAAAATTTCATAAAAAAAGGTCACTAATTGTAAGTTCTAGCGACAATTTATAAAAATCATAACAAAAAAAAGGTCACTAATTATCAATTTTAAGGGACATATATAAAAAATTGTTCAAAAAAAATTATTTTTAACAACAATTTTACCAAGACTTATTTTCAATAGGACTTAATGAGAATTAAGTCTAACTATTAGAACCTATTGGTAGTTTACCCATTTAGGTTTAGATACTAGTTTAATTTCTAAAAGGAGATGATAAACTGATAGAGGGAGGTTTTTCGACGAATATGAGAACCGGAGAAAGTGGAAACGATACAGATGAGAGAGAAGAAAATGTAAGAACAGAGGAGTAGTAGCGGCATAGCGGACATAGATGAGGGCAATAGAGGAGAGAAACAGACGAGAGAGAGAGAGAGAGAGAGAGAAAATGAGAAATTAGGGTTTCGTTGTTTCAATAGATCAATGCGTCTATGTATATAGCAGAAGGTATTTTGGTCATAAGGTTTGTCCTTATGGCCTTAATACTTTTGCGTCTGGACTTTTGGACCAAAATAATAATAATTTAGAATTGGAATTTTAGAAGCCAAAAAATTTAAATTCATATAAAATAATATGATCATGTTATTTTTTGGGGGTGTTTGGGATGGCAAAATTGGGCTAAAATAGTCAATAAAGACAAAAGAAAAGAAAAGAAGAGATTAAAATAGTTAATAAAATAAAATATTACATTTAAACCATAATTATTTTACTTTTTTCTCACAATTATCAAATCAATTACAAAAAAAAGACAACTATCATCCTAAATATATATATATATATATATGTATATATATATATATATGTTAATCTAAATTAAAATACCCAGTGTTTTTCACTTTAAATCCCAGTGAAAAATACTAGGGTTTAAAGTGAAAAATATATGAAACCTTGTGGTTTATTTTGTAATTAACCATTACACAAAAAATTTCATGGTTTCACACATTTTTCTTTCTAAACCCCAATGTTTTTCACTTTAAACTCCCTTCGTTACTTTACACAGACGGAGATGGATGAAAGGGGCAAATTGAAATACGAATAAAATTTTAGGGTTTAATTTGTCGAAATTGAAACACTGCAGGTTAAAGTGAAAAACGTGTGAAACTTTGGGGTTTTGTTGTAATTAACCAAAAAAAATGCTCAAAAATCTTTGTACAAGTTTGAAATTTTTTATTGAGTGAGGACATAGGAATTTACACATTTGGAAGGGTAAAATGGAAAATTTAAGTAACCAAAAAAAATATATATTTGAACCAATACATTTTAAAAATTTATTCCTAAATACATTAACTTTTTATTTGTTTATTTATTTATTTATCTCTCAAAAATCCAAAAAACTACTTAAAAACTAATTTGAAATACTCTTTTTGCTAAAAAAAAGTTATAATTTACTTAATATTATTTATTTTTTAATTAATTTAAAAATAAATTTATTAATTATTATTTAATCCTGTAGCTAACATTAGGGCTGCAAATAAACCGAGTTGTTTACGAACAGCTCGAGTTTGGTTTGTTTAAAGATCATTTGAGCTCGACTCGTTTACTAAATTAATGAGCTCGAACTCGATTTTTAGGCTTATTTATATTATTCAAGCCGAGCTTGAGTAATCCTAAACTCAGCTTGATAAGGCTCGTGAATATAAAAATAAATAAATAATTATTTATTTTTAATATTATGTTAAATAAAAATTTAATAATCTATTTTATTTTTTATTTATGTTTGGTATTTATGTAAATTTACATATTTGATTGATGAATTTTATTATTAATATAAGTATTATTATATATTTTACTCATAATTTTATATTTTTTTTAATCTTAATAAGTAATTTAATTTAAATTTAATTTTTTTTCTCAAGACCGAACTCGGCTTGTTTCTATAATTGATGGAGCTTGAGCCGAGTTCAAGTTCAAAAAAAATTTAAGGAGCCGGGCTCGAACTTGATTTTTGAAGCTCAAGTAAGACTGGACTTGAGCTTAACTAATTCTTAATAAATATACTTAGAACATTTTAATAATTCGATTCGGTTCAATTCATTTATATAATCTTACCTAGCACGGATAACACTCTGGCAGTGAAACAAGTAAAAAACTAAAATAGTCAAAGTTTCAAAGGAGGCTTTATAAATACATATGCATTAATCTATAAAGCATGAGAATTTTGAAAAATATATCATATTTATATGATATCTTATATGATACTTTTATATATGTATTAAATACACGAAATATTTATCAAAAATTTTTCTTATTAATTTTTGACATACTCAGACGTACTTAATATATACCTAAGTTGTACCGTATTTTAGTTGAAACAATATTTTCTTCTATTACAGAGATAAAACTTCTTTCACTAGATTTTTTTTTTGGTTTATGCTTAGTATGATTTTAAAATTAAACTATGATTTGTAAATTATTTAATATATTGACATTTAATTTTGATTTATATTTATATTTTTGACATTAAATAGGTTGGACTTTAACAAAATAAATTATTTAATTAATTTTTATATTACTCTAAATTAAAAATAAATAATTTTTTTATAAACGTACAAAATATATCCATATTTTATTTTATTTTAAAAATTTTATCATATCGACATGGGCGTATAATATTAATACTAATATTCGTATCCGTAGGTATTGATTATTGTATAGGTGTATGTATGCGTTGAAAGTGAATAAAAGAGTGCAAGGGGTGAAAGGTGTGGGACCAATGTGGGGAGAAACAGAGTAATCAGAGGAGAGAGAAACAGGGGAGTCGAGAGAGAGAGAGATTGTGGGTTGTGGGTGGAAGGAATTGAAGAAGACTTAAACATCAAGACAGCTAGCAATGAAGGAATAGCCTCACCTACCGTCACTCTTTCCTCTCCCTCCCTCCCTCCCTCCCTCCCTCCCTCCCTTTTAATGGTTTCTCTCTCTCCCTTCTCTCCTTTCAATCTCCACCTCTCTCTCTCTCTCTCTCTCTCTCTCTGTGTTCTGGGTTTCATTTCATATTTCACTAGTCTGTAATGGTGGTCTAGTGTAGGGTTTAAGAACAGAGTAGGACTCTTTAGGGTTTTGTCTTTTGGTGGGTTTGGTCCATTTTGTACTAATTTGTGTCTCGAAGTTATCGCCAAGATAGAATTTTCAAGTTTCTCTCTCTGCATCGGTTCCTAGGAATTTCAGGCGGGAATCTTTTAGGGTTTAAGCTCTCTCAGGTTTGGCTCTGCATTTTTGGTGGATACCTACCTCATTTCCATTTTCTTCCAAATTTTTTTTTTTTTTTGGTTTTTGTTTTTGGACTCCCAATTTTAGTTTTCTAATGGGTTTTTTTTTGACCCAAGAATAAAGTTTTCTCGGCCTAACCTGCAGTTTCTTTCTGGACTAAGAAAATTTTTAGTGTCTGCTTGGTTACTGAGAAAACAGAGGAAAAGCCCACAACTTGAATCACCGGAAAATTTTGAGCTTTTGTTCCGAATACTTGTATTAGCCTCAATGAGTGGAACATTTTATTTTTGGTTGGTTTTAAACAATTTTTTTGGCACAAAGTTGTGATTTTTCTTTGTTTTCCCTACATTTGCCTAGTACCCAACCAGTCACTTAAAGAACTCCATTTGTGGTCTTCGTTCTGTGGTTTTATTTTCCCTCTAATTTCTTTTTTCTTTCTTGTTTGCAGGTTATTAGACTATTGTTAACTTTGAGTTCTAAAGGGTTGTTCTATCTCTGAAGCTCTCTCTGCATTCGAGTTCTCTGTTGTCTTCGCACAAAACATCAAGGTTTGTTTCACAAATTCTTTTCCTTTTCCTTTTTCCCCATCTGTTTTCTAGGCAACCAAACTGGGTATAACCATTTTTTTCTTCCTATAGAAAATTCCCAGAAAGAGCACCGACATTTTCTCTGTTAAATCTAGATTTTTTAAAAAAAAAGTTTGTAAATTTGGACCCAGTGTAGAGATTCTCATATGAAAGAATACAAAAACATTTTTAAAAAACACTTTGCTAACATGCACCACACGGCTTATGTGAATCATTGACACATTGTCACCAGCAGAGGACAGGTGGCCCCGTAGCACAGCTAACAGCACGCTACATAGGACATTTCTCCCACTCTCATATCTCACTTTCCTTTGGCATTTTCTGTCTGTTTCTCAGGAAAGTTAAAGCTAAGAAAAGAAAAGAAAAGAAAATGATGGGGTCTGATTACATAGATGAAATAGACTGTGGTAGCTTCTTTGATCAAATTGATGACATAATTGAATTCCCCACCGACAACGAATGCGGCCTCGGCTCCGGCGGCTGCGCTGATTTCCCGAGCATTTGGTCGAACCCTGCCGATGCCTTGCCGGGTTCCGGCCAAATTTTCTCAGGCAACAACAGCAGCAACGCCGCTTCTGTCCTCGCCGCCGAACTGTCCGTTCCGGTGAGCATTCAATACTTACTATTTTCCTGAATTTTCATTGATTTTTTTTTTTGTGCATATTTGTCTGATATTGTTTGTTAGCAGACTGATTTGGTTCTGAAATTAGCCCTTGTGTTGCTATGTATATTCAATTGATTATGACATCGTACTTAGTATTTTTTACCCACTGCCAGCTAAGCATCCGTTGAATTAATCTTTTTTACATGGATTTGTATCCATGGGTCACAAACTTGATTTCTCATTTATGAGGTCATGGATGCAAAAATGGCAGAGGAAATTGACCCTCATATGAGTTTTGAATATATTTTATTTCAAAATTCAAATCTTTGAGTGCGGGGGAATTTTCTGCGAATTCAAGCGAATGACTAAAATTAAGTAGTGTATTAATTATTACGCGTTATGGGTTCGTTCAATTTGTATATCATTATGAGTTTTCATTGCCTTTTGGTTCAAAATTCAAACATTTCAGAGCGGGGGTGTTCGCTCCAAATTCAAATAAATTTAAAAAAGAAGCACACCGAGTTTATGTGTTATGGGTTCGATCAATTTGTATATTATTTGGCGCTCAGCTGGGTAGCCTCGAGTTGTCTTGTGCTTGCAAGACATTTCATCTCCGCACTGAATAAACCCAAGTGCCAGATAGTATTCTTATTTTTCTTTTTCAAACAATGTGTAACATTTATTGACTTATAACTCAATTTAGGACTGAAATCACTAAACAGTAAGTATTCTTAGCACTTGCCCTGTGGTTTCAGTTCCAGCTGAATGAAATTGTGAAGGTGCTAAAATGGTGTCATTGCTGACTATTGAACTCGATGTCAAGGCAGTGTTACTTTAGTGACAGTTGGGGAACTTTAAATCTTTGCGGACATATACTGTCACCATAGTGAATAACTCTGCAAATCATTAATATACAAAATTGTGTCAGCAGCGTTATTGTGTTAAATTGTTGATCTTCCCAGTAATCTGACTATGTTTTTGAAAATTTCTTATCATATACAATTGATTGTTTGTTGTTTGTTAGAAACAATATCCATTGTTTCTTGTTGAACTTGTAAATCCTATGATCACTCGTTTGCAATTCTGTCTATTAAGTTTAAAAATATTCAATTGTCTTCATGTTTATTTTGTTTTTGTTGTTGTTAATGACGAATGTGGAATATATATTCCTAGTTCTTTTCTGATTTTTTTATAAAATTTTCAGTACGAGGACATTGTGCAGCTCGAATGGCTTTCGAACTTTGTGGAGGATTCCTTCTCTGGTGGAGGCATGACCCTTGACAAAGAAGACGCTTTCATCAAGAAGGAGACGGTATCTCACAATCAGTTCCAAACTTCAAGTCCTGTTTCAGTTCTTGAGAGTAGCAGCAGCAGCAGTTCCTGCTCAGGCGGTAAGACCATGTCACTAAGCCCGACTCAACGTGGTCCTCAACGCGCTCGTAGCAAGCGCCCTCGCCCTGCAACCTTCAATCCCCGTCCAGCAATTCAACTCATCTCCCCAACCTCTTCCATCACCGAGAACCCCCAATCATTCCCTGTTCCGGTAGCTGCCTCAGAATTGGAGAATTTTGCGGAGTCCCATCCTATAAAAAAGATACCAAAGGCGGCCGGGGCAGAACACAAGAAAAAGAAAATAAAATTGTCGCTTCCTTTGGGTCCCGTGGAGATGAATCAAAACCCACCATCGCAAGCTGTTAGGAAATGCATGCATTGTGAGATAACCAAGACGCCACAATGGAGGGCAGGCCCAATGGGCCCAAAAACCCTATGCAATGCCTGCGGTGTCCGTTATAAGTCGGGCCGACTCTTCCCTGAGTATCGGCCTGCAGCAAGCCCAACCTTCGTTCCATCATTGCACTCCAACTCTCACAAGAAGGTCCTCGAGATGAGAAACAATGGCTGCGATAAAACTTCCGATGTAATGACCACCACTCAGGCAGAACTCGTTCCAAACACCAACCCGTCACTGGATTACGTTTGAGGAACGATGTTACTAGTTGGAATATCGATCTCATTGCTGCCTTGCTCTCCTTTGTCACTCTCATGTTGTCTCTCTTTTACTGTTTTTTTTGAATTTCTTTGTTCATTTGTTTGTTCTTTGTACAGAGATGTAATGGGTGGGGGGATAGAGGAAGTAATAGATGACCATATTTTAGTTTTTAGTAGACAAAATGAATGAAATGAGAGCAATGAGAAAGGGAGGGTAGGGATTAAATGGATGTTTAGGTCTAGTGTTTAAGTTTAGTGATATGCTTAGGTCTTTAAGAATATTAATAGGTGTTTGGTTCAGGTCGTGTTGGCGTCTCTTTCATCATGTTTTTGGGTTTTTTTGTTTCCCAGTTTTGGGAATTCTTTTTGCAGTTAAATCTGTTGGTAGGAAAATTCTGAGATGAGTAATGGGTTTGAATTCATGTTTATGCTTCTAAATTACTTTCTTATGCTTGTTTTCTTTTGCATTCTTGAATTCCTTGGCGCTTTCAAATTTTCCCTTGTATGCAGATATTTTATATTTATTTTTTTAAAGAATTGATCTGGCTTAATTTTCAGGCTTCAACAATGTTTGATTGAAATTATCTGTCATATTGCCGATCCAACCCAAAGACTATTATCCATAGTGGAGTGCTTATATGACATTTATTTTGTTATATATATATCAACGTTTTGGGTTGGGTTACTTCATGTTCACATTTCAACATAAAAGGAGAGGCTCATAGAGTTTTATCAAATATTTCGTTTCAATAATTCGAGCCATTTATATTTATATTTTAGCCGTTAAATAGAATATTCATACAAAAAATATCGATAGTTATATGTTTGAATCAAATTTGTATTACAAAAAATAAATGGTTATTTTTAAAATTATATTTGTCGTCTATTTTGTTTTTAGACACAAATATGATTCAAATATATAGTTATTAATATTTAATCATTTTAATTTTTTACATTAATTTTTAATTAATGAATCTAAAAAAGTGAACAGTTCGAACCATTGAAATCAGTTCCAAAATAAACTTACCAAATCTAAACGTTTGAGAGAAGCCTTAATGATGTTTTTTAAGTTAAATTTGTAAGCTGGTTTAATAAATGAGTTGAGATTGAATTAGAAGCACCGTTTGAGGATTGTGATGTTTAGCTAAAAAGTTATTTGTCACATCATTTTTTTTTTAATTTTTTTACATATTTTTTTTGTAAAAAAGTAAAATATTAATTAAAATGATCAATTTGCATGATTATTTTCAAATGGGGTCAGAGTAAAATTTGGGTCATAAAATATTTTATATTTATTTAAATTACATAAAATATTTTATATATGCATATTGTAATATAAATAAAAAATTTAATGAGCCAAACTTTTTTTTCATTATTAAAGTTTGAGTTGAGTTTGAGTTTCATTTTTGAGTTTGATTAACCTGTCTCCACTCAGCCCGTAGAAATGCACTGCTCGGCCATGCTCGTGACCCGGGATTGAGTGTGTCCAAAAGGAAGCGAATTGCCAAATTTTGGCCAGAGTCCAGCAACCAATTTTCTTAGAATTTGAGGGAAAATTAGCTAAAAATCAAAGCTGTATAGAGAACTAGTGCTATCCTTTTCCATTTGCTAAAGTTCTTTTCATTTTAGCTGAATATCTCATATTTGGTGTCTATATGGGACCATAAAAATTCTTATATTTAAAAAAAGAAAAGAAAAATTTATATGTATACTGACTGAATAGTTGAAATTCACACATGATACAAAAAATAATATATTAAAAAAAATTATTTTGTGAAAACATTATGAATGCATGACTGATCGATCTTAAACCTTGTTGGTCAACCAACCATGCCTTTGTAATGATTTTTGCTAAAAAACTTTTTTTTGTAAATCCTGGACTTGTTTGATACTGTTTATTCCAAGTTAAAAAATGATAATTAAAAAGCAGAAGTCAAAAGAACAATTTCTCTCACTTAAAATAATTAATTTTTTAATTTAAACTATTTATACCTAATAAATTGTATCAAATAATTTGACATATATTCTCGAAATAAAAAAAAAAAATTATAACTAATTTATATGAACTGGACCAAACATGCCCAATATTGAACATAAAAAGCACAACTATACCATTGGGTAAAGAGAGTGACGCACTCACTTTGCAATTTTTTTCATTTCATTTCCAAGAGTTTTATCCATATGTACGCATATAAGGTTCTAATAATTAGGAGTCCAAGGGAAGCATGTAAATATGGCCTGAGACCCCTGGGCTGGTCCAATCCTAGTGCGGCCCATCCGGTTGAGATGGGCTTCAGTCCGAAACAAAAATAAAAACAGGTGGGCCTACGATTTTAACAAATTTTAAAAATAAGATATTAATTCTCCCTAATTCGGAGAGACTTTTCTCCAGTCTAGCGTACTGTTGGACCCATAAGACCCACCACGGGTTTTATTTCAATGATTTGAATCATAGAATGTGTAAAACTTGTCGAGTATTTAATACTTATAAAAAATCACGTTGATCGGATATCGGAAACTGCTTGATCAAAACACATTTTTTTCAATGGTAAATATGATTTTAAAAATAAATTATTAACAAAAATATGTTCTAATTAATGGACTATTAATATCTGATTAACATGAATATATTTTTTGTTAGTCATGTCTTTCGAGAAGGCAATGGCGTAACTCATGCTTTGAGTAGGTTTGCTTTTGAGTGTGTTTGACTGCATATTTGGATGAAGGGGCTGGCTTCCCTCTAATCTGTAATTGGACTGGAGGGTACTATTGGGCTTGTGAGGCTCTATCACGGATCCTGTTTCGATAATTTGAACCGTTAAATATGTAAAACTCGTTGAGTACTATATGGTTGTAAAAAATCACGTTGATTGGATATCGATAGTTACGTGATCAAATCGTATAAAAAAAAATGGACGGTTAAAAAATAAGGTTGTGTTTGGTAGAGTTTTGTAAATATGATTTGAGAGTATGAGTTATATTTTGAAATTGTGAGTTGTGAAATTATGATTTGAGCGTAGAAAATTTGTTTAGTTATGGTTTTTGAATAGAGTGTTGAATTGAGTTTTGAATTGAGTGTGAAGTTGAGTTTTGAAAGTTTGATTTGACATATAAAGTAAGAAAAATTGTTTGGTTATGAGTTTTGGAAAGAGTTTTCAAAACTTAATTCAAATTATTATAACTCATAACAAAACACACTACTTTCATACTATTGAAAATTCTGATCAACACTCATAACCAAACTCTTTTTAAAATTCAATTAAAAAAATTATTATTAACAGAAAATAACATTAATCAATTTTTTAATCGAAAATACTACAAAGGAAATAAGTTTTTTTCAAAATAAATTTTCAAAAAATTTAAATCATAAATATTTAAATAATTTAAATAATCTAAAAAATTTAATAAGTAAAAAATTAAAATAAATATTCAAAAAATTTAAATAATTTAAAATATTAATATTTTAAATTTAAAAACAACTTTACACTCAAATCGTAACCAAATATATAAAACAAAACTCAATTAAGAAATTATTTTTAAAACTCATAACCAAACACATAACTCGAAACTCCATACTACTTTCATAACTCTAAACTCAAATCGTAACCAAATACATAATAAAAAAATTAAAATATTTAAAAATATTTTTATAAAATAGAGTTTGAATTTATTTTTATAAAATATTTTAAAATTTAAAAAATTAAAATCGCAATATTTCAAAAAATTAAAAAATTTAAAAAAATCGTAACATATTTAAATATTAAAATATTTAAAATCCTAACAAAATTAAAATATTTAAATATTTAAAATTTTTAAAAAATTAAAATATTAATTTGAATTGAGTTTTGAAAAGAATTTTGAATTATGTGTTTAGTTATGAGTTTTGAAAAATAATGATTATGTTTTGAATTGAGTTTTGAGAAATGGGTGTAAAATTATAATTTGAAAGCTCCAAACAAACAATACACTCAAATCAATGGGTAGAACTATATTTTTAGATGCTTACCAAACGGAGTGTAAATGATTGTTAGAAATCGAATCCGATGAGATAATTATCGATATTTGACTAATGTAATTTTTTATAAATATATAATATTCAACGAATTTACACATCACATAATTTAAATTATCGAAACGAAATTTATGATGCATCTTACGAGCCTAACAATATCTTTTAATCTGACCACGGACAGGGGAAAAGTGCAGCCTTGGATGAAAGCAGTTCCACCAAAGCTAGTTGCGTTGATTGTACTCGCTTTTATAATAGTTTATTTCACTTTTCTTTAAAAAAAAGTGTTTCCCTAACCAGCTACAACTTTTGGGCCCATTCTTCACGATGAAGGGTAAAATTAGATAAATCTATAAATGGTGAAGTTTAAGTACACCCGTGGGCTTTGGCAAAATGGTGAGCCCTGGGTTCGGTTGGGTTGGGCTGCAGAAGTTTAAATCAATTGTAGGGCCTAGGAAGCATGGGCCACTTGGCAGAGTTGACTATAGTTAGCAATTTTATCATATTGGAAAATTTTCAATTGTTTAGACTCTAAACTTTAGAGTTTAAATTAGAAAAATAAAAAATAAAATAAAAAGTTCAAAAGGGGACATAATTTAGGGAAAAATATAATTTATCCAAAATAAAATAATGTATGGTACACACATATGGATATATATATTCTCAATTGTAGTGTACTACTTTTACCACTTTGACTGTAAAAAATTAGAGTTTTAACATTTTTACTTTTGAAAAAAAGGTTAAGAAATCAGAAAATGTAGATTGAAAGATAATTAGAATATAAATCGTGTAACATAATGTGGGTCACACTTCACGCATTTCATTTTATTTATTATTCTTTTACCACTTTTTGAATCATTTTTCTTATTCTTAACTTTCTAACAAGGTGGATTTGCGGTGTGGGGAGTCTTTATTTATATTTTTTTAAATGTCACCTTGTTAAAATTTTAAAAACCATTGATGTATTTGAATTTTTTTAAATGAATTTATTAGTCTAACAGTAAAACTTTTAAAAGAAAACCAATGATGATGAGACTCTTCACAATGAATGATTATTTAGTCATCTTAAAGTATTGCTCTACACCACTCATCACTTAAGTATCAAATTTTTTACAATCCTAAATCAGCAATGTTAGGTATCATGAAAAGTCTTTCATGAAAATGATCATAAAAGATTTGTGACCTTTGAATTACACTTATGCTGTGTTTGGTTGAGGGATTTGAGGAGGGATTTGGAAAGGAAAATGAAAAAGGTAGGTGAAATGTGAAAAAAATATACCTACATTTCACATAGTTTCACACACCTTTTCCCTTTCCCTTTCCAAATCCCTCCCCAAATCCCCTAACCAAACACAGCATTAGAATAAAGCACCACACACTAATCAAGGTAATCTAAGGGTCACAAATCTTTCATGATCATTTTCATAAAAAGTCTTTCATGATCCCTAACATTTCTCATCCTAAATAGAAATAGTGAGAATAGTTTAGGAATTGATTATTTTTGTTAATTTTTTAACTTTTACAAAAAAATATAAAAAAGAGTGATGTGATTAAAATAGCCAATCCCCCAACAGAGTTTGAATTCCCCAACTTTAATTAATCAACAAGAAATTAAAACACCATATGAATTTACCTGAAAATCACTAATTTTTTGTCCACAATATGAGGAATGAATGGTTGTCAGTAATCTCGAAATATAGATACGTTGTATTCTGTAGTATTGTGATTGGTAGAGAAGGTAGATGGGTGAGGTATTATGTTGAGTGATTGGAGAACATGAATGAACATATTAAATAATGATTAGTTAAAAAGTATAGACACGTGATACTCCAGAAATATTGAATAATTTCCCGTTGAGCAGTGGCTGTAACTCAGCAAACACACAGGCGAAGCCACCGTGCACGGCTACCCCCACCCATGTGTTCTAAAGCTAAATCCTAATTTTCATGTTTGTAATTAGTTACACTTAAATGTTTGGGACAAAATATTATTGAGGTCTTATTTGGCTACAATTTTTTGAAGTTTAAAAAAAAAAATTATTTAATCGTTTGGCTATATGACATATTTAACTGAAAATTGTGTAAAAAAAAATATTTTTTTAACAAGATCAATTTCTATTTGGCTATTGCACGTCTAAAATAATAATAATACTAATAATAATAATAATAAAAATAATCTATTTAAAAAAATACACTAAATACACTAATCATTCATTTTTTTTTAAATAAACGCGATTAAATGAAAAAGTTACAATTATTAGATTGACTTAATTTTTAATTTTTATTTTCTATGAATAATATATACAAAAGCCATTATATAATAAATGGTTTGAATAATTAAAATGAAATCCGTGATGGACTTAGGTTCTGTTTACTTAGAAAGAAACGGAACATAGAAAATGAAAATGATAGAAATTGAAGTGAAAGAAAAGAAAAAGAAATGAAAATTTCTTTTTTTACATGCATTTGAATAGATGAAAAAATTTTGTAAGAAAATGATGGGAAAAAAAAATAATCACTACATAATAGGGAATTGTGAAGAAAAACATGGATAAAAAGAAAAACAAAATAAATCTTGTCAAGATTTGTGGGATTTTTTTTTTCCTCCTATATATTTTGTAAAAAATTGTTAGCCTAACTAATAAGTTAATTTGAGTTGTACAGTAAACTTTAGTTTTCATTACTTTTTAAGATTCTCTATCTAAACAAACACATAAAAAGTTATTTTCTTTCAATTTTTTGTATTATCTATCTAACTAAATTGAGCCTACAAAAAGCCCAACTATAATCCAGATAGAAAATAATTTCTTTTCTAAAAAAGGACAATTTTTACACAAGTGTATATTTTAAAAAATATTTAAAAATGAATGATAAACTTTATAAATATTAAAGTGTAAATGATAAACTTTTTCATTAATTAATTAATTTTTTAAAAAAATCACTGAGGGGTAATTTCTAAAAAAATAAAATAAAATTGTGCACTACAACAATCAATCATGGTCACATGCTTGAGGGAACATGAAAAATTCATGGGAGTATTATATGCAGGTGGAAAAAGAAGAAAAAAATTATCAATACATAGTTGGGTGTACGTGACATTAACACCCTCACAGCTTTTTATTTGTATTCTATCACAGACATATTTACAGTTTTATGTATTTATAATTTTTTTCTCCTTCTTTGACTTGCATGTAATTCTCTCAAAATTTAATGTGGAGTATAAATTTAAAATAATAATAATAATATTTTAGTGCCTCAAGGGTTTGTGGAAGTAACTAAAAATAATATATATACATTTTTAATAGAATGTGGTGGTAATACTAATGAGCCTAGGGTATATTATTGAAGATTTATTTAACATTAAGACAAAATCTTGTTTTGTTGTCAAAATATATGACATCTTGGCTAAATTTCAAATATTTAATTTTTATCTTTTTGTTTTTAACTCAATGTTCTGAATACTTTGTCCAAATTAATTTTGTAAATGCCATCTAACTTTTCCAAATTTAAATCAAAATTATACTACTTATGAAAACGATTGAATTAGTTGAATTTTCTTAACCTTTCCTCATTAAATATTGGAATAATTATCTAAAAGTCCTATTAACATGTTTGGTAGTAGCTTAGGTCTTATCAAAAACTTTTTGAACCAATAAGTCCCATTTGTAGGTAAAAAGACGTATTTTCCGTTTAACATAAACAAGTGTCTATAAAATAGCATTGACGTTATTCACTAGAAAGAAAAAACAAATCAGTTAACAGATCAGTTATGGAAGTAGCTGAAGATTTGAATCGTGAACGATCTTGAAGGATTTATTGGTTTGGTTCGCTATTATACAATACATAATTGATTTTTCGGTTTTGATTCGAATAGCAAAGGATCTTGAAAGATTTCTTAGTTTGGTACGCTTTTTGAGTTGAAATCTGTTGGAGTTTGTTATGTGTGATTTCGATTTATAAATTAAAGAATTGATTTGCTGGATGTTTGATCTTCAATCTGGTTTATAGGTATGTATTGTTTCGATTTTGTATATTATGTGTTTTTAGAATTTTCTTTAGTTTTGATTGAATTTATTTATGAGAATATGTTGAATAATTTCGTTTTTACAAATTGAAGATGTGATTTGCTGGATGATTTCTCAGTTTGGTTAGGTATTTTATGAATTGAAAACGTGATTTGTGAAAACTGAGAAAGTTCTTAGTATTGTTATGAAGTATTTGTTCTGATTTTTATTGATGCGATCTTTTTTTCTTGTTTAGATTGAAAGATGACTGAATGTTGTACGAGTGCGCTTATTTTTTTGTTGTGCAAGTATAATGGTTGCACATTTGCAATTAAGATTGATCAAAAGGTTACATATGATTAATTGGTTGATAAGCTGTGTTTGAAATGGGATAATTTGCAATTTGATAACATTTGTCTATCTTACTCATTGCTTGGACATCCTAGTTGTACGTTGGACAACAATGAAGAGTTAGATTTGTTGTTGGCATTAGTTGTGCATTTTGATTCAAAGTGTATTGATGTTGTTGTGAGAGTAAAAAACTCTACCATTGACTGTGGTTATCTCAACAAAAGATTGGATTATGGAGAAAGAGAGTCAATGTTGGATTTTGAAGTTTGTGATATTACATTGTCTCATGACAACAGTAAGTCTGTAAACTTGTCAAACAGAGCATCTACATCCTCCAAAAGAAATTCGAGGTTGGAGGTTAAAGAAGAGGTTGATATCTTATCATCATTTTGTTGACACAAGGAAAAATTACTGTTGTCTATTGGTTAGGCAGTTAATATTACACATGTAGGACAGAAATTTGAAGATGGAATTGTTGAATTTCGTAATGCATTGTCGAAGTTTTCTATTGAGTGTGGATTTGAGTTCATATTTGTTAAGAACGATAAAGTTCGTGTTATTGCACAATGTTTGTTTAGAGAGACAAAATGTTGTATGTGAAATGTTCATGGTAGAGTGGAGAATGCTAATGGGTTTTTTTATACAAGGAAGCTGAACGATGTCCACACATGTGGTGCTAAAGTATGTACGATGAATTATTCTCGTATGAGTTCTAATTTAGTTGTTGATTTGATTGTGAAAGGTGTTCGTGATAATCCATTGACACGTCCAGTTCATGTTGTTCGAGATTTTAAGTTGGAAAATGGGTTGAGAGTTAGTTATTGTCAAGTTTGGTTGGGGGTAAAGAAAGCAAAATGTAATATTTTTGGAGACTACTTAATGTCATTTGACTAGTTAAGATGGTATGCGGATGTTGCAAAGAGTTGTAATCCAGGGAGTTACATTGAGTTTGAGTGTGACGATGATACTAAACGGTTTAAGTGATTATTTGTTGTTTTTCATGGTTCTATTAGTGAATTTGATTATTGTCGACTTCTCTTATTTCCTGATGACACATTTTTGAAAGGAAGATTTAGAGGAAATTTACTTACTATTACAGGAAAAGATGGAAATCAAGGTACACAAGAAATCTGTTTTCTCTATTCTGAAATTGAGAAAGTTCTTAGTTTAGAAATATGATTGAATGTTTTAAATTTTATATAATATTATTATTGTACATGCATTTTTTATTTTTTCAGTTATTCATTTTAGTGTTTAATATTTTGAATGTTAAAGTGTTACCACTTTCTAAGAATAGTAGAATATTCTTATTTTTTCTGTTTTGTACATGCAGGGTTCTTTTCTGTTTGTTTTGTAGCTATTGGCTCAGAGAATCAAGACAACTGGCGTTGGTTTTTGGAGCATTTGAGTACAATTGTTTCACTAAAACGAAATATTACATTCCTGTCAGATCGTAACCTTGGATTAGTTGAACTTTTGCCAAAGGTTTTCCCAATGGCTTTCCATACTTATTGTTTATATCATTTGAAGATGAACTTGAGGCATTATTTATGTGGTATGTTTCATGGATTGAAAAAAAAAACTGATCACTCTGTTTGGGAAATGTACATATGCTCCAACTGAAGAAACATTTCATCAATGTTTGGTTGAGTTAAAGATTGAAGATGGGCCAAGAGTTGAAAAGTTTTTAGATGACATACCATATGATCATTGGAGTGATGCATATTTTCGAGGGCAACACTTTGGAGAGATATGGTCAAATGTAGCTGAATTTTTCAATTCATGGATACGAGAGAAACGTCACTTGCCTATCACAAAGTTGATTGATAGTGTAAGAATTAAGTTGATGAGGAAAATTGCTAAGAAGAGGGGACTTGTTAATAAATGAAATAGTGTGATATACCCCAAAATGGAATCCAAGTTAGATGATGCTTTTAATACTTCGAGGCCATAGATTGTTAGTTCATCTGGGAATGATGTCTATGAGGTGCATTCACATCCATCTGTTTTAGTTGACATTAGTAGACGAATATGTTCTTGTGGCGAGTGACAGTTGAAAGGGTTTCCATGTGCACATGCAGTTGGTGCTATACAAAAGAGTGGACATGATTTGAGTTTATTTATTGATCAATACTTCCATATTCAAAGTTATTGAGAGTCCTATTCTTTTCCTATATATCTTGTTCTTTCAATTTAGAAACCAGATTGTAATTGTCACGCCCCAAACCCGCCCCAAAAAGTTTGGGCATGACCCATTCGAAAAACAGACACTAAACCTGTTATGCATATCATACGGGGCCTGAACGGAAGCATATAAAAATATAAAAGACACAGAATAACATCCATTGAGCTACTTCTAACATGCCAGGATCTCAACATCACACTAAGTAAATATTATACAGACAGTTTACACTCATATGCCTCGACTCAATCCCACAAATAGGCACATAACAAAAACATTAAAAAAAAAGAATTATATACAGCCAACCCAAAAATAGACATCTAATGCATAAATCGAAACTCGCAAAACTTTACAAAAGCGGCGAACGGGTGGTGCTTGGACGCCTCAAGGTTGGCAAGAGGAACACAAGCTCTAAGGGTTGGGGTGAACTCCCGATTGGCTACCTAAATACGTAATGAGCGAACTTAGTGAATAATAGTACATAAATATTGTGTTATATAACTGAATAATCAAAGCATATAGTCAGAATTCATATTATTAACTACATTTCGTGTTTAATTCCAAAAATGCCATGGGTCCACTTTCCAATGGTTTTAAGCCCGATATACGATTACAGATGCGTATCACCATAGGTCCAGGATATCGAGTAATAGGCAAAGATATCAAAAGTAATGTAAATAACGAAATAACAGCTAATCGAAATAATGTAAATAACAGAATGCATAAGCGTGGGTAACATAAAGCGTGGTCAAACGCATATAGCGTGGTCGCGTGGTCACATATAGCGTGGTCACAAGAACGCATATAGCGTGGTCATATAAGCGTGGTCACGCATATAGCGTGGTCACGATATAGCGTGGTCACGTAACGCATATAAGCGTGGTCCTGAAAAGTAACGCATATAGCGTGGTCACGCATATAAGCGTGGTCACGAAGTATGGACTCAAGAGGTGGCTCAGACGGGTGGCTCACTTTGTTCCATACCGTAAACATCGAACAGTTAATACCCATTAATCACATAAATAACATAAGCACATAAGCAATGGTAACATTAATTATCAATAGCAAACAAAACATATAGTACAATGTTTCCTCGTGATTCTTTGTACATAGTCATACTTGTTTCAATTAATGTAATCTTAACATTACCAAGAACCCAAAGGTAAATCAGAACAATTCATAACCAACTTCACAGTGTTAATAGTTGTATACGATTCTTATACAGAAGTATAGGTAATTTTTAGGATGGTACCATAACCTCAAATACGGAGTAGGTTCAGAATCATACCGAGGTGCACTAACTCTTTCAACGTTCACATCAATTCTCAATCAACAAACACATTACTAAATTAGTCCACAGAAAGTAGAATGTTGTTAACAATATTCTTAACGGTAAACAAGGTACATTTATAGTACTATTACTCACAGAGTTACAATGGAGAGCTTGTCCTTCCCACAAACATAACTCACAAATTAACTCCCTTTCCCTCTTAAATCATTAAGAAATTCTTTCCTGAGCTATTACATTCGTATGAAGTTATAATCATCTTAAGGTCATCAGAAAATTATTCTAAAAATACCAGATGACTGAGCATTCAAAACTGAACAAACAATATTTTTCCTGAAAATGAGTCCCCGCCGAAGCGCCACTTTAAACACAAAACCGCCGGACTTCGGCCGGACCAAGCAAAGTCCTGAACTTCTGAATTTCCCATTGATACCCCAACTCCACTTTCATGCCATTTTCATGCAACCCAAGGTAAAATTAAGGCAATATTTCAACCTAACATTATCATAACATGGATTCTACCTGAGCTGAATTAAACAAGATTAGGAGCTTTAACAAGCCATTTCTCTCTTAAATTCCATTCTTGATTTCAAGTTCTTCATGTTCTTGAAATATAACACATATATAACATAATTCCTTGATATATAACCAAAGAGTGAAGTATAGTTGCATACAACACTACATATAGTACCAACATAATTAATTAATGAGAAACCCACATAAAACAAGCATGAATCAACCATGAATCCTTCATAACAAGTTCATTCGCAATTTTAAACATAATTTTCAAACATTTCCAAATTCCAATTAAACTTGAACACATATAATTCAATAGCTCAATTTCATGATTTAACTTCCAATTTGGGCAAAATCTTTGCTTAACACCATTAATCAACCTAGGGTTTCAAGAATATATTGAAATTTCAAGAAATAACCAAAGTTATTAACCCAACACTTTTATTCCAATTTTTCCATTAATTAAGCACCTAGGACTCATAATCCATCATTTAAACCCATCAATTTAACTTCTAACACCTTCAAACCATAAAACCCTTACCTCAACAATCAAGCAAAGGGTGAGCTTGAGAAGAAGCCTTCACAAATCCAAATTCTAATCGGGTAAAACATTGATCCTCCCTTATTCTTCATCCTTGATGCCAAAAACCATGGTGGATCGTGATCAAAGTAAAGGAATTCAAGGGTTTGGGGCTAGGGTTTGACTAGGAAGAAGAGGAAAGAAGAGGGGAAAAGAAAATATCAAGAAATGATCCAAAATCACGATTTTAAAGCTGCTGTCCCGAAAACCCCTCGAGCGTCCATATGCCTGCTCGAGCGGACCTGGTTCCAAAACTTCAAACATGCGTAACTCTCCCATCCGGACTCCGTTTTAGGTCGTTCTTGTGTCCAAATTGAAGCCCCGGAAATAAGCTTTCCAATGGTTCTAACCTCATATCCAAATTCAAAGTGTGGACAAAGAAAAGGGCAAAAGAGTGGCAGCTGTTCGTAAAATAACTATCCGAATTAAATTCTTTGGTTCAATCTTACTTTACCATCATGTTACCACCTCAATCAAAATCCCCAAGTTCAAAAATAAAACATGAGATCTTCCACAAACATTCACCAAACCTTTAACAACTTTCCATTACACCCAGCTTCGATTCCAATAGATATAGTTGAATCTACGCATATTGGGGTCATTACAGTAATGTTGACGGTGATAATGATGTTGTTCTTCCTCCTTTGTCTAAGAAGTAACCAGGAAGGCCAAATAAGAAGATGACTCGTTCCAATGGTGAGAACGTAAGGCAAATTACTTGTGGTAGATGTGGCAAGGTTGGCAATCACAATAAGAAATCGTGTAAGGAGTCTTTGTGATTTTTTGTAACTGCTTTGTGATTGTAAAAATTTCGTATTTATAGATTTCTTGAAGTAGCAGTTTGTACTGTTGAGAGCAGAGTAATAATCTTCTATGTTTTGAATAAAGTGACATTGAATTGAAAGTGAAATATTCTTAGTTTCAAATTTTAATTTTAAAATTGTTTGTGATAATATTGTTTGGTTGGCTTTGTGTTTGTTTTTAATGTGATAAATTTGTTTGGTTGGCTTTTGTAAATAAACTTGATTGTTGAATGTTTGTTTTTGAAGATTATGTGAATATTGTATAAAAAGTGAACATATTCTCAATTTAAGTTTGTAATTCAAAATAGCTGATTTTGTGATAATCGTGTAAGGCTCTTGTTATGAATTGGAACTAGTTATAAATGTGATCAGTTGAATGGATGTGAATTAATATTCTAAATAGATATGATCAATACTTTACGTTTTAAATAAAGTAACAGTAGATTGAAAGTGAAAATATTCTTTGTTTCGAATTTTAGTTTTTTAAATTGTGATAATATTGTGAGGCAGCAAGTAAATTGTTGTCATAATATTGTTGTTTTGAAAATTGAGTGAACACTTTATAAAACTGAAAATATTCTCAATTTTAAGTTTTTAATTTCAAAATAAGCGATTGTGATAATATTGTGAGGCAACAAAACACTGTATAAAAATTGAAAATATAAACCAAAACATCAACAAAACACTAATTTTGATACAGTAAAATCTTGTGTCCACTATTTTTACTTGTAACACTATTTTCACTTTTCCGATATAATAGTGTGAGGAATAGGATAATAGAAACTGAATATATGGACAAAAAATTAAGAAAGCCCCAGTGCATATATCTTTGAGAGTATGACAAACTATTCCATTACACATCATAGAAATTGTAACATGTTTGTGAGGCGATATGCTTGCAACTATCAACAAAAACATTAGTCATTGTATCAGAGTGTGATAAAAAAGAGTTCATTGGGTTACACATCAAAAAAGATTTTATTGAATGTTACAATCTTGACTCTACTTGGCTTTGATTGATCTTTGTGGATCATTGAGGAAGTCATGTTGTCACGACCCAAACCTGGTACCCAAAGGCTCAGCGTCGTAACAAAATAAAAATAAAATAATTCAGATAATTCTGTAGTCACAGCACAAGCAGATAAATTAAATAAGTTAAAATAAATAACTGGGTACCAACTGTTTATTTAAAAGGAAATAAAACATAGTCATTTGAGTTTCACTGTATTACAAGAGTTTTAATAATAAAAGATAGAAAACAAAATAACATAGTGATTCATTTTCCATATTAATCCCGCTAAACCTCGTCACCTGAAAAGGTAATAGCTATAAGCACATAGTAGAGTGAGAAATATTATACTATGAGAGGCACAAAATGGCCATGGATATTTATTTAAGCTAAAACATTATAAATTGAGTTGAGTTGAATACACCAATTAATTAAGTGCCAAAAACTGAAATAATCACTATAACCACGGTACATTACTAAGTGACAAGCACTACACTGGTCAATGGATCCACGACAAACACTGGACCACAAAGTGGTCAAACACTAGCCAATGGTTATTTAAATTTCCCAAGGCATGAGACTCTCGTGGTGGTACTCACAAAACATATTTTCATATAAGGTCATAGCAAAATATTCTTTAAAAGTAAAACAAATATGTCCATGGGTTTCACTTTTAAGCAAATAAGGTTTAGAAATAAAACCATGCAACTGAAACCTTTATAAAACATAACTTTTATAAGTAAAATACTTTTTGGTAACCCAAGGTATAATATAACTCACCTTAATAGTGACCCTTAGCCTTACTCCACTAACACAACCTCCCTGCTATAAGTTCAGTACTTAAGCGCACCTCTCACGTTTTCTTTTTCTTCCTTTCCTTTCTTCTTTCCTTTTTCTTTCTTTTCCTACAGATTGATCTCTTCTTCCTTATTTATAAGAAAGTGGCGCCACTAATCAAGCCAACACGTGACCAATCCGTATCTCCCGCGGATCTGCTTCTTAATTCACCTGATTTGTTGTTATCAACTTAGATTTGTATTTATCTTAATTTTAGAATAATTATATTTTGACCCAATGTTATAATTATATAAATAATTTAACTCTTTACTAAATTACACTTTATCTTATATTAACAGGAAATTAATTATTTAATTTAGTACCACACCTATTATTATTATTATTATTATTGTTATCAATATTATTATTTATTCCCTCTATTTATTTACTATCTTTAACTTTAATTTGTATTATAAATTTTATATTTGTGTTAATTTAGTCTCAAATAATAATTTCTAATTAATTCCATATTTGATAACCCAACGCTAATTTAGATTTATATATTTATTTATTTAAGAATCTATCATCACATGCAACCATAATTATATATAAATATAAATATTTATGTGGACTTGATTACACGTTCGGGTGTCACACATGTACTATGTTTGCTCTCAGTCTTGTGGATGTGCCTTGTGGTAATGTGTTTGGAATTGGTTGATGCCTTATGTATTGTCTTATGATGTAGCAAACAATAATTCCACAGTTAGCCCTACAGAAATCATTTTTCACATAGTTAGGGAAAAAACAAAATTTTTTGAAAAAGATAATAAAATTTGTTAGCCTCCATTTGGAAAGTGGGTTGGCTTTTTGATTTTTTTGGCTATTTTAGCCTGGGTTAAAAAACTTGGTTTGGGAAGGGCTTTTTGGCTTTTTTGATTTTGTTTGTGAGAGAAAAGTGTAATGATTATAGGTTGGATGTGATGTTTTGTTTGTTATGACTAAAATAGTCTGTTTTGTCTTTTGTGACTAAAATAGCCAAAAAAGTCTTTGCCAAACGGAGCCTAAGTTAGAATAAACATAACATATGTCATTGTTTCTTGTTGAGGGCTATCTTTGACTGATTCAATCTTCACATCACAATTCCATGTTTTTTCTACTTGACAAGGTGTATCCTTCATGCATTCATTGATGATTTTTTGTTGTAAAAAAAAAATCAATATAAAGTATATAATGATTTACATCTGATTATTGTGATGGTAATATGAAATTGTTCTTACCAGTTGATATGCAACGTTGTAGTGCTTGTCCTTTTCTTTTCTTTGTCTCAAAGAGTTGAAATGTTTTTAAGTCCTCAAGTGTTTGTCGATAACAAGTAATGTCCAATGATTGAAATTGTGGATGGAGATATGGATGTATCTACATGTGAGGGATTCTTGCAAAGTATTTTCAAAATTTTTTTCCTTTTTCTGAAGTTTTCTTCTTCAATATTGGTTGTTTTTTTTACAAAAAAATGAGAATATTCACAATAATGGTACAAAACTCAATATTCAAATCTCAATCAAAAGCAACAAAGTATGATTAACTATGATTTGTCACTCAAATTATTTTAAAATCTGAGTATATTCCCAGCAATGATACCCAAATCAAAATTTGAGAACATTCAGCAATGATAACAAACACAAAAAATCAACTTTAAAACCAAAATCGAAAGGAAGATAATGTATAGAATTGACAAATGCACATTTATTTCTTACTCAATATAGACTTGACAGTACAAAAGATTTGCCATTGTGATCTGCTCTATCACCAGAATTCTGTGCTTATGATTCTCTTTTAAAAATCTCAGCATATGCATCAATTGTCTGTCAAATTGGAACACAAAAGTGATGTTAATGAATTAATGAGAAGTTTTTCAGTGTTAAAATATTACAAATTTTATAGATACACAGCTGGATATGTCGGTCCCTTTTACCAAGCTCTTGATATCATTAATAAACACACAATTGTTATATCTTGCGCCAAACCATATACAAGCGCTACAAAACAATAAAAAAATATGTTACTAATTAAGTCAATATTTTTAGAAAACAGAGTTATTTCTTAGTTTCATTTCATATTTTGTACTACATGAAAAATTGCAAGATTTATGTAAGATTATACCTTGATTCTGTCTGCTTTTCTTTCCAAAGAATTTTTAGTTTATATTTATTTTTAGGAGGTAGCAATTGAGCTACAGTATACTTGTTAGAAATTGTCTCATCTTTATGTTCCTTCTCTTTCTCGACTTTAACTTTTTTGCCTTCATACTCATAATCTGATATCTCAGTAGTCTTCCTTGCTTTAGTTTTGATTTTTTTAATCATGGAATTTTGCAGATTTGTGTGTCCTGATTCTGTTAGATCATCTACTTTTATTGCACAAACTTGCTGGGTTAAGTCATAGACTTCTTCCTCCACTAACAGATTCTGCAACTGAGAATTTTGACAATCTTTCATATTTGTATTTGTCTCACAATCTTTTATTGCAAAAGATTGTTGTGTTATCTCATGGACCTCTTTCTAATGGAGCTCTTTGTCCACCACTTCAGAATTTTCATGGACCTCTTTCTACAACACTTGAGAATTTTCATCTCTTATTGTATGACCTTCATTCTTTGTATCTGTCCTAGAATGCTTTCCTCTACAAACTTCTTGGGTGATCTTATGGACTTCTTTTTCAACTAATTGGTTATGCAATCAAGAATTTTCATCTTTCAATTGTTGTATTTGTGCTGTGAGTAGCTTGTTATCCTCTTCAAGTTTATTTATGTAGATGGTCTTTACTGTGTTGTCAAGTTGCAAATTGTTGTTTTTAGTTTGAAGTTTCTCAAGTGTTTGTTGATGAATGTATTCTTCTCCCTCAAGTGCATCATTGATCATAATGTTGCAGAAGCCATCAAAGTCTTCATTTGCTGGCTTTTGTTCTTGGTGGCATTTTTCAGCAGCTTGACCAGCTTCTTTTTCTTTTTCTTCTTCTTCAGTATTTTCAGGATCTTTTTTTTCTTGTTCTTGTTCTTGTTCTTTTTCTTCAGCATCTTCTTCTTCAGTATCTTTTTGTTCTTTATCTTCAGTATTTTCAGCATATTCTTTTTCTGCTTCAGCATCTTCTTTTTCTTCAGTGTCATCATGTTCTTCATCACTTTCCCCACTCAATCGAACACTACTTACTTGTAGGTCAACATACCGTAGATATTAGTTTTTGAAATAATTAAAGTTTAGGAAACTAAAAAGTTTCTCAGTAATAATTCAGTGTATAAAAATAGGGATTTTTCCCAACTTGAATTGAAATTCAAATGAGATGAGAATGTGACCTGTCTTCTTGTCAGCTCATGTAATAATATAACTTTCATACGTTTATGTAATTTGATAAGATTCCACTTGATCACCCTTGGGCATGCTTCGTTAACTTGAGAGTGGATGATCAGTGTGTGCTTACACAACCAATATTACAAAGCAAATGTAAAGAATTTTTGTCATTTGAATAAGAAATAATACTCTCTGTAATTAACAACAAACTAACAGAATAGAGTAAAGATGTACTTACTAAGAAAGCCATAACATATCCTCTGACTTTTGCTGGATTTTTGTGGTATTTTTCAGTTGAAGACATTAGTGTGTTCTTCTACCCAATTGTATTTTCTCATAGAGTTTATATCTTTTATGTAATTAAGAAATACCCATCCAACTGTTGTTTCTGATGTAGAGAAAAAAAGCTTCAAACAAGTATACATACACAGCATCCTAATTACATCTTCGGTGTCTTCTTTCTTCTAGCCTTTCAATGCTTTTTGCAACAAGTCCATGATGGTTGTGCTCGATAGCCTTTCAGTTTATATGGATCTTTTTGTCATAAATGATGATATATTTTTATTTCCATAACTAAGATGCATCGGCTCATCTCCACAAGATATACCGAAGATAGACTTGATGTCTTTTGTTGTTAGCTTTACAATTTCTGATCCTAACTGGAAAGAACCATTGCTGTCTGGCTAGTATGTTTGAATTATTTGAATGCAATATCATCATATTTTTTGCATTATTTGTAATTCAACTTGTTCTTCAAGATTGCATCAAACAATAACTAGAATGGGGTTTTCTTCAACCCTTTAATATGCTCGTTCCTGAGTTTGATGTGTTGTAATAGCTTCACTATTGTCACCATGTTTGATCTGAAAGTTAGTTTCCATTCTCTGCACTTTCCCTTTTGTTTTTTCTCCATCAAAGTTGATTCTTTACGCTTTCTTATTGTTTTCTTTGTATTATTTTTTAGTCTTGGTGGTTTCATGAGTTGGTTTCTTGTACGGAAAATCAATATAGACGACATATAACACTGAGAATGTGTCCTAAAAGAATCAATCCAATGTCATTCTCATGAAGCCTAAATTTGATAACATTTATGGCTATAAAAACAAAATCAACATTGAAACTGAAATCGAAAGCAAGAGAATATTATTAACTAAAGATCTTGACTCAAATTCATTCAGAATCTGAGAACATTCATAGCAATCGTATCAAAATAAACAATGAAACCTAAATCAAAAGGTAGAGAACATGAATAACTAGAGTTTTTTAGTCAAATTGATTGAAAACTTGAGAACATTCACAGCAATCATGTCAAACTCAATATTGAAACCTAAATTGAAATCAAGAGAATATGATTAAGTTCGTGTTTTAACTCAAATTGACTAAGAATCTGAGAACATTAACAATAATCGCACGAAAATCAACATTGAAAACCAAATTGAAACCAAGAAAATATGATTCACTAAGGGTTTTTACTCAAATTCTCTAAGAATTTGAGAACATTCATAGGAATCGTACCAAAATCAACATTGAAACCTAAATTGAAACCAAGAGAATATGATTAATTAAGGTTTTTTTACTCAAATTGATTGAAAATATGAGAACATTGACAGCAATGGTAACACACTCAACATTGAAACTTAAATTGAAAGCAAGAGAAGGTAATTAACTAGGGTTTTTCACTCAGATTGATTTAGAATATGAGAACATTCATAGCAATTGTACCAAAATCAACATTGAAACTTAACTTGAAAGCAAGAGAATATGATTAACTAGGGTTTTTTTACTCAAATTGACTCAAAATATGAGAACATTAACAGCAATCGCACAATACTCAACATTGAAATCTAAATGGAAAGTAAGAGAATATGATTACTAGGGTTTTTACTCAAATTCATTAAGAATCTGAGAATATTAATAGCAATAGAACCAAAATCAATATTGAAAACTAAATTGAAAGCAACAGAAAATGATTAACTAGGATTTTTCACTCAAATTCAATATGAATTTGAAAACATTAACAACAATGGTACCAAAATCAACATTGACACTTAGATTGAAAGCATGAGAACATGATTAATTAGGTTTTTTCACCCAAATTGATTCAGAATATGAGAACATTCACAACAATCACAGCAAAATCTACATTGAAACTTAAATTGAAAGCAAGAGAAAATGATTAATTAAGGTTTTTTCACTCCAATTGATTTAGAATATGAGAACATTCATAGCAATCACACAAAAATCAACATTGAAACTTAAATTGAAAGTAAGAGAATATGATTAACTGAGATTTTTTACTCAAATTGACTCAAAATATGAGAACATTCACAGCAATCGCACGATACTCAACATTGAAACCTAAATGGAAAGCAAAAGAATATGATTGATTAGGGTTTTTACTTAGATTCATTAAGATTATAAGAATATTAACAGCAATCGAACCAAAATCAACATTGAAAACCAAATTAAAAGCAAGAGAAAATGATTAATTAGGGTTTTTCACTCAAATTCAACATGAATTTGAAAACATTAACAACAATAGTACCAAAATCAACATTGAGACTTAGATTGAAAGCATGAGAACATGATTAACAAGGATTTTTCACCCAAATTGATTCAGAATATGAGAACATTCATAGCAATCGCATCAAAATCTACATTGAAACTTAGATTGAAAGTAAGAGAAGATAATTATAGGGTTTTTCACTCAAATTGATTTAGAAAATGAGAACATTCACAGTAATCACACCAAAATCAATATTGAAACTTAAATTGAAAGCAAGAGAATATGATTAACTAGAGTTTTTTACTCAAATTGACTCAAAATATGAGAACATTCACAGCAATCGCAGGATACTCAACATTGAAATCTAAATTGAAAGCAAGAGAATATGATTAACTAGGGTTTACTCAAATTCACTAAGGGTATGTTTGGTTTAGTTTTGAGAGAGTAGTTTTTAAAAATTGTTTGGGAAGAGAGTTTAGAAATTTTTTTGGTTTGTTTGGTTGTGTATTTTGAAAGTAGTTTGGGAGTTTGGGAGTTTGGAATGATTTGATATTTTGTTGCAATTGAGTAGATGTGCATGAGAGAAAAAGTGATTGAGAAAGAGAGAGGAGAGAGAAAAAGTGATTGATTGATGTGTAAGAGAGAGAAAATGATTTTGAAAATTGTTTTGGAAAAATTACAAACCAAAGAAGTTTTTTGGAAATTTTTTCCCAAAATCACTCTACAAAGTCAAACCAAACATACCCTAAGAATTTGAGAATATTAACAGCAATCAAACCAAAATCAACATTGAAAACTAAATTGAAAGTAAGAGAAAATGATTAATTAGGGTTTTTCACTCAAATTCAATATGAATCTGAAAACATTAACAGCAATGGTACCAAAATCAACATTGACACTTAGATTGAAAGTATGAGAACATGATTAATTAGGATTTTTCACCAAAATTGATTCAAAATATGAGAACATTCACAGCAATTGCAGCAAAATCTACATTGAAACCTAAATTGAAAGCAAGAGAAGATGAATAATTAGGGTTTTCCACTCGAATTGATTCAGAATATGAGAACATTCACAATAATCGCACCAAAATCTACATTGAAACCTAAATTGAAAGTAAGAGAATATGATTAATTAGGGTTTTTCACTCAAATTGACTTAAAATATGAGAACATCCATAGCAATCGCACGATAGTTAACATTGAAACCTAAATGGAAAGTAAAAGAACATGATTAACTAGGGTTTTTTACTCAAATTCACTAAGAATCTGAGAATATTAACAGCAATCTAACCAAAATCAACATTGAAACCTAAATTGAAAGCAAGAGAATACGATTAACTAGGATTTTTCACTTAAATTGACTCAAAATATGAGAACATTCACAGCAATCGCACGATACTCAACATTGAAACGTAAATGGAAAGTAAGAGAACATGATTAACTAGGGTTTTTTACTCAAATTCACTAAGAATCTGAGAACATTCACACCAATCGAACCAAAATCAACATTGAAATCTAAATTGAAAGCAAGAGAATATGATTAACTATGGTTTTTCACTCAAATTCAATATGAATATGAAAACATTAACAGCAATGGTACCAAAATCTACATTGACACTTAGATTGAAAGCATGAGAATATGATTAACTAGGATTTTTCACCCAAATTGATTCAGAATATGAGAACATTGATAGTAATTGTACTAAAATCTACATTGAAACTTAAATTGAAAGCAAGAGAAGATGATTAACTAGGATTTTTTACTCAAATTGATTCAGAATATGAGAACATTCATAGCAATCGCACCAAAATCTACATTGAAACCTAAATTGAAAGCAAGAGAATATGATTAAGTAGGATTTTTCACTCAAATTGACTCAAAATATGAAAACATTCACAGCAATCGCACGATACTCAACATTGAAACCTAAATGGAAAGCAAGAGAATATGATTACCTAGGGTTTACTCAAATTCACTAAGAATCTGAGAATATTAACAGTAATCAAACCAAAATCAACATTGAAAACTATATTGAAAGCAAGAGAAAATGATTAACTAGGATTTTTCACTTAAATTCAATATGAATCTGAAAACATTAACAGCAATGGTACTAAAATCAACATTGACACTTAGGCCCTGTTTGGTACAGCTTAATTTCAGCTTATTTCAGCTTTTAGCTTAATTTAAATTATTTTGATGTGTTTGGTTTAGCTTAACAATACAGCTTATACCTTTTTGTGAGTCAGAAATCAACTTATTCTTTGAGTGGGGCAGGAGAAGCTTAATTTATAAGTCAGAAATCAGCTTATGTTCATAGTTATAAGCTATAAGCTGTTAAGGTATAAGCTATAAGCACTTTCCCACAGCTCTACCAAACAGGACCTTAGATTGAAAGCATGAGAACATGATTAATTAGGATTTTTCACCCAAATTGATTCAAAATATGAGAACATTCACAACAATTGTAGCAAAATCTACATTGAAACCTAAATTGAAAGCAAGAAAAGATGATTAACTAGGGTTTTTCACTCAAATTGATTCAGAATATGAGAACATTCACAACAATCGCACCAAAATGTACATTGAAACCTAAATTGAAAGCAAAAGAATATGATTAATTAGGGTTTTTCACTCAAATTGACTCAAAAAATGAAAACATTCACAGTAACCGCACGATACTCAACATTGAAACCTAAATGGAAAGCAAGAGAATATGATTAACTAGGGTTTTTACTCAAATTTAGTAAGAATATAAGAATATTAACAGCAATCAAACCAAAATCTACATTGAAACCTAAATTGAAATGAAGAGAACATGATTTTGGTGCCATTACAATGAATGTTCTCTGATTCACAAACAAAAACAAAAACAAAAGTTTCGAACTCAACGTTCAAGCTAAAATGGAAATAAAAAACAAAAGTTTCAAAAATGAAAAATTTCGCAAAAATTAGGATTTAAGATACTTGAATCTTATTTGTTTTCACCATTTTTGATTGTTTGGATCTTAGAATGTTTGATGATCTAATTTGTTTTTGGGAAATTTGAGACGAGATTGATAAAGGAAGACGAAATATGAGGCGAAATTGATGAAGGTGAGAATAAAATCTGCGATGGTGAGAAATGGCAAGATGAAGTATGAGAATGAAAATGTGATTCTACAATTTATGTTTTATATGTTAATTTGGTAAAGGTAGTTGTGTCATTTCAAATTAATATGGGACTTACTAGTAAAAAGTTTTTGAAGTAAGACTTAATGTACCATTATTTCCTAAAACAAGACTTACCTATAAATCACCCTTAAATATTTAATGTTTTACCTTTAAAGAACCAATAATGTAATTTCCCCTTACATTTTTTCAAATTATTTATTTTCCACAAAAACACATCCAAACAAAAAAAGAGATGGCCAGGTAGTGAAGTGAGTTGAGCCCTTTTCCCATTACAAAGTTAGTTGAGATGTCCAAATTAGGGTTAGGGGCCACAACTACAACATTGGTTGCATACAAAGCAAAAATAATTGAGCTATAAAAGACATGATTTGAGTACATGTCCATATATTAATGAAGAGCGTGATTTTTTGTTTTTGAGTTATACTATCATGATTTGAATACATATGCTCTGTTTGGTTTTAAATTTTCAAAAATAATTTTTTAATTTTTTGATTTTTGTGTCATGTTGTCTTCAATGAAAAATTTCATATTTTAGTTTAATTTATTTTAGATGCAAATAATCTAGCTGTACTTAAAAAGTAAAATATTTATAACAAAAATTTATAAAAATTTTAATAAATACAAAAAAATTATAAAAATGTATTGACTTTTTATTTTATTTTTGTATTTATTGAATTTTTTTTAAAAAATAAAAAATTTTGTACTTTTAAAATGTATCTAGGTTAACTGAATCTAAAGGTTAATTTTTTTTAATTAAAATATAAAAAAATACTAAGGCTCCATTTGGAAAGAAAAAAAGTTGGGTTTTTGGGACTAAAATAGCCACAAAAGAACAAAATAGGCTTTTTAACTTAATAAGACAAAACATCACATCTTACTCATTATGAGACGAATTCCCTAATTAAAACTAAAAAACTAAATTTGAAAACTCTTAAAGTCCTTGCAACAAATTCCCTCAATAAAATGTAAAAAAGCCCATTTCAAAAAGTTTAATTTTTATCAATTTTAGCAAAGTTTGTTGGGGAGAGGAGCTCCAGAAAATGGGGCTTGATGTCGATGTCGTAATCAATGTTTTTTTCTCTGCTCCAATTGTTTCTGTTTCATCCATTTAAGATCATTTGTTGCTGAAAGATGTCTGGTTGAAGGGTCTCTTTCTATCTGTTTTGAAATGGTTAGGAAATTATCTAAAATGTCTCTTAAATTCACAAAATCTGACTTAATTTTCTTTGCTATCTTTTGTTATATATATATATATATAGAGAGAGAGAGAGAGAGAGAGAGAATCATAAGTAAAGTGGTGTGAAAATCACATAATCTATTGGTGGTAGGAATGCTGTCTAACTCCTTCAAAGATTGGTTTAGGGTCAATGTCATATAATTAATGTACCCTAAAAAATATCATATAATTAATTAACCAGTATTCTTAAACCAAATACTGATGCAAGTCCTTGCATAATAAAAATAAATAAATAAATATAATAAAAGTCCGCATTAGAAGAGACCATGTGTAACATCACAATAATATAGATAATAAAACTTGAGCTATAAATGCCTCGTTATAATCAAAGTTTTCATACAATTTTAAAATTTTGGAGGTATTCAATTCAAAATTAATTGACAATATATTAAGATGCCTATAGATTATATGAACCAAATTTCAGTGGCTTAAAAGGATGATATGAGACGAGTCTCCAACACTTTGTTAGATTTGAAAACGATCGAAAGATCAATAGAACAGTAGAAATAGAACTAGGACAAAACCTTTGCCTATGAGAGCAGATCACTTAACCATATCTGATACAATATTAGACTTCTACTTTCACTCCTAATTTTACTACATATATAATATTCACACACACTCCACTATTGGTCTTTTACGATTTATTTATTGATTTTATTTGTGAAATACCGAAAGATTAAAAAAAAGAAGTGTGAGAAGTATAGAAAGGGAGCTTAGTTTATGAATCATCAAGGATTAGAAGATTAGGTTAAACTGATACACTAATCAAATATTAGACTTCACTATAAGAGCAAATTGATGTGAAGTCACCAATTAATTTATAGCCAGTTTAAGGTGTGTGTAGCACCAAAATTGAAGGTATTTTTTTTTATTTTTTATTTTTTAAATTCATTTGTAAACGAAGAGTAAGATATAGATTAATTAGGTTCATACAAACATCTAGGGTAAGAGGTACCCATAGCATCATCAAGCAATTGTTTTGCAAAACTGGAATTATAAATAACTAAACCAGCATTTCCCTTGCTGCCTTCATTAGCTAAAAGGTCAGCACATGCGTTAGCTTCTCTGTAGACATGATTAATCTCCAATACTTCGAGCTGGTTCATGAGGTACCTACAGTCACAAATAAGGTTGTTGAAGGTAGTTATAATCATGGGTTTTGAACATACATTTTCTCTAGCATGATAATAACTAATTGCTTATGATAGTTTTAAAGTTAAAATTTGATTTTTTTTTTTTGGTTCCCCATATTAGACGACTTGTAAGAGAGTTTTAAAATTTTGATTTGTTTAACTTTTTTTTTGATGGTCTGTAATTTAATTCTTTTTGTTAGGCTTTATTTAACTTTTTTGAACAATTATCACTACAAAAAAAATTAAGGTTTTAGAGACCCAAATTTAAGGATAAAATTATTTCTTAGGGACCAAATAATTTTGTTACAAAAAGTGTCGTTATTATATTTTTAACAACAAAAATTGGACATTAGTGATGAATTATTATCCTTTTGGAACTAAATTTTTTATCTCAAATAATAAATCATTTTGAGATCAAATTATTTTGCTCTTAAAAGTCTATTTATTAGTGACATTTTTAAAATTTTGTTGCTAAAAGTCTTATTTTTTACTTTTCGGGATGACCTTGTAACGACTACTCTTATAACGATGGAAATTGATCTCTAAATGTCTTTTGTAACAAAATTTTTACTTTTAAAGATCAAAATATTTAATTTCTAAAATTCTCATATGTTGTATATGTTGTAGTATATATAAAAAATATAACTATAACTAACAAGACTACAGTTGGCAAAACCCTTTACATTTTATTAGGGAGTTACGAATTTGACTACCTTCTACCATGAGAAAATCGTTTTGTTCATGCATTGACAAAGTACGTGAAGTTATTATCCAAAGTTGTGGATTCCATTGCTTTAAACTTAGGCTTCATTTTGTTCACGAGATGAGTGAGAATGAAATGAAATGATCATTATTTAAGCTTTCATATAGAATGTCTATTTCCTTAGAAAGGTGAATGATGATTCTATTTGTAATGTATTTTGTCACAAATTTGTTAGTCAACCAAATATTGGAATGAATATTTTGATGGAATAATCATTCTATTATGTTTTATTCCATTGAACCAAACACTATCTAAGGGCATTACTATATTTTAGCTCATAAATTAGGCCTATTTTTCAAACTTAATGGCATGATAATCTATTAAAATATTTAAGACAGTTTTCTCTTTCATATGTTTTTTAATTATCGATCAATCATCCCACTTATATATCATTAAGTGTAAAAAATAAATTTATATATGCCATTCTCTTCACAAGTTATGTTTTGTTTACACAATAAAACCGAGTCATTGCATGAAGTGTTTTTCTCCCAATTTAAGTAATATTATCACCTTTTTCCAAAATGGCACGTTGATTGTTCGATTGCCTAATAATAAGGTTTGTGTACTTATATGGTTCAAAAAATAACAATAATAGTAAAGTTTCAGGTTCTTCTACACTTTAAGATTGGATTTGAAAATTATTTTTTTTAAAAGATTTTTCATTTTTTATTGCTTTTTTCAGGATAAAAGTATTTCCAAAAAAGCTAATACATTTGACAAATACTATAAAAAACAAAAAAAACCAGCTAGTATGTTATGGGTAAATTTTAGGTAAATTGTTTTTTTCTTGTCTTTACTCATTTTTTATACAGATTTTTACATTTTTTAAAATTTTAGATTGAAAGTACTTGAAAAATAAAAAAATTTACTAGAATAAACAGGTTTTAAAAATATATAATTTTTTTAACAATTGTTAAATAAAGATAAATCTCGTTTAAAAAGTTGTTCCTTTCACATTTGTTGGCTAAAAAAAGTCATAGCCAAAGAATTTAACCCTTTTTTTTTAATTACAAAAAAAACTTAAATAGCCAAAAAATTGCTAAAAGAATTGTAACCAAACAGGACTTAAAAGAGTTGTATATGTAATTTTCTTCTAAGAGTATATCTCACGTTTACTCAAATTTTCATCAAATTTAGATAAAAATTTGATCTGATATATTGCGTTCCAATTGTTTCATCATGTCTGGCTAGTCATCTAGCATAGAGATTTTCAACAACACTTCCTCAAGTCGGCCATCCACCCGATTGTCCCGCCGGTCATCCACTTGATTGACCAACTGGTTGTCCATCAACAGTCATTTGCAAAAATTGATAAAAGGTTAAATGCTCCATTGATTTGATAAAAAATCTCACCTTCGTTTTATTTGATATGGGTTTGATGCCATGGTTGAAATAGAAAAAATAAAATTTGATAAAACATTTGAGTAAGAGCTAGAAACGCTCTAATATACCAGAAAAATAGATGTGATTGGATTCTTTCAAGTGTTACAAACTATTGTTGTTGCTTCTGTTGGGTTTTAGTGAATTTGTAATACCACTAAATTCTAATTAAGACTTTGTTTGGAAAGTTTACTATTTTAGTTGGCTATTTAAATTTTTGACTATTTTAGTTTGACTAAAAAAATTGTGTTCGGAGAGTTGATTGGTTTTTTTTTTTTTTTTTGGTAGTTGATTTAATGGTTGTTAGAAAAAAAGTAAAATGATTACGAATTAAATGTGATATTTTATCTTATTAACTATTTTAACCTAATCTATTTTTTAATTAGTTATTTTAATCCAATTCTCTTTTCAAACAAGGCCTAAAACTGCCATATGAAACAAAATTAATAATGAACTTTTAACTCAATTATGGCCCAGTTTAGGATCTACATTGTGATTAAAAATGTCAAAAAAATTAAAAAAATATCATATCAACTTTTCTTATTTACCAACAAAAAAAAAAAAGCACTAATCATTATAACTTTACAAATAGATTAATTTTAAAAAAAAAAAAAAAAACTAAAAAACCAAATTCCATACAAGACCTAACACTGTATTTGGTTGGAGGATTTGAAAAGGGATTTGGAAAGAGAAAAGGAAAAGTTAGGTGAAATGTGAATAAAATATATCTACATTTTACCTAGTTTTACACACCTTTTCCCTTTCCCTTTCCTATTACAAATCCCTCTCCAAATTCCCCAACCAAACACAGCATAAGTTATTTGTCAAATAAAAAATTCCAACTTGGTATAATTTATCAGTTTAAGTGGTTTATCAAAAGGAAAATTGTTGATCATTCTTGTTGTCTCACTGTCTCTTCCCTATATTAGCTCAAAATTTGAGAGAATGTGAAAAATGTTTTAGTATCATTGTTCGACTAAGTCATAATCAAATTGCCGAACAATTTGGCGCTTTTATGCATCTCATATTATTGTCAAGTTTACTTTGTTACAAACCTTAATGTCTTTGTCTTCTTCTTTCCTATTCTCTCTCTAATCCAAAATCACTTTCTTGCTTTAATCACCCAAATATTAGAGACTAATATAATGTCCCTCTTAAAGAACCGTTTGCCCGTTTGGGGAGTATAGTTTCTAGCCGAAAAGTAAAAAAAAAATTATTCATAAATTGTGAAATTATACCTCTACTTTTTTGCACATTTCTTTGCAAAAAAAACTAACTAAAATAATAAATTTCCAAACAGATAAACTCATTTGAATTTGATTGGTAGATTAACCTTTTTGCTTTTTCTTTTTTAAATTTATATTCAATTATATAATCTAATTACAACCTTAATGAACGAGTTCAAGTCTAATTTTTGGGCTCATTTAGTAATTGAGTCGATTTCGAGTAAATCCAAACTTGACTCGATAAAGCTTATAAATAAAATGAATGTGAACTAATATTTTTTTTTAATAATATCATATATATTTTTATTTATTTCCTAAAAATGTTTTAGCATTTGTGTAAATTTACATATTGAATTGATGAAATTTATTATTTATATGAACATTCTTTTGTATTAAGATCATAATTTTGTTATTTCTTTCGCTTAATATGCAAATTAACTTAAATTTATTTATTTCTTTCTCTTTTGTATTAACATTTATATAATCGAGTTGACTTGAGATGAGCTCAAGTTTCTCAATACGAGCTGAGCTCGAGCTTGATATTTTAAACTTGACTAATCCTTAGTGAGCCAACCTCAAATACTTAAAAACTCAACTCACTTTGTTTGTAACCCTAAGCTTAAATAATCAAAAATGCTAAAAAATGCTAAAAATTAACAATATAAATTCTTAAATTTATCCACAATGACATGAGAAGAGAATTCAGCCTTACTTAAGTTTGTAACAAATTAAAAATTAACATATAATGTGCAATATCATTATAAGTCGAATTGGGATTTTAAACATTTTTTTAAAATAACTAACCAAAAGTTTACTTAAATCATTCTCTAATCCTAGGAGGGTAAATTTGTCATTCCAAAGGCAAAAGGTCAAGGGTAATTCTACTTACACAATAATTTTGTCTCATTATACCTAGTTTCTCATTACACCACAATCAATTTTCTCTCTCTCTCTCTCTTCCTTTACATTTATCATAATACCAAGTTTGCACTTATGTTGTTTACTCTTGCTTTTCAAACCCTAGATCCCATTCCCAAATTCTTGAGAGATATATATATATATATATATATAAAGTAATTGGCTGTTAGAGAAGAAGAAGAGGAGGAGGAGCTGGAGTAAGAGTGAGGTAGGAAGGAAGTTAGGGGTGGGGTAGAAAGGAGGTTGAGAGTGGCACCGACAATAATGAGTAGTGTTACCGATCGCAAATATAGTAGTGGTGATTGGTGGATATGATGATAAATGATGGACGGATTGAGAAATTAGAATTATAATTTTGAGTTTGTTTTGATCATTTTAAATAAAGATAAGATTGTAATAAAAAATAAAAATAAAAATTTAGAATTGTAATGAATTAAAATGGTGGTGTAAACAGGATTACTCAAAAGGTCAAATTATTTTGCTTTTGCCACCATTTCCTCGCTCCCTGTAATTACTGCGATTAAAACTGGACCTCCGACCAAAAAATCGGCAACGCATCCCAACAACCACTGAGTAAAGAGTTGACCTTGGTTAATCAGACTCCTCACGTTAACCATTCTTTAATGAACTGTAGTTAGCTAAAATGTTGGATCTCAGACATGAAGCATGACTCTTACCATGGTTAAATGGCTTGTGGTTAACTATTGCTTTGATTTCAGAACATTTTGAAACTTTGCGTGCATTGGACTCGCGATTTAGGAGTTTTTGCAAAGAAAAAAAAAAGTCAGTTTTTAATTTTTTATCTATTTTAAAGTTATATTACTTTTTACATTTTTTATTCATAAAATAAAATAAATTAAAAAAATTAATTTTTTATTAATTTTTCAAAACACCACTTATTGTGATAATTCGCGACAAAAAGACCCAATTTTTTTTTTGAAAAAATATTTAATAATATTTAATTGAAAATTGTACTCAAAAGTTTTGTTTGAGTGAATAGTTATATGATTGAGATTAAAATTGTGTAATATAAGATCTAGATGTAAAATAAATTTAAATTATAAGGTAAAAAATTTTGATAATTTTTAGGTTGATAAAAATAAGTTTCTAGTATTACTATATTTAATTAATATCAAATATGATTATTTATTTTTATTATAATGTTTTATAAATTCTTTGCTTATGTAATTGAGAGTTTATGAAGGGATTTCTTTATGACTTTGAGGAAATCATTTCCACTCTCCCTCATATCGCGTGAAAACCCTTTCTATATCGTCAATTTTTTTTTGTTAAATTGTTGTTATCATTTTAAAATGTAAATAGTTGCTTTTTTAAGTTTTTTAAAAAATTTAAATTCAAAAAAGTTGAATTACACATGTTATTAAAATTTAAAGAAAATATATTGTGCCTCATAAAATTTAACATAACTACACATTAAATTCTTTTAAGATTGTAATTAACATAATATATATTTTTTTCATAAGTAATTTTGTTACTTATAAAGATGAAAAAGATTGATTTTTTTTTTATATATTAAAATGTACATTTTAATGATTATTTTCATCCAACCATATAAAACTCAATTGCCTTGTTATGTTATTGTGAGTGAAATGTGGATTCTAAATTATTGGCCTCTAATATTCTTTAAGAAAAATATATCAAACAATTACAGCTTGAAGAGTGAATGTTGTAAATTCAAATCGCATGTGAGGTGTTTGAGGTGATCATTCATTTTCATGAGTAAATATTGAATGTAATAATAATATCACATAGCAGTATGACTCTCTGATGAAGAATCTCATTTCAATGTAGGGATCGCAATAATGTTGAAATAATGGAAAACAATGTTTGTCCACTTAAAATATTTATAACTTTTTATTGCTATCATTGTTACACTTAAATTTTTTTTCATTTTCCTTTTCTTTAAGGTTATATTTATTTGATTTATAAATTTGGAGAGAGATTTAAAAAAATAAATGAAAATAGTGTGTGAAATATAATTATATTTTATTTATATTTTATATACATTTTTTTCTTTTTATTTCTAAATTCATGAACCAATCATAATCTAATTAGATTATTAAAAAAAAAAGTTATTAAATTTTTTTTTTTTGGTGAGAATGGTGGGAGGCAACACGCGCCCTAGAGTAGAGTAGGGTGGTGAGTGCTACAAATGGGGAGAGATTCAGATCTGAAAGTCCAAAGAGAAAATTAAAATTAAAAATGGAAGATAAAAGAATGAAAAATAACACAAAAAAATAGAGCCAACAAGATAGAGAAAGAGAGATCTCACGGCACCTGAAATATCAAATACTATTATTTTGGGGCTGTTGTGTTGTGTTGTGTTGTGTTTGGAAGCTTTCAATACAAAAACCATCCCACACCCACTATTCTCTTCCCAAAATCTCTCTCTTCCAAACAAATTTTCTTTGGAATTTTCTGTCAAAATCTCTCCCAACCGTCTGGTCGGCAACGAAGCTTCAGCGACTCTGTGTTTGCATCAAACAGAGTGTTATTGTCTCACTCACTCTGTTTCTCTCTTTATAATCCCTTTACAGATGAACCATTTTTACCATACTAGCATCAACTCCTTCCTTCTCTCTCTTCAATACATCAAACTTGAGTGAAAATTTATAGAATTAGGAAGAAAGATTCAGTTTTGGTTGATCGATTTGGGATTTAATGGAGTTTCTGCTTCTGGGTTTTTGATTATACATCATTACGGAGACTTATATGTGTGTGTTTGGTTGATTTTTGATCTCTTCTTCAGCTTTGCTACTGAGGTATACTGTTCATCTTTCTCTCTTCTCCTATTTTTTTGGGCTTTTTATATTCTGTTTGTTTACTGATAAATCAAAGACCATTGATTTTTCTCTCTCTTCTCTATTTTTGTGCTTTATACATTCTGTTTGTTTACCGAGAAAACAAAGATAAGGTCATGCTAACAGGTGCCCATTAGCCAAATATACAAGATAGTGTGTTTTATGTTTCATCGGTAATGGGCCTTGGATTATGAAATTTCAGGATTCAAAAATTCAATTCATACATTTTTCTCGGCAACCAAACATGTCCTTTTGTTTTTTTCTTCATTATTTGGCTAACATTTCTGTTGTCTTTTTATGGTGACAGCATTTTACTGAATTTAACAAGAAAAGAGAGGGATTTTTATATGCTTGATTGGCTTAGATTTCGATGATAACTGTAATGAACTCAGTGAACAAACCAATGAATGAAATGGAAAAGTGTTTGGATTCTCAATTATGGCATGCCTGTGCCGGTGGGATGGTGCAAATGCCACCGGTGAACTCGAAAGTCTTCTATTTCCCTCAGGGCCACTGTGAACATGCCCATGGGAAAGCTGATTTTGGGAATTTTCCACGAATTCCCTCTCTTATACTCTGCAGAGTTTCGGGTATCAAGTTTTTGGCTGACACTGACACTGATGAGGTTTATGCGAAAATAAGATTAATTCCATTGATAAACAGTAGTTGTGATTTTGATGATGATGATGATAATGGGTTCATGGGAATTGATACAAGTGAGAGTCAAGAGAAACCCACATCATTTGCAAAGACTTTGACACAGTCTGATGCGAATAACGGTGGGGGGTTCTCTGTTCCCCGCTACTGCGCGGAGACTATCTTTCCTCGGTTGGATTATTCAGCTGAACCCCCGGTTCAAACCATCTTTGTAAAGGATGTTCATGGAGAGGTGTGGAAATTTAGGCATATTTATAGAGGGACTCCGCGTCGCCATCTTCTGACGACAGGATGGAGCAATTTCGTGAATCACAAGAAGCTTGTTGCTGGGGATTCGATTGTTTTCTTGAGAGCGGATAATGGGGATCTTTGTGTTGGAATTCGAAGGGCGAAGAATGGTATTGGTGGTGGACCTGAGTCACGATCTGGATGGAATACACCATTAGGTGTGTATTCATCTTTCTTGAGAGAAGATGAGAATAAATTTACGCGAAATGGAAATGGATGCAGTGTTAATTCTAATGGGAATCCGAGCGTGAAGGGAAGAGTTACGGCTGAATGTGTTGCTGAAGCAGCAACCTTGGCTGCTAATGGACAGACTTTTGAGGTTGTTTACTATCCTAGAGCTAGTGCCCCAGAGTTTTGCGTCAAGGCCGCGGCTGTGAGGGCTGCAATGAGAGTTCAATGGTGTGCCGGAATGAGATTTAAAATGGCTTTTGAAACAGAGGATTCATCACGTATAAGTTGGTTCATGGGAACCATATCTTCTGTTCAAGTCGATGACCCCATCCGCTGGCCTAATTCTCCATGGCGCCTTCTGCAGGTGATTTACGGGCTTCCTACTTTGTTTTTGTTGCTTTATATTTTATTTTTCGATGGCCTATTGTCATTGTTTTGAATTCAGCATTTTTGCTCAAACTAGTTGAAACATGGTACTTCTTGTAGTAAGTTTATTTTGATCTGTGCAACTAGTTTACGATCATAAGAAGTCTAATTGCTTGTAGACGACAGAAAAATTAATCTGCCTATTGAGTTTAATTTCGAACGCTTTTCTTTTATTTATATTTTGGATTGTCTACCATTTTAAAATTGTAGCTTGAAATTTAGATGTGATGGTTTTCATATGTTTCACATCATTTTCTATGTACTATTTTGATTCCTTCCCTTACCCGTTGATGTTTTGACTGTACCCACTTCAACCAACCACTAAAAGCTAACAAAGAACATACGGTTTCATGTATGCTTGTAACACAAATAGTTGTTTTGAGTACTATTGCCTGGAGTATATGCTACATCAATTAGTTATTTGGTTCTAAATCTTCTTGCCTGAAAAAACATTTTGCAGGTATCATGGGACGAGCCGGAATTGCTTCAGAACGTAAAGCGAGTTAACCCATGGTTGGTTGAATTGGTTTCAAACATGCCTGCCATCCATTTCTCCCCGTTTTCTCCACCAAGAAAGAAGTTGCGCGTTCCACACCCCTCGGATTTCCCCTATATTGGGCAATTTCCAATGCCATCATTTTCCAGCGACCCCCTCGGGCTCACCAGCCCCCTGTGTTGTGTATCCGACAACAATGTTCCTGCAGGCATACAGGGAGCCAGGCATGCTCACTTTGGATTATCACTTCATTCGAGTCTGTTTCCCCATACGTTGCCACAGCTCGATCATGCTGCTGCTCAACCACCCAGTGTTCCCACTAACAACAAGAGCATATCGTGCTTGCTCACGATGGCAAGTTCTACCCAAAGTTCAAAGAAAGATAATGAAAAACCGACACCTATGTTCTTGCTGTTTGGTCAGCCCATTCTCACAGAACAGCAGATTTCTCAGAGCTGCTCTGGAGATACAGAGAAGACACAAAATTTCTCAGATGGCTCAGGATCAGCAGTTCTCCAGAACGGTCCAATGGAGAACTCATCATCAGATGATGGATCGCCACTCTGGTACAAAGATAACCAAAAACCTGAGTTTGGGTTTGAGACCGGTCACTGTAAGGTATACATGGAATCAGAGGATGTGGGTCGGACCCTTGACCTCTCAGCTCTCGGGTCATATGAAGAGTTATACAGGAAGCTCGCCAACATGTTCAGCATAGTTGGATCAGAGACGTTGAGCAACGTCAACGTGCTCTATCGGGATGCTGCTGGCGCCATCAAACACACCGGAGATGCACCCTTCAGGTAAATGTTGTGCAGAAAACTTAACAGCAATTATACGACACCAATATACTGTGCGGATTATTAACCACCTTCCTTTGTTGCAGTGAGTTTTCGAAGACAGCAAAACGGCTAACAATTCTAATGGATTCAGGAAGTGACAACACCGGGAGGTAGACAAGAAACTGAAGGTTGTTGGATGTACAGTTGAATTACCAAATGTTTAGTTTAGGGTTTTTGTTTTTTTTCTTCTTTCCTAATTTTTTGGGGGTTGTGGGAGAAACCTGCTTCAACCAATTTTGGGAAATTTAGGTCTGAGACTCCTAGCCACGGTTCGATTTGTCTTCTGAATAACAGTTCTCTGAATTATTTGCTTCAAGTCCTGTTTATATTTTTCTTGTTTCATTCGAGAATTCTATTAGTTTGGGCAATGAAATGTTTAACTTCTTGATCAAATTTCAGTTGGTTTTATACGAAAGGCAAGGCTCAAGTTCTTGTTTGGATGAACATTTTTGTTTGGCTTTTGACCTTTCTTACCGTAAAAGAAGCAAAATTACAAACTAAAAGAACATTAAAAAAAAATGAATGTAAATTGTAAAAATATTTATCAAAAAAGGAAAGTCAATGGAAAGCTGATCCAAACAGACAGACTTTTCACCAATGGATTTGCAGCCCACATTTTTAATGCAGAGGTCCTTTCTGTTATCAGGCAAGAACAAGAATCCGACCTCGATTGCTTGTGTACATTTGATTTTTTTTTCTTTTTTATGTATATAAATAATCTACCCAAAAAAATTTAATGAGAAATGAAATATCCCAATACACATAAAAAAAATATATATATATATTTCTTTTAACTAATACCTATTTTTTCCCCTATTTTCCTAACCCATTATAAACCTAAGCAAGCTAAAGAAAGGAAATTAATTTCTTTCACTTGATTTTCTTTTCTTAGTAATCTCTTTTCTTTCACATGGATAAAAAATTACTAAAATATTGCAAGAGAAAAATTGTATATAGCACTAATATTTTGTATTTATAAGTATAACATCTTTATTATGTAAGAGCATCCACATCAGCTGAGGCAAAATAACAAAAAGTTAAAATATAGTTAGTAAATCATAAAATTCTTCTTCTATCAGTCTTAACAAATTTTTTCTAAATTAACTTTTTGTTAAATTTGCTACAGTACCTCAACAACTTTGTTGAGCCACTGTTCATTAACTATATAATTTTTTATTATATTTTCTAGATCAAAACTGGGCCAAAATTTTTAAACCGGTCGTCCACCCAGATGTCCTCCTGAATATCCTATTGGATGTCCAGTGAGTGTTTGTAGCAGAAGAAGAAAAATACCCAAAATTAGCCTAATTGGTCGACCGGCCGGTCAACGGCAATTTTTTTATTTTTATTTTTTTGCATTTTTTAAGAATTGTTTTGGTGGTATCTCATCAATTTAATAAAAAAATAAAGAATAACAAATACAATAAGAAATTAATATTTTAATAAGATTGAGTTAGAATAGAGAGTTTGATGTAATGAGTACCAAAAAAGTGACTAGCTAAGATAATAAAAGTGACTAGCTAAAATAATAAAAGTGAATTTTAGGTTATAATTTGACTCAAAATTTGTTGAAGCTGATACGGATGCTCTAACAATACAAACATCTAATGAAAAGATATTAAAAAAATTCTTTTACTCACACAGAAATTAATCAAAGAATTTAAGACAACTCGCTCACATGAGGGTAAGACTGGTAAAAAGGTAAAATTCACTTTGCGTGAGTTGTTTGGTATTTGTGTTATTGGTTTTTCTCATTTTAAGACTTTTTCCATACTAGTGTGGCTTCCACACATGATACTCTTAATTGCAAGGTTTTGAATTCAACAACTAACAATAGGAGTCTTCTGTGCCGCAAGAGTTGGACAAAAGGAAATAATAAAATTAGGTTAATCCATGGGGATTTGAATCAGTATATTTAATTGGCCAGAATTAATGGAGGATTAATTAGACATGGGTTGAAGAGTTTGTAGGTCAAATGTTGGACTTGTGAAATTTATCATGTTCTCTATTCCCGGTGGCACATTGGGGAGTAAGTTGTGGAAAGTTTGTTATTTTTTATTATTAGGCAACAAACAAAGATTATGGAGAGAGAGTCAACAACTTGATTTAAATCCCACATGCAATGCATTAGTCAAAGGTACACGTGCATTCCACATTTTCACTCTAAAGTTTAAATGAATAATTTATTGTAATAAATTATTTTTAAAAAATCGAGAGCAAAGTTTAGTGTGATTTATTGTAATAAAACTTGAAAGCAATAATTATAGATCACAATATGCAAGAAGGTTCTCAAGTTAAAATAATAATAATTATTATATTAAAAAAAAGTTGTCAAAAGATCATGCAAATCAACCATTTTTTTCATATTATTGTAGCCTATATATTTAAATCACAAGCTAATTATACGGCACATCTTAACACATTTATTTATTTATTTTTTTTTTAACAAATATAATGAAAAGAAAAGGTTATAATTATCTAAATTAATTTAATTTTTTTTTCATAAATAATAATATAGAAAATGAATCTTACAAAATAAAAATATAAAATTATCAAAATGAGACTCATGATAAACCAAACAAGCCGAACCAAATAATCTTAGGTTATATATATTAAAATATGACTTTATTTTAATATGCATTCCAAAAAAAAAAAAAAATGAGATCTCCACTAATACGAATTTTTTGAACTTTCTTAGAAATCTTAAAAAATAGGCTAAATAACTTAATAATTGAGTATTCATCCAAAAAAAAAACCTTGATAGATTGAGTCATTTTTATTTCAGATAAATGTAACCCTATTTGTATATATACAGATTTATAATAGAGACACGACACATTTCCCATGCATGGAAGTGATGAAAAAAAGGTGGAAGGGGTGTACCCAAAAAAAAAATGGTGAAACCAGTAAACCAATCCAATCCGGTTTAAACCGTCGGTGTGATTTATTTTTATTAGTTTCAGTTTTAGTTCTGATTCTAAAAATGATAGAATCATTCAAATCGATTCAGTTCCCTGATTCCAAGGCTTTGGTTAGGATTTTGAACCGAACCAAACCGTAACATATTTGTTTATTATTTTTTTGTATTTTTACATATAAAAATTAAATATAAAAAATCTTTTATAAGATTTCAACACTAACCATCATTGTGAAATTGATAAACTCTAACCAACTTAACCAAATTAATTATTATTTATTTGTTTATTAACATAAAATATATATATATCTTATTTATTGTGATATAAAATTTGTAGGACCGTAAAACCGAATCGAAATGAACCGAACCAGTTTCTATAATTTGATTCTGATTAGTTTGATTACAGTTCCATTTATTATGGAACCAATTCCTAGGTTCGATTTCTGATTTACTCTAAAATTGAATCAATTTGATGCGTGGTGGTAACAGCAACGGTAATACAACAGCCTGGGGTTCACATTCACATGAGCATGTAAGAGAGTGAAGAACGTTTTGTCTTGTGGTCCGTCATCAAACCTAACTTTGGAACGGCGGTAGCGCCGTTTTGACGGTCGGGCCATCTCTATCTCCTATTTTTTTTATGCTTCCAATACAAATATAAGTAATGTGTGTCGCATAGAAAAATGCATTAGGTTATTGCCACAGTTTTGTATATATATGTATGTGTTACATATAAATGTGCACGACTACAAGGCGTTGAAACTGAGACAAGGCGTTGGATGGAAGCTGTAGTCCATTTACTATAACTAATGAGCAGCCCAAGATCCAATAATGCTACAGAGATATACAGGGCCTAATGTTTCACACCGAAAAAAAAAAAAAAACGTCTAAATGGTCAACCCTAGAAATCAGGGTGTTTTTTTTTTTTTAATTATGGAAACTCTCCAATCTCAGTTATTCGTATTTTGACTATGCATAATCACACACATGTATATATGTGAATGTATACAGCAACATAGTAACAACTCAAGAAGTTGGATTCGAACAGAAACATTTTAGAAAACATGGAACAATGGGACGGTGGTGGTTGGTTTGTCGTTGATTCGAAAGTCAAAATGCACAATTGTCAAACAACCTCTTGTGATTTTTAATCTCTCAAATGGAATCCTATGTCTTAACAAAACTCTAAGGTCATGTTTTTTTTTTGAAATTTGGATTAGCATTCATTCATAATAGTCTAGATTTATATGAATTATTGGGATTATTATATCATATCTAAAAAATAATCATAAAATAAAAAATAATTAGTTTCTTACTTTAATTGTTTATGATAATTTATCGAATTTATTAGTTTATTAGACCCATATCACAATCAAGCTCATGTCACCCAAACAAACATGACCTTGAGGGCAAATTTGGATTTGGGATTATAAAGATTGGTTTTAATATTAATCATATCAAATTTTCATTTTTTTTTTTTTTTTTTTTTTTTTTATTTTATATATTTATAATTAATTTAAATTATTTTACAAATTTTATTATTTATTAGTATTAGATATTATTAATTAATAATTATTGGAATTTTAATATTATATACTACATTAATTTAATAGGATTAATAATATTATTAATTTAATTTTTAATTTTTACCTAAATGAAAAATACTAATGAACACTCATTAGCTTCAACCTGAAAAAATAGTTCAAAATGTGTAAAAATATCCAAAATATGTTTAAAAAAAGGGGAAAATACCATTCAAGGTATTTTTAGAAAAATAATTACACATAATAATTAATGATAATAAGATTTATCATTAATATGTAATTAATTTTGTACAAATTCACTGGTATGTAATTTTCCCTTAAAAAAATGCCTCATCAATATTCTTTATTTGACATTTTACTCTCCTTATTATCAGTGTCGAGAAAAATGACCCAATTATAGTCTTCTTAGCATGATTTTTTTACCTTTATTTTCTATTTCAAAATGTGACATTTTATAGAATTCACTTCTAATTTATTGTCATTCACAACTTAAATGACTGTGACTAGTTCCTTGTATTTTTTAATTTAGAACAACTAGGAAGAAAAAATAAAAAAGTTAAAATCACACTAACCCTTAGATTTCACTAGCTGGTAATATATTAGAGGGCTGCTATCAATATCTACATTTATTCTTTGGATTTCCCATTTCTTTGAACCCCCACCACTTAAATGAGTCCTTTCAATTTTCTCTTTGAACCCCCTGTTAGGATTTTTATTCTAAAGAATTTAATGTTTTGACCATACCTCTCTTAACAAAACTTTTAATATCATTGATTCAAGTTGATTTGATTTTCTTTGTTTGGTAAGTTCTCATTAATGACAGAGTTTCAAAATCAAGTTGCAAATCTAGACAATTTTCAATTTTGTTGGCTCAAAGATTTTGTGAAACTATCTCTCAAAAGCATGTCTCAAAGATGAATCATGATTTTTCTTGAAATTGTCATGCATGTGTTTTATAACATTGACCGTTGGTGTTTTTGGTGGCTCGAAGTTGAGTTGGAAATATTGGCATGCTGGTTGAAAATTTTGATTTCCTTTCTTGATATTCTTGATTATCAACTTGTGACAATTTGTAATCAAGCATGTGATGCCAACCTCCAGATGTGTGTGATGAAATCTTTCCCACATGAAAAGATGTGTTTGTGTTGGGAGAAGATGGAGACAAAGTGTGGCCAGAATTGTGAAACATACATGGAGATTGTCTGCAGAAAAAGTCCGAAAAAGCTGTGAACTCGCATGCACAGTCACGCCAGTGAACCTCACCATCGCGCCCGCGATGGCTACATGGCACAATCGTGCCCACAACACCACACCTTGCTCCCGCGACCTAGGCACTCACGGCCACGACCATATGCATCACGCGTGCGACCATGGTAAGTCCAAACGTCCAGCTCCCAGTACTTTTCTTTGCAACCCACCAAGGCAACTCGCTCCTACGATCAGCCCGCGAACTTAAGTCTATTTAAATGCCCCTTGGGTATTTTGTTTGGTATCTCTTACACTTATTTTTTCTAAGTGTTCTCTCTATCTCTCCTGAATACTTCCAGAATTTCTTTTGTGACAGAAATATATTTTGAGAGAGATCATTTTTGTAAGAGAGAAAATATTGTAAGAGAGTTTATTTTTGAGAGAGTACTTCTAGTGAGGATTTTGTGTCTCTCATTCACTTGATGATTCATTAGTCTCTAAGAATTTCAAGATAATTATCAAGCTTTTTGTATAAGTTCTTCACATCTTCCAAAAGTAAACCTTCTTGGTGTGATCCAAGATTGTATTTGGTGAGCTTTGGTGTGGATTCCAAAACTGTTCGTCGTGTGGATTCGACAAAGCAAATATCCAGTGGAGATTGCGGAGGTACTTATAGATTGAGCAAAGACGTGTGCCGGTAAGTGGACTTCTATTGCCTGGATTGGCCTTTGTAAGATATCTCTTGTACTATCTTTCTTGCATAGTAGATTATTCGTCTGACTGAAGGCCCGTAGTTTTTATCACAAGTTGTGGATTCCAATTGTGATTTTTCACGTTAAAAAAATCTTTTGTATCGTGGATTGATCTTCTCCTCTCTTTATATTGATCACGGTTGCATACTTTTATTTGGATTGCCTATATCAATAATCACGTTAATCGGGAACATATCTACATTTTCTAAAAGAGTTTTCCGCAACAAATCTAGATTTTTCAACCTCTACCTTAATTCCAACCATACCCCTCATCTTTTGACCCCTATCTTTTCTTCTCCTATCTTCCTACCACCACCGGTAGTCCCTATAGCGATCCCAGTTTTGACCCGACCTTTGTTATATTCCGGACTCAGGTTTTATGGTTTAGTATTGTTATCCATGTCTTGTTTTCCCTCATTTGTCTTTGAATTGGAGTTTTGGAGTGCCTTAAGCATGTTTAAGATAGGTTGGTTACTAGTTGTTCAAGTTGTTGCTGCCTAGAAATTTGCTTCTACGCTCGAACGAGGCTTCTTGCGCTCGAGCAAACTTTGTGAGCTCCCAGCATTTTTGCAGGCTTGCAGAGATTCTGGACGGGTGATGTTCTTCGCTCGAGCGACGGTATACGTCTGTAAAGTTTCTGAAAGTATGTATTCTGTGCTCGAGCACTCTTCTTGCGCTCGAGCGAGGTCACTTATTGTGTCTGGTCATTTGAGCGACAACTCCTTCGCTCGAGCGAGCCTCGCGTATATCAGTTCGCAGCAGCACTTTCTTCATCATTTTTTTGACCCCTTTTCAATCAAAAACCTTAGATCGGCTTTTTCTCTCTCTAAAAATCGACTTCTCTCTAAAAATCCCTTAGGATCTAAGGGTCTCTCTACCCTACTCCCTTTGAGAAAAAAGTAGAGTACCTCAAGGGCTACCATTACATCCGAATAGAGTTTGATTTCATCATTTTTGAAGTTCCTCTTCTTCTTCTTTGGGCTTCTACACTTGAGGTAGAGATATTTTACACTTTGTTATGATCTTTAACCTTGTTATTTGTTGTTATGTATAAATGGTGAAATTTGGGATGTTTGGAGAAAACCTAGGATTTGGATTCAAATTGAAAAGAAGGATTTATATGTTGTGTTCTATAAATGAATGTGAGGTTTTGAATATGAGGTTATCTTGGATTAGAATGGTGGATTTTAACCTTTGGATTGATATTTAGAAAAATAGGAAAATTGCCCTAATATATGTTAAATAATTATTTTGTATAAATAATGAAATTGGTATGAGAAATGTGAAATTTGGAAGATGTATGAATGGATGGTGTAGTTGAATTTGTTAAATCACTCACCTATGAAATTTGATGGGTTATCTATTATAAAGATTGTATATTTGTTTAGAAATAACTGTATTGGGCTATCGGTGGAGGATAGCCATGACTGTTGTAGAAATTGCATGAAGATTAGGTAAATTGAAACTAATCATTTAATTATGTCATTGAACATGATGGTGTGTTAAGGCATTGAATATGTATAATTGATAGTCATTGAATATGACGGTACTTTAAATACATTGTATATGCATAATGTTTTGGGAGAAGAAAGGGAATGTACTCCATGTTTTGGGAGGAGATAGAAGATGGACTCCATTGAAACTAAGTTAATCGGAGTATACAGGGTGAAAGTCCTAAAATCATTTACATACATAGGTGCCAATCCCGCGGACGAAATTTCCGTAAAATGGCAAAGCTGAAGTGCTTGTGTGATAGTTATGTAAAATGAAAACCACTAAGTTGTAATCTCGGTTGGGTTATTTGGAAAATTATACACTTGGCATATGAATTGAAATGAAACTAATTAATTTGTAATGAATAAATGGAAATGGATTGGGATGTAAGTATCAGTACTGAATGGTCATGGGAAGATTATACGTTGGTCATAAATATTGAATGTTAGCTAATACTTATATCTTAGTTAAATCTTATATATTGTGATAGACTGTTTCTACTAGGCTTTGGCTCACCCTACTAGAGAAACCATTTTCAGGTGCCGGTGACATACTTCCTCCAAAGACGTAGCTTAGGGGGCTTAGGAGCTGGAGACTCTATTTTGTTATTTCATATTTAAATGTTTATTTAAGCCGAGGGCTTTATATGTATGGAGCTTATGACTCCATTTTTGTTGTACCCAAGCAATGTCTTAGGAGGGCTGGAGACTCTATTTTGTTATTTTATGTTTAAATGTTTATTTAAGCCAAGGGCTTTATATGTATGGAGCTTATGACTCCATTTTTGTTGTACCCAAGCAATGTCTTGGAAAGATGTAAGCCTGTAGGACATTTATTTTGTTGTTAACTGGTGTTACATGTTATGGATTCAGAATGAATATTTGTGAATGTATATTGCATGTATTATCTTTTGATAATACGAATTCTAATACATGAAAGTATATTAATTCTATTATAATCATTTCTCTTATGAGTTGGATTATTTGTATTATTTTGAGGGTGTTACAGTCCCACCCATCCGATGACTTCCCTATAACAACCTCCTCTCTACCCTACCTTTCACTTCCGACAACTTCCCAGTACCTCCTTCACTAGTGAGAACCCTTCCATGTCTGACCACTACATTTTTTTTCCAGATCTGATTTCTTCTCTCTCTCTCTCTCTCTCTCTCTATAGTACCACTGCTTTTTCTTCTTCGTAAACTAGCATCGTCGCCTGCAACAAAGATCAAACATTATTTGATTTATGATTAAAGATTGAACAATGAGAGATTTCGATTTTTGGATTTTGGGTGTGAATTACCACGAATGGTGTTAAGAATGAGATCAAAAGAAAATGAACTTGGGTTCAAACACTTGGAGGTGTAAGAGTAGAGAAACGTACGGTTCCTCCATTATCGCTACCAAAGAGACACGCGCCACCAATAACAGTTGTAACAGCCACCCATTTGCCTCTTGCCATCAAACAACCATTAAGCTAGTGGAGGCAAAATTGGCAGAGATGGAAGGAGAGTTCGTTAGCGACAATGGTTGTGGTTGTAGTTGTTGCCGGTGGAGATAGTGGTGAAAAGGTTGTTGGGTTAGAAATTAAGGTTAGGATTTGAAAAATTAAGATTAGAGGGTTGGGAATGAGGGTAGAAGTGAAATTTTATGTTTAAGACAATATTAGAATTAAAAAATAAATAAAAGAGAGAAGGTCCTAAGAAAAAAGGTAAGGATAAATAGCACCACTATATTAGACATTTATGTTTTTCAAAAATTACATCTTCATCCCTATGGTTTCCAACATTACAACTTTTTTCGCCTTATGTTAGTCAACCATTTAGTCAACTAACAAATTGTACTGATGGTGCACCATTTGCCACCTCACTCCTACTACAAACCATACTCCCTCTCTCATCCTTGGTGATTGATATGGCTCTCAACCCTCACAAAACCCAGTCAAAGCTCAAACATTCCTCCTGTTTTGCTAAAACAATGGCGGCACACAATTCAGCACACCCCCAACTATTATGTCACTGCCCCACCTTTATTATTCACCCCAATGAAGCCAAACGATTCACAACCAATGCATATTAGGTAAGTAAGAGAATGACAGACAATGGGTGTAGGAGGGAGATGGGACAAATGGGGAGCTATTGAGCTGGTAGGGGTGAGATGAGCTGTTGCATAGCAGTTCACTTGCATATTGCACAGTTGGTAAGCAACTTGAGCAGGCTACAAGCCTCAGCACAGAGGGTTCCCCACTGAGAGATGGTGCCGGACCTGTCACGTGAGTTAAGCGCCAAGCGTAGCCATAAAACTAAAAAATAAAAATAAATAAAGGGTAACAAGAATAATAGGGCCAAAATCATTAAAGAGACCATACCTAAAAAATCATGTGCATGTCTGACTCTCTCCATTAATCCTAGGAACAAAAAGTAGAAGGGGCAGATAGAACAACCACCAAACAAACAAAACATAAGTCTCAAAGGCGCATGCCAGTCAGCCTATCAAGATCCTAATGATGAATGGCTGTATCAGAACATAAGGTGCGTGTCTTGTGTGGGAACTTGGAGCTATTAAAGAGTTCAATTTCTAAGAAACCAACTCCACATTATCAAAACAAGTATACAACAAACAGAGAGACGATCAAGTTTAACACAAGTGTTCATGTATTATATATAGATACGAATGCATTTGTTTGCAAAAGGTTATTACATCAACAACATAAAGGCAAATACTACTAGCTGACTGCACCAATTACGCCATTCATCTTCAGTAAGCAAAACCTTAACCCTGCCTTACGCTTCATGTACTTGTAATCCATAACAATATAATATGCCACACCTGAACCCCAAAAAAAAGCAAAAGAGCATGTGGTCAGTTACCAATCTAGAAAGGTTTTTAAGCTTGAAAGCCAAAAGATCTCTCAAAATAAAATGCAAATTTTACAATTACAATTACCGAGTGTTCAATATATAAATTAAAACAAATTTACGGCATAATAAGCCTTTAAAGCAGAGTGTAAAACCTGCTTTGTTTGTCAACCTTAACATTAAGGTCTCAAGTTCCCTCACCATGCAAATTTTGCAATTACAATTACCAGTGTTAATATATAAACTAAAACAAATTTACGGCATAATAAGCCTTTAAAGCATAGTGTAAAACCTGCTTTGTTTGTCAACCTTGACATTAAGGTCTCAAGTTCCCTCACCATCTTCCCAACCACCCACAGGCTATGTTACAAGTACACGGGTGCAGGTATCGGGTGTAGGTGCGTATTTAGGAGTCAGACACTTCAAAATAAAAAATTGAGAAGACGTGGATATGGATCCAAATTGGATATAGATACGGAGATACGTTGAATAGTTATTTTTCAAATATACTTATTACATGAAGACGAGTTTAAAAAAAAGTTAGGAAATAATAGATCTATTAAAAAATAAAAAAGAAAAAAGAAATAACAAATAAAAATTATATTAGGCATAAAATAAATTATATTATAAACCCAAACCAAACCAAGCCTTGCCTTAAGTACCATCAAATGAGATTGGCTATATGAATCTTTTTTCTCCATTCGACTCTATTCAAGATCATATCGTTTGTCAAATTAAGGAGATTCATATCTCTGTTTACTACACTAGTCCACGTCAATCTAAGCCTTCCCCTTCCCTTAACACTTTCATCTACCATCACTATGTCACATCTTTTCACTACTGCCTCTGTTGGTCTCCATTGTATATGACCAAACAATCTCAATCTATTCTCCCTCAACTTATCTTCTATTGGTACTGCTCCTACCCATTCTCGAATATACTAATTCCACCTTAGCATCCTCATCTCCGCAATATTCGTCTTATCTACATGTTGTTTCTTAATCGCCCAACATTCCGTCCCATACAATATCGCTGATCTAATAACCGTTCTATAAAACTTTCCTTTTAGTCTAGTGGTACTCATTTATCGTATAGTACCCCAAATGCATTCTCTTAATTCTATGAACCACATTTGCCTTTGATAAAATAAATAATTTTCTATTTTAGGCATAAAAATTATATTATTTATGACATTATATATGATAAATTATATTAAAAAGACAAGAGAGATAGAGAGACAGGTGTGAAGTGGATCAATGAGAGAAGAAAACAAAGATAAGGAAGAGGCGAAGTCGATCGAAACAGAGAGAAGAGAGAGATGAAGACGATCGAGTGAGAAGAAGATTGAAGCCCTAATTACAAGATCGAAGTCCTAATCTCCATTTTCATAGCCCTAATCGCAGGTATACCATCTTTCTTATTACTTCCGTATGTCGTATCCATTTCTTCCATGCCGTATCACGACCGAATTCCATACCTGTACCCGTGTAGTGTTGTGTCGTGTCGTGTCGTGTCGTGTCGACATGGGTACTTCTCCAAAACGAAAGAGTTCGTGTAACATAGCCCACGGACGCCACACAAGAAAATCACGTCCAACTACACGAACTCGAATCAAACAATGGGTGATTATCTATGATGCCCAGACAAGACACGAACAAGTGGACACGCAAATTTTCAAAAAATCTGGGACATGGCACTCTGGGGACACTCAATATATATAATTTTATTTATTTATTATATGTCAAATTAAAAATATATATTATTTATTTATTTACTTTAACATCAAATTTCATTCACAAATAATTATTTTTTATAAATAAAAATAATTTATTTCAAATTAATCCAAAATATCCAAAAAAAATATAAGAAAGAAAAACAGGGAAAAAAAAGAAAGAAACAAAGATAGAGATAAGCGGGTGTGACAGAAAGTCGGAGAACACACAAAGAAGATCAGTCGAGAGAGAGAGAATCAAACATAGAGAAAGCGAAAGAGAGTCGAACACACATAGCGAGCGAGCGAGAGAGAGAGAGAGAGAGAGAGAAGAATCGACGAAAGAAGAAAAGCGTAGAAGAAAAGAATGACGAAGAAAAATGAAGAAAAGAAGAACATACCTCAGATCTAGGGCTTCAACAAGTACTTCTTCACCCTTTCTCTCTCTGTCTCTCTGTCTATGGGTTAGGGTTTCTCTCTTGGTCTCCAATGTGTCCATAACGTGTCCAACAATGTCGCAAGTGTGTCCGATTGGAGAAATTCAAAAAAAAAAGGAAGAAGGAGGAGGGGGAAGGACACGCCATGTAGAGTGTCCGACACGTCGGAAACCCATACGTTGCCTTCGGAGAGGTGTTTGTGCTTCTTAGGTGATTATAGTATACACAATCAGATAAATATTTTGCTTCACGAAGCATAGAATTTAAACTAACAAAGAAAAGTTGGCAAAGAGCAAAACAAGTCCATGCAGTTCAAAACTTTTTCCCTCCCAAAAGATGCAACTTGTGGTTACTGAAGAATATAGTCAAAACAATTATATGGCTGATAAGCAAAATTACACTCTTTATGACTATGGGCACCCCCATAAACTAAGAAAAACACGGTTCCGCCTATATTACCCTGCCAATATATCTGAACAGTTGAATGTGTCACCTGAATTCCAATCTATCCATACACTAGAAATAGTTAGGTACATCTATAATTATTATAATCATATCGTTTTGAATGCAAAGATGTTGCGTTCCACTCTAGAGTGAAACTTGCACTTCACAAGAAGCATGATAAAACAATAGCTAATGCACATGTCATGGTTTAATAATCAAGTTTTGGTCTTATTCCTCTTACAGTAAGGAAATGATTCATAGGTTGTATTGCTAGCTACATTACTCGGACTCATTATGTTCTGAGAGGTACCTGTGTTGACACAACACGGGTACGAGATACAACTAAATACAAATGGGTACGCTACTTTTCGTGGTTTGAATAAGAGGAGGGTCAGAGAGAGAGAGAGAGACACACACACACACACACACACTTGGGGGAAAATCGCACAAGAATCGCAAATCTAATGAGATAGAAACTCGAACAATCCACGAACGAAGCTCACTCTCTCTCTCTCCCTCCCTCTCCCTCTCTCTCAGAGTCTAATTCATTTATTATATAATATTTTATTTAGAAATATGTATTTTAAACAATATCAATCCATTACTTTTATTCCACTACTTTTATTGGTCTATGTGTTTTACAAATTTAATAATATCACTTCATTAATTTTTTGGTAGTTTAATGATAAAGGCTTATTATTTTTTAGTATCAATAAGAATAAATTAAAATATTCTTATAATATTTAAATTTATTACTTCATTTTGTTTTTTATGTTTAGAATGAATTTTTATCTGCTATTCATTTTAAAAAATATATTTTTTATATTGTATTTAATTAATTAAATATTATATAAAAATTTAAAATTTAAAACTCATTTATAACATATATATATAAATGTGTGTCAATTAAAAATTTTAAAAGATATATATATACATATAGGTAAATTGAAAATATTTTGAATTTTTTTTACACATCCATGTTTAGTCATATCCATGTACCCGTGTCTAATTTTTGGATACTTTTTAGATGTACCAGCGTACCCCTCATTTAGAAGTTTGTCGAGTTTGACCCCTAGATACAATCCCCATACCCGCACCCGACACTCATTACCAAGTCCATGTAACCTAGATTGCTAGTCAAAATTTTCAAACCTCTTGCATGGTTTTTTTTTTTTATAATAAAATCTAGATAAATACTCTAGTTTTGCATTAATGAGTCAAAGCACTCCCTACTATAATTAAGAAAGGTCTAGCGGCCTATAAATTTATGCAATCTTTCAATTCAATGAAGAGTTGAGTTTTAGAGAAATCTAACCTATTATAGCCCTTCCTTTCTACAAGCCTTAAATCCTTTCTTCTCCCTTTCAGAACCCTAACCTAGAGGCTAGAAACGTCCCATAACTAAAACCCATCACAATCCACTTGCATATAGCTCTAGTCCAAGTTTCCTCAAGCTTTCATAAATCAAGTAATTTCAAGAATAAACACTACTACAAACCCAGACTTATAAACCCGGATTTACCCAGAAAAATTAATCAAATGGTTCAAGTTCATTTTGCTCATTGACCCCACACTTCATCAATTTAATCTCCACCACATAAATACATTCGGGTTAAATTATGGGTTGATAAGGGTGGGTTCATAGCATTTTTGCTCAAGAATAGCAAATTAACAAGAATTAACAAGAGAAGCAAAGATAGGAGAACCAACCCTTTTCCTTGTGTGGGAATTGTGTATGTGGTCAAGCACACAGTGGGACCCAGGGAGGGGATAGAGGAGGTGCTATCTTTCCTAGTTAAGTGCCAAATATTGCACGGTATGAGTTTTAACAAAAACAAAAGACAAGGCCTAACATGGAATTGGACTAGTGCACAAATATTGGGCCCAAAAACAGCTCCTCTACCGTTCCTAATTCTAAACAACAGAACTAGCCATCTGTACTCAGAGAGAGAGAGAGAGGAATGCGAGGAATGAAATTTTGAAGGAAAAACTTATACTGAGGAATGCAAGGAATGGTCATAAAACTTGTAACAAGAAAGACGAACAAGGGATAATCTAAATAAAACAACCAAGGCATCGTCAAAAACACACAGCAATTAAAAAATGTAAAAAGAAGTATAAAGAAGCATTTTGGTACACCAATGGACAAACAAGCATAATATGGATAAAAACTAGAGCGTTTTGAAGATATAAAACAATCTTTAGAGCTTTTAGATAGTACCAAGTAGAAGCTACCACATTAGAATATTAAATGTTCATGTGACGGTACTAAAGCAAATTTCAAATCTAGCATATGTGGGTGAGTGCACACACACAAGATATACTCCTATCCCATTTAGTAGAAAAACAAATAAATAAAAATGATACATGATTCATATTTTGATTTGACAACTAAGCCATTTATTGCAACTTAACATCCATTTTCAGATTTCCTGCTTTGTTTATTTCAGAAAAATATAATCATCCCTTCCCATATTACCTTTCAATATGCAAATAGTTTGCTTATTGATTTGGGTCAAATGCTCTCAACTAGGGGTGTAAAAAAATTCGAATCACTCAACGAAACGGACCTATCTGAACCGAAAAATCAATTCACGGACAGTTTCATAGTGAGAAATGGTTGGTTGTGAGTGATTTTAATAAAAAATTTCAACTTTTCGGACGGGCTACAATTCAGTATATATTGAAACCGATAAAAACCGACCCCATCGATATTTATCACTCATGTGTTGGTATTATTGGCCATCTATATTCCCGTTACCTCTAAGCAATTATAACTTGACAGTAATGACTTTTTAGCATTTGATTGACATATATCCTGACAATGAGGTTGTCTCCCTCTCTCTCCTTGTGTATCTTCTGTTCTCACACCTCTTCAATTTTTCTCTCTTTCCCACGCATTCACCTCTGTCTCTCTCTCCTCCCAAATTAAAAATTAATTATTCATCTCTCTTTAATTCTTTTACTCTCTCTCTTCTATCTCCTCCCCAAAAAAATTGATTATTCTAATTTTCAAAACCCACCATTGAATCTTACTCCCTCATGTCCCTCTCTCTCTCTCTCCTCAAAAAAAAAATGATTTTACCAATTTCAGAATCCAGCAATGATAGAGACCATCACAATACACAACCCCCAAAATGATCTAGACCATTTATGTCATTGTCAGAGATAGAAAAAAAAATTCAAACACATCAATGGTCAATACATCAGTAGGGGTCGTAGAATCCTCTTTTGTGGAGGTCCCAAACATTTTCATTTTAGAATCCACCTTAACTGTGTATCTCTCTCTCTCTCCCAAAAAAAAAAAATCCTGCATCTATTTTTGATTATTTCAATTTCCAGAAGTCATCCATAACTCGAAGGTAAAGGGACAAACCCTAAATTGTGTTATTCCTGGTGAAAGTTGATGTTGAACAGCGACCAATCGAAAATCGCTCAACAAATCGGTTGAAAACTTAATGATTTCATGGTGAGTCTTCCTACTTCGTTACCTTTGTTGTTCTATGATTCTTCCTCCCACAAGAAGCAATCCTTAAAAGCCCTTTTAATTTTTGCTTCCTTCTTCAAGAAGCATTCCTTGAAACCTTTTTCTTTCTTTTTTTCTTTTTTTTTTCTCTTCTGTTTTTTGGTGTTAATGTTTTTCAACGACCCGTCGACTCGACCGAGACCGACCGCAAAACTGAATCTCTCTCACGGTCGATTTCGAACACTGCATTGGTCGAAAGTGGTTGATTACTTCATCAACCCACCATGGTCGGGTCAGTTGCCAGATTGACCCGACCCAACCAGACCCGTGAACAGCCCTACACTCAACTCTAAAAATGATCAAGTACACCATACCCAAACTTCTCTAGTAATTGGGCAATACAACACAAGGTGAATAGCATTTTCTCCATTCCTCTTACAAAAGAAAAACCAATCCATCATGTTCTATTATTTACAAAAAAAAAAAAAATGATTTGATCATAAAGTACAGCTCTGTTTTATTTTTATAGTACAAAAAGTTAGGCAATCAAGAACAACATGCCAAGATAATCAGTGTAATTAAATGAGAAGTTTAGAAGGATGCATACAAAGAAATAAGAGACTAAATTTATATTTTAAAGCATTCCTAAGAAGTTTTATTATAATTGTTTCTTCTTTTTTTTATATAAAATAAATGTTTCTTCTTTTAATTAGTACAACCATAGAAGCAACCAGTTTCCATTACATAAGTTAAAAAAAATAGTAATGTTATTGTAGCAAAACAAAACACAGAAATGTGCACCAAAATAAAAATGTAGTTCATCCAGATTCATTTTAGACGCGGTAGCTAGAATGATGTGATTCACGATTAGATTCATATGATTCAATACGAGTTTCAACCGATACGATTTGAATCACGTTGTTAATCTTAAACTGAACTTATCATACAATTCAATTGCGATTACTACAATTCACTTCTATTTGCAAACTTTATGCTATGATGTCGCTTTCACAAAATAAAAAATAAAAAAAGATCAATTAATTATATTAATATACATGTTTTTATATGCATATACATATATATACAATATATTTATATTGATATTTATTTCATTTTAAAAATTACATATGCATTTTTAAATGAATACACATGTACATTTTTAAACTTATATATTATGCTAAATAAAGTTAACCTTACTAATCATACGATTCACTATTTAGCAAAACAATTCACGATTTGACAATAATAATTTTAGGTGTGGTCCCACTACAAGGAGAATAAATCTAGACCAGACCTTAAGCTTTCTGTGCACATTTTGTGTTTTGTTTATGTGCAAGTGCCTTCATTTTTCTTAAAAAGTACATCCAGTTTAGTCCCATTTGGATGAGGTCTGGAAGGATAAAATAAAAATAGTTCATGTTGCCTCAAAACAAGTAATAGCTTCTTTATATTGCAAAAGCACAAGTTCTAAGCAGTGTTCAACAATCTCAAGAATTCTATATTAATTCAATCAATAATCTCTCCAATTTCTCATAAAATTTAGATTTATGTCGGATGCCTTACTCATTCCTAACCATACCAAATCCCACAAACATCACCATCCACAAAAATTCACAAGGCAGATAAAAAGAGAGGCCAATACAACACGTGTTCATGAAATTAAGGCAGAAACCATCAAAACAGAAACAAATTCAATACTTATCCAAAATTTCCATCCAGTGAAAGCATGTTGATACAAGCACGTGAATCGAACAATTAGAAAGCAATTAAGAGAAAAATTGAAGACCTAGTTCAAGCTTTTTAATACGACACAATCAAACAAAGCACATGAATAGAACCATAAATCAAACAATTAGAAAGCAATTAAGAGAAAAATTGAAGACCTAATTAAAGCATGTCAATACGACGGAATCAAATTAAGCACACAAATTCAACAATTCGAAATCGATTAAGAGAAAAATTGAAGAACTAGTTGAATCAGACAATTCAAAAGCAAATTGAGAGAGGAAGAAATTGAAGACCTAATTGTAGTAGAGTTCGAGGCCCATGCCATCGTGAATCTCGTAGTCCTTAAGGGTGATATGATCCTTGTAGACGTTGTACCACTTCTGGATACGAATCTTGTCCGCGCGAGTACCAGTCTGAGCGGCGACGAGCTTCTTGAGGTCTCCAATGGTGTCGTCGTCGTTGCACTTCACCCTCACCTTCTTCCCCAATCGATCGTTCAACACCACCTCGATCATCTTTCTTCTTCTGCAACTTCGAAACCCTAGAAAAAACTTTTTCGATCGAAATAGATCTATTCGACGACCACACACACACACACAAGAATCGACTCGGTGTTGGAATAGGGCTTATATATATAGACAGTGAAAATTATTCACTGCCACACGTAGTAATGTTATAAACAGATCTAAACCATCGATCGTGGTGGTTTCACGTGGACTCATGAATACATGATCTAGATCTAATTTTAAAATACCACGTCACTGCTTCTGAAGCAGTGAATAATTTGCTCACCTACCGCCTCGTAATTGAGGCGGCGGAAGGTACCAAACTGATGCGGTGTCGTTTAAGCTAAAGTAAAATGTTTAATGACGGTTTATCTTCAAAAAAAAAAAATTTAGCTCTCGTTTGGTATTTTTGTTAAGCTATATAATCACCAAAGACAAAAAAAAAAAAAGTTACAAAAGTATTAAATTATTTCATATATAAATAAAAAGTCAAAAAAATATCATTCTATAAAAGAGTAATTTTGTCATTTCAAAACTAAAACGTCAAACAAAAATACCAAACGATTAAAAAAGTCTCAGGCTAAAAAAGTAAAAAAAAATCAAAAAATTAACTAAAAAAGTCATTGTCAAATGACTCCTAATTAAGTCATTTTTAAAATTTTTTTTTAATTACGGTATTATTTTAGTTATCCCTCATGAATTTTTTAATGATACTTTATGTTGTGTTTGGATATGATTTTTTTTTTATATTTTAATTACAACATAGAAAATATAAAATTATACACACTTTTTCTAGATAAACATCACTATAAAAGTTGGCTTTTAATCTTAAAAACGAAATTTAAAATTTCTCAATTTTTGTAGAGAAAAAAATGAAGTTTTATGAAAATTAACAATTTTCCAGATTTTTTTAAAACTGAAAATTTTATTGTTTCATGGGTTTTTGTTTCTTGATATTTTAAAAATTGCAAAGTTTTTCATTATTCAAAAAATTGCAAAATTTCACAGTTTCTGCATACAACTTGTAAAAATTCATGTAGTTTTTGTATGCAAACTCCATAACACTCCATGCACCATTTGATATGATGACTTTCAAAGTACTTAAAATAAGTCAAAATACCAAGCTATTTTTTAAACTAGGCTTAGTTTGAATGGAATTATCAAAATAAGTTAAAACGTGGTCACAAATCATGCTTTTACCGTTTTTATGGCCTTGTCGCGAAAAATTTGTAAATTGTAAAAGCGTGATTATAAATCACGTTTTTAATTAAGAAAGCAACCACGCTTTTAAGGAAATCTATTTTTGTGAAAAAACGTGGTTAGAAACCACGCTTTTAAATAAAATTATTTTGTAACCAAAATATAAGACAAGTAAGGAGGTAGCTCAAATGGTAGTTTTTTTTCCTTTCCATAGGAGAGGTATGGGGTTCAATCCTTCACATCTCCAAACTCTTGCTTTTTTCAAATTCAATTCAATTCATTTTTTTTTTCCCGTCCACTTACTATATACTTTATATATTTATTATGTAATTTTTTTTAATCGTATGGGGTTCAATCCCTCATATCTCCAAACTCCTGCTGTTTTCAAATTCAATTCAATTTTTTTTTTCCTTCCACTTACTCTATACTTTATATATTTATTATGTAATTTTTTTTAATCAAAAAAAGTAAAACATTTGTTTGGTTAACTAATATTTATAATAAAAAATATATTTAAAATAAAAAATAATTTTTTTTAATATTTAAAATATTAAAAAAATATAACACATAAATGTATGAAATATAATGCACATTAAAATAAATAAATAAATATTTATGTGTTGTATCTTTTTAATATTTTAAATATATTTTTTAAATATTAAAAAAATTTATTTTTTTATTTGAAATATATAATTTTTATTATAAATATTTTATTTTATTTTATAAATATATTTTTAAATATTTTAATTTTTTTGTTATGTGTTTGGTTACGATTTGAGTGTAGAATTTTGAAAGTAGTGTGAAATTTCGAGTTATGTGTTTAGTTATGAGGTTTGAAAATAATTTTTTAATTGAGTTTTGAGTTATGTATTTGGTTATGATATGAGTATAGAAATCTGTTTTGAGTTTCAAATATTAAAATAAAATAAAATATTTATAATAAAAATTATATATTTAAAATAAAAAATATTTTTTTTTAATATTTAAAAAATATATTTAAAATATTAAAAAAATACAACACATAAATATTTATTTATTTATTTTAATGTGCATTATATTTCATATATTTATGTGTTATATTTTTTTAATATTTTAAATATTAAAAAATTTTAAAAATCTTATTTTTTTATTTTAAATATAATTTTTATTATAAATATTAGTTAACCAAACAACTGTTTTACTTTTTTTGATAAAAAAAAATTACATAATAAATGTAATAAGTATAGAGTAAGTGGAATGGAAAAAAAAAAAAATTGAATTGAATTTGAGAAAAGCAAGAGTTTGGAGATGTGAGGGATTGAACCCCATACCTCTCATAGAAAAGAGAGACACTACCAGTTGAGCTACCTCCCTACTTGTCTTATATTTTGGATACAAAATAATTTTATTTAAAAGCGTGATTTCTAATCACGCTTTCTTCACAAAACAGATTTTCTTAAAAGCATGGTTGCAACCACGCTTTCTTACAATTTTACAAATTTTCCGTGGTAGGGTTACAAAAATGGTGAAAGTGTGGTTTATAACTATGTTTTATCTTATTTTGAGAATTCCGTCCAAATTAGGTCTAGTTTGGGAAATAGTTTTGTATTTTGGCTTATTTTGGAAAAAGCCCTGATGCTGTTCATGAAAGGGAAAAGATTTGTGCACACAATGCCCCGAATTTCCTGTTTGGGAAATTTTTTTTTTTTTTTTTTTTTGCCTTGTGTTTTTTTTTTTTTTTGCCTGAAATGGAAATTCTGTGCATTAGGGGCACACAATTTCGAGCTCCCAACTAAAGCCCGTTCATGAAACTTAACTATCTAATACTCAGTCTGACACTTGCCCAGACAGACTCTGAATTCCGGAAACTAAGATATAAACCTACTAAACAACTTAACTTAACACAATCTGTAATCAGAATTAAGGTAATGTTTATCTCCATTTCCCTAGTTTTAAGTATGTAGAAAGATTCTCTTCATATCCAATGTTGCTATTTTTTGTTCTTCTTCGTTTGTTATCTTTTGAACATTAGGTACACCAACCCAGATTCCAAATCTCTTTCCTTTTGAACGTTAGGTACGCCAACCCAGATTCCAAATCTCTTTCGCTTACTATTTGATCATCTCCACAGCCCATCTTAAGTATAATCAAAGAATTTTGAGAGAGAGAGAGAGAGAGAGAGATGATGTAGTTTCAGACGGACTAATTCCAACTCTAAATCTGAGATTTTAGAAATGAGTAATTGCATTCAGAAACAAAGAGAGAACATGCCACCACAGAGTTGAATGATTATTCGTCCATTCCATTTTACAACAGTTTAACAAACAGGGAACTTGAGGTGCGTAAATCTGGAAAAGATGAACAAACAGTCAAAGCGATAGAACAAGCCAAAGAAGAAAAGCGCAAGTAAAAACAACTGACTTTTCATAAATACATTGCTTCAAGATCTGCAGCTCACCGCTTCAGTTTATATCTACAACAACCAATCTGAAACATCCTAGTTTATCCGTAACATTTCAATGGATTTTCCTTCTAAATACTTGTATATCTCCTTAAAGAATCTAAGCCATGGTTGGGGTGTTTAGGAGCTTCATCATGAAGTTGAACTGTACATCCGGAGAAGTCTTTGGTTGTGGCCAGTTTGCACCTTCTGGCACTTTGATAGATTTATAACCCTGGCCTACATACAACTTCGTGGCTCCACAGTTGTTTAGGTCACAGTGCAATGCAATGGCACAGCAACCCCAGCTTCTGGCTTGAGCCTCTGCCTTCACTATGAGCCTTTTAGCTATTCCTTTCCTTCGAAATTTCTCCCGAACAGCCACATTTGATATGTATGCAATTCCAGTCCTGCAATGATAACATTCATGCCTCACTTGTAAGAGAATAACTTTTTTTCATTAAGAAGTGCAAGAAACATTTTCAACAACTTGACGAATACAAAGATCATACTCAAGTTCTTAAAACAGAAACATAACAGCTAATAGAAACTAAAACAGTAATCGTTAAGCACATAAATTACATGTCACAAAAATTTTCAGTAACCGAACTTCCAGACTAGGATGCGTCTACAAGGAACCTTGAGCAAGCAGGTCCAGGAAATCATTTTCTAAACACTTAAAAATGTGAACAAATGTGCTTTTGGACAAATGACATTACTTCCCTTCAACCCCCTTATTTCTTTTGTATTGCCCACTATTTTTTGAACTCAGTCTACAAGTCTACAATCATCAGTTTATGTCCTAGAAACTAAAGTCTACCTCCAGGGTGATTGAACCATTCATTGACCTTTGCCACAAGTTGTGTTGGGAACTCCCTTCCGCTTTTTGATTTAACATTGCTTGAAATTTCTCAAATGCTTCTTTTTAACTTCACCAAACAAGTTGGTATGAAATAATTTCAACATTTCACGGACTTACAGGACGTGAAGATCGATTGCACATAAATTACATGAAGTATGTATGTGCAGTTTAGTTCCCATTGGATGAGAGTCTGGGAGGAGTAGATTGGGTATACACCTAACATTTCAATTTATGGGAATACGTTGAAAACTCTGGAGCAAAATCTATGTTAGATGAGCTCCTCTAAATTTGCAAAATACCCATGTCGGATACTTGACACACACTGGAGTAAGAATATGAGGTATGTGCCCAACATGTCTAGTTGGACATTCACCCAATATTTAATGGCCAAACAAAATGGTATAAATGTTGCCAAATTGCACTATGCTCTTTTGGCATGTGAGAAAATATGAAATGTACAAGAGGACTCCTTGTCCTCACTTCTCTTTTTCATGATTAATAAACCCCTTTTTGTTGCTGATAAAAAAAATATATATATATGAAATCTACAAGAGTTGAAAACATGATCAAACCCAAGTGGTCACAAAACCTGACATCAAAAGCCAGCAACATTCCTTATAGCACAGAGAAATAATGAGATGAAAACCAGCAAGAAAGATGAATGGAGAATTGGTTGGTTAGATAAAGCTATTGGAAGATTAATCGAGGGTAACTCCAGACCTACTTATCTATTTTAAACCAGTATAAATAACAATGGAGAGAGAACACCAGGTTTACGTGGTTTGGCCATAAAGGCCAACATTCACGCAAGTCAGTCAATAAATAGCACTATATTCCACAGGTCAACTGAATTCAATAGTGGTAGTCATTCTTAGAGACCATTAAATTAGTCTATATCTAAAGTTAATTAGGTTTCTTATCTCTTATGCACATCCCAATTGACTAAACTCTAAAGATAAAATTAACATTGTCAATAATTTAGTATGAGGAGGACAAAAGATGGTCCAGCAATGCATTAGATTAGAACCATGGTTCAGCAAAGATCTTGTCCACTAAATCAAGCAGACAAATGGTTATTTTTTCTTCTTTTTATTTCTTTGGATAAGTAAAATGATAACAAGTATCTGTAATGAGAATTTATGTCAAAAATTTTCCTTGGGAAATGGCAAGGTAATGTTAAGCACAATATTTGTGTATATGCAGAACAGAAAACACATAATTCCAGAAATAGCTCCACCAACAAAGAAAAGAAAACTGATCTCACCTTCTTTGCCGAAGTGGTCCTTTTCTTGGCAGAAAATCAGCAACAGTATCCACAGTTAATATCCCAGCTACATAACCTTTATTCAGACTAAATCTACCATCAAGACCTCCAATTTTACAATCTTCACTTCCAATGAAGAAAGCATCATCATCTGAGCTGCCAATAACAGCGACAAGACAAATTCTTTGACAACCATGAGGTACAGAGAATCCAGAAAGCATTGCCACTAGCCTATCAATCCTCAGCAAAAAATCTAAAGGGAATGAATATTCAGGGAAGAACGAGCTGCAATGAGTCTCAGCAACTTCCCAACAATCTTCTAACCTGGCCTCTCGAACAACTATTTCAGGTGACACAGTTGGGAATAGTTCAAACGCTTGACTGGCTCTGCAAAGCAGCCCTACACCCAAAAACAGAATCATTTAAATTCCGATCTCCCAATTAGGTTAGAAACTTTAATTGTTAAGCAGGATTCTGGGTTCTCAAAATTAGTTCCTACAATAACAAGAGCTTCCTGGTCTAGCAGCTTGCTGACTAAGTTACAATTAAGGATGCATCTCCCAAGTAGTGTATTTTAGGTCAAATGCTGCTGGATTATCTTCGGCAGTAAGGTTGCAATTTTATTTTTTAATGAGTAAGCTATCCATTTATATAAAAAATGAAATTTACAAAATACGAGTGTAAAGCACACAATATTAAGAGCTATACCACTTCATTGACAAGAATGGGAAGCCCCAGATTGAAATTTAACCTTCCTATTACAAGTTACAATGCAACTTTTGCATATGAAAACTTGGTATATCAAAGGAAGGGAGATTTTATGTCGATAGAGATCTTAAAGCAATATTCTGCAAATTCAGCCATAATTAGACAATTTCAATTCAAAAATTCATAAACATGGCCATTAAATAACTTTTACTAGCTAATAATAATTTGATTGAACCATTCAGAAATGCAAGGATACCAATTAAATGAAGGTTTTTGTTAACGGGTGCCCTGATTAACAAAACATTAAACAGTAGCATTGCAGATTCTTTAACCCCTCCACTTTTACAAGGAATGTACAACCATTTTAAGTTTGTTAACGTATGCCTAAGGGAACCGCTATTAAGACCCTTAAATGAATAGAAAAAGAAAGTTTTAGCAGACTTTGGCAAACAAAATCAAAAAATCAAGGTAAAGGGTTGGGCAAAAACAATTTTGGCGGTTAATCAATAAGAACATTGAGGGGCTCCCTTTGGATTTACGGATTTGATATCAATAATTTGAGTATAACATTTTCCCCTTTCCAATTCCCTACCCAAATACATGCTCCAAACACAGCCAGCCTTAAGAGTTATCATCAACTTTCAATAACTGATCTTCTTATAATTTTATAAAATTGAACTTCGAATCCCCTCCATTTGAAATCCCCACATCCAAATGGGGCTACAATACAATTATTTCCAGGAACAAAGAAATAAAGACAAAGTCCAACGTTGACAAATTCAAAATACAGAAACACAAGTCATAACCCTAAAAACACAAAGAAAAAAAAAGGCAGTCCAACTAAGAAATGTTGAGGCAAACCCATCATTAGAATCACTCAATAGATACATAAATCCCCAAACAAGTGTTATACACGATCAACAAATGTTCAAAAATACAAATTCCTCCCAAGTAGAGAGAGAGAGAGAGAGAGAGAGAGACCTGAATTGGGGAGATGAGAGAGAGAGGAATAGTGAGGGGAGGAGCGAGAGAGAAGTTTGAGCTTGTTAGAATGAGAATTGAAAGAGTGACCGTTAATGGAAGTTGCTGTGGTTGTTGTCGGCGACAATGAGATTCCCAACGGCAAGGTCCGCATTTCTCTTTCTTTGAAGATTCTAAAATTTCTACACAACAGTTGTCTGTCTCTCTGTTACTCTGAAAAATCGGAGATTCTTTATTGTTTGCTGTTTGTTTGTAACAGAAAGAAGAACTGAGCCTAGGTATTTTTTAGGACCTGGAAATTCCCCACGTTAAACAAACAAACACCGTCTTATTGTCTATTTGCTGTTTGTCTTTGCATAGTAAATTTGTTGTTGGTTTATTTTTGTTTTTAGTACATTTAAAAGTAGGCAGTCCCTTTGGTCCAGTCAAAGATCAGATTGGATCGTATTGTTAGATTTATGGGAGTCTATCACGGGTCTCGTTTTGATAATTCAAAGCGTTTAATATGTAGAACTCATCGAGTACTATATGTCTATAAAAAATTACGTTGATCGGATATCGATAGCTATGTGAACAAAATAGTTTTTTATCAACCGTTAATTTTTTTACTGCCCATTTTTTTATACAAAACTGATTTGATCACATAGCTATTGATATCCGATCAACGTGATTTTTTATAAGTATGTAGTACTCGACAAGTTCTACACATTAAACGATTCGGATTATCAAAACGGCTCAAAAAATGGGCCCCATGGGCCGAACTGGACGGGTCCAGTCTTGATCTCAACTTGAGACAAGCTAGACCCTAAATATATATATATATATATATATATATTTAAAAAGAGCATTGATAAAGATTTCCAATCACACGTTCCACACACGTGGTGGTGATTGAAAAAAAAAAGTAAAAGAAAAAGTAGCTAATCAAAAAAGAGAGGGGGTCAAAAGGGGTGAGGAGAAATGGGGTCTTAAATATTTTTGTTTAAAAAAATTAAGTTGTACTCGACAACTAATTTTTTTTTAAAAAAAATTAATAATTTACAAAAATAAACCAAAATGACTTTTTTATTTTTATTTTTATTTTTTTTAAAAAAATTTCAAATATAAGGTAGCTTATTTAGTCCTTCTCGATACTTGTTGGCTATTATAACTAGTCTTGTTTTATTTTACACTAGCTATTTTAACACACCACCCAAAAAAATAAAAAAAAAATCAAGATAGCTATATTTAGAAAATTTTGAAAGGCACTTTAAACTGTTTGGGTGGATAAATAGGTAAAATAGCATTGGAGCATATAAATAAATAAAAGGAGAATAGCAACAAAAAAAATATATATATATCATCAACACAAAATAATTCCAATGCCATGGAAGTACAAGCAATTTATGCATTAGATTTTTTTTTTTTGATCAAAATCTATTCATTAGATTGTGCAACTAGTTCTTGTACTTCCATTTTTTGTAATTATTTTGAGTTTATGCTATCTATTGCAATTGTCTTTTAAAAAATAATTAGATAAAATTAAAAAAAATGAGATTTTTATTGATAAATCCGATTTAGAAGTGTCTTAACTCAAGAAGTTCATGAAGAAATTTTTTAACCCACCTAATCTCATGTATTTATACTTTTATTCTATAAAATCATTTTTCTTGATTTACATTATTTTCTTAGACTCTTATACCCTTATATTTAATATTGATATTTAATGTTAATATCTAATGTGGAGAGAGAAGGGAAAGACCAAGACATAGGATATTTCATACACAGATTAAATAACATTGATGTTATTATATTATATAATGTGAACATATTTTTAATTGACGACACATTAAAAATAATGTGAACATTCTCTCTCATCTGATGTGAATATATTTTTAATTGACAACACATTAAAATAATGTGAACATTCTCTCTCATCTGATGTGAACGTTCACAACACTTTTTCAAAAAATTCTCTCCCATCTAATGTGATGTGAATTTTTAATTGAAAACACATTAAAAATAGTGTGACCATTCTCTCTCATCTGATGTGAACGTTCATAACACCTTTCTGAAAAATTCTCTCATCTAATGTAGTGATATGAATGTTCACAACATGTTATATTTTTAATTGACAACGCATTCTAATTCACAACATATAGTGATGTGAACATTCACATTCGTATGTTTTAATATGAATATTCACATCATGTAATTGACAACACAATGAGAAAATTTTATTTTAGATTAATGTAAATATAATGATGTGAATATTCATTTCAATTACATGATGTGAATATTCACATCATATAATTGATAACACAATAACAAAAATTCATTTCAAATTAATATAAATATAATGACAGTTAACATCCTGATGTATGGAAACTATTAAAATATAATCACAATCAACATTAATAGGGGGCATGAGAGATTGGGAGTATTTTGGTCTTCTTACTTCAAATAGGATCTAATGGAATAGTAAAAAAGAATATGGGTTGGATGGAATAAAACTCTTAGAAAGATGACTTATCAAAAAAGCTCCCATAAAAAATATTTATTTTTTGTACTTTCACTAATTAAAAAATAAAAAATATCGTAAGAGTTGCATTAAAACCTATTTGAAAATCGGTTAGGATTTTGATTAAATCAATTAAAATTATTTTGTTTATTTATTCGATAAAAATAGCCTTAGTATATTAGTATTTAAATCATAACATAGGTCAATGTCTCTTCATAAATTCAACCTAAAACTTTATCCCAACATTTAAGTACCCTTTTCATAACTACTTAGGTTAGGATCATTTAAAATCAACTCTTTTTTTTGGATAAACTATCAATAGGTCTTAACAATTTGAATTAATTCTAATCAAGTCCTATTAAAAATAACTCTAAGTAAAATTATCGCTAAAAATAATTTTTTGTGACGATTTTTTGCATGTCGCTAATAATTGACAATTAGTGACTTTTTTGTCACAATTTGTATAAATTGTCGTTAAAACTTATAATTAATGACATTCTTCTGTGACGAATTTTTTAAACTGTTGCTAAAAATTAAAAATTAGTGACTTTTTTTGTGACGATTTTTTTAAATTGTTGTTAAAATTTATAATTAGTGATATTTTTTTATGACAAAAATTTTAAATTATTTCTAAAATTAACAATTAGTGTTTAATAAAAAATACTATTAATTATCATAAGACTTAGACAATAAATTCACCTATAATCACCTTAACTTTCCCAACTTCTTTTTTGTTTTCTCAATGAATAGTAATGACAGGCCGATCAACAAGGACAGCTTTCGAAAAGTTTCTGATTTTTTTTTTTTTTAATTTTTTTATGATAGACGAACTTATTGTGATGGAATTAGTCAATTTCACCTTCTTTGCCATGTGAGGAGTGGATCTTGATATCTTTATTATGCTTTTTTTGGGTGAGGGAGGGGACTAGGCAAAGCGAATCTCAATGCTCAAATTCAGATTTTCAGATGATCTTATAAAATTATATTTAGATCTTAAATTTGAAAACATTTATGTCACTTTCTTTATTTCTTTTTTCTTTCATAAATTCTTACTTAAATTAATAATTCAAACACTATTTAAAAGTTTGTTATTAAGTTCATTGTTTCAAAAGCCTTGCTCTGTCAAATATTTTATGCTAATGACCGGAATATACTAAAAATTGATTTTTTTTATTTATTTTAATTTAGAGTGATCTGTCCCACACCTATGTAAAAAAATTATGTTTAATTCTATGATTTCTAAACCAAGGGGCTTTAATCTAACTGGCTAGCCCTTTGGCCACCAAGTCTCTCTTAAGGGGAGGTCTTGAGTTTCACTCCTAGGAATAAAATAGGTAGGCAAGATTTTATTGGAAGATGTATAGGTATGAGTTTTAACTCTCTCAAAATGTTAATCTAACAGCTAACTATTAACTTTCGTCAATCAAAAAAAAATTCTATGATTTCTATGCGAGTAAAAAATTATTATATATCATGTGAATTTTTGAAATTTTTTATAATTTAGAGTGATTGGTCTCACACCTATGTAAAAAAATTATATTTAATTCTATGATTTCTATGCGAGTAAAAAAATTATTGTGTATCATGTGAATTTATGAATTTTTCTATAATTTAGAGTAATCGGTCTCACGTCTATGTAAAAAAATTATGCTTAATTTTATGATGAGTAAAAAAATTATTGTGTGAATTTTAAGCTATGGCATTAATTTTTAGTTCTTTCTTGAACACTTGGATCTTCATGCATACATGTTCTCAACCAAACATTTATTATTAACCAAAAAAAAAAAACAAGAACCCACCTTCTTATTTATAAATATAATGCAGCAAGTAGAATTTACAGTTCAGTAAGCTTCATCAACAATAGAAAAAAGAGCACTCCCATAATATATAAAAAGAACAACCCTAATTCAAATCCAAAGATTTAAAAAAATTATAAAAAAAAAAAAAAAAAAAACAAAACAAAATCTAAACAAACTATGTTGATCGATCAGTGCATGTCCTTTGAAATGAAAAACAAAAAATCGACAAATATCTAGCCTAAAAAAAAAGATTAAAATCATTATCCTGGATCACTCGAAAGACCATGAATTCTCCTTTCGAATTTTCTCTTCTTCCTCGGGGGTGAAGTCGTTCTTGATGTTGAAAATTTTGCGACTTTCCTTTGACCATGTCCGCTGCTTTCTGGCACAGTGCTACCAGCAACTCCTTAACATCCAGAAAGTTCGCTGTCATTATCAGATCATAGAGAACTTCTTGGTCTCTGTCCAAAAACTCCGAGTCAAACTTTTTTAGATCTCTGGCTGCTTCCTCGGCCTCTGATTCTGCATGTTTCTTGCAGTATTCAATTACCACCGCCAACGTCTTAGCGTCTACGTTAGGCACGGGAATAACATTCAAAACATAACCATCTTCGACCATGTTCTTGATGGTTGTAGACTTCACAGCGACGTTTTCTTGTATGGCAATATATACAAATCAACATCAACATATTTGCCAATATCAATATATACATATTTGTCCAACATCAATATATACAAATTCTATAAACATCAACATATTTGCCAATATATATAAATCAATAAATCTGTCCAGTAGCATCCTATTCAAATCAATATCTCCTAAACAAAATAGCATCTGTCAAATATTCAATAAATCTGTCCAGCAGAGAGAATAGTATCATGTTCAACAAAATAGCACAAACAACAAAACATTTATCCAACAGCCCACACACAAAAGAAAATTCAGCAAGTAGCAAAGAGAATAATTAATATCAAGCACAACCCGTAAGGGATAGGTTACCCAAAAATTGAAATTAAAATATATATATATATATATATATCCATTACAACATAAAAAATCAAATCCATTGTTTCTCCAATACTCATACAAACCACACAATAACTTCCATCATCTCTTTCAACTTAAATTCCTATTAAATAACAAAAGAAAAAAAATAAATAATTAATACTAATAATAAAATGTAAAAAATGTTAACAATTAAAACAAAAAAGATAACAACTAACACAAAAGTGGCACATGACTCATCCGAGTCCATTTCACCATCATCATATATAGTTGCATAGCCCACCGTTTCCAATGTTCAATTTCCTAAAAAGTAAATAATATAAATTCAATATTGAAATTATTCAATGGTAATATAAATAATAAAAGTGAAATAATAATATGTAAATTGGATGAAATAATACCTTTCATCTCTGCACCCCACAACCAACTTTGTGCACACATTAATGCTTCTAATGTGTTTGGATGAAGTCTACTACGATGTGGACTCATCAACCTTCCACTAGTACTAAATACTGACTCAAAAGCAAAAGTGGATACAGGAATAGCTAAAATGTCCCTAGCTGTCACGACCCAAAGCCGCCCATATGGGTTTAACACCGTAACCGGCCAGAAATCCGTGATTACCAAAGGTCTGCTTAACAGTAAAGACAGTAATACAGAGTACAGGGGCTGGCGGAAGCCAAAACAGTAATAAAAAATGTCCAATGAGTTGTGACAGTCTGTATGCGAAAAGACTTTTCTGAACATATTCACATTCATAAGCAAAACAATATGTACATACATCATAGACAGACATTCAAGTTGGGGACCAAGTCCCTACCATAACAGTACAATGCCAGTCTCATACAGTCTATACAAAACAGAGACAGAAAGAGAGAATCTAAAACACCCCGAAGCAGCCTTGGCTTGACGCACTCGGAACCTCGAAGTGAGGTACAATGGTTGGCTTGACAAAAAGGGAGTTTAACCCAACGCTCCTAGTTCCGATCTGGTGTCTGGACACCTACATAAATATATATAAACAGTGAGCTAAAGCCCAGTGAATAACAGTTGTGTAAAGAGGTTAAGAATAAATGTCCTTTCAGTCATTAAACAGTCATATCGGTCATTTAGAAACCATAGCAGTCATATGTGGTACATCCAATAGCAAAACAGTGCAATGGGTCTTAACAGACCGAACAGTCAGTTGATGGCCATCATAACAGTAAACAGTAGTGGTTCCAACATGGGAATCGACAGAGATCTCTGTAACAGTAGCAGTAACAGTACAGTAACAATAAATTGCTATAGATACCACGAATACAGTTTACAAATAGGACAATCATTCATTCATTAAGTAATAACATTTCAGTAAACAGAACAGTTGATCATTCAGAAAATATTCATAATTGAACATATCTTTACAACATTATTACTCACAGAGCACTGGGCTATAAGCAGCTAATGAGCGTCCTTGGATGCCAACCCTACACAGTTACTGAACGAACACACACTAAGTTACACACTTGGGAATCAACAACTTAGTCTTTATCTTGACTCGGTGTGGTTCTACATCAATATCCTTCTTAAGATGCCTTAAACATGGCCTAGGAATGCCTAGGATGGAAAGATGATGCAAAGATGTACTTTAAAACACTTTTCAAAATTTTCGAAGCAGGGTCTCGCCGGCGTGGCTTTCTCGCCGGCGGACATCTGCAGACAAAGAGCTTTCGGCGTGACTTCCTTTGCTCTAGCAGACTGTAAACTCAAGCAAAAGTACTGGATGCATGCAATTCACGCTCGATGGGCGCCCGACCTCCGCTCAAGCTTGAGACACAAGTCCTCGCTCGAGCGTGCATTCCCTCACTCGAGCGAACTGTAAATACATAAAAAGTGTTGGATACACGCATTTCACGCTCGAGCGTTACTTTCCCCGCTCGAGCGGGGTGCATGTACTCAGAGTGTACGCTCGAGCGTGAAGTTTTACGCTCAAGCGTGGGTCCAAAATCTGAAATTTCCAGATTGAACCTCCAAGCTCAAATTCAACATTTAAAGCATCAAATCCGCTCCTTTTGGGCTAATTTTCTGGAAAACACTTTAAAACTCATAATTGTAACATGTCCACGAGGGACCTCAATGCTACAGTTCGGACTCAATTTGTCACGGTTCTTAATCTGAACCAAAGAGTCCAAATCCGGCAAATCGTTTTGAGAAAAAATTGATTTTTGTAAAGAAGTGCCAAACATGGACTGCTTTGCCAGATACAGAGTCGCCACCTAAATATTTTTTATGGGGGAATTTAGGAAACCCTGACTCGGTGCCAAAGGCCATATGTCCGTCATCACCAAAGTTGCCTCGGCTCGGGAGCTTGGGTACAATTGGGGAAGATCAGTTATGAGCACCCCCTCTCGCCCGATCCAAAGATCGGCCTCTACTAACCGTGATATCTTATTTTGAAAACATTACATGTCTTTATTCCGGTTATTAGCCTAGAATTACTATGTTATGCGCACAGCAAACAAGTATAAACCAAATCGCCCAAATTGGAACAAAATATTTCATGTTCGTTTTTTTGGAAAACGCTTTGGAATTTGCTACTCGCAAGTAGGCTAAAAAAACAGACTTCAACGAGTTGCTCTAACTCAAACAATCCAACCTTCACCCACAGGCATTCAGGCAGTTTATAACACATAAGCATTTAGCCACATGGTAATCATGCTATTACGGCAACACTCACACACATGCGGTATGCTAAAATATAAAAACTTACAGAGTACTCTAAGCCAAAACAGAAACTAGTTAGTAATCATATGCATGATCCTAGTTCATGTTAAGTGGCTAATGCATCGCATACAAAATGTCACTAGAGTAGGCTCGGCTAATCTAGGAATGGCATGTGAAATGCTGCAACTAACAAGTACTCAACTTGGAATTGAAATGCAAGTGCAGTTAGTATGATGTACCGAGCCCGGTGCATGCAATACTGATGAATGAATGCAAACATGCGAAGCATAAGTATGCTATTTAAAATATGCCCTAAATCTAACCATTGTAAGCGGTTAAATAAAATAGAAGAATGTTGTGACTGGCGATGAATGTTGTGACGTGTCACTCTCAAATGGTACTTGAGAGTTAACGGGTACTTCAGAGTTAACTGGTGCTTGAGAGTTAACATCTGACATTTTTAACCTTTATCAAAATAATATAGATTGAATTAATATTAACAGAGGCAACATAAAAAGTAGGTTCTTGGGCGAAACAAATTAATAATAACTAAGCTTATGGATTAAATTAATGGAACTGAGAAACAAATTAACTAAACATCAATTTTCTTTTTTCTTTCTCTGTTTTCTTTCTCTTCGATGAATGGAATTGAATTGGGACATGTACCAATAAGCTCACAGTGCAGAAAACTGATGAAAGAAAAGTTAGTTGTATGCTATGTTACTCCACATGTGAAGAGTTTAATGCATACCTTTTGAAGGGTATATACCAATATGAATGGAATTGAAGTAGGACATGATATTTCTGGAATATCTAATAATTTTTCATGGAGAAGAAAGCCCATTTTATTACGAATTGGGTATGGTCCAAGAATTAGTTCAATTGGGTATGGAACTAAACAAAATATCCAATCCAAAAATATCTGTGATTTCAATAATCATCAATAACTAATTCTTTCTCTGTTGGAGCATAACAAATTCCCACACAACATCAATTAATGGAACTGAGAAACATCAATATATACATCTAATGGAATCATCAATTTTCTTTCTCTGTTTCTTTTCTAAACTGTGTTAAGAACAACTATTATATTCAGCCTCAGGTCACAATTAAAAAAAAAAAAAAACAGATATGTGCAAGATTCAACTACAAACAAATATCTTCACATAATTTTGACTTTAGAACAAACCAGAAGTTGAAAAAAATATATAATGGATCTATTATTTATCAACAGAATAACATCATCAACATCATCATCTTATTTTAATAACATTATCAAATTAGGAGCAAACCAACTGCCCCTAATTTCTACACAGAGAATAACATCATCAACATCATCATCTTCAATAATATATGAAATAAACAAATCTACAATAGATTTATTATTTATCAACAGATCAACAGATATATTAATGATTTGCTTCAATAATATATAAAATAAACAGATCTATAAAATAAATAAATCTATAAAAATAATCCTTCAGATTCATAATAAATAAATTTAGAGGAAAAAAAAACAGAGGTTGAAGAAAATATATATACACTTAGATATATATATATATATATATAATATATATACATATATGTAAACCCTAGATCGAAATCCCTAGAGAGATAGAAAAAGAGAGACCTAAACAGAGAGAGCAGCGATGGAGGAGCGGCAGTGATGAAGAGAAAGCAGCAGCCCCGTCGTGTGTGTGTGAGAGAGAGAGACGGGATAGAGGTGAGGCGGTAAGGGAGGATCGGTGGTGACGGAGGATCGCCGGTGAGAAGGGAGGCACCGCGGTGAGAGAAAGAGAGAGGGGGAGACCAAACCAGTGGCGAGCGAGAAAGAGAGAGGAGCGGAGCAGGGCGCCGTGTATGAGTGTGAATGAGAGGCTGAATGTGTGTGTCAAACCCTAAACAAACAGAAGCATATATATACCCAGGGACAAAACGGTAAATTTACCTCGGGGACTAAGCAGAGCGGGGGCGGGACCGGGGCCGGGTCCGGGTCCGGGTCCGGGTCCGAGTCTTAAACATCTATCCATGTCCCCAGCCTAGATATCATCGGGAATGAAATTTTGAATACCATCCTCGGCCCGTAGGGGATATTTTTCGGTGAATAACCATTGAATTCGGGGTTGGGGGGTCGGGTCACCGTCGGGTCGGTTTCATATTTCCATTCTTATGGGCCAGGGATAGTATTCAAAATTTCATCCCCAGTGATATCTGAGCCGGGGCTAGGAACGGGGATAAATGTTTAAGGCCCGGACCTAGACCCGGACCTGGACCCAGACCCGGCCCGGCCTCGGCCCTGGTCCCGCCCCGCTTCGCTTAGTCCCCGAGGTAAATTTACCGTTTTGTCCCTGGGTATATATACTTCTGTTTGTTTAGGGTTTGACACACACACTCAGCATCTCACACACTCACACACTGGCGCCTCCGCCTCCTCTCTCTCGCCACCACCGGGTTTGGTTTGGTCTCTCTCTCTCTCACCGCGATCCTCCGTCACCGCCGATCCTCCCTTACCGTCTCACCTCTACCCCGTCTCTCTCTCTCTCACATACACGACGGGGCTGCTGCTTTCTCTCCCTTACTGCCGCTCCTCCATCGCTGCTCTCTCTGTTTAGATATCTCTATTTCTCTCTCTCTCTAGGGATTTCGATCTAGGGTTTACATATATGTATATATATATTATATATATATATACATCTGAGTGTATAAATATTTTCTTCAACCTCCGTTTTTTTTTCCCTCTAAATTTATTTATTTTATATATATATATAATAAATCTGTTTATATATTTATTTATTATGAATCTGAAGGATTATTTTTATAAATCTGTTTATTTTATATATTATTGAAGCAAATCATTAATATATCTGTTGATCTGTTGATAAATAATAGATCTATTATAGATCTGTTTATTTCATATATTATTGAAGATGATGATGTTGATGATGTTATTCTGTGTGTAGAAATTAAGGGCAGTTGGTTTGCTCCTAATTTGATGATGTTATTAAAATAAGATGATGATGTTGATGATGTTATTATGTTGATAAATAATAGATCTATTATATATTTTCTTCAACTTTTGGTGTGTTCTGAAGTCGAAATTATGTGAAGATATCTGTTTGTAGTTGAATCTTGCACATATCTGTTTGTTTTTTTTTTAATTGTGACCTGAGGCTGAATATAATAGTTGTTCTTAACACAGTTTAGAAAAGAAACAGAGAAAGAAAATTGATGATTCCATTAGATGTATAGATTGATGTTTCTCAGTTCCATTAATTGATGTTGTGTGGAAATTTGTTATGCTCCAACAGAGAAAGAATTAGTTATTGATGATTATTGAAATCACGGATATTTTTGGATTGGATATTTTGTTTAGTTTCATACCCAATTGAACTAATTCTTGAACCATATCCAATTCGTAATAAAATGGGCTTTCTTCTCCATGAAAAATTATTAGATATTCCAGAAATATCATGTCCTACTTCAATTCCATTCATATTGGTATATACCCTTCAAAAGGTATGCATTAAACTCTTCACATGTGGAGTAACATAGCATACAACTAACTTTTCTTTCATCAGTCTTCTGCACTGTGAGCTTATTGGTACATGTCCCAATTCAATTCCATTCATCTAAGAGAAAGAAAACAGAGAAAGAAAAAAGAAAATTGATGTTTAGTTAATTTGTTTCTCAGTTCCATTAATTCAATCCATAAGCTTAGTTATTATTAATTTGTTTCTCAGTTCCAGTAACCTACTTTTATGTTGCCTCTGTTAATATTAATTCAATCCATATTATTTTGATAAAGGTTAAAAATGTCAGATGTTAACTCTCAAGCACCAGTTAACTCTGAAGTACCCGTAACTCTCAAGTACCATTTGAGAGTGACGCGCCACAACATTCATCGCCAGCTACAAACTCACCTACGAACTCACCGTCTCCCCTCTCTAATCAGAATGTTATTGATTTAGAAGAAGAGTCTAATACTTGTAGAGGAACTAAAAGAAAACCTAGTGTTGTATGGGAACATTTTAAGAAACAACAAGTCAACGGGGTGTGGAAGGCAATATGTAATTATTGTAATAAGCATCTTGGAGGTGATTTAAAAAATGAAACTAGGCATTTGCATGATCACCATAAGAGTTGTACTAGGAAAAAAGTGATGGACATGAGGCAAAAAGTTTTAACTAACAACTTTAGTAGAGAGAGTCCAAAAATAAATTCTTATATTTTTTATCAAGATTTTGCTAAGAAAGAGTTATCACATGCCATAATCTTGCATGAATATCCCCTCTCTATCGTAGACCATGTTGGTTTTAAACGATATTCAGGAGCACTTCAACCATTGTTTAAAGTGCCTTATCAAAATATGATAAAGAGTGATATTTTAAAGATTTATGATTATGAGAGGGTGAAGACATTGAGTTTGGTGGAGTATAATAAAAATAGGGTGGCAATCACAACTGATATGTGGACTGCTAGCAATCAAAAGAAATTATTCATGGCTGTCACCGCACACTTTATTGATGATTCATGGACATTGCAAAGTCGCATTTTGAGGTATATTTTTGTAAATTTGCAAATCATTTAAAAGTTCTACCTTATTCAATTCAATTCACATGTTATTAATACTTGTTTATGAATATCATATTTTACGTTTATTTATGTTCCATGTCCACACACAAAAGAAGTTCTTTGTGATACTTTGCTTGAGTGTATGATGGACTGGAATATTGATAGAAAAATCTCTACTGTTACTGTTGATAATTGCTCCACAAATGATGCCATGATTACCATGTTGATGGATAAGTTAAGTAATACATCGCTTTTGTTGGGTGGTACTTTGTTTCATATGCATTGTTGTGCGCATATTTCGAATTTGATAGTGAAAGATGGATTGGATGTCAAACGAATGGGTGTGGAGAAAATTCGAGAGAGTGTAGCTTATTGGACAGCAACACCAAAAAAACAAGAAATATTTGAAGAAACAGTCAACCAATTGCGTATTCCACATACTAAGAAATTAGGACTTGGTTGTGTAACTAGGTGGAATTCAACCTACTTGATGCTTCGGACAACCTTATTGTATAAGGATGTCTTTTCTAGGTTGAAAATTAGAGAGCCCTAATATAAGACTGTGCCAAGTAAGCAAGAATGGGAGTTTGCTAGAGAGATTAGTGGGAGGTTTAAGATTTTTTTTTTTCTACCATAGAGTTATTTTCTGGTACAAAGTATCACACAACCAATGTTTGTTTCCCAACTTTATGTGAGATTAGGAATACACTGTCTGAATGGCTCTCTTGTGAAATTGAAGTGATTAGAACAATGGCATCAAAAATGGTGGAAAAATTTGATAAATATTGGTTAGTGATACATGGTGTTATTGGAGTTACAGTTGTACTTGATCTTGGGTATAAGATGAGTGTATTAGAGTTTTATTTTGAAAAACTTTATAGAGACAAAGCTGAAGATGAAGTTGATAGGGTTCGTCATATTTGTTATGATTTATTGCAAGAGTATCAGCACCGAGTTGGTATGAAGAACGATGTTGTTGGTGACTCTTCTACTCATCTAGAAATTGTTACAGAGACCCTTTCAGAATTTGATTTGTTTATTAGTAGAAAGAGAAGTAAAAAAATGAAGAATGTAATATCAGAGTTGGACCATTATCTAGAGGATGATGTTTTGCCAAGAACTTCAGGTTTTGATATTTTGAATTAGTGAAAAGCTAATAGACCAAAGTATCCGACCTTACAGGTAATAGCTAGGGACATTTTAGCTATTCCTGTATCCATTGTTGCTTTTGAGTCTGCATTTAATACTAGTGGAAGGTTGGTGAGTTCACATCGTAGTAGACTTCATCCAAACACATTAGAAGCATTAATGTGTGCACAAAGTTGGTTGTGGGGTGCAGAGATGAAAGGTATTATTTCATCCAATCTACATATTATTATTTCACTTTTATTATTTATATTACCGTGGAATAATTTCAATATTGAATTTATATTCTTTACTTTTTAGGAAATTGAACATTGGAAACGATGGGCTATGCAACTATATATGATGATGATGAAATGGACTCGGATGAGTCATGTGCCACTTTTGTGTTAGTTGTTATCTTTTTTGTTTTAATTGTTAACATTTTTTACATTTTATTATTAGTATTAATTATTTGTTTTTTTTCTTTTGTTCTTTAATAGGAATTTAAGTTGAAGGAGATGATGGAAGTTGTTGTGTGGTTTGTATGAGTATTGGAGAAACAATGGATTTGATTTTTTATGTTGTAATAGATATATATATATATATATAAATTTTAATTTCAATTTTTGGGTAACCTATCCCTTACGGGTTGTGCTTGAGATTAATTATTCTCTTTGTTACTTGCTGAATTTTCTTTTGTGTGTGGGCAGCTGGATAGATGTTTTGTTGTTTGTGCTATTTTGTTGAACATGATGCTATCCTCTCTGCTGGACATATTTATTGAATATTTGACAGATGCTATTTTGTTTAAGAGATATTGATTTGAATAGGATGCTGCTGGACAGATTTATTGATTTATATATATTGGCAAATATGTTGATGTTTATAGAATTTGTATATATTGATGTTGGACAAATATGTATATATTGATATTGGCAAATATGTTGATGTTGATTTGTATATATTGGCAAATATGCTGGACAGATTTATACTGAATTTATATGTTGATGTTTAGGAGATATTTATTGATTTATTGATGCTGCTGGACAAATATGTTTGAATTGGATATTTATAGAATTTTTTTAATTGGCAAATATGTTGACAAATATATTTCAATAGGATTAGGATGTTTACAAATTTTTACTGGTCAAAAAAAAAAAAAGCCACCGGGGGTTTTTTGGGTCGGGGGCGGGGATGAGGCCTGGCTATGGGTCCCCGTCGAGGATCGGAGGCGGGGACGGGGCCGAGGCATATATCACTTTCGGGGATCGAGGATGGGGAAGGTAGTCCTCGGCCCCGCCCCATCCCATTGTCATTCCTACCGACCAGTAGGGGATATTTTTCGGTGAAAAACCATTGAATTCGGGGTCGGGGGGTCGGGTCACCATCGGGTCGGTTTCAGATTGCCATCTCTAGGAATCAGGCCCGGCCTGAGATTTTCGGGGGCTCCAGGTCGATAATCAATTATTAAATTTTTAGAACCTTGACATTTTTTTTTTTCATTGAATAAAACAAAATTGAAGGTAAAAGAAAAAATATTTGTGTCAAAATCCCAAAAAATATGAAGTACTACATTACAACAACTAATAAGTGTCACTTGATCCTCACTCTTCTTGTATTTTTAGAAGCAAATAAATTAATCATACTTGTATAATCTAGTTTTTTTGCAAAATCATTTTCAATGGATAACAATGCTAATTATTTTAAATAGGCCTTTCAATTTTTTAATGGATCAATTTATTTTAAGTTAGTTTGGGCATTCTTTAATTTTTTTTGATTTAAAGCATACCTAATATATTACACTAAATTATAATAGGAAGGGACCCCTTTTTTGAATCTATTTTCAGTGGATAACAATGCTAATTTTTTTGAATGGGCCTTTCAATTTTTTAATGGATCAATTTATTTTAAGTTAGTTTGAGTCTTTTTTAATTTTTTTAGAATTAAAACATACCTAATATATTACACTAAACTATAATAGGAGGGGCCCCTTTTTAGGATCTATTTTGAGGGGTCCTAGGCTATGACTTGGTGGGTCTATGCCCAGGGCTGGTCCTGTTGGAAATGTATATAGATATATATATATATATATATTGTGAGCTTTATCTCCAAGTTAGGTTAGAGCAGGGACGCACCCCGAATTATCATTATGGAGGTGCGAAAATATGTTTGAAAGTGCAAATCTTTATAATTTTTAATTATTTTAAATTTTCTAATATAATATATAATATTTTTCAAAATTTTTAAAATGCAGTTGCCCTCCTTCGCACCCCCCTAGATCCATCCTTGGGTTAGAGGAGGGTTTGGAATCCATTCCAGTATATGGAAACACCCTATTTCTTCAAGTGTTAATTTTGTTGTAAGCTTTGTTCCCACTAGGATTAGGACATAAATTGGACATGGAACCCCTCCGATCTGGATTGGAGAGGTGCTCACGGTGTCGTTTCGATTTTATTTTGTTTGCTGCTTCAGGTTAGATCCGATAATCGTAATTTATTTAATTTATTATATTTATTTTTTAAAAATATGAATAATAAATGTCACGCTCCAAACATCATGAGAATTTAAATAACAAAAAAACTTATTAAATTAAAATTTTAACATTTTAATAAGAAAATTTTAAATTCTCACACAGTCGAAAGTTTAACAATACAAAAAATAAATAAATTAATTAATTAAAAAAATTAAAAATCCACATCCAACATTAAATAACATTATAATATCCTTAATCACTAATACATAAGATAGTAAAATTTTATGTTGCTAAAGTCATAATTTCAAGTTAGCCACGGTTCTATATTAGCAGCAGCTCCAATTTCAGTTTTCATTCCTTTCTCGTCAAAATCTGGCATAAAACACCAGGGCAACAAAAATATATGCTATGAGTTTTGTAACACAGTAAGAAAATATAACCAACCTACCATTCTTTTTAAAAGAAAATAATCAGATTAGTAATTATGATGATTAAAAGAAAATGACGTAATTAATAGCATAATAATATAACAATCATTAAAATAATTCTAATAATTTTAATAGTTTAGATGACACTTGAAATTTCACCAAAGAGATTTTCTTACTAACCACTAAGCTACGGCCACGATTAATTTGAAACCCCCTAGTCAAATATTCAAGAACTACCAAGAATGCCCACACTCAGAGTTATATACCCAAGTCGTGGCATCTGTGGTCTGCCTAAGGGAACGGTCTGCCAGGGGTATGTAACCTCCCTGCGTGCCACCTGCACATTCATCCTTATTCCAAAATTGAATACTAAAAACGGGTTCAAATAAGTCTCGTGCCATCTTAGGATTTTCGCGACATAATTATGTAAAAATTATCAAAAACCAAGACTCACCCTGAATTATCGGTATTAACCCTCAATCGTTAATTTTGTACATGCTGTGAACCATCTTTGTTAGTTTTTGTATTAATTATAAATAATTAAAAAATTTCACCCACCATAAGTGTTTTACTATTTCATTAAAATTTTCAACAGAAATATTACACATATGTTATACAATAATCAACCAATGTACAAAATTATAATAAATAGTTAAATTAAACCATAGTATGAATGATAATTTTTTAAATACTTAAAAATGAACCACAATCACAAACATGCATGGACTACCAATTTACAAGATTTAATTAATTAAACCAGCACAATATATAATTTTAGTCCAAATAAATAATTGAAGTAATAATCTTGGTTTTTTCTCAATCTACCCAGAAATTTTCAGAATATACTTTTCGTAATTAAAATTATAAATAAATTATTTATACAATTCTAAAATTCGTGAAAATCTATAGAATATTCAATAAACATGTTATGGTCATTTTTCAGAAAGTATTTCCTAAAAATAAGTTATAAATAATTCTATAAAATTCCAAGAAAATTTATGATACAGATTTATCACATTTTCTTAAATTAATTTCATACTTAAATTTATAAATCAATTCCATAATCTAAAAGTTTATTATGAAACTAGACTTCTCAAATTTCATTTTTTTTTATTTAGAAATTACCAGATTTGGTTTAATATAGGATTTTTAATGATTTTTCAAACATACAGTAAAATCTGTCTACAGTTCCAGATTTAACTAAAATTTTGTATAAATTCGTATAAAACTAGAATAATTGTTACAAAAATTCTTGGATAAACTAGACATTATTCTTAACAACTTTGTAGAATAAATCATCTCAAAAGTTTGAGTATAAAATTGTCTAAAAATTCGTACAACTTTTTAGCAAATTTAAGAGTTATATAATCAGACCAAATAAACTCTTCAATCATCTCTTTAATGGCATAAACTACACATACAAGTCTAATTCCACAATTATATCTTGATTTTAAGGCTACTAATATAAAAATAACATTTAAATATTTAATATACAAATCACAAATTTGTATACAACTATAAACAAGATTTTATCTAAAATTTTAGCTATGAACACAAATCTGAAATTTTAACAATTGAAAAGAATGAGATGGTTGAGAGGATTTTCTTACCTAGTAATAGGATTGAAATGGGTTGAAGAAATGGTCGGAAAAATTATATCTTCCGTAATCTTCTACTCTTCTTCTTTTCCCTACTTAGCTTAGCTTGCTCACAGAATTCCCTCCGATCAGTTTGAGGAGGAAATATAAACTGTATGTATATATAAATAAGGACTCCTCTCTCTCTCTCTCTCTCTCTCTCTCTCTCTCTCTTTTCTAATCATTTTATTTAGTTCCATCGAATTTTCTAAACCCAAGAGATCTAATGGGGGTGTTTGGTGTGGATTATAAAGAGTGATTTTGGAAATTTGTGCCAGACTGTTTGGTGCAGCTTCTGCTTACAACTTTTTAGGGAAAAATAATTTAAATAAGTTGAGAAAAACTGATTATTTAAAAGCTGAGGAAGGATTGCTTTTGGTTTCTGCTTTTTGATTATCAATTTTTAGCTTATAATAAGCTGTACCGAATAGCACCAATGAGAGCCTATATCCTACAATAACATGCATGCATACAAGTGTCACCCAACACTGCCACCGAAAATCTGATTTTTTTTTTATTATTTTGTTTGTATGGGTTTCTTAAAATTAACTAACAAAGGTTTTTAACTAAAATATTTAGTAAGGATAATTATTATGTTACATCCTTATTAAAATAAATTATAAAAAATAAATATTGAATACCCACAAAATTATTATTCTTAACAATGTTTTTGTTATGGATTAATTTAAAACTAACTTATACACTAATATATATATATATATTAGATAGACTCTAGATAAAGTTTATTTATTTATTTTTTTTTCTAAGAATAATTAAATACGGCCTTTCACAACCAACCCATTTAAAAAAAAATTCGTTCTCGAAATTAATTCACACCTTCAAATTTGAAAAGTTGAGAGTAATTAGCACATATCATATCTTCTCGTTCCCACATTGACTCAAATGTCACATCATCATCAAGATTAATTTCCTCCCAGTTGATGATGTGAGAAGGATGCGGCCTGTATTTTTGCAGCATAGAAATGTGGAAAATATTATATACCTGAGCTAGTTGAGGTAGTAGAGCCAAACGATACGCCATCTCTCATACTTCATCCAAAATTTCGAAAGGCCCAATGAAGCGAGGTGATAGCTTTTTCCTCTTTTCAAAACAAACAACTCATTGATGAGGTTGTATTTTTAGAAACACATGATCTCCAACTTGAAATGCTAAAGGTCTTCTTCTTTGATCTGCATAACTTTTCTACCTACTCTGAGCGGTCTCAAGTCTTGGTCTAATTAATTTCACCTTCTTGGTAGTTTCTTGAACTAACTCTAGCCCTAAAAGAGATGCTTCTCCGACTTCCATCCAACATATTAGTGATTGACAAGGTCGTCCATACAGAGCCTCATACGGTGCCATGCCAATAGTTGCTTGAAAACTGTTATTGTAAGAGAATTCGACTAGTGGTAAGTGTCTCTCCCAGCTACCCTTGAAATCTATCACACAAGCTCAAAGCATTTCTTCTAAAGTCTGAATTATTCTTTTCTAATTAACCATTAGTTTGAGGGTGAAAAGCTGTACTAAAACACAACTCTGTACGCATAGCTTTTTGCAGACTATGCCAAAATTGTGACGTAAAACGAGGGTCACGATCTGACACTATTGAGACTAGTACTCTGTGCAACCTAATAATTCCTCGAATAAATAATCGACTTACAGATTTGAGTGTGCATGTTGGTAGGAAATGTGTCGTCTTAGTTAACCGATCAACCACAACCCAAATGGTATCATGGCCTTGCAGCGATCGGGGTAGTCCCGTTACAAAATCCATTGTTATGTATTCCCATTTCCATTTAGGTATTGGTAAATGTTGGAGTTTCCCTTTCAGCTTCTGATGTTCTGCCTTCACTTACTGACATGTTAAGCACTTAGATACGAATTAAGCAACGTCCTTCTTCATTCCACTCCACCAATATTGTCGCTTGAGATCTTGGTACATCTTGTTTCCTCCCGAATGAACTGCAAAAATTGAATGGTGAAATTTTTTAAGTACTTCTTCTCTCAAATTTTCAATATTTGGCATAAAAATTCTACCTAAATATCTTAAAATTTTGTCTTGGTAAAGCATCCAATCTGGTGAAGACTCTCCTGACACTAATCGTGCCTTAATGAAGTTGGTCTCTTGATCAAATCTTTGAGCTTCCAGCACTTTGTTAAGAAGTTGAGGTGTTGTAACTATTGTAAATAACCTAACCTTTTCATTTGGAGTCTCTGGTTGTAATCTAAACTCATTCACAGTGCTTACCATTTTCCATTCTTTAATTGATATGTTGGCTACGATCTCTCTTATCTTTCGACTTAGTGCATCTACTATTATATTAGCCTTTCTAGGATAATAAGACAAAGTAAATTGATAATCTTCAAGGTACTCCATCCAGCTTCTCTGTCTCATGTTCAAATCTCTTTGCGTGAACAAGTATTTCAAGCTTTTGTGGTCGGTAAATATCTCGAACTTTTCACCATAAAGGAAATGTCGCCAAGTCTTAAGTGCATAAACCACAGTCACCAATTCCAGATCGTGGGTGGGGTAATTTTTGTCATGATTCTTCAATTGTCTTGATCCATAAGCCGCTACCTTCCCGTTTTGCATTAACACGCTACCTAACTCTTCTTTAGAGGCATCACAACAAACTGTGTATCCATTGTCATGTTTCGGTATGATTAGTATAGGAGCACTTGTTAATCTCTTCTTAAGTTCTTGAAACGATTGTTCACAAGTTTCATTTCATTCAAACTTTACTCCTTTTTGTGTTAGGCATGTCATCAGCTTGGCTAATTTGGAGAAACCTTAAATGAATCTCCTATAATAACCTGCTAATCTCAAGAAACTATGAACTTCAATTGTATTCTTAGGTTGTTTCCATTCCATTACTGCTTCTATTTTAGCGAGATCCACTGATATTCCCGATTCAAACAAAACATGACCTAAGAATTTTACTTCCTTCAACCAAAATTCACATTTGCTAGCTTTAGCATACAATTGGTTCTCTCTTAGAAATTGCAAAACGGCTCTTAGATGCTGCTCGAGATCTTCCTCCTATCGTGAGTATATCAAAATATCATCAATGAATACCAGAAATTGGTCCAAAATGAATACCCCTGGCACATTTGTCAAACCAAATGGCATTACCACGAACTCATAGTGGCCATAACAGGTTCGGAACGCTATCTTTGGTATATCTTCATCTTTGACATGTAGTTGGTAATATCCAGACCTAAGGGCAATTTTGTAACCTCAAGGTTCCATCCTTCTTCTTTGCGAATAATGCTGGCGCTCCCTATGGAGATGTATTTGGTCTAATGAACTTTTTATCTAACAATTCTTATAATTGCTCCTTTAGTTTCCGAAATTTAGTTGGTGCCATACGATGTAGTGCCATAAAAATTAGTGAAGTCCCAGGTTAGAGCTTGATCGTAAAATCTACATCCCGTTTTGGGAGTAGTCCTGATAATTCGTCAGGGAAAATGTCAACGTACTTGCACACCAAATGGGGTAATCCTGGATCCTTTCGATTTTCGTCTTCCAAAACTAAGCTTGCCAATCATCTAGTTAGTTGATCATGCCACTGCGATTTGCGACACATTAGAGTTAAAGAATCATGTCTATCTCTTTTAAATTGAAATTTCGTGCCATTAAGGGAAGATGCCATCACCTTTTTATGGTAACAGTCGATAATAGCTCGATGAACTGATAACCAATCCATTCCTAGAATGACATCAAAATCAGACATTTCCATAACCCTTACATCACAAATCAAATATGAATCAGAGATTTCTAGTTCACAAGATTTACATACTAAATTTACTCGGGTTTGTCCACCTAAGGGTGAAGCAACACTCGTAGCTATTTCTAACGTTTCTGGCTCCAAACCCAGACTTGATACACATGCAGTGGACATAAAAGAATGCGATGCTCCAGAGTCAAACAATACTTTAGGATTAACATACCTTGAATTACTGATGGGTTACCAACATCTTCTTCTTCTTGAAGAGCGTACATTCTCTATGTTGCTTGTTGGTTAGTCCCTCCTGGTTTCTTTCCATCTCCAGCTCCGTGTGGTTGTGTTCTTGGCCAGCTCACATTCCTAGAGGCTTGTGACTATCCCTTGTTGGTCTAAGTAGTTTAAGTGGGTTTAGGACCTTGTCCTGGCTGGCATTTGTTGTATTATTGTGCCCTTCATTGATCCATAAAATATTCCCCACCTTGAGGACACTCATTCCAATGATAACCTTGTTGACCACATCTAAAACACTTTCATTTCCACTCATTAATAAAGTTTCCTCCATGCTGGCTTCCCCGATTCTACTTTTGTTGCTATTGTAACCCTCTGGCATAAGGTGTTGGTGCAGGATGTTTTCTGGTGTTTCGAACTGGACCTCCTCCTCGTGATTGGTTATTGTTCGTTGATCGCTGATTTCAAATGCGTTCAAAATCCACTAATTCTCATTCCATAATTAAAGCTCGATCCACCATTTAAGCATAGGTGGAAAGTTGTACTGCGATCAATCTTCCTCTAATATCTGTATCCAAACTCCATTCGAATCGTCTAACCTTATCCTCTTCATTTGCTATTATTGCTGAAGTATACCTTGAGAGAGTTTCAAAACGGTTTGCATATTGAGTGACTGACATTTGTTCTTGTTTCAATTGGAGGAACTCTTGAACCATTTCTTGTCTTAGTGAGTTCGGAAAATATTTTTTCATAAATAGGTCTTCAAATTGCCTCCAAGTCAATGTCTCTATTTGTCGGGTACTTCTGATCATTTCCCACCAATGATCTACTTCCCCTTCCATTTGAAACACCACCATGGTCACTTTATCTTGCTCATTTCGGATGTCAGAAGTGTCTAGTAACTTCTTAATTTGTCTTAACCAAGCTTCAGCTTCATACGGGTTAGATCCACTAAGGACTTTGTGGGGATGTAACTTTTCAAAGTTTGGTATCATTTCAGATTTGCTTTGATCTTGGTTTTGCGGTGGTATATTGCCTACCATATCAGCAATTGCACGTATAATTCGAGCGACATCGCCATCAGACACTCCATCACCATTATCGTTGTTATTATTTCTTGTTCGTCCAACCATTTTGTATGATGGAATTGTTGGTAATTTATGACTTATGTATTTATTTATTATTATCATTATTATATATATATATATATATATGCAAAGACAGTAATTAAGGATTTCATAAAAGGAACTTCATTCATTAGATGGAACAAGTTACAAAACAGTAAAATAAAAAAAATAAAAAAAAAATACTACGGGCTAATATAAGACAAAAGATAACCCCTACAAGTCAAGATTAAGAGAGATATTAGTTAGAGTTACCTATACTAATAAATTTAAACTAGGCAATTTTTACACTGTAAGCTTACAAAACAATTAGTCAGCCTAGTTTGTAACTCCCTTAAGACCTCTAACCAAATAGCTATGGATAGTCCCTCCTCACAAGGACTTCTTACTCCTACGTGGCTTGGAAAAGCCCTATGAATCACCACAGCACCCTCACAAAAACAACAGTTTTATGCACAAAATGTCCCAATAACTGCACCAATTTCTATCCTGATAAATTCTCCAATCTTTGAAATCCACTGATCCATCTGTCTTCACAATTTGATTTGGGTCGGGCATGACATACTGAAAGCTCCAAATATCAAAAAGGTTGCCCATTCTATCGGTAAAGCCATCCAAGAAAAGGCCTAACTGATACAATTAGGGATTTCTTGCCTTAAAATCTGGACAGGTCCGATATAAGCACCTACCCAACTTTCAGACTTCCAAGCACAGCTTCTTAAGGGATAAATTCTAACATACACAAATGAGCCAATTTGCAACCCATTTTGAACATTCCAATTTTCAAATGCAGCCCATATATCTCCAATACTTTCGTCAGTATTACCCTCTACGGGTTCCTCCTCGGTGTCAGACTCAATCACAATCACCTCCATTGGGTCATACATAGGCGTATTTTGTTCAGGTTCAGACTCAGGCTCATAGTCTTTTATAGGTGACTCCACTTCTTCATTCGGGTCAGACTGTATTTTATAACTTCTCATCGAATCTTCCTCGTGAAAGTTAACATCCGGCAATCCTGGCATCCTACAATTAAAAAGGTTCTAATTAACTTAATTATGTCATAGAAAATTACAAGGTAATGGAAGGTTTTCTTAAACGTAATATATATATATATAACTGCTACCCATGGCCCAAAAGTTTGAATCTAAGCTCTGATACTAAATTGTGACGCCCCAAGCATCATGGGAATTTAAATAACAAAATAACTTATTCAATTAAATTATAAAAATAAAAAAAATCAGATTTTCGGTGGCAGTGTTGGGTGACACTTGTGTGCATGCATGTTATTGTAGGATATAGGCTCTCATTATATCTCTTGGGTTTAGAAAATTCGATGAGACTAAATAGAATGATAAGGAGAGAGAGAGAGAGAGAAAGAAAGAACCTCGGGTGGGGAGTCCCTATTTATACATACATACAGTTTACATTTCCTTCTCAAACTAATCGGAGGGAATTCTGTGAGCAAGCTAAGCTAAGTAAGAAAAAAAGAAGAGTAGAAGATTAAGGAAGATACAATTTTTCCTACCATTTCATCAACCCATTTCAATCTTGTTACTAAGTAAGAAAATTCTCTCAACCCTCTCATTCTTTGTAATTGTTAAAATTTCATATTTGTGTTCATAGCTAAAATTTTAGATAAAATCTTGTTTATAGTTGTATGCAAATTTGTGATTTGTATAGTGAATATTTGAATATTATTTTTATATTAGTAGCCTTAAAATCAAGATATAATTGTAGAATTAGATTTGCATGTGTAATTTATGACCTTAAAATTGTTATGCCCCAAACATCATGAGACTTGAAATAACAAAATAACTTATTAAATTAAAAATTTAACATCTAAATAAGAAAATTTTAAGTTCTCACACAGTTGAAAATTTAACAACACACCAAAAAAAAATTAAAATTAAAATTAAAAGTCCACATCCAACATTAAGCAATATTATAATATCCTTAATCACTAATACACAAGATCGTAAAATTTTATGTTGCTAAAGTCATGATTTTAAGTTAGCCATAATTCTATATTAGCAGCAGCTCCAATTTTAGCTTTCATTCCTTCTTCGTCAAAATCTGGTATAAAACGCCAGGACAACAAAAATATATGCCATGAGTTTTGCAACACAACAAGAAAATATAACCAATCTACCATTCTTTTTAAAATAAAATAATTCGATTAGTAATCATGACAATTAAAAGAAAATGACGGAATTAATAGCATGATAATATAACAATCATTAAAATAATTTTAATAATTTAGGTGACACTCAAAATCTCACTAAAGAAATTTTCTTACCAACCATTAAGTTATGGCAACAGTTAATTTGAAACCCCCCCTGTCAAATATTTAAGAACTACCAAGGATGCCCACACCCCAGAGTTATATCTCCAAGTCGTGGCATCCATGGTCTGCCCCAAGGGAATGGTCTACTAGGGGTATGTAATCTCCATGCGTGCCACTCGTATATCCATTCTTATTCCAAAACCAAATACTAAAAAAGGTTCAAATAAGTCACGCGCCATCTTAGGGTTTTCACGACACAATTATGTAAAAATTATCAAAAACCAGGGCTCACCCCGAATTACTGATATTAACTATCAATCGTTAATTTTGTACATGCCGTTAATCATCTATGTTAGTTTTTGTTTTAATGATAAATAATTAAAAAAATTCACCCACCATAAGTGTTATACTATTTCATTAAAATTTTCAACATAAATATTACACATATGTTATACAATAATCAACCAATGTACAAAATTATAATAAACAGTTAAATTAAACCATAATATGAATGATAATTTTTTAAATACTTAAAAATGAACCACAATCACACACATGCATAGTCTACTAATTTATAAGATTTAATTAATTAAACCAGCACAATATATAATTTTAGTCCAAATAAATAATTGAAATAACAATCTTGGTTCCTTCTCAATTTGTCCAGAAATTTTCAGAATATATTTTTCATAATTAAAATTATAAATAAATTATTTATACAATTCTAAAATTCGTGAAAATCTATAGAATATTCAATAAACATGTTATGGTCATTTTTCAGAAAAAAAATTTCCCAAAAAAAAGTTATAAATAATTCTGTAAAATTCCAAGAAATTTGATGATACAAATTTATCACATTTTCTTAAATTAATTCCATACTTAAATTTATAAATCAATTCCTTAATCTAAAAATTTATAATGAAACTAGACTTCTCAAATTTAATTTTTTTATTTATAAATTACCAGATTTGGTTTGATATAAGATTTTTAATGATTTTTCAGTAAAATCTATCTACAATTCGAGATTTAACTAAAATTTTGTATAAATTCGTACCAAGTTAGAATAATTGTTACAAAAATTCCTAGATGAACTAGACATTATTGTTAATAACTTTGTCGAGAAATTATCTCAAAATTTTGAATATAAAATTGTCTAAAAATTCATACAATATTTTGACAGATTTAAGAGTCATATAATTAGACCAAATAAAATCTTCAATCATCTCTTTAATGGCATAAACTACACATGCAAGTCTAATTCCACAATTATATCTTGATTTTAAGGCTACTAATATAAAAATAACATTCAAATATTTAATATACAAATCACAAATTTACATACAACTATAAATAAGATTTTATCTAAAATTTTAGCTATGTACACAAATCTGAAATTTTAACAATTAAAAAGAATAAGAGGATTAAGAGGATTTTCTTACTTAGTAATAAGATTGAAATGGGTTGATGAAATGGTAGAAAAAATTATGTCTTTCTTAATCTTCTATTTTTCTTCTTCTCCCTACTTAGCTTAGCTTGCTCACAGAATTCCCTCCGATAAGTTTGAGGAGGAAATGTAAATTATATGTATGTATAAATAGGGACTCCTCACCTGAGGCTCTCTCTCTCTTTTAATCATTCTATTTAGTCCCATCAAATTTTCTAAACCTAAGAGATATAATAAGAGCTTATATCCTACAATAACATGCATACATACAAGTGTCCCCCAACACTGCCATTGAAAATTTGAATTTTTTTTTTTTTTTTTTTGGGGGTTGTATTTGTGTGGATTTCTTAAAATTAATTAACTATGGTTTTTAACTAAGACATTTAGTAAGGATAATTATTATGTTGAATCCTTATTAAAATAAATTATAAACAATAAATATTGAATACCCACAAAATTATTATTCTTAACTATGTTTTTGTTATGGATTAATTTAAAACTAACTTATACACTAATATATATATATATATATATTAGATAGACTCTGAATAAAATTATTTATTTATTATTTTCTTCTAAGAATAATTAAATGCGGATTCTCACAATAAATGTGTTTTTAAAAATAAACGAGTTAATTATACTTCTTTTCACTAATGTAGTTTGACTCAAATTTTATTTTAATACTTATAGTTTCAATTTAAATAATTTAGTCTATAATTTAAATCTAGTTTCAATTTGATTATTCCGTCTAAATTAGAGATTAAAATTAATAATTTTGAAACACTTGTTAATTTTCTAATGTGTGCATGTAAATAAAATAAACAAAAATTTAGACAAAATGACCAAATTGAAGCTAGACTTAAAGTCTATGAACCAATTTGTTCAAATTAAAACTATAAAAATTAATATAAAATTTGAGTCAAACTAAAGGAGTAAAAAGTGTAATTAATCCTAATTTGAATGGTTTTTCGTGTTAATTTCTTTAACTGTATTAATATTTCCTAGTCCTAGTAGGAAACAGAGACTTACAATCAACAAACACACAGAAGTAGGAAGTTTCCATATTCTGTAATGGGAAGGATTCCAATTTATTTCCTCCTCTAACCTAACTTGGAGAGAAAGCTTACTATATCTATCTCTATATATACATCCTCAAACCCCTCTCCATTTTTCCTGTGCTTTTTCTATCTAGCAGTAATAGCAATAACAGTCAAGTTTATTACTAGACAGATAGAGTAGACTCTGGTTTCATCATACACTCTTAATTACAATGTCGTCTTTGGAGACGAAGAACAAGAAGATGCTGATACTGAGGAGCTCTGATGGAGAGGAGTTTGCCATACAAGAAAACATTGCTGTGAAGTCTACAACCATCAAGAACATGGTCGAAGATGGTTGTGTTTCGAATGTTATTCCCGTGCCTAATGTGGACGCTAAGACGTTGGCAATGGTAATTGAATACTGCAAGAAGCATGCTGAAGCAGAGGCTGAAGAAGCAGCCAGTGAGCTAAAAAAGTTTAACTCGGAGTTTTTGGACAAAGGACAAGAAGTTCTCTATGATCTGATAATGGCGGCGAACTTTCTGGATGTGAAGGAGTTGCTGGAAGCAGTATGCCAGAAGGTCGCAGACATGATCAAAGGAAAGAAGCCTGACCAGATTCGCAAAATTTTCAACATCAAGAACGACTTCACCCCCGAAGAAGAAGAGGAAAATCGCAAGCAAAATTCGTGGGCTTTCGAGTGATCAATGATGATGATTTTAATCTTTTTTGCTTAATTCCTTCTCGGTTCATGCTTAGTTTAGCAATTGTTTTGTTTAGATTTTGAATTTGTTAATCTTGGATTTGGAATTAAGTTTTTTTGTTTTTTGGGGGGTTAATTCTACTTTCTTTTTCAAGCTTTCAATTAGTTTTGTTTAGATTTTGAATTTTGTTAGTCTCGGATTCTGAATTGGGTTTTTATTATTATTATTTTACTTTATTTTCAAGTTATGAATTTGGTCATTGATGAAGTTTTGAATTACTGAACTCTAAAATTCCCTCGGGTTCATGAATAATACTCTTAACACGAAAATAATAATAATAATGAATGATTGAGAAGATTGTGTATATTTTCTATATATACTACGCTGAGGAGAGCGATGAGCGACAAATCCATAAACAATTTTTCACAAACAGATTATTACCAATGAGAAAAATAAGAACAAATAATTCTAAGAGATGAAAATAGAATATAAACTACATCCAAGTAAATTTTCGAATTGAACCTAATAATTTCTACCATCCATTGCATCTAGGGTTTCATTATTTATATACATGGAGGCATATTTTTAGGGTTGTCCACATAACCTAGATTGTTAGCAGCTGAGGTGCCAGATGGGAATCTAGGGATGCCGAGATATGATGCGATCATATTGGAATCCGAGATATTCGGATAGAGGACAAGAGTCCTAAATAGTTTGAGACTCTCTATTTAGATAGAGATGAAACTCTTAAGAAGAGAGTTCATTCATATTCAGATGTTATCCTAACAGAGAGATAGAATCTTATTAAGTAATACTTCAAGAGTGGATTTAAGGTACGCTTATTATTGTGAGTTGAATACTCAAGTTAATATCTTATGAGATAAATTGACTAACTTCAGAGTGTCCCAGGTGGACGAGTCACCGTAATGTTACTTATCTAGGTGTTGGACTTAATATGCTCTACCTAGGATTTGGACGAATAGGCCTAATTTGGTTATGAGGTCAAAAATCAACAACTATAATATACATATATTATTTTATTTCGCATAAAAAATAGTATTGGTAATACAAATCCGAACAAGGTTCAAGTATTCTTCAAAATAACACGATGAACAATAGGAAAGAGACTAAAACACTATATAATGACGAAGAAAACTAGAGAAAAACCGAAGATGGAGCCAAAAGTGAGCAAATTGATACAACTGAAGTCCAATGATAATCTTCAAGAAAGGTAAAGCACTTAAATTAAAAATAAATAAAAAAATTAAATATCAAATCCACATCTTTTTCCTTTTTCTTTTTTCTTTTTTTTGAGATATCAAATCCACATGATTTGAAAACATATATTTCAAACCTAAGCAATTTTGAACACATATTTCCCAAATTCATTTTGTGACATCATGTTTTGAAAGCATAACTTCAATTAACTTATAAAGCTCTTTAAAATCAAAACCATGGTTTTTTTTTTAATATTTTTATTATTATTATTAAACGGAAAGGAAAAACCATGTTATGAAAACACAACTCCACTTCAATCAACTTATGTTTTGTTTAGTTGAGAGATTTGAAAAATGATTTGGAAAGGGAAAGATAAAAAGTGTGTGAAGCTATGTGAAATGTAAGTATATTTTATTCACATTTCACCTACATTTTCCTTTCCATTTATAAATCTTTTTCCAAATCCCCCAACTAAACACAGCGTTACTGTGTTTGGAAACAAGTTCAGAACAACTTGTATTTGGAAAATAATTTTTTCAAAAAACTCAGGTTTGGTAAATAACTCCAAGTTATATCTCCAAATATATCTAAACAGCATCTATACACCAACAAAGCTATGTTTTAACAACTTATTTCTGGATCATAAAATGGAATATAAGCAATGAAAGCTCCAAGGATTGCACATAATCAAAAACTTGAAGGGAAAAACACACACAGAAATAACACAAGAAATGACAACTTCAAAATTCAAAGTTGCAGCTTAGTTGCGATAGAGTAGCTGTAGCTCTTGTAAAGCGAAATTTTCAACATTTCACTCTGTTTTTCCAAATTTCCCATTTCCATAGTACGGGATAATATTAAGAGAAGGAGCCCAATTGCGAATAGAATTCAGAGCCTCTAACCATCCCTTAAATTTATTTTAAAATGTAAAAAATAAAAATAAAAATAAAATAAAGGTTTCTAGAGAAATGACCCGTTGGTGAATGCAAAAGCAAGGCAATAAACAGCACCCCCCTCATCACAGACTTTCCAGGCGATGGCTTTTTCATACGAAACATGGCGCCCCCTCAGTGACATGCAGGTTACATTTGATAACAGAACAAAACCCTGCAAAGTAGCATTTGTATGAGCCACACAATTTAACCTATATGTGTATATATACCAAAGTTTTTAAAGGCGAATGCGTAATGTGAGGCGTTTTACCTCTCATGAGACGAGGCGTAAACCTTAAGGCATTGAGACGTAAGCATTTCAAATTCTGAATTTTTATATTTAGTAAACATTTTAAAACAATAAATAAATACATCAAAAATAAATATAAATGTGTAGATACTTTTATGCTTAAGTCTCACTACAGAAAAGGAAGCTTTGTTTTATTAAAAGTGAAATTGGAATTCTTAGCTTTAGTGATTGAGCTTTTCATTGAGCATTAACTTTGTATTTTTTCTTGATTGATCATTTACTTAATTTTTTTTTGTAGAATATAGTTGTAAAATGGGTCCTAATTTATTTTTATTTTTTATTTTTTATGTTTAAACCATCTACTAGAGTAAGTTTAACAAGGCCCTAAGACAAACTTTTCATATGCGTACTCCTCATATGCTTACGCGTAAAAGGTGTACAAGACGCACCTAAGGCCATGTCTCAGACTGTATACACAAGCCTTTGGGGAGTAAGGCTTAAAAATCAAAGCCTTGAGGCATTTTGTATGTAGAGGTAAACATCGAGGTGAGCCTCAATAAAGCCTTTTAAAACTTTGATATATACAAATAATTCCTTTGTAATAAGAAGCAGAAATTGGATATATCTCTATATATATATGCAAACTACCTGGTGCATTATCTTGGGAATAATAGAAGACAGTGCCTCCGGACCCGGCTTGTCGAATATCTGATGTAATGTGGTGTCCTGCAAAGCTACTAGTGTGGTCTCTAGCATATCAAGTGCTCCTCCATTGGCAAATAAACAAATCGGAATGGACTGCAAGAGCCAAACAACCAGGCACCAGTTAAATTTGTTGATATGTTTCAGATTGTTTAGCTTGTGACAACTAACAAATCTATTTCAAACTTGCAGCAACAGGATTAATATCATATAGAAATAAGCAATTCATCCTGAATTTAGTGTGAGTTTCCCTAGACAGAGTGTAGCCAGAAAATTTGTTTAATGGTGTCATTTAGTTATATCATCAATATTGTTACTTCATATTTTTAGTTCTACAAAACTTTATCAAATAAATTTTGACATAATATACTATAATAACTGTAATATTATATGTTTCTCAATAATAACACCACAAAAGTAATTCAAACTTGTTGAATTTCATATACAGTAAAACTTAGGAACTTTGATATACTATTGCTTCAGCAAAATTAAAGAGCGAGACTGCAATTTTTAGTTGATCAAACATAAAGAGTAAGAGAAGAGACAAAAAGAGTCTTCACATTGAAGAAAAAAAAAAAAAGACTTCTAAACACTAAGGATCTCATTTTTAGAAAGAATGGGGACTCTAAACTAATGCTCTACTTGGCTCATTGAAATGAGATGGAATGGAATGCAATGGAATCATTATTCCTTAGCCTTTCTTATGGAATGATCATTCCATTAACATAGTGAAAGATTCTATTTGTAATGCATTTGTCATTATATTTTTAGTCTAACCAAACATGAAAATAAAAATTTTGATGGAATGATTATTCCATTCCAGTTCATTCCAATGAACAAAACACTACCTAAGTTCTACTTCTTGTATTAAAAAAAATACATCGTCATGCTTATTTTTCAACTATTTCAGTGATGTCAATTTTTAAAAAGCTCCCAAAAATTTTACATAATACCATATAATGATATAATCCTTAAAAAAAATTCAAAGTTTAGTCGGTTCAATATTAATGCTCTCTCTTTCTAGAAAGAATAAGTCTAGGAACACACAAACTGATCACAAAATTGGATACAAAATGTATATAAATGGACAAGATTTGTCAAAAGTGGGTCTTACCAACAAATTCTGTAAAATCTTATCCATTCATACGTATTTTGTGTTCCATTCTATATTTGGATTTTGTGTTCGTTGCAAAACTGTTTTAAAAAAATTGACTCTCCTTCCTCTAACCATTCCCGTGATATATCATACAGATGCAAAAGCCACTATATGTGGAAATCCATGAGTTCAGTGTCCATGGAGTAAGCTAAAACTATGAGTTGCGCAGACACAAGACTAAAAAAAATTACAAACTCGTATGTAACATAAAAATTTCATCCTCCCTTCAGCATGGCAGATAGGTATACCCATCCTCGAAAGAGCATTATAGGTTTGATAGGTACAATACATTCAGTAGAAGATTTCTGTTTTGCTAGAGATCACAACAATACCTTGACTGAGCAACATATTATGGCAACCCGATGACACCAGAATTGCTTCAACACTGAATCACCGCTCTGGCAACTGGACCTCAGCAACTCAGCACCAAAACTCGAACTGGTGGGAAAAAACAAAAGAATGTGAATCTCAGATGTTGAATAAAGTTGCTAAAACTTTTGTAAGGAAACGGGAATTTAGGTTGCATTTGGATTACGGATTTCAAATGAATAGATTTGACATCACTAATTTAAGAAGTACAACCTTCAATTCAATGCAATATTTTAAAAGAATGGATTTGATAGTTTTATATTGCTGGCTTTGAAATAACTTGGTGAAAACAGTTATTTGAAATCCTTAAAGAAATTATTCTACTTGTACTATAATCTTAACAAAATACACATCTCATACCTCTATTCAATCATCTACTTTAGGATTATCAATCTACCTTCAATAGCAAACCTTCTTAAAAAATTTATAAAATTTAACCTCAAATCCGCTTTTTAAATCCATTCTTCCAAATAAAGCCTTAATCTCAAATTGGTATGACCAGGTGCTAGTGAATGATATAGAAGACTTTGTACACAGCACTTCACTAGGAAGTTAATGGTTCGACTATCCCCACCTACGTACATGTGTGTCTTCTCTCTTGAATTTGGGAGACATATTCCAAATTCCAACGAATAGGAAAAAAAAATACATTGGAGGCTTTGTAATTAGACAAATCAGAACACAATTGAACAGGTTTATTACGTGACATTCATTTGACGGGTATGAATCTCTGCATGTGTATTCAAGTTACAAGACAATTTATCAACAAAAAAAAAAAAGTATTCAAGTTACAAGACAATCTAAACTGCTGGCCCCACAACCCCAGTAAATCACACTAATCAAATTTTTGACTACATCAATGAATCTTGAAACAAGACATGCCCCAGAGTAAACAAACAAAAAATGGTTGGAAGGCAGTGAATTCCTAGAGCTCCCCATAACAGATCTCTAAAAGAAAATGTTTTATTTTAATTAAAAGCACTTTTTGTTTCTGCTTCTTGGGATTTTTCATAATAAGCAAGTTTTTATCTATTTTGGGATTTTTCATAATCACTTTATTCCTATGGTTGGCGATAATCAATGGCGTCAAAAATTCAAGTTTTCATTAATAATCTCTGATTTTGAATTTACAATATGCATGAACTTTGAACTTGCCTGTAACTATGGCAGATCCAGCTTGCGAGGGTGACAGCTTCTGGAGAGGCTGCAGTTAGCCTGAGCCCCACATGGGGGATCAATCCAGGTGATGGTATCGCCCAAGCAACCCTTTGCACAGAGGAAATCACTTTCACGATATATTCTCTGGCCATAGCTGCAACTTCCTCCAGAAGATGGCTCTCAAAAGGGAACTGAAAGGCAACAATCAACACTGACTGTGAATCATTTGACGAAGATGAGCTTCCAGCATCATGACTTGTTACTTCGAGATTGGATACTAGATTTGTTATCCGTTGGGGACTCATCATGTCCAGCCCATGACACTGTAATGATAACAATTAGAACATGGAGCAAATAATAGCTATACAGGATTTTGACATTGACTAAAGCATCAGTTAGCATTCTTAATCATCCAATTGTTTTCAAGACATAGCACTTCACATCATACTCAATTCATCTGTAAGTTTAACTTAAAGAACAGGACTACCAAGTGACTCAGCAACCCATAAGGTAGAATTTGGAGTTTGTTAATTCCAAGTCAACAGTGGTAGAGATTATAAGACACCCTACAAGCCAGTGAGCTCAAGAGTCAAAGGTGGATTGGCTGAATGTGGAAAATGAAAGACAATGGCACTTTTCCTTGCCAATCTTTGTTTTACCACTCTCAACCCAATGTTGCCATTCAACTTATAACACAATTCGGGGTGAGAACAAAACTTCGGCAGGCACAAACAGCATAATTCTGGGCAATATTGTTCAGCTATATATGGAAGGTCTTGAAGAGTATATGTGAGGCTACTGAAATAACAGTGTTAAGAGAGTGTGGCCTTTTAACAGAACAAGCCTCCTCCATGTTCAATAAACAACAATAAACCTGGTGGCACCATTACCTTTTATTTTTTCGATATGTAAACTTATCTAAAACAAATTATTCATATTTTAGATGTGTGGTTGGCCATCCATCAGACCAGGTAAGCACAGCTCTGACTTGGCCAATCAGTTCCAGGATAACATATATCTTTTTGGAATACCGGCATAATTAACATCAAAATGAAAGCATATCAATTACATGAAAGCCAAAACTTCCAAAAATTCCATGAGAAAGAGCAAGTCAATAAAGGAATGGAGTTGATCTAAAACTTGCATCATTCAACTACATTGCAGATAAAACTTCAAAATGAGAATAGTCAAACTCAACTGTTGTAGAATCCAACGGTAACACCCGAAACCCAGAGGATAGCAGTGGAGCATCATCTCGGAGCATTGAATTAATTGGAGCAAAAATTAATTCTGAACAGGCTCCAATGGCATTATCTTCAACTCCATTACAAATCTGCACCTCAGTCAAATAGAAAGATGTGATTTATTGAGTACAAAAAGAAGAGTTGTCACTTATTGGAAATTTGTGTGCTCTCAAATTAAGAAATTCTAGTCACCCTCCATCCTTTTGTTCAGAATTATCTTGATGTCTCAAGATTTATGCTTTAAAGGGCAATACCAAGCTAGGAAGGATAGTAGGTGTAGACACAAATTTTGAAACATGAAGTGTTTCAACACATTTCAAAATTCGTGTTACAAATGTCCATTATTTAGTTTTTGGACTAAACAGGGTTGATTATTTGAATAGCAGATTCCTATTTCCAATCTGCATTCCAGATCGTTCATTATACATTTTATTTAAATGAAACCTCCGACTAATGAAGAACAAAAAAATAAACAAAAGACAAATTAAGGAAAATAAATATTTTATTGAAATTGTAGGGATTTAAAACCCTTAGATACAAAATACAATAGTTGGGTTTAGAACCATTTACCTAACGCTCGCCATCGTATCAAATGCTTGCAGTGTAGTGTAAGCTTTCAACTTCTTGTAAAGACTTCTCTCTCTCTCTCTCTCTCTCTCTCTCTCATATTTCTGATTTTCGATCCTTTTTTGTGTATCCCTCATATTTATAGAGGGCAATCCAGGTGATAAGAAAACCTCATCCTCAATTTGAATTTCAAATTGAATGATAACGCCATTTGAATTCTGAATGATAGCGCCGTTTGAATAAACGGCGTAATCATATATGATTAATCATCTATCTGATTAACCGTATTTAAAATTTAAACATAAATTTGATTGAAATTTATCTGCCAACAAATTCCCCCTCGTGACTTGCACAAGTGAATTTTTTAACTGTGTGAATCACAACAATTTGGCATTGTTGATCCCATTCAAATGGAACACCCTTTTTCATCACTCTTGAGAATGGCAAGCATCAACCCACCAAGTTAGAAATAAATCTTCCTTGTAGACCCTTCAATTCCCTTAAATTTCACGGAGGAGGCATTTCAGCAATGGCTTTAATCTTGGTAGGGTCGATTTCAATCCCTTTGTTTCGGACCACAAACCATAGAAATTTCCCTCATGAAACTCCAAATGCACATTTTAGTAGGTTCATCTTGAGCTTGTATCTTCTCAAACGTTTGAAGATTCTTCACAAATCTTCCACATAGTTTTCCTTTTCCTTTGTCTTGACAACAAGATCATCAACATAACATTCAATGGTGTCATGGAGCATATCACTGAAAATTGCAGTCATCACCCTTTGATAAGTAGCCCTAGCATTTTTTAGGCCAAAGGGCATTACCTTGTAGCAAAAGACTCCCCTTAGTGTCCTGAATTTAGTCAATTCCTCATCTTCAGGTGACATTCAGATTTAATTATATCCTGAATACCTATCCATAAAAGACAAGGTTTCATACCCAATAGTTGCATCTACAAGAAGTTCAGTGATAGGCAAGAGAAAGTCATCTTTAGGACAAGCCTCATTGAGATCACAGAAATCAATGCAAACCCTAATTTGACCATTCTTTTTCTTGTCTGCCACTATGTTTGCTAGCCAGGTTGGATATTTGACGTCCTTAATGAATCCTAAATTGATAAGCTTGTCGACTTCAGCTTCAATTTGGGCTGTAAGCTCTGGTTGACTTCACCTCTGAGGCTATTTAACTGGCAGTTTCTCAGGGTGAATTGCAAGCTTATAGACTACAATCTTTGGATCAAGACCACGCATTTCACTGTAGTTCCATGCGAATATGTCGCGATACTCCCTTAAGAAGGAAATATATTGTTAAGCCTCTTCTTCCTTTAAATTTGCACTAATGAAGGTTGGTTTATTTTCTTCTTCATCACCAAGATTTACCTCACGAAGGTCATCTACGGTGGCTTGGCCTCCTTATTCAAATTCTGTTGGTATAGGTTGAGCTTCATCTCCATCAACATCTTCCAACACCTCTTGAGTGGTTGTCATGTTCATCGAAAATTTTCCTTCATCCCTACGATAGCCTAACCCTTTTGTCCTGGTGATGATAGTACCACCTTGCTAGATAGCTTGCCTCTGTGAAGGTGTCAATGCAACGTCAAATGGTGTCACTGTTCTTGCTGGTAGTTTTTCAAGATCTAAACCAACCTTTACCAACATCTGCGTAATTTCTGCACTAAAGGTAGGCTTCTCAAAACTCGAGATGTTTTCTTCTAGCATTTGTTCAACTTTCACCTTCTGTTCAACATCTCCAAGCGAGTGGAATATGATAGGTTTCAACCCTTTTCCTTTAGGAGGGACCACGATCTTATTGCATTTCTCCACATATGTGCATTATGTCCTCCTTAATGGCAACATGAACTCACCCTTTAGATCCAAAATTGAATTTATTGGGGTTAGATCCTTTGCCCCCAGTCTCCTTTCGGACTTTGGCATGTATCGAAAAGTTTTTTTTGTCGAAACTGGGGTAGATTCTAGAGTGTCTTCAAATTCTTTGACATCTGGAGTATCTTAAGACATTTTCACATCTTTTCCCTTTCTTTGTGTAGTCCTTGTATAGAAGCAAGCATCAACATAACAGGCCTCTACTTCTCCAAACGGATCACTATTAGCCACAATTGTCACCTCTTTTCTGGGTGAAGGCACAGGGACTTGATACATTGGTGAAAAGTTGATGGTACTGCATGATGATTATGCATACACAGTCTCCCAAGCAAAGCATTGTAGAAGGTGTCTACATCAATAACCAAAAACTCAGTGCTTTCTTCAATGTCCCCAAACTTGATTTGCAGTTCAATCTTCTCCATTAGGTGTTGTTCATTCTGATTGAATCCTTGAATGACCAAATGACTTAGGCAAAGTAGTGAAAGTCGAATCCCTAATAGGTTTAAGGCCCTTCGAGGCAAGAGGTTTACAGTAGACCCTCCATCAACCATAATTCGAGAAATTATCACATCATGGATAAGGCCAATGATAAACAAAGGGCGATTATGGTCCGTCATTTCAGCACACAAGTCATTGTCACCAAAGGTTACCATAGCCATGGATGTAGTTGTCCTCTCTCGATTTCTACCCTCGATTTCCTTATGAAAGTCCTCTAGCTTGGACATGGCATATATTAAAGACTTCCGAAGCTCTGGAGACATCTTCAATGCATCATATTTGCTCAACAATGCTGGAATTTTCTTGAGATGAGCTAATACATCATAGTTCACTTGCTCTTCCTCTGGCAAAACCTGTGGAACTTCTGACGCTTGAGAGTCCTGAGGATTTCGTGATTTCCACCGGTAGGTCAAGTACATCTGGCATACTTCAGCAACAGCCTTTTCATTGACCTCAACTTCTTTTGTTCCATCACTTATTTGGACCATGTTAATTGGTCTAGCTACAGAGTGATCATCATTATCAGTCACTTCTCCATCTTCGTGGAACTGCTTTCTTCTCTCATTTCTTGGATTCTGAGAGTCATGCCTATAAAAATATTGGGATTCCACAAAACTGTTCTTCATGGCTTCCCAACTAGGCACAATAATCCCTTTTGAGGGAGCAATACTAGTCAAAGGCGATCCCATACAAAGAAAGAGCAAATTGTCTTAGGCAAAGTGCTTGATTTTGAGCTATTTCCCCACACTATTTCAAAAAATACCTAATATGTTTTTCAGGATCTCCATACCCCTCATATAGGACAAAATTCAGAAGTTCATATCCCTCGGGGAAAGGTATTTGCTCTACCTAAGGGAACAAACCCCTTGGGCAATAAGTGCCCATCTCTCAAAGATCAAGGGCAATTTCAATCTTCTGCTTAATTGTACTTTCTATGAGATCGTATGTTTGAACAGATGTACCCTCATCCTCCAAAGGTTCTGACATCTCAATTTCTATTGGCCATGGTTTATAAAATGTCCTATAGAATCAATCAGTCATGGTGTCTCAATTAGGGATTAAATTAGGTTGCAAGCTGAAGTACCAATCTGTTGCCCACCCATCCAAAGAAAGGACGAACTGCCGTTTTTACTGTGTTTCCACATTGTGCAAGAAAATAAACCAAATGAAGCCTTGGACAACCTATTCCATTATATAAAACAAAACAAGGTACTGCATATCCTCATGGGAATTGGACCCATTCGACCTAATTAGGGAAAGAATGTCCAGAAATTTAATTTCTTTCAATAATCAGATTTTGATGGGCTTTAAAATCCTCATTTTTTAAAGAAACTGTTATTTTTGCTTGATGTTCTGCTTCCCTTCTAGCTTCAATTCTTGCTTTCTCATCATCACCTAGATTGCGAATGATATATATTTCTCACTATTCAAAATTTACGTCCATAGTGATGACATTACAGGGAAAGTCAAAGTGGTCACTTGATACACTTTCTCCATCGTATGTCCTGACCAGAGATGTGTATGGCAAACTATCAGAAGAAAAGTCAAGTTCCCAATCTTCGTTAGGATCATCTATTTGAGATGACTTTGCTTGTTTATTCGAATGCTTACATACTTCATCATTTGACCTACACTTGCCATTCACCTCATCATCTTCAAAGTGCAATCATTTTCTTGCCTTTTTCACAAGCTCAGAGTCAAACCTACACCCAGTATCTCCTTATTCTGTTCCCCTAACATATTCTGGAATGTTTTGATAGTACATTGGTGATACTGGAGAATATTCTAGAGAAAAGGCTTCTGAAGCATATATTAGTGAAGCTGGTATGTACTCCAAAGAAGCTGGCATATACTCTAGGGAGTCAGGTATACAAATAGAAGATGTGATACAATCTCCTCAAACTTTTGAACAAACTTCATCCCCGTCTTCATCATCATCACTCAAAACAATGATAGTTAGGCAAGGGGTTGAAGTAAATTTTTCCTCCCTCCTTTTATCAAAGTACGTCTGCAACTTCAGAGACTGAAATTCTGAAGGCAAGAATTCCCTTAATGTGACTAGGACAAGGGGACACTGTTCTAATTGTTTATCGGGGACCAATTTCTCCCATTTTTCCTTCTTTGGGTCCTTCTTTCCTTTTTTCTTACTTACTTTAACCTTTTTCTGTTTCTTGGAAACTTTTGGTTTTTGCTTTTTGAAAATTTTTGGTACTTGTTGTGTTGTAGAAGCAACCACATTTCTAGCTTTCACTGTGACATTTCGCATCTTCCTCATGTTTTTCGATTGATAAACAACCCATTCACCTTCATTATCATTGTCGACAATGATTGGGTTAGTAGATACTTTCTCTTGAGGAGGGAGCTCAATAATTTTAGAGTCCAGAAGTTCTTGAATTTTATTTTTCAGAACAAAACACTCCTTTATCGGATGGCTAATCAAACAATGGTAGGGGCAATACTTTGGATCGTTCGCTTTTCCTACCACATGTGGTCTTTTCACCTCAGGGAGAGCAATCAATTTTTGCTCCTACAGAGCTTCAAATAAGCCTTCAACCAGATCATCCGCGAAAGAATATTTCTTCTCCAACATTTCTTTCATAGTCACCCTTTTGAATTCCTTGGGCATTTTAGCCCCAACTACAACAGGACCCTTCTTTCTGGTTTCAACTATGGCTGCGGTTAAAGACTCAACCCTTTCAACCACCCTAGACCTCCTTCAGTTAGCCAGATGCAACTCTATATCATGAGCTTTAGTGCATAGATCGTTGAACCCTTCAAAAGTTTGAGCCATAAGAGCTGTAGAGAGCTCATGTCGGAAGTTATTAAGGCACATCTGAATTAACTCTAATTGCGTGAACTTTTGAGGGCAAGCAAATGTCAAAACTCGCCACCTTGTAATGAAATCTTTAGGCTCATTGTCACGTTGCTTGGTTTCAATCAATTCTAGTACTCCGACTTGCCTTGTGTGTTGCAAAACTGTTTAAGGAACTCCTTCATCATGGAATCCCAATTTGGGATTAATCCCTCAGGAAAGTTAGTATACCATGCAAATGCAGAACTTTCAAGTGATTAGAGAAATAGTTGTAGGCAAAGGGTCTCATTCTAGGCTATCGGCCTGCATCTTGAAAGAAAGTGAGCCACATGTTGTCTTAGATCTCCTATCCCATCAAACATTTTGAAATCCGGTTGGGAAAAACCAGAAGGAAATGGAACAGCATCTACCCATGTTGGGTAAGGCTTTGTAATTACTCGAAAGTTCTCATCATCTTTCTCTTTGACTTTCTTTACTTGTCTCCTCACCATATCATCAATCATGACCATGAGCATTAGGTTCATACCACCACTGGTTAGATCAAAGTAACAAGGACCATTGCCCCCCAAGGCTAGTGTGCTTTGTACATCTACAAATGTCCCTACTACAGGTTGTGCCATTTGTTTGGGTGCACTTCTTGTTCCTGTCATTTAGGCCTGCAACTGTAGCATTTGCTCCAACATAACAGCCACTTCCCATTCTCTTCTCTTAAGTTGTTCTTGTAGGGCCACCACTTTTTCCTTGAGACCCTGTTGGCCTTGCTGGACCTGCGAATTTTCGCCTTCCTTTTCGACATCAGTCATCATAACTGCAACAGCTTTGTTAACATCTCTCAAATCATCGTTTTCAGATGAGTTAGAAGAGATAGAATCATCTTGTTCATATAAAGGATTATCAATCCCCACAGCATTACTTACATTTGAAGCATCTGACTGCGATGCTTTGTTCTGAACCTCACAGGTCATAGACCTTGTTACAGGCCCTTTTCTTATTCCCTCTATAGATAATTGCATCAAAGAAGAAATATTTTCCAAGGGTCGTTTACCCTCCGCCTTTGAGAGGCTTGACTTTCCAGTCAAGTCCGATTCTATAGTTCTTCCTAGTGTAACAATAGGACTTTCAATTTGTTTTTGGCGTTCATCTTTCGAGAGAGCCTTTTCAACAGCTCCTACAACATTTGTCGCCACTGTTCTTTGTCCCAGTTTCTTTAAGGCCTTATTCTTCCTTCGCCTTTGTCTTTTCGAAATTGGACTATCTAATAACATATCAAGTCGAGCTTCTAGGGGCATAGAAGAAGCAATTTGCGTTTTTGCAAATTCCTCCCGTTAATATTGATTCAAACCCCGTTGGGCCAACAAGTGCTCCTTTTTTTGATGTGGCCCCTCAGAAATGATTGTATTCTGAATAGGCAAATTTCGTGCCTTGGACAAAACTGTCAATTCCTAGGCTGCAATTGTTTTTTCATATATAGAGGCGGTTGTTTTTCCATCAATAGGAGTTTGGGTCATTACCCTCCTTCCAATAGCCCTGATGATAGCCATGTTTTCAGTAGAGGCCCTCCTTTGGGCAGACTCTACCACTCAGTCTTCTACCCTTATAAGTAGCTGGGCCATAACATTTTGTGTTGCTCCCGCTAAAGCTGCAACAAAGGCCGTAGTTGTAACTCAATTAGCCTCCATTGCCTAGATTAGAAAGCTCTTTGTTTAGGCTGTGGCCCTCACCATTGCATACTGCTTCTCATAATCTTCAGCAATCTTTTACAAATTTTCAACTTTTTGAAGAAGTGTGACCTTCTTCATAACACCAGTTACCTTTGGGACAGCCAAGAGCATTTGCTCCGGAGCCCTTTGGGCGACAGATGCTGGGGAAAGAAATGCATCTTTCCAGGATTTCGCTAATTCTACCTTTAGGACAGCCACAAGCATTCGCTCCAGAGCCCCTCAAGTGATGGGCGCTATCCCCATCCTTCGTGATTTCAGAACCACCGAAGTGTAAGTTAGCCTCTTGACAAGTACTTCAGCATTCTTCTAACAAAAGAATACGTCAGTAAGTTTCAAATATATATATATATATATTTTTTTTTGGTTCTTCAAAAGATGGGAGGAGAAATAGGTCCCACTGGGCATACCAGAATTTGTAGAAACAAATTTTGAAACATAAAGTGTTTCAATACATTTCAAAATTCACGTTACAAATGTCCACTATTTAGTTTTTGGACTAAACAGTGTTGATTATTTGAATAACAGGTTCCTATTTCCGATCTGCATTCCAAATCGTTAATTACACATTTTATTTAAATGAAACCACCAATTAATGAAGAACAAAAAAATGAACAGAAGACAAATTAAGGAAAATAAATATTTTATTGAAATTTTTGGGATTTAGAACCCTTAGATACAAAATACAATAGTGGGTTAGGAACGCTTTACCTAACGCTCGCCATCGTATCAGATGCCTGAAATGTAGTGTAAGCTTTCAACTTCTTCTTGTAACGACTTCTTTAGCTCTTAATTTCTCTCTCTCTCTCTCTCTCTCTCTGATCTTCGTACTTTTGATTTTCGATCCTTTTTTGTGTGGTGATCCCTCATATTTATAGAGGGCCTCATCCTCAATTTGAATTTCAAATTGAATGATAACACCATTTGAATTTTGAATGATAGCGCTATTTGAATTTAGGCATAATCATATCTGATTAATCATCTATCTGATTAACCGTATTTAAAATTTGAACATAAATTTGGTTGAAATTTATGTGCCAACAGTGGGCGTCGTAGGACGAGATGGTGGGATCTAAAAGGGGATAAATTAGAAATATTTAAAAATAGAATGGATATAAAAGGTACTTGAGACTTGGAAGATGATGCTAACACTATGTGAAACTCAATGACCAATTGTATAAGGAGAATCTCAAGGGAAGTCCTTGGAGAGTCGACAAGAAAGGGGGTCTCTAAGGAAATTTGGTGGTGGAAGGAGGAGGTTCAAGTGATAATAAAGACGAAAAAATAGTGTTTTAAAAAGTAGCAGAAAGATAAAACTGAGAAAAACCTTAAGAATTACAGATTGGATAATAAGAAGATCAAAAAAATAGTGAGAGAGACTAAGTTGAAAGCCTATAATAATCTATACATTAGACTAGATAGTAAAGAGGAAAAGAAGAGAATATATAAAATTGCTAAGATAAGAGACAAGAAAACAAGAGATTTTAATTAGATTAAGTGCATCAACAGTGAGAACTCTAAGATGTTGATGAAGGATAAAAAGATTAAGGAGAGGTGGAAGAACTATTTTGAGAAGTTAAATGAGGAACATGGAGAAAAGTCAAAAGGGGAGAAGTAGCCAGTAATAAGGAAACCAAGATTAGAGATTCTATCGCAGGATTAGGAACTTTGAAGTGAAGATTGCACTTAAGAAGATAAAATCGAATAAAACTTTAGAACCCGATGATATCCCTATTGAAGCTTGGAAATGTTTGGGTAAAAAGGGGGTTGTTTAGTTGACTAGGTTATTTAGCAAGATTTTGTTGACTAAGAAAATGCCAGAAGAGTGGAGGAAGAGTATTGTAGTGCCAATCTATAAGAATAAAGGCGATATCCAGAATTGCAACAACTATAATCAAGCCGATATGTCATATAATGAAAGTGTGGAAGAGAGTGATGGAACGTCGATTGCAAGATATAACAAAGGTGTCAAAGAATTAATTTGGATTTATGTCTGGTAAGTCAACAATGAAAGTAATCTATCTTTTGAGGCGAATAATAGAAAAGTATAGAGAAAAGAAAAGAGGCTTTCATATGGTTTTTATCGATCTTGAAAAAGCATATGACAGAGTGCCTCGGGATATAATCTGGTGGGTGTTAGAGAAGAAAGGGGTGACAAAAGGTTACATTGATGTGATTAGGGACATGTATGAAGGTGTGGTGACCACTATTAGATCATCTGCTAGAGAGACAAGTGAATTTTCAATTACTGTAGGATTACACCAAGGATCAACCTTAAGTCTTTATTTTTATGGATGAGTTGACAAGAAATATTCAAGATGATATGTCATGGTGTATGTTTTTTGCAGATGATATCGTGTTAGTGGATGAGGCAAGAGGAGTATACACTAAGTTGGAGACTTGGAGAGAAACACTTGAATCTAAAGGATTTAGGATAAGCAGAACTAAAACAGAATACATGGAGTTTAATTTTAGTAATAGTTAGAATGGAAGCAAAGGAAAAGTGAAGATTGAGAACTAAGAACTACCTAAAAGTGAACATTTTTGTTATTTAGGATCGATTATCACAATGGCTGGGGAGATTGGAGCAAATGTGGTTCATAGAATTAAGGCAAAGTGGCTTAAGTGGAGGAGTGCACCTAGGGTACTGTGTAATAAACTAGTACCCACTAGATTAAAAAGAAAGTTCTATAAAACAGCTATTAGACCGGCGATATTGTATAGAACGGAATGTTGGACAACTAAGAAACCACATGTAGATTGTTAGAATATAATATGTAAAGTGTTGCTTTAATAATTAGGTTAATATAATAATTAGTATGCTTTAATAATTATGTTTTCTCTTTTGGCTTGTAAGCTTGTAACTCCTCTATATAAAGGAGCCCCTCACCATTTGTAAAATAGAACATTCAATACATCAATATATATATAATTTATTCTCTCCCTTTCTCTATACAGTTATTCTAACATGATACCAGAGCAATAGGTTAGCTCTTGGTGATCTTCACCTTCCGGCGGGCAGCAACCTTGCCTTCACCGCCCGCCAGACCTCAACCAATTGAAACCTCCATCAACTCCATTACCTTCTGGTCCATCATCTCCAACAGCAGGTTCTGCAAGTTCAACCCCCTAGTACACGCATCGAATCAGATTTCTTCAACATTGCAGCTGGTTGGAGCAAGCTTCTCCTTACATTCTGACCTTTTGGATTGTATGTCTTGGCATTGTTGAATGTCAATCTCACATCCGAAGCAAAATCCAGCGGCCATCCATACTCTTTCTTACTGAGCCTTGACTTCACAGTCCCCAGATCCATTGGTTGCTTGATGATCTGGTGGTAGTCGTGAAGCCCAAAACCAACCACATCAACAAGTGTATTGAAAACCCAACCATGCTTATGCTTCATCCATTTTCCCACGATCAGTCCGCGTCTTCTCATCATGCTCGTCACCAGCTTATCCATCTGCAAACCCATCGCCACATGCCGCTTCGGATCTCTACCACACATGGCAGTTTATGATCCATGCATGAGCTTGACTCCAACTAGACAACCACAATCTCTCTCTCTCTCTATCTGAACCAGCGGACTAGCCCGTTGGCCCTTGCACCTCAGATATGTCAAGGTTTAACTCTCCCCACGCGAGCATGTGGAAGACGGTCACACTTTGCACCTGGTTGTGAGACAAATACCATCATTATTGGAGAGCTCTTTTGATCCAGCAACTGATCCCGCATCAGGCACTATCCGCCAAGACCTGATCTCTCTCTCTCTACTCAAGGGCACATCCTTATGACCCTCATGCTTCCCTCAGATGCTGCCTTAATAGCAGCTTTGATTTCATCGTAAGTAGCCCTCTTTTCCAGCCTCACAGTGAGGTCACGGAAAGCCATTCCAGTCAATTTTCCCCATTAAGTGCAGGCAGCACCTTACCAACAGCCTTGGCAGCTCCAGTGCTGCTAGGAATGATATTGAATGAAGCAGCTCTTCCACCTCTCCAGTCCTTGCTTGATGGTCCATCAACAGTTTTTTGTGTGGCTGTGATGGAGTGCACGGTGGTCATGAAACCCTCACCACACTCCACTCATTCTCTCCAAGTGATCTAACTTTTTATTATTATTATTATTATATCAAATAATCAATACACTCATGTTTCCCACTGACAGTGTCCACTTTTGAACCCATCCCCACTTCTTTATTTATTTTTTATTTTTGATCAATTTTCCTGTGCCTTTCACCACCGCTTTTGACCCAAAACATTTTCAACCCAACATTTCTCCTTCACCTTTTGCACCCCCACTCACCGACTACCTCACCACAAAATAGAATACCTTTCTTTATTTTATCTTATCTTTCTTGTGTCCTGTGTTTTTTGTGTGTGTGTCCAGCGTGTGTCTCTCCCCCATACCACCATACCCACCGTTTCTTCCTCTTGTATTTTATCCTATTTTATTTTCTTTTATCACAAGCACAACAATATCCAATACTCAAAGTGCCAGCATACCATCACAGCCTATTATTCACAAACCACCAAATTCAAGTTCTACATTTCCATTGCAATACCAGAGCATTACCAATACATCACACACACACACACATAAAAATAAATAAATAAAAAAATACACAAACCAAAACAATCTCCAACCACCCCCACAACCACCACAAAAAAACCGACCTTACTTTTTCACCTCTTCCATTGTTCTCTTCTTCTTACTTTTATCTTGGGAGTCCCGTGCCAGCCCGGTCTCAGTGCTTCCTAGTCCACCGAACACGTTCACTCCCCCCTGCTCCTCCACCGCAGCATATGGCGGACCTCCGAATCAGAACATAACCGTGGCCTTCCGCTTCAACTCCTTGTTTTCCGCCTTCAGCACACATATCTCTGTTCGCGCATCATTGTACATGCGCTGGAGCAGAGCCAGTTGGGCGTTTAACTATTGCACCTCATTTGTCCTACTCTGAAGCCGGTGCGACAAGTTTGTGACCGCAGTCATGGTCTCCACACATGACTTCAATGTATAATGATTGGCCTCAATATCCGATTGCGCTGCCATTATTTGCTCCACAGACAGCATAGGAAAGTTCAACGGAGCAAAACCAGGGGCGCTTGGTTGAGGTTCAAGGGCAATCGCACCGGTTATCTCTCTTGTAGACTCGTTGAGGTCTGGAAAGAGAGTGAGTAGACCACGGGAAGAAGAGGCCATGTTCTGGGTTGCTGAATGGGAAGAAGAGGCCATGTTCTGGGTTGTTGAGTGTTTCAGAGAAGTAGCGATTTCAGACTGGTAATGTCAGAAAGGGTTGGTTGCAGAGTGTTTCAGAACGAAGATGTTCAGAGGTTTCAGACTAGTTTGGTTTGCAAAATGGTTTGCTTACAAGCCTCAGCCTTCGCCTCGGTTTATATAGACAATGACGAAGAGGAGGACATGACGCTCTGTCGGTCACGTGCATCGCCGCGTGTCCGGCACAACTTTTGATGGCTCGCCGCTCGACGATTTCTGTCGGGCACGACTTTTGATGATTTGGGCGCGCTTTTTGAGGGCGCGACTTTTGCTGGCTCAATATATATATACATATATATCTTTTGGGCAGCCTCTATACACAAACATACAGTGTATTCTATATGGGTCCGACAAGACTCTGTAAACTGTCCCGACATTGATTCCTGTTAGCTTCTACTTGGGTCCAGAAAACTCTGTAAACTGTCTCGATATTGATTCCGGTTAGCCACTACAAGGGTCCGGCAAGACTCTGTAAACTGTCCCGACATTGATTCCGGTTAGCTTCTACATGGGTCCGGCAAGACTCCTTAAACTGTCCCGACATTGATTCCGGTTAGCTGCTACAACGGTCCGACACAACCATACAGTGTCTTCACTAACGGTCTGACACGACCATACAGTGTCTCCTATCCTATTTTATTTTATTTTATTCTTTTGTTTTGTTACTCTCTCCAAACTCAAATTGGTTGGTTCCTATCCTCCTTGAGTTTGAGGGGGACTGTTAGAATATAATATGTAAAGTGTTGCTTTAATAATTAGGTTAATATAATAATTAGTATGCTTTAATAATTATGTTTTCTCTTTTGGCTTGTAAGCTTGTAACTCCTCTATATAAAGGAGCCCATCACCATTTGTAAAATAAAACATTCAATACATCAATATATACATAATTTATTCTCTCTCTTTCTCTATACAGTTATTCTAACATAGATAAGATGAGTGGTGCTGAGATGAGAATGCTAAAGTGAATGTGTAGCAAAACTAGAAAAGACAGAGTTAGGAATGAGCAAGATTTTAAAAAGCGGCCACAATTGTTACATAACGGCGTTACGTTACGTAACGGCAGTAACAGTCCGTTAGACACCGTTATACTCTTTTACAATATTCTAAATAGCTTCATTTTCCCAAGAAAAAAAAATAAAAGCTTAAAAATAAACAAAAATCAAATACTCAAGTGATCTAAGTCCAAAAAAAAAATCTTATATGAATTTTTTTCTTTATAATATTTTTTTAAAAAAATTTATGACACATTTTTTATTTTATAATCCTTTCATTTAATAATTGTGAATATTTTTTATTCAGTTAGTTTAAGTGTTGGTAAAAAATAATTTGTAGACATTTAAAATCAATTATTCTTAAAATCATTAACTATTGAAATAAAATGTAAAAAGCTCCTTTTACAGTGATTTGAAAATATGAAATATATTAGATCATACTTATAAATTAACAAAAATTGATCAAATTTATTTTAAATCCCAATAAATGTGATTCTAAAATAAATAAATAAATATATATATGCATATTGATAAGTTTCCTTCAAATTGTGTGAAAAATTTTTAAAAAAATCATGGTTCCGATTACCGCAACCGTTGCGCTATGGTCTTTACACCCGCAACCGCTACCGCGTCACTACAACCACTTTTCAAAACCTTGGGAATGAGTATACTCATGAATGGGTAGGAGTAGTACCGATAGAAGATAAGTTGAAAGAGAATACATTGAGATGGTTTGATTATATACAGTAGAGACCAATAGAGACAGTAGTAAAGAGATGCAATACAGTGACGGTAGATGGAAATGTTAGGGGAAGGGGCAGACCTAGATTGACGTGGGCGAGTGCAGTAAATATTGATATGAATCTCTTTAATTTGACTAACTAAATGGCCATTGATAGAGTCGAATGAAAAAGAAAGATTTATGTAGCCAACCCCATTTGACAATACTTAAAGGCTTGGTTTTGGTTTGGTTTAGACATGTGCAGGTAAATGATCAAATCAATCCAAATACCTAGAATCAGAAGATTTGTCGAGTATGCATATCTACATATTCTTTTCATACATTCATTAAACTTGCAAGAAAATTATCTTAATTTATGTTTACATAAAAGAGAACAAATTATAGTCCAAGGTTTTTTTTTTGGGGGGGGGGAAGGAGATTGTTCAAAAGATGCAGTAGAGAAAACCTGCAAAAGATGTATCTCTTGAAATAGGACTGAATTTTTTTTGCTGAGACCACGACCTTCAAGTCGAATCATTTCCAAAATCTGTGACGCAAAATAAGAATTACAGTGAAAGACTGTAGGAAATATACAAATGCAATGAAGAAAAACTAAAATTGCAATAATTCTCTGTGATGAATGTCAAGTTATAAAAGAAAGCATTCACGCTCAGCTGGTTAATTGAGTTTGATTAGGTAGAAATGTACGGTCTCTTCCACCGAAACTTAAAATGATGCATTTTGGGAACACAAGTTCTGTGAATCAATTCAGCATGTGTCCCTAATCACTATGGAAGCAGAAAGCCAAAAATAGACATATTGCACCAAGAAAGAGAAGAAAAACAAAACAAAACAAAACGAAATGAAAGTATTTATAGTATATTTCCTTCTATTGTTACTTCATTTGTATGCCAAAACAGACCAGGAAACAATAAAAAAATATTTTTTTGAAAAAAAAAACAAACAAACAAACTGTCAAACATGAACTAACCTCCTCATCATCAACAGTGTGACCAAGCAGCATGCTACTGGAAGAAAAATCGAATGTGTATGATCCTGGCAATGCAAATGAGCCAGCTTTCAATGAAGCAGCAGAATATGCATCAATGCTCAAATCAGCCCACTCAGTGCGGTGCTCTCTCAGGAATCGAACCAGCAATGCAGAAGAAACATTCTGAAAAATGGAATATAGACCATCTCAATTTCACTGAGCCAGAGAGCTGAAAATGTTGATGCCATACCTTACCAACAATGACCATCAACAATGTTATAATGTCACAATCAATAAGACAATCACTGGGTTCATATATAATCATATACCGATCATAGTATCAGTGGTCCTAGTATAATGAGTACAATTTAAATGCTGCAAAGCTTTGAAAAAGCAGTTTATAATCATACATTGAATTATGCTGTTTTCTATAAGATTGTCCAAATCCAAAGTGGGTGATATATTCTACCAAGTCAAAGAGTTTAAAATTAGCAGGAGTTTTGTTGAGTTTCCATTGACAAGCGAATCAGAGCATTGCTCATTTTCAATTCTCAGTATCTGACATTTGGAGAAGGGCTAATTTGTTGATCAGAGCATGCATCAGTAAGCAGAAGCTATCTTTTCTTGTGATTAGCAGATATCCTGGCAGCATACTATTCAATAAAAAATAGTTGTATTTGTAAGTTCCTAAATAAACTTGTATATTCAACTTATATTATTTACAAACAGTTCATCAGTTTATATAGTCCTAAATCTACGATTGAAAAAGGAAATACATTCCTATTTACACCACCACAATCTTGCCTAATTTGCCTAATTCCTAATATACACAAGTATGCCATATATACATATATTGCCATATATACATATATTGCCATATATACATATATTCTCACACCCCCGCTCAAACTCAAGATGTTTTAGCAAAAAACATGGAGAGTTTGCTAAGAAGAAACTGAAACCGAGCGGTAGTGTGAGTCTTGGTAAAGAAGTCCGTAAGTTGCAAAGCCGAGGAGACAAAAGGAAGTAAGATAAAGCCAGACCGCAGATGCTAGCGGACAAAGTGACAATCAATCTCAATGTGTTTGGTTCGTTCATGGAAGAAAGTATTGTAAGCAATCTGAATAGCACTGCGGTTGTCACAATAGAGAGAGGTTGGAGAAGACCGAGGTACACCCAAATCAGAGAGAAGACAACGAAGCCAAACAAGCTCAGCAGTAGCATGAGCCATAGCATGGTACTTAGCTTTGGCAATAGAACGAGCAACAACAATTTGTTTCTTGCTTTTCTAAGAGATCAAAGAATCGCCAAAAAACATACAAAATCCAGAGGTGGACTTGCGATCATTAACATCACCAGCCCAATCAGAATCAGCATAGGCCACCAAATCTAAAGAGAAAGTAGAGTACAACAGTAAGCCCTGAAATATAGTACCCCTAAGATAGCGAAGAATGCAAACCAAAGCAGCTCAATGGGTAGAGCGAGGAGCAGAAACGAACTGACTAACCACATGAACAGCATAAGCAAGATCAAGGCGAGTGACAGTCAAATAAACTAAATAACCCACAAGCTCACGAGAGGAAGTGGGATCATCCAAAGGGAGGGACACCATCAATAGAGTTGAGCTTCACATTAAGCTCAATAGGTGTATCAGAAGCCTTAGTATCAGTAAGACCGGCACGTTGAATAACCTCATTAGTATACTTGGCATGAGACAAAAAATAGCCCTTTGGAGAAGAGGCAACCTCAATACCCAGAAAATACCGCAATGGACCCAGATCCTTCATTTCGAAGGTGCGAAAAAGATGTTGCTTCACCTCAGAGATAGTAGAAAAGTCAAAGCTAGTGATGATCATATCATCCACATAGAGTAGGAGAGCAACAAAACCAGCCGAGGTATGTCCAAGAAACAAAGCAGAGTCAGAAGCAGAAAGATGAAACCCAAGCTCAGTAACAGCAGTCTGAAGCGACCATACCAAGCACGAGAAGACTACTTCAAACCATACAGAGCACGCCGAAATGACAAACTTGCCCAGAGGAGTGGAGAAGACCAAGGGGAGGACGCATGTAGACCTCCTCAGTGAGATGACCGTTAAGAAAAGCATTCTTAACGTCCATCTGATAAAGAGGCCAATATCGAACAGCAACAACAGAAATCAAGGTACGGACAGTAGTCATCTTGACAACAGGGGCAAATGTCTCCTCATAATCAATACCATACTCCCGTGAGAAACCTTTGGCTACCAGACGAGCTTTGTAACACTCAAAAGAACCATCAGAATGAGTCTTGACTTTGTAGACTCATTTGCAACCAACCAGATTCTTACCAGCAGGCAAAGGAACCAACTTCTAAGTACTGATTTTCTGTAAAGCAGACAACTCATACTCCATAGCTTGAACCTAATGAGAATCCTGACAAGCCTCCTTGTAAGACTGAGGTTCTGAAAAAGAGTGAATAACAAACAAAAAAGTATGATAGGAAGTAGAAAAACATGTATTAGACCAACACAACCTGTTTGGCGGATGACGCGCTCAAGTAGGATATCGGTGTGTAGCAGGATCAGAGTCATCAGAAGTAGGAGGATCAACAGCAGGGGTAGAGACAACCGATGGAGGAGGAGCCTTGCGACGAGAATAAACTAACAATGGATGAGGAGAAGAAACCGAAAGAAGAGAAGCAGCCAGAGGTGAAGCAAGAGGAGAAGATGGAACAAGCTCAGGAGGAACTGTGGAGATGTACTCATCAGACGGGACCTCAGAAGGAAATGGATCAATATGAACCAAATCCTCTTTGGAAACTAGGGCAGTGAGAAGAGGAAGCTAAAAGTAAGGTAGACGTTCGAGAAAATAAACATGACGGAAGACATAAAGACGACTGAAAACAAGGTAGTAACACCGATAGCCTTTCTGAGTAGGACTATAACCCAAAAAAACACAGAGGACAGACCGGGCACTAAGTTTGGTCCTATCTTTGCGGGGAAGAAAGATAAAACAGGCAGACCCAAACACACGAAGGAGGGAGTAGTCAGGAATTTGGGAGAACAAAGCCTCATAAGGAGACCAGCCAGAAAGAAGGGGAGTAGGCATGCGGTTGAGAAAAAATGCACCACTAAGAACTACCTCTCTCCAGAATGGAGCCGGAACTAAGGCAGAGAAAAGAAGAGACCTAGCGGTCTCAAGGAGGTGACGGTATTTACGCTCAGCTCAACCATTTTGGACAGGTGTATCTGTACAGGAAGTTTGGTGAATGGTACCCAAATTGGCCAAATACTCACAGAACTTATTTTTAAAATATTCCTCACCCAAGTTAGACTGTGATACTTTAATTGTAGACCCAAACTGAGTAGTAATCATAGACTGAAAGGTACAATATATCTAATAGAAATCGAACTTATAAATCATAAGATAAACCCAAGTGTAACGGGTGCAGTCATCAACAAATGACACATAGTATGCAGAACCCCCTTTGGTGAGAACAAGAGAAGAACCCCAAACATCACTATGAACTAAAGAAAACGGTATATCATATATAAAAGTACTTTTACGAAAAGGTAAGGCTGTCATTTTGACAAGTTTACACCCCTGACATTCAGTAAGTTCACTAGGAAAAACTTTACCTAATATACCTGACTAAGCTAAAGACCGTAAGCGGTCAGCAGACAAATGCCCTAATCTAGAATGTCACAAGTAGAAAGGATTGGACAACAAATCTAACTAAAAAGAGGAAAAAGCAGTTTAAGAAGTTGTCATAGGCTGATGCAAGCTCTCTACCATATAGAGGTCTCCAATTCTACAGCCAGGACCAATCTGTTGCTTGGACATCCGATCTTGCACAGAACAGATAGAAGAAGAAAAAATAACATCAAAACCGGAGACATCAAGCTGACTGATAGATAATAAACTGACAGATAACTGAGGAACATAAAAGACAGATGGAATAGAGACATCAGATATAGCAGACGGTAAGACAGACCCAACAGATATAACAGACATACTAGACCCATTAGCAACATTAACAATAATAGGAAAGGGAGGGGGAGTACAATTTTGAAGTAAAAAGAGATGGGGAGTTATATGATGAGAGGCACAAGAGTCAAAAATCCAGACAGAGGAAGAGATACTTGAAGAAGTCCCAAGCAAACCTGAATGAAGAGAGGAAACAATGGAGGTAGACGGGAATGGCTGGGAGGTAGACAGTGTATGCTGAAGTTGACTAATCTAAGCACTTAAGGAAGTCAAGTCAAGATCAAGAGCTGGAGCAAATGCAATAAAACCAGCGGGAGCCTGAAAATTACTCAGAGAATAAGGGCAAAACTGGGTCCGAGACTGCTGAGAAGACGAGCTAGACAAGCATCCCTTCTTGGGACAATGATACTTCTAATGGCCCCTCTGATGGCAGAAGGCACACTCATCCGAGGCCAAAGACATCATAATAATAACCAAAAAATTGAGGGGTTCAATTGTAATAACCCAAAATAGAACAAAATAGCCAAACCAAAAGTTCAAGTCTAATAACCAAAAAATTAAGGGGTTAAACTGTAATAAACCAAGAATAACCTAACAAGTTCAATGCTGTGTGAATCAGAAGTTGAGCTAGGGCAGAGAACAGAGACTGAGGAAGAGCTTCGACGTTGAGCGACAAACCAAACCAAACACAAACCAAAAACGACCTTCGCGTCAGACAGAGGGTCAAGAGAGAGAGAGGCGCCTTCGTGAACCTAGCAAACCAGAAGAGGCAGAGGTTGTAAGCAACAGACCTTCGCGTCAGAGAGAGAAACGTCGTGAGCCAAAAATGAGAAAGAGGCGAGAGTCGGCGACGACAAGCGAGATGAAGAGCCAAACAGAGAGACTAGATTGTACGGAACCCTAGCCACTACGAGATCAACGATCATGTTGCTCTGATACCATGTAAGTTTCTGAATAAACTTGTCTATTCAACTTATATTATTTACAAACAGTTCATCAGTTTATATAGCCCTAAATCTACAATTGAAAAAGGAAATACATTCCTATTTACACCACCACAATCTTGCCTAATTTGCCTAAATCCTAATATACACAAGTATGCCATATATACATATATTGCCATATATACATGTATTCTCACAGTATTCTTCACAACGTTTACTATTTCATAATAACAAATGGAAAAAACTACAGATTGAATGGACTTATTACAATATTGAGGCTGGTATTCAAGGTTTTGAAAAAAGCGGTTCTTGACGCAGATAGCGATTCTTGAGGTGTAAACAGTAGCATAACGGTCTTGATACCTAACTATAATTTTTTTTATTTTTCGCACAATTTGAAGGGAACTTATCAATATGCATATATATATATATTTCAAAATCACATTTATTGGGATTTAAAATAAACTTTGATCAATTTTTGTTAATTTTTAAGTATGATCCAATATATTTCATATTTTCAAATCACTGTAAAATGAGCTTTTTACATTTATTTCAATAGTTAATGATTTTAAGAATAATTGATTTTAAATGTCTACAAATTATTTTTTACCAACACCTAAACTAACTGAATAAAAAATATTCACAATTATTAAATGAAAGGATTATAAAATAAAAATTGCGTCATAAATTTTTTTTTTAAATTATAAAAGAAAAAAAATTCATATAAGATTTTTTCTTTGGGCTTGGATCACTTGAGTATATATATATATATTTTTTTTTGTAAGCTTTTGTTTTTTTCTTGGAAAAATGAAGCTATTCAGAATATTGTAAAAGAGTGTAACGGTGTCTAATGGACCATTACCGCCGTTACATAACACCAAAACGGCCATATTTTCATCACACTGCTATAGCGACCGTAACGGGTAGCGGTAACCATCACAACCGTTACGTAATGGCATTACGTAACGGTTGCGGCCGCTTAACTTCCCACTCTTCCCGAACCTCATCAAACCTCGCCTAGGTGATATTTTCAAGAAAACATGGTCACCTACCTCAAACGCCAAAGGCCTCCTCCTACAGTCGGCATAACTCTTTTGGCGACTCTGGGCTATAACAAGCCTTCTACGGATAAGCTCAATCTTCTCCGTTGTCTCTCTAACCAACTCCGGGCCCAACAAAGGCGCATCACCCACCTCGGCCCAACACACTGGAGATCTACACGGTCGGCTATACAAGGCCTCAAACGGTGCCATACCGATACTAGACTGAAAGCTGTTGTTGTAGGCAAACTCCACCAATGGCAAGTGCCTCTCCCACGTCCCATTAAAGTCAAGGACACAACCTCGAAGCATATTCTCAAGGATCTAATAGTACACTCGGACTGCCCGTCAGTCTGAGGATGGTAAGTCGTACTAAAGGTCAACTTTGTGCCCAAGGCACTTTGCAAACTCTGACACAACCTAGCAGTAAAACAAGGATATCTATCTGAGACGATCGTCACTAGGACCCCGTGCAACCTCACTATGTCCCGAATATACAAATCGGCAAGATGATTTACCGAATCTCTCACGCGCATAAAACCTTGCCAGTATTCTTTGATAATTTAAATGGTTAAATAATAATATGTATTTTATAAAGTCTTACGCAAAAGTGTCAAATTATACACAGACACGTCATTAATATAAAATGTTGTAACCACAGGATCATTAATTGCTACCATTAAAAGTTCCTTAGCACTTCCATTCAAGTTTTCTTGGTCGTCAACTTTGAAACAACTTAATTATATTTTATTATCTTAGCCTCAGACTACAATTTTGCTGAGTACGCAGATTTCCTGGAAAAATCATGATATGTGGAGATGCACCTCACTACCTCTCTGATTATGATGGAAATAAATGGAAAATATAATAATACAGACAGCATTACTTAAATTTCTATTTTAAAACTCACTGGGAGTAGTGTGGAGGCTTTCACACAAAGGATTCCTCCAACTAGAGGTTGAGAATCAACAGGATCTGAAATGGTCCCAAAATTCTTGGTTGTGTTAATAGAAATTATTAAATCTTCAGCAGAACCATAGCTCATCAACGACCAGCCATCATTATTGAATCCACTGACCGCATCATTGAAGCCCCTAAAAGCAATCAACAAACAGATAAACAGAAAAAGGACAAGCTGAGAAACTTGAAGATAGAATGACTAATGTAAAGATAGATGCATTTATGCAAAAACATGATGTTCATGTTTGTACATGTAAATATGAATAAACAGCAAGACAAAGATGCATGGAGACCAGAAGATTTTGTAGATATTACCTGCTCAATCTTTGGCTGAAGGATCGTAAGGGAGGTTCCTTGCCATGTCCTACCTCACAACTTCTTTCTCGAGCTATTCTCCTAATGTAATGCAGTGCCTGCATTAAAAAAAGTCTTAATTAGTTCCTCCAAAATTTGAAATGATGTTTTAACTTTAAAAAGGAAAAAGTGAAGGCTATTACAGTTAAGATTGCTTGTTCAACAGCAAAGTTCAGACCATAAAACATGACAACTACAGTGAATAGGCCGACACATTCATGCTTAGAACGGAGTGAATAGGCCAGACTCTTGAAATATTACCAATTTAAAAGTTATCAACATTAGTAACTCATCAATATATGTTGTCCTAGCATGCAACTTCTATAGTCCAGCACAAAAGTTAGACAGTAGAATATTTTCTGATAAGAGTAGAGACTTCTAGTCAGCATTTAGTCAAGCGTCCGGAGGTTAAGATCCTACATTTTGTGACAATCTGGGAAGAGAGTATTTTCAAAAAGTAGGCAAACAAGTAGGGCCTTGGCATCAATGGTACTTAGCATTAGTAACAATGTATTTTTTTTATTTTTTTCATTTTTTTGAGAGAGAGAGAGGATCAAGTCATTAACATGATTATATCATACATCTTATAAATCTACAGCAGGACTGTGCAAGAATTGCATTGCTTATGCAAAAAGCAAGATGTGATTAAGTCTTATGAACATTCGTCACTTACAGCAACTGTCATCTTCTGTGCAACAAGTTTGGATGATTCATAAAGAGGCCGAAGCTCCTCAGGAGCAGTCAATGCCTACAAGGATAAATGCAAATTAGCTGTGGCTAAGAAAAAAGATCAAGAATTGAAATGCGATGAATCAAACCTCAAGATCCAGATGATCAACAATGTGAATGGCTGATCCTCCCCCCTCAGAAGGCCGAACAAAATAGCCACTGGCCAGCATCTTGGCTCTTGTTAATTGTGAAGCAACAAATGGGTTTGGACCAGTACCATAATCAGAGATTGATTTCTCACATACCTTTATATATTCATAGGAAATATAGTTATGAGGATATTAGTAGGTCTCACTATAGTTTAATTTAATCCTTGTAAATTTCCGAACAAATTATCTAAAGAGGATCATTTAACAGGAAAAATTGAGCATTTTTTATCACAACCTTTTTTGTAGCAGAAGCATTTACCGGTTCTCTAGAGAAATATTTAGGTCTAGAAAAACAATTAGAGGGTTTCAATTGATCATTTCCAAAGAATTAGATGGTCTTCCTGCACGGGCCTTTTATTTGGTAGGTAACATCAAAGACATTCAGAAGTGTGCCACTAACTTGGTCATTAAGATAAAAGCAAATCAACTAGGATAAAATTTGAATAAAACAAAAAACAAGGAAATCAGAAGTAGTTCTTCACATAACCAAAATATGAAAAAACAAAAGAAAAGAAAGCCTAGTAGTGGCTTTCACATTATTGTACAATGGCTTATTAACACAAAATAAGATAATCTTATAAAATAAAATAAAAAATTATAAATATGATAATAATTCCAAATGACTTGTCCTGACTATAAGTTATTTTGCTACAAAAGAAAACTCAATAATCATATACACTACTTAAAGGCTAAAAGAAATTAATTAGACTTGGAGGGGGTGAAAAAACAAAAACTTGATGGTCCACTGATCCCAGTGGGCTCAGAAGGGGCACCATTGAGTTGAAATCTTAACAAAAATTGTAATCCAACTTAATCTAATTGTTAAATTTTTATTTGATTGTAGGACTAAAAAATTACTGTGATGTAAAAGTTATATTTAAATATAAGCTCAAGTTAACCTATCATTATCTTTATTGTTATTAATTTAATTTTACGTATGATGATTATCACGGTTTAAAAAATAACCGCATGCCCTCATAAACTATAAGAACAAATTTTTTATCAAGAAGCACACACAAAAGAAAGGTGAATAAATAATATACAGTGGTTTCTATATATCACTTTTTTTTCACTGTTTTGAATAACTGCATTACATGACAATATTTTATTAGTTGTCATTAATTGTGTAATAATTATTTGTAAATAAATAAACCAATTATGAATATTCATATAAGAGGTGATATAAAACAATGATAAAAAATCTGTGACATATAACTAGGGGTGTGCATAAGACCGCCGAAACCGCACCGAGCCGCACCACCAAGGCAAATTCGTTATTATTTGCTAATCGAACCGCCGGTTTTTGGTAAGAAAAATGACAAATTCTAGTGGCACTTTTATCAATCCGCCGGTTTCTATTTTTCTTCCAAACCGCACCGACCCCCACTGCTATTAAATCATGTTTTATAAGATTCTAAAAATTCTTTTTTACTTAAGTTTGCTTGTTGTTCTATACCTTAGAATATAGTATTACATTACTGCTTGAGGGGAATTCAAGATGTCAGTAATCCAAAATAAAGTTGGATTCCAATTCACTTTTCAATCTTTTTTTTTTTTCTGGCCATGTTACAAACTTGCATCAGCTCACTTTTCAATCTAAATACTTTTCAACAGTAAACATTTTCAATATATTGTAAACCCTAAATGATATTAATTTTATGTATTGTATTTGATCATTGTAACTTCCACAGATGTTTGTAATGAACTGATGGCATAGTCGTTGATATTATCATGTTATTGCTACACTTGCTGCATCAGAAGAAAGTTTCGCAAGATGCTTAACATCACGGTATCTCTCGTCTTTTTTTTACTCTTTGATTTAAGTTTTGTAATTTGAATTATATTTTTTATAAACCGCCAATCCGCCCGAACCGCCAAGGCAAATCCGCCATTATTTGCCAACCGAACCGCCGGTTTTTTATAAGAAAAATGGCAAATTCTAGTGACACTTTTATCAATCCGCCACCCGCCATACGGTTTCTATTTTTCTCTCAAACCGCACCGACCCGCACCGCGCACACCCCTACATATAACATTTCTCTGATATAAAATTTATAGGAATTTTTTTTAGCATAATTAAACATTTAAAGTGACAAATTAAACAGATTTTTCTGGGAAAAAAGTAGAGAAAATAGTGATATAAAATTTTCAGAAAATTACTTAAAAGGATTGAATTGAAATATATTTTTTTGTTAGAGGCAAAAGTATAATTTTGGAAAAGTTGGGGGGGAGGGGGGAGGCGTGACACCCTCCCCCCCCGGCGGGGCGTTATGTGCCTCCGCCCGACTGATCCATGCCTTTTCAATCAGGACCACCGTATATTTCCAGTTCCAACTCAGTAAATTATACAGGAACACTAAAAACCTAGCTATTTGCATATGACATTCACGATTAAAAGCCAAATGATGAGTTGAGAAGCAATAAAGAGACTATAAAACCATGCATCCTCACAAACCTTAAGTTTCATTCTAAATTTTACTTAATATGAAATCATAATGGGAAGTCGGACCATACCACAATGCTGCCATCCTCTAAAGTTGAAGTATATCTTAATGTCCAGAAGTCACGTGCAGGAACCAGCGTTGTAAGAGCATAAAACTGAATGCAATTATAAGCATCTTATACATTAATAACAATAATCATAAAAATAGTAGTAATAATAACAACAAAACTAACAATAGAAATAGAACAATAATGACCACCAACATAACAACAAGAAACATAACAATAATTATATAATGATAATTACATAAGAATGCAATCTAATATCTATAACGGTGGCGCTGTAAGAACCTTTGGTGAGAAGTAAATTTTAATATATTACTAATTTTGCTCACTTGTGTGTAGATCAGTTCAATTGTCCCCCCATTTCCAGCTGGAAACTTGGCAAAGACTTCTAGGTTTCGACAATCTTGAAACCAAGATGACCAGTCTTTTAGGATCTCCAGTATCTACCAAAGAATCAAAAGTGGAATATAGTTATCAATGAAATAATAAACAAGTAGAAGAGAAAATTAAAAGAATATCAAGAATTCATGAAGACAATTTGTAAGTTCACCTTGGCCTATTTATTGAATTTCTCCTATTCACAGTGGCAATGCATAATTTATCAATCAAATTGAATGCAACTAAAAACATTAACTAATGTTTGTCCTCATAATTGAATACAATTGCAACCTATAAATGGTAGCAATTATGCAGGACAAAATCATACCGATGTAGGTTCCAGAGATACTAAACCACAAGCTCGGGCAGCAACTCCAGTGCAATTGTGTGAAATGTAAACAGTTCCAACCAGGTCTGGGCCAGGCTGGTGCCAAACATAGACCAAGCAAACAAATAATTAAATCATTAAAAAGAGAACTCATAATGGAACAAAAGAACAAATATGCATATTTGTATGCACAGACAATATAATTAGCAATTGGTTATTTAAATACAACAATTATAATTAAATTGGCTGTGTAAAAACAACAATCTAAACCTTCATGCAAGGAATTCGGACCCAATCAATGGCAGTTCCTATAGCTTTTGAAAGGAATTCTGCCCTAACCTCTTCAGCCACCAAGAGAATTCTGTAAAATGGAAAGGAGAACAAATTAATTTTTCTGCAGCAAAAATTTATACCTACAGGCACCTAAGATGGGTTTTATTGGTTTGATTTGAAGGCATTCAAGATTACCCTGTGGGATCATTAGAAGCCCTCAAAGAAAGTTGAGGAGAGTTAACTGAAGATTCACAGCTTGTGTCAGTAGTAGCTGGAGATTTCTGCATCAAAAAATCGTCATCATCAGATTAAAAAATGTGATAAAGCTTTGGAAGAACTTCGTGAGTTACTCCATCTCAACAATGCATTTAACATCTCCAAAAAAAGAAATGCATCATTATTTTGTATTTTCCCTGAAATTGATTTACAAGATTATGTGGTTTCTGTGAAAATCATAAAGATTTCAAATTTTTAGAAGAAACATTTTAAAGAGCTACTTTGTATAAGAGGAAATAATAATGATTTTGATTAAAAGGACCGAAAACAGAGAAATAGCATGTTTAAGGAAACTGTAAAGCACATTTCAACCAATGATTGGCCCTTGTGTACTTCAAGGGTTGAGAATGTCACCCATCATCATGTTTCTAGAAATTGGCTAAGCTCCAACAAAAGAGAACAAAAATGTCATATTTGCTTTCAAAAAACCGAAGATACGGAGAAAATATGCAAAACAACATATGAAAACTTATCTGATTTGCTTGTTTGTAAATTCTTAATGATACATTTCAAATTTGAGTCTTCATCAGACACTATTCGATGTCTTCAACTGTAGATAATTTTCTTAATTAACCATGAAATATCAAATATACAGCAAACATTTGGCCTTAAATTTGCAACAAACAAATTTTTTGATCAATAAGAGTAGATTAGCAAAAACGGCTACAGGCAATCCAAAAGCAATACATTCAGAAGCAAGCACATATCACCTATAAACTACATAAAAGAAGAAACGTAGAAAGGGCAATCCTCTCGTAAACAAAAATATAGAGAAAGAAGAAAAGATCCTTTCAGACTACACAAGGAAAGCTCAATATCCTCAAAAGTTCCCCTATTAGGTTCTCTCTGAATAGTCCAACAAATCCACAATGCCACAGTTGGCCCCAGCTTCATTTCTGACTCCTTTGGCCAGAAAGAATTCCCACTCGCTAGAAGCTATCCCACAGAGAAAGGCATTGTCAGTTTTGAGTAGAGAAAAGTTAGAGGTATGAGTGGTATCTCATCCCCTTTTACATTAAATCATCACCATAATTACAGGAGTGCCCTAAGGCATAAAATAAGGATCTGAATATATATAAGAATAAAATAGGAAATATTCTTACACATTCTAACACTCTCACTCAAAGCTGGTGCAAAAATATCTCTCATGCCCAACTTGTTAAGAATGTCATGGAATGGTTTATTCCCTAATCCTTTGGTGAGAACATCAGCCAGTTGGTCCCCAGACCTCACAAATGGTGTACATATAGTGCCACTAGTGAGCTTTTCCTTGATAAAATGTCTATCAATCTCCACATACTTGGTCCTGTCATGCTGAAGTGGATTGTGTGCTATATTGATGGCTGCCATATTGTCACAGTATAGCCTCATAGAATCTGTCTGATGAATCCCCAAATCCCTCAAAAATAGTCTAATCCATAATAGCTCACACACACCCTGAGCCATAGCTCTGAATTCAGCCTCTACACTGGACCTCGCAACTACATTATGTTTCTTGCTTCTCCAAGTAACTAGATTTTCTCCAACAAAGGTACAATAACTAGATATGCCTCCACACTAAGATGACCATGTTTTGAAAAATAGAGACCCTTTCCCGGAGAAGGCTTCAAGTACCTCAGAATTCGTATAATTGCACGTGGAGTATGCATAAACTGACTAACCATACTCACAACAATAGCAATGTCAGGACGCGAATGGGATAAGTAGATAAGCTTACCCACTAGCCTCTGGTATCTCCCCATGTCTACAAGCTCGCCTCTTTGATCCTCACTAAGCTTCAATCCAGGCTCTAGTGGTGTATCACATGCTTTACTTCCGCGCATTCCAATTTCTTTTAGCAAATCAAGCACATACTTTCTTTGACTTATGAGGATGCCATCTCTGGACCGAGCAACCTTAATACCTAGAAAGTACTTCAAGCTGCCTAAGTCTTTGATTTTAAACTCATTGGCCAAATACTCCTTTAATCGAGGAACCTCCTCAACATAATCCCCTATGAGTACAATATCATCCACATAAACAATAAGAGCTATCGTCTTACCATGTGAGGAGTGTTTCACGAACAAAGTATGATCAACTTGACTCTGTTTGAAACCATATCGCAACATGGCCTGAGTAAACCTCTCAAACCAAGCCCTAGGAGACTGTTTGAGTCCATAAAGTGACTTGCATAATTGGCACATTTTTCCTTTGGTTTTAACATCCTCAAAGCCTGGGGGAATGTCCATGTACACTTCTTCCAAATCTCCATGAAGGAAAGCATTCTTCACATCAAATTGATGGAGAGGCCAGTCAAGATTAAAGGCAAGAGACAGAAAGACTCTGACAAAGTTTATCTTAGCAACAGGAGCAAATGTCTCTTGGTAGTCTACTCCATAAGTCTGCGTAAAACCCTTGGCCACCAATCTTGCCTTGTAACGTTCAATTAAATCATCGGCTTTGTGCTTTATGGTGTACACCCACTTACATCCAACAGGTTGTTTGCCCTTAGGTAACTCAGCCAATTCTCAAGTGCCATTTTAGCAAGGGCTCTCATCACCTCCATCATGGCATGCTTCCACTCAGGAGTAAAAAGAGCATTCTGAAAATTAAAAGGAAGACTCACAGAAGAAACTTTAGACAGAAAAGCTTTATAGAAAGAAGACAAATTAGTGTATGAAACAAAATGAGAAATAGGGCAAGACCTAACCCCCTTCCTTTTAGCAATGGGAACATCTAGATCAGAAAGAATAGAGTTACCTAGAGTTTCATCAGAAAAAGAGGATTCTGGACACTCATCAAAAAGAGAAGATAGCAGTGGAGAATCCGAATTGGTCTCTTGTACCCAAGTAACTTTTTTTCTATCCTTGTCCCTGATATAAACTTTGTTGTCTTTCATTATGGATTCAGCCACCACCACACCAACCGTAGTCCCCACCACACTAGCCGCTAGCACCAGTCACACCCTCCTAGGGCTCCGACAGTCCTAGCCGCATTCTCCTAGAGCTTCAACAGCCCTAGCCGCAACCTCCTAGGGCTCCGACAACACCCTAGGGCTCGTTGAAGCCTCCATTTTCCGAGCCCAAGTCTGTCAGCAGGCTTGGAGGTTCAGTCGGGGGTGTTTTCCTCCCTCCTCAGGCTGCCGATAGTCTCTCAGGAGCTCTAGTTCAGTCGGCTCTCATCTCTTTGTCTGTCTTCTCTCTGGTTCAGTCGGCTCTCTCTTGGGTCTAGGTTGCATTGAAGTCATTATTCTGTGACCATTGGTGCTTAGTCTCTATTATGTAATTCTCTTCTCTCTATTTTCTATCTTCTTCTTTAAAAAAAAAATGTTCTCTTAAATTCTTTTTGTTCTGTTTGGTATGTTCTCCCATCTTCCGGGTTTGTGATTAGACCAGTGTTTATTGTGAGGGTTCCTTGGTAGAGTATTCATGGCAGAATTGACTAGTGAGTCTACTACTTCGCAGCCTGCTCCTCAGGATGCGAGTCCTGTTTTGCCTACTACCATGACTGATTCCCTCAACCCTGTCCAGAAAATCACCACCTCTCTCTTTAATGGTCAGAATTATCTAGCGTGGTCGCAGAATTTGACAATTTTTTTGAAGAGCAAAGGGAAGCTGGGATATGTTGATGGGCACATTCAGGCCCCCAGTACCATAGATCCGGGTTATGATCAGTGGGAGACTACCACTTTTCTTATCATCAGCTGGTTGATACATTCCATGGTTCCAGAGATTAGTGAAGGATACTTTGTCTATGGACACAACACAAGATATTTGAGAGGCTATGGCCACTATATATTCCCGCAAGGGCAATTTTTCACAAACTTTTGATTTGCAATGCTCCATTAACCGGTCCATCTAGGGTGAGATGACTATCCTCCAGTATTTTACTTTCCTTAGCATTAGGTGGAAGAGACTTGATCATCTTCAGGACTACAAGACTGTCTGTCCCACTGATTCTGCTGGGTACTGGAAATTTATTAAACAAATGCGGGTCTTCAAGTTTTTGGAAGGTCTGAATGTGGAGTTCAATCCTGTTAGAAGTCGTGTGCTTGGTATGGATGTGCTTCCTTCTCTCTAAGAAGCGTTTGCTTATGTGTAGAATGAGAAGAGTCATCGTTCTGCTATGCTTCCGTCTGCGTCTTCTAATCAATCTGCCTTGGTTTCTGTACCCTCTCGAGATAGGGATCGTGGTTCCCATCCTCCTTCTGAGAAGGATACCCTCTTCTGCTACTATTGTCGTCGCTCTCGCCACACCCGTGAGACTTGTTGGAAGTTGCATGGACCCCTATTTGGGGGTCGTGGAGATCATTCTGGTTCTTGAAGGGGTCGCTCTGGTCAGTCTAGGCCATTATTTTGATACAGTTAAGCCACAGTACCCCGCTCTAGTTGTTTCATCTGCTGATATCTCTGGGTTTTTTACTTCTAAGTTGGAGGCTGCTCTTCGCCACATGCTAGACCGTCAGGCATCTAGTTCATCTTCAGGTAACTTTGCCCATTCAAGTAACTTAGCTTCTTCTACAAGTGCCTTCCTATCTCATCAAACGGGTTGCCTTAGATTATCGATTATGGTGCTTCCGACCATATGTCTAGGTCTTTTGATTTGTTCTCCACATATACCCCTTCTTTAGGACAAGATAAAGTTTGAATTACTGATGGTACCATTTCTTCTGTGTCTGAAAAAGGTTTAATTCATGCCACTACTTCCTTTCCTTTGTCTTATGTACTACATGTTCCCAATTTTAATGTTAATCTTTTATCTTTGAGTCGTATTAACTTTTTTTCCTGATCATTGTCTGTTTCAGGACCTTATCACGAGAAAAATGATTGGCAGTGGTAGAAATGAGAATGGTCTCTATATCTTAGATCAAGCAGACAAGCTGGCTCATTCTTCTATTCAGTTACCATCTACTAAGGAAGACTTATGGCTGTGGCACCGTCATCTTGGGCATCCATCTTTTTTGCTACTTAAGCATCGTTTTCCTGCAATTTTTTTGAAAAATAATATTTGAGTTTCACTGTGAGTCGTGTCAACTTGGAACACAACACAAAACTTCTTTTGCTTCTTCTATTCATAAAATTTTAGTTCATTTTTCATTTATTCATTCTAATGTATATGGTCCCTCTCGTTTTGTGTCTTTAAAGGGTCAACGATGGTTTGTCACCTTTTATTGATGATTGTTTTAGAACCACCTGGGTGTATCTTATGAAGGACAAATGTGAGGTTTTTTCTGTGTTTCAAAATTTTCATAAAATGATTTCCACTCAGTTTGAGGCGGTTGTCAAAATTCTGCGTTTTGATAATGGGGGGAAATACATTGACTCTAGCCTTGCCAAATATTTTGCCACTCATGGTCTTATTCACCAAACTTCTTGTACTAATACCTCTCAACAGAATGGTGTTGTAGAGCATAAAAACCGCCATCTTCTTGATATTGCGCATTGTCTGTCCTTTGAAATGCGTGTTCCTAGATCATATTGGGGGGAAGCTGTTCTCACTGCTGCCCTCCTCATCAATCATCTACCTACCCAAGTTCTCAACAAACACACTCCTCTTCAAGTTTTGTTAGGATCCCACTCTTCTAGTTTCTCCATTCCTCCCAAAACTTTTGAGTGTGCGTGCTTTGTTCATAACCATTCTCCTACCCGTGATAAGTTGGATCCTAGGTCTCTTCGGTGTGTCTTCCTGGGTTACTCTGCCACACAAAAGGGCTACAAGTGCTAACATCCACCCTCTCAGAAATGGTTTGTCTCTATGGATGTGTCTTTCTTTGAGTCTCAGTCCTCCACCCAAACAACACCAAACGGCAAGCAAATCAAACTCCATAGCTCTCTAGCAACTAGACAATGAAAGAGAAGATAAATAATGTTTCCCCCCTCTTGCTTACACATTCAGCACCACTTCCATCCATGAGATTATCAATGGTCGAAAATATACTCAAGATCTTGGGAAATGTAACATACCTACCCACTGCTTTCTCATAAGGTGTATCACACCTACTTTGCACAACCTATGAAAGTGAGTTGGCTCCGTCTCATCTCTCTCCCTCTCCATCTCTAATGGTCTTGCACCATCTTAGTATCTACCATGATTTCCGAATGGTCTAGGACCGACCACGTCTCATACCTTTACCCACAATATACAGCATATGGGAAGAGTGATACTTGTTAAGCATACTCCATCAAAGAAATTATTTGCTTCAATATTCTGGCATTGCAATTGACAGATTAATCAAGCAAACGAGACTACTTCAAATGCATACCAGCACCAATATATAAATGTACAGGTTTCTTGCTAAAAACTGAACATCTTTGTCAATTACCCCATGTTTTTATGTGTAGATAAAGAATGATCCATCAGTCCATATATGTAGATGTTGTATGATTATATGTACGAGATAGCATGTTTGATACATGGTGATGTAACAATGAGGTGACATACAAGGATATGAACACACCATGATCCATGTGGGCGCAGAAAAGGATGACTTCTACCAAAAAGTGTTATTTCCCCCAAATCAAGGAGCTCTTGTTTTTTAATTTTCACTAAAAACACTATAAACTAAAAATTAAGGTATATCTCCAAAAGAATATTTAGAAAATATATTTTAGGAGCCAATAAAAAAAAAAAAAAATCTGTCAACATTTAAATTATTTTCAGATGAGTATTGACATTTAGTAAGGTTTACCAACAGGTTATAGGCTAAAGTTTGACTCATTTACTCCCAAAAAATAAGTTAATGAATTCACACAAACAAAATAATAACAATAATAGTAATAATATGATTTAGCAGACCAAATAGGTAAGTCAGAAAATTCTGACACTATTAAATCCTGGGGAAAATCTAAAACCAAAAAAAAAATAAGATAAGATAATATGATTTAGCAGACCAAATAGGTAAGTGAGTAAATTCTGATGCTATTAAATCCTGGGGAAAACTAAAATAAAAAGAAAATTAAGGTAATAATTATAAATATTCCAAAATATTAACGATTGATGCCTGCAATGGTTTGAACGCACATTTTTCAGTTGCTGGCGTATATACTCATTTTCACATACTAGATGTGAGGCCTGTTTCTGAAGGCGATCATTCTCTTCCGTCAATAGCTTGTTTACTGCAGTCAACTTCCTGTTCAACAATTGAAAGTTGATAGCCTCCTTTTTCTGCTTCTCACGGCACCTGAAAGGAAGGAGAAGGAAAATTAGTCTTTCTTTCAACTTCAGAATTAAACTTTAATCGCAAACAAGACAAACCATAAATAGAACTCTCAAATTCAGAATACCAAATCAAAAGAATAGGAACCAGAACTTGCTCAGGAAGAATTGTGTGAAAGAGAACACACTGAATCAGTCAATTTCATGCTCTAGTGGCTAGCTCAAAACCAACTCCCCATATGTTACGAGATACAAAAAGCAATTACACATCAGTCCCTTCATCTGATAGCTAATTGAATTATGGCTGCAATTACCATGGGGCAAATTTTTCCATCGGATGAATTCAGGGTCCATGGAAAAGGAACACATACAATGATCTTTAAACAAAATAATCGAATTTTACAAAACAGGATTTGAATTGACATAAATTGTCCAGAAAACCATGACACCATTACTTATCTTTTCAGAAAGTAAGAAAGAATTTAAATTTGCAGCAAACCAAGTAGACAGGGCCTATTAATCAACACAGATACAACAATGTCAAGCATCTATAATAAGAATAAAAATAAAAGCAGATCATTTGATGAATTTGTTTCTCACCAAAATTTCTACGCATATCAAAGGCTAGTAGTAAACCAACATGTTGAATCAACTTCAATGACAAAAAACTAATCAATCTTTTCCAACAAAAAAACTACACCTGCGGTTCTGAAACCAGATTTTGATCTGCTTAGGCTCAAGGTTTGAAAGGATTGGATAATCGCAGGTCATTTGCTGCCGGTGAGATAAGTTTGGCTTTGGACACTCTGCATACACTTTCTCAAGAAGTTCAACCTGCTCAGCAGTGTACCTCGTATACTTTCCACAATCCTCATGTGGATCACCACTGCCACTGGATCTCTTGCCCAGATGTGAAGCCCTCATGCTTGCCATTTCAACCACTAAAGCTCAAATCAGGGGCCAAGAATGTGAAATAGAAAAATTGAAGGCTTTAACAGCGAGAGCTTGCTTATAAAGAGGCTGTTGTGGCGCTGAGATTACCTTAGTTAACTACGCCCATGGTTAGGTTAAGGCGAAGTGTACAATGATAAGAATATAATTGGCTTGAGAACAAAAACACTTAAAAGCCGATAGTTGGGTGTCAGTCATAACGCTTGAATTTTTCTTGTTTGTTTCTGAGATTTAAATTAGAGGTTAAAACTAACTAGTTTTTTTTCTTTGAATACGTGGCAGGTAAAGTAAAACAAGCAGTATTCAATTTCTTCCGTCTTCTTCGCACATCTGCTAACATCTTAAATTTATTCATTAAAAGACCATCAATTTGGTTATAACAAACCTCATTTCCGGTCCAGTATGATAAAATTACAGTAATAAATTCTTCAAGGGCCACTATCACAGTAATTACAACAATCTTCTTTATTTCAAAACATTATCTCCAGAGAAAGTGCACAGAGAGGAGAGACCAAAGTTTATCAAGCATCAAATCTACAAAAAACAAGCCAAGCTACATGAGTCCTCTCTCTTTCACAATTTATTTTCTAGAAAAATATGTACAATCACCAATATATCTGTATGCACATGTATATGGACATGCACCCAGACACCAATTTGTGAGGCAGAAACTATGTTACCTAGAACACAGATCATTTTGGTACAAGGAACAAGAATCGGAACGTGGTATGCCACATGCTCTAAAACGTGGTACAATAGGGGTAGACTAGTATAACACTATTAGAAAGGTGCCTCTAATTGTTAGAGCAATTTTTCTTATACATTTCTATGCATATTGTGGCTCATTTCTTATATTTGGTTCTAACAGAACTGCATTGTTCTTACATTTTAGTTCATTATATATATGTTTTCATCCTAAAAGAAACTTAAAGAAAATAAGGAGAAAATTTTGGGGATCGCATTAAATACTAAATTCACCTTTTTGGAATGAAAGTGTACCATATTTCGAAATACGTGTTCCAAAACTAAATCGCTAAGGTATTAACGTTTTCTAGTAACGCTAGGTGAAACATGGTACAAAAGAACAAAGAAAAACAAGTTCTATTTTCACATGTTTCTTAACACACATCTTAAATAGAGCTTCGCGCTATTTTCACAACAGAATCTCTTAAAATACACATCTATAGGGCTTAACCATGTTTCTTAAATTACACATCTTAAATAGAGCTTTGAATTTAAGAAAAGCAAGATTAACCAGAGAAGTTTCCTATTTTCACAACAGAATTTCTTAAAACACAACATCTATGAATATTTTAATATATAATCCATGTTGTGTGTTTGTGGGAGAGAAAGAAAGAGAGAGTTGTTGCTCCATCTGTGCAACAATTTTGAGATTGTATGTCTTTTTCAGCTTCAGTCCTTGAAACTTCACCAAATTGCAAAACACCAACAGAACCCTGATTTTTCCTCCATGAGAATCTCTCTGATTGACGTAGATGACTGCCAATAAACATTAAATCAATAAACAGAAATCGAAACACCATTTACAGTATTGCTCACAAAGCAGCAGTGGAGTGTATAGAGAGATAGAAAGAGAAAACAGTTAAAACATTATACAAGTTTGATACCAATTCTTTAATTGAAAACAATTACATCCAATTTATACGTTCAGATTTTAATTTTTGAGAAAACAAATCTTGTCTGCTTCTAGTATTACAACAAACTGAAAACTAACTTAGTTTTTCTTCTGAATTAGCAAGCCAGTTTCTGCCACTTTTCTTCAAAAAATTGTTGAACAGCTTAAATTAATTTATTAAATAACACCATTGTGGATTAAAAGAACCCACATTTTTGGCTATGTATAAGTAAACAACAGTCAATTCCAACAGCCACAGGCGCAGTGAGTATAGCAATTCTCTGTGTTTCTTAGATTGAGATTCCCCCTTAAAAAGCAGGCCCCGCTGTCTCACACCAAATTCAGGACAAAATGGTTGTATTTTCCAAAGTATTAATAGACATAAACATATGGTTCTGTAACACAACCATACTGCTCAAGCTTTGGCTCCCATTTGGCACCCTAAAAGCTCATTCAAGATTGAGTTGGTGACATAACTAATTGAACTTGGCTGAATAAGCTAATAAGCACTTATATCATCAATTGTCTCAAAAGCTTAAGCTGTTAAGGAATGGGCCCAATATATCAAGCTATCCAACACCCTTCATAACATGTAACCCCATTTTGCACGTGGCGAACATAGAGAGAAGAAATAATGTCAACAAGAGAAAAATAATGCAACTAGGGACTAAATGCAAATGCAGAGGTTTGAACTAATACCTCTCCCAAAAGTTATCCAACAAAAACACTGAGCATCTCCAAGCTTGACTAGTGATTTGCACAATCAAAGCTTGTTGGAGACTTGACTACATTTTTATGTTCAACAAATTTTCAAGCCAAGGTTAAACAGCCCACCATTCACAGTTTGGCATGGCTATACAAACAGGCAAGAGCGCGCAACTCACAGATATATATACAAACACAGAGTTTTCAGTTTGCAAGGTCAAACAATTTCTCAAATAGAACTTTCGAATTTATATAAAAATAAAAAAACTTACAACAGTGCATTCTTTAGACAGTGACAGGTATATAGATATATCTGTTCTGTCTATTTATTTCAGTGTAAATTACAGTGACTTCCCCTAGGGTTCGGAGAAAATAAACAAGCCCCACAATTTTGGCATAGTTACACTAGGTTCCCTTATGGTTTTAATTCGCATAGCACTTAACTCCCTTTTCATCAATAATTGGTTAGTCATATGCTCATATGCATGGAAAGAAATGATATTGTTATTTCTTTTATACTAAAATATATATTATTCCTTATTTATTCTATTATCTTTACACCATCTCCATTAGTTTCGGTCCATTAAGCCTTACTGAAAGAGAATTGTAACATAATTATGTTAAAACTATGGGGCCTGCTATATTTTCTCCGAATCTCATAGGAGGGAGGTCCGTACAATTTACCCTTTATTCTATTATATAAACATTTTTTTCCCTTTCTAAGAATAACATTCTACATTGCAAATTATATTCATACATAAAATTCAAACAAAAAAACCCTCACAAGAATGATGTGGTAATTATTGTAAATAAATTCATCATGTTTTGTTTTGAAGTGAACCATATAATTATGTAGGAATTATTTTGTTTGTATAGCATTGCTCTTCTAAATTTTACATTCAATAACTGTTGAGTGAAGCTTTTATCTTATTCAACAAATCACTCAAAACTGCTAATTGTTTTTTCTTAATCATCAAGCTATCTTGGAATTCAAATGTAAAATTGCTAAAAACTTGCATTTACAATCACAACTGAGAGAGAGAGAGAGAGAGAGCGCGCTATTTTACTCCATTGGTGCACCAATTTGAAAACAGGACATAGTTCGCAGCTTGAATTCCGAATTTGTGCAGGTTTCGAAATCGTTCAGGATTCCGTCGAATCGCCAAGTGCCAAGAAAAACGTGTGATTTCACAGCGAGAAAACATCTCTGATCCAAGTATTGGAATGCCCAAAAACCATGAAACCGATTGCAGAAGTCGAAATACCATTTCAACGATCGCCGCCGGTGAAACAGAGAATAAATCGATTTTTTTTTTATTTTAATTATGTAAAATTCTTCGTTAGTTATGAAACATGAATGTTTTGATCTTAGATAAATTATAATAACAGAAATGTTTGGACCTTTTTTCTTTTTTTTTCCTTTTTCTTTTTTTTTTTTTATAACTCCTAATTTAATTTAATTTTGGCCCTGGATCTGTTTGGGTCTACTCCCGTTATCAGTGGTTAGATAAGAGTGAGGATTGTAGGGAAAGGATCTCTATCACAATTGTTATAATAAATACATCTTAAATTTTATTTAAATTTAGAAAATGGGATCTTAGTCCGATTTAGGTTAAAATTTACAAAATGATAAAATAGTTAATAAGACAATATACCACATTAAATTCATAATCATTTTACTCTTTCTCTTACAAATATTATATTCAATTACAAAAACAAATCTAATCATTTTCTTAAACACAAATTTAATCTAAAAATAACTAAAATCTAAAATAACCTACTAAAATAATAACTTTCAATCACCCACAAAATATGAAATACTTCTGTTTTAGAAATTACTACTACTCTCTATTAAAAAATTTAAGTTAACAAAATAAACATGGAAAAAAAAATTATATGTAATAATAAAATTATCAAAATTGTATATGACAATACATTTTTTATATTATTAAAAATTATTAATTATATTAATGATTTATTTATTAATAAAATAAATTATTTATTATGAGAGCATGATTTATTTATTTATCAATGTACTATAATTGAGTGTTGAGGCTTGTATTCTCTTTTCCCGTTTTGCGATTTTTCTGTTGTGTTATTTACAGCTCATCTATTTTCCTCCTAAAATTAAAATACAGTAAGTTTTTTTTTAGAATATGGAAAACGTTATATTAACAAAAGATAAAAGCAGTACATAGTCAAGATTCTAAAGATCATCTTGACATCTTGACATAACCAAACAGCAAAATAAAAAACAAACAAAAACAAACAACAAAAAAAAATAAATCTGTAAAAAAAATAGTTAACCGATCTGCTTAAAACTGTGGTCTGAAAAATAAGATTTACTTGAAAGTCTACCGTTCCCGTTGACATCGTCCCCGTCACTGCTATCTAACTCCACCACCACTGCCACCGGAGAAGGTAGGACATCCACAATGGTATGAAAAATGGGTTGGGAGATGAGGGAACCATTATGGGCGTTGAAAAATCAAAAATCTATGCTAAAATCGGAGGAGACAACTCTTAAAACTCCTATTTTGAATATAAAAAGTTCAGATCTACATTCTAAAACTGTAGACCTATACTTTAAAAATGTAAAAAAAAGTCGCCAAAATATCACCAAAAAATTGTCAGAGCATTATCGAAAATCTCTTAGGGAGAGAGGAGCCTCACTCTCTTTCTTTAAAATTAAAATAAGTTGCCACTTCTTATGTGTCATAAAATTTGTCTCAACTATTTTTGTGGAATTTGTTATTTTTGCCTGGTTTTCACATGTAACTAGGTGAAATTATCATTTGGTCCTTGGTATATAGCAAAAAAATTGTTTGTTAGTGGTGGCTATCATTTAATTTGTTATTTTGTTATCTTGTATATAAAAGAGTAAATTAAAAATAGAGGATTGTTAAATGTTCTTATCTTTTTACTTTAGAACCCTTATTTTTATTTTATTTTTATTATAATTTTGTTCCCATTTATTTCCTTCCAAGTCTAACCCTAATTTTAATCCCACCACCACTTCCACTCCCGCTAACATCGCCTGGCGACTAACCCACCCTTCGATGACCAGCCCACCATCATTTCCACTCCCGCCAATAGCCTCCAAAACCACCACTAGCACCGTAGCCACCCAACCCTTCTTTGTCACCCCCATCTCCTTCTTATTCTTATTTTTCTTAGTGTTATTCTTTTAAAAACCTAGGTTTCCATCTCTCTTTCCCTCACTCTCGCAATGGATAGAGAGTTCACAATGGTATAGTGAGTTCGACATCACAATGATGAGCAAATCCTGAATATGCGGCAACACAGTTTTGAATTAATACTTTTAGTTCGGTCACACAGTGCTAAACATAAAGGATTTGTTTGGTTACTCAATTCTGAACATAAAAACCTAGTTTATTCATTAGTCATTACAACAAACAAACCAACATAGCAGATAAACAAACCATCAAACCAATTCAAACTAATTCATTGGCTGCAAGATAGGGAGTCTGTCAGGACCCAAACCCGGCCCTATGGGTTTAGCACCGTAACTGGCCAGTAATCCGAGATTACCAAAGGCCTGCCAATCGATATCTGATAAATCTGAGTTCGGGCTGGCGGAAGCCAAAACAGTAAAAACTAGTGTCCATAGAGCTGTGTTAATCTGTATGCCAAAAATATTTTTCATACATTTATGCATTCAAACCAGTACAGTATACACAATCATTACAGACATGCAGTACGGGGACTCAATCCCTCGATAACGATCGATCAGCGATCTATACTGATAACGCATTACAACAAGACAAAAGCAGAGGAGACTAGTGGGGACACAAAAACACCCCAAGCCATGGCATGGCGTCTCAGAACCTCGCAGTGAGGCACATTGGCTGGCTTGACAAAACTGGGGACCAATCCCACGCTCCTAGCTTCGGTCGGGCGGCTGAGCACCTACATATATATATAACAGTGAGCTAAAGCCCAGTGAATAACATAACGTGTAAAGAGGTTATGAATGAATGTCCTTACAGTAATGAAATCAATTCATTATACGGTATTTCAATCTTTCAGTATTTCAGTCAATCAATATTTCAATCAATCAGTCATATGTGGTACATCCATTAGCCTATAAACAGTAGGTCCAAAAGGACCGGCCTTTCTGAACCCAACAATAATGATGGCCATCAATCAAGTATGGTTCCACAAGGAAGCAAGCGAGCTCTGTAACGATCGATAACGATGGGTGCTAAGGATGCCTGTCTGATTCGAAATACAGGACATACATTCATTCAATAAACAATATCAATTCAATTAACGGTTCAGTTCAGTAATCAAAATATAATCATTTTGAACATATCTTTACACAATCATTACTCGATTGGGCTATCGTAGCTAGAGCGTCCCAGAGTCAACCCTAAATATCAATCAATAGAACACACACTAAGTTTACAGTTGGAAAAGATGATAATTAAATCCTAAATCTCCTCGGTGGTTCTATGTCTAAATCCTCATTAAGATGCTTTAAACTAGGCCTAAGAATGCCTAGGATGCGATGAGGATGCAAAAATACGATTGGAAGGCACTTTTCAAAAGTTCTTTGAAAAGGGTCTCGCCGGCGAGCCTTCCTTCGCTCGTCGAGCTTCCAAAATCAGGATTCGCTCGGCGAACAATCCTTCGCCGGCGGTCTGATGAAACGATAAAAAATATGGATACTCAATTTTACGCGCGATGCTCGCCGATGCTCGCCGAGCGAGCTTCCAAAATCAAAGGGTTCGCTCGGCGAGACTTCCTTCGGCGGTCGATGAACGATGATAAAGAAATCTTGGATGTTCGATTTTTACGCCGAGCCACCAATCATTCGCGGGGCTCGAGAGGAAAGCGTTGGTCGCTCGGCGAGAATCCTTCGCTCGAGCGAAGAAGCCAAATCTGGAATTTCCAGATTTGCCTTCTAAGCTCAAACCAAGCATTCTCAACTCAATTCTCGACCTCTTGGGCTCAAATTCTGGAGAATACATCCCAAAACAATGTATAACAAGTTTCAAAAGCCAATTTATGAATTCAAGCCCCAAAGGTGAGTCAATTAAAACCATTTTCCAAGAACAATTCAAGAACACTTTAAAACATGCAATGCATGAGTTTCAAACCAATTTCAATCTTCAATTCTTGCTCTAAAGAGCTCTAATCTTTGAAAACAATGTGGAACCATGAACTATGATAAAAACATGGGCATGCATGTGACAATTAGCCAAGAATTCACTCCAAACTCACTAAACTCTACATGCATGCAACAATGGAGCTCCAATTCCACATATTTGCACTAAAACATGGCTTGGTTCTATAATTTAGCATGAACCATGCATAATGAAGTTTATAGACAAGGAGGAGACCATGAATTTCTTACCTAGAGTGTTAATTCAAGGTGTGGAAGCTAGATTATGCCAATTACACTTCAATTTCTTCAACAATTTGAGCTTAATTCTTCAAGATGAACTCTCTCTCTACTTCTCTTCTATGGTCGGTTATGGGGAAAGAATTGGCTGATCAAAATGTGTCTCCTTAGTGTATAAGGTTCAATGAATAATAATAAACAAATGGTCCACTCAAGGGCAATATAGTAAATAAGCCTAAGTTCTCAATTAGCTCAATTCAATCTACTTTAATCATTCCTAATCAATTTTCGGATAAATATATCATTAAATCACAAATATTCTCCTAATTACAGAACACTAAACGGTTTCTAAATCGGCCGCCGATAAGGCCTTCAATTAACGGTTTAAACACATAACTCAAACAGATAATCATTCAAGCAAACAGATACAATATGCAATATAATAGACAAACTTATTCAATTTCGGTTCCGTTCAATCGATCATTGCTCAAGAGTTCATCCAGTTCACTTATCAGTCATTATCAGTTCAGTTTAGCATTAATCAGTATATAATTCAGTGATTATACGGTAATGGGTACGAGGGTTGTTACAGAGTCGGAGCCCACAAATCGTATTCACCGTCGATGATGGAGAAGGTGTAAGTAAAGGAGTCACTGTTGTTTTTCACTATTGATGGAGAGGATAAGTACAGAACAAGTAATTGCGTTGGTGGTGATAGTCGCAGGGATGGATCGATAGAGGAAGATAGATATACGGTAGAAAAAAAAAAAAAAAAAAAAAAAGACATAGAAGGTGGATCGATAAGGGATGAAGCGACGATGTCCGATTGCCGGTGAGGAATAGAGGTTAAAGAAAGGTCTCTAATGGAATATGAGGGTTGTAAAAGGAGTCGCCAGAGTTGAGGGTGAGGTTGTCGATTGAAAAATGAAATTTTTTTGGGAGTAAGAGTATATTTGAGATTATGGTAAGGGTTTAAAGAAAAATGAGGAAAAGAGCAATTTTGATGGTGGGGGTTCAAAAGAGTGGAGGTTCCTAAGAAAACAGATAGAGACATTTAGAAGCCCTCTAAGAATATATCGCCTACGATCTGCTTAAATATTAATTGCCCTCTTTGATTCTGAAAATTACAAAAACTCTCTTATTAGAATTTGTCATTTAAACATTTTATATTTTGATTATTTAATATAAAATATAAATAAATATGTCACAGCCGGTACATTCAAAATCGTAATTGAAACTTTGAAATCAAAAATCGAACCAATTTGAAAATTTTTATAATTTCCAGGACCAAAAATTATAACTGGGGAAAAAAATTATAATTTAAATTGAATTAAATTGATTTATCTGTTGTACTATTTTTTAAAAAAAAAAAAAACACCTAGTCAAAGTCCCCTAGCCTTGCGGCCCAAGATAAAGGGGTGTTTGGTAAAGATTTTTTTTTAGTTTTTTGTACTAAAATTTATATAAAAAAATTTTAAAAAATAAGTTAAAATAGTCAATAAGATAAAATAAAACATTAAATTCATAATTATTTCATTTTTTCTCTCTAAACATCACATCTAACTGTAAAAAAAAAAAACCAAACTCTCTTTCCAAACACAAATTCACTATGTTTACTTTTAGTTTTTAGAATTCACTTCTTTAAAAATTATTTTTTTATTTTTCGTATTTTTTGTTTTCACTGAATTTTTTAATATTTTAAGTTTTTTTTTTTAAATTGCTAGACACATTAACATAAATACACTTAAAAAATATAAGAATAAAGCTTCGTAACTCAAAATTTCCAAGGCTCGATGGGCCCGAAGTTCCAAAATGGCGTCGTTTTGGGAATTTGTCCCTTTTTTTTTTTTTTTTCCTCTAAAACTGGTTTGAGAATGTAACAACCCTCGTACCGTTTACCGAATAACCCCCGAATTATATACTGATTACTGCTAAACTGAACTGATAATGACTGATAATCGAATTAACTGAAGTACTGAATGAACTGATTGAGATCGAAACTGAAATTGAATAAGTTACCTATTTAATTGTATATTGCATCTGTTTGATTGGTTGAGTATCTGTTTGAATTTATGTGTTTAAACTGCTAATTGAAGGCCTTATCGGCGGCCGAATTAGGAACCGTTTAATATTTTGTAATCAGGAGAATATTCGTGATTTAATGAAATATTTATCTGAAAATTGATTAGGAATGATTAAATTAGATTAAAATTGAGTTAATTACAAGTTTGACTTATTTACCAAATTGCCACCCTTAGTGGCCCCTTTGTTTATTCTATTATTAGAACCTTGTACACACTTAATTAAACATTGATCAGCCTCTTATTCTTACTCCTAACCGACCAAGAGAGTAGAGAGTGAGGGACTTGAAGTGGAATCAATTTGGTCTTGAAGAAATGCTTATAATCTTGAAGGATTGAAGTGTAACTTGGCAAAATTAAGCTCCTAAACCTTGAATACAAGACTTAGGTAAGAAAACTCATCTTCTTCTTGTTGTCTTGAGCCAAACCTTGCATGTTTCATGCATCATTGTAGAGCTAAGACATGAATTTGTTCATAATTGTTGAATTAGAGTTCCATTGTTGCATGCATGTTGAATTAGTGAGTTTGAAGTTGAATTCTTGAAGAATTATACATGCATGTCCATATTTTTTACCATAGACCATGTTTTCATTTGGTTTTCAAAGATTGGAGCTCGTTAAAGCAAGATTTGAAGCTTGAATTTGGTTTGAAGTTCATGCATTGCATGTTTGAAATTGTTCTTGAAATTGGGTTTGAAAAATGGTTTTAATTGACTCACCTTTGGGGCTTGAATTCATAAATTGGCTATTGAAACTTGTTATACATTGTTTTGGGATGTATTTTCCAGAATTTGAGCCCAAGAGGTCGAAAATTGAGTTGAGAATGCTTGGTTTGAGCTTGGAAGGCAAATCTGGAAATTCCATATTTGGCTTCTTCGCTCGAGCGAAGGATTCCTCGCTCGAGCGACCAACATTTTCCTCTGAGCCACGCTCGAGCGAAGGATTGGTGGCTCGAGCGTAAAAATCGAGCATCCAGTACTTTTACTGTTTTATCAGACCGCTCGAGCGAAGAAAGGCTCGCTCGAGCGAACCCTTTGATTTTGGAAGCTCGCTCGAGCGAGCATCACGCGTAAAAATTGAGCATCCAGTACTTTTACTGTTTCATCAGACCGCTCGAGCGAAGGATTGTTCGCTCGAGCGAAACCTTTGATTTTGCAACCTCGCTCGAGCGAAGGAAGGCTCGCTCGAGCGAGACCCCTGTTTTCAGCAACTTTTGAAAAATGCCTTCCAACTGTATTTTTGCATCCTCATCCCATTCTAGGCATCCTTAGGCCTAGTTTAAGACATCTCAATGAGGATTTAGACATAGAACCACACCGAGGAATTTAGGGATGTAATTATCATCTTTTCGACTGTGAACTTAGTGTGTGTTCTATTTGTTAACTGTTTAGGGTTGGCTCTCGGGGATGCGCTCTAGCTGCTATTAGCCCAATCTCTGTGAGTAACAGTTGTGTAAAGATATGTTCAAAATGATTACCTTTCGAATACTGAACAGAACTGTTTATTGAACTGATATTGTTTATTGAATGAATGTATGTCCTTTATTTATGAACTGTACTGTGGCATCCTTAGCACCTACTGTTATCGACTGTTACAGAGCTCTGTCGGTTCCCTTGTGGAACCATACTATTTACTGAATGATTGGCCATCATTACTGTTGGGTCTGTTAAGGCCCGGTCCTTTTGGACCTACTGTTTATAGGCTAATGGATGTACCACATATGACTGATTGATTGAAATACTGATTGGTGAAATCTTGAAAGATCAAATCTTGTTTAATGAACTGATTTCATTACTGTAAGGACATTCATTCATAACCTCTTTACGCATTATGTTATTCACTGGGCTTTAGCTCACTGTTTATATACATATGTAGGTTCCCAGCAGCCAGACCGGAGCTAGGAGCGTGGGTTAGTCCCCAGTTTTGTCAAGCCAGCCTACGTGCCTCACTGCGAGGTTCCGAGACGCCATGCCATGGCTTGGGGTGTTTTTGTTTCCCCCATCTGTCTCCCTACTGTATTGTACTTTTGTATAGACTGTCTACTGTTTTACTGTACTGTTATCGAGGGATTGAGTCCCCGTACTGAACGTCTGTAAATGATTGTATAGATCGCACTGTTTGAACTGTATGAATGCATAAAAATATTTTTGGCATACAGATTTTCACAGCTCAATGGACACTAGTTATTTACTGTATTGGCTTCTGCCAGGCCTTGTACTCTGTTTAATTGTATTCTTGTCAAGAAAGGCCTTGGTAATCTCGGATTCTTGGCGATTCTGATGCTAAACCCATAGGGCCGAGTTTGGGTCGTGACAGAGAACAAGAGAGAGAAAGAGAGGAAGAAGAGAGATGAAAGAAGAAAAAAAAAAAAGAGATGGGGAACAGAGAAGGACAAATCTTGCTAGGTTTTGTTACTTCTGTGAAAATTATTGCTTCATATATCTGAATCTGGGTTTGAGGTAAATAATTTGATGATTTGTAGCTTCAGTGTTCATGGACATTCTTTGGAAAATATGATGACCCATATTCCATGGAAGCTATTTTGTAAGTGTTAGCATCAATTTTCTTGATTTCAAACTCGTAACTCGAAGCTTTGGTAAAAACCCTGATTGTTTGATAAAGTGAAGTTGAATTTGAAGATGAGTTTGGATTGGTGAGAGAGATTGATTCACTTGAAGAAAGAGAAATCGACTTAGGTTTCGTCAAGTGACCAACGAAGACCTTGTTATCCACGTTTGTGTTGGTGATTGATCCACAACTGATAAGATGGTTATCAAGAGGAGTGAAAACTGTAGAGAGATGGAGAAGAAGTAAGAAGTGGATGAGAGAGAAAGGTAGACGTGTGAGTGGTTTTGGTTTTGGTTTCCATATATGAGAGATCTGTGGGTTTTGTTCTTCAGAAAAGTGAAGGATTTTGGGAAAGATGAGAATGGAAGGGAAGAGATAAAAGAATAGGAAAGGTACAGAAAGAGAGTGTGAGTGGTTTTGGTTTTGGTTTCCATTGACGAGAGATTTGTGGGTTTTGTTTTTCAAAAAAAAAAATGAATGATTTTGGAGAAGATGAAAGGGGGAGAGAAGAGATGAAAGAAGACAAGGAAAAGTGGAGGAGATTGAAAGGTAGAGAGAGAATGTGAGCGGTTTTGGTTTTGGTTTTGAGAGATTTGTGGGTTTTGTTCTTCAGAGAAAGTAAAGGATTTTTGGAAAGATGATAAGGAGAGAGAAGAGATGAAAGAAGAAGACATGGTTTTGGGCTACTCGAGCCATAAGGTTTCGAGCTACGTAACGGAGTTAAAAGTATAATATTTGTAAAAAAAATATTTTAAAAATTCATTAAATATAAAAAATATAAAAAATACAAAAAATAGTACATTTTTCATATTTGTGTGTATTTATTACATTTTTAAAATATATTTTTTTACAAATATTTTACTATTTAAATATATCTAAATAAGATTTATATAAAAAGTAAAAAAAATATTTAAAATATTCACTAAAAATATTTAAATGTAAAAAATAAAAAATTTAATTTTCAAAAAACTAAAACTAAACCCTCTAAATATTTTAACTTAAGGCCTCGTCTGAGAACATGTGTTTTTAGTAATTTTTCGATTTTTTTTGTTAAAATATAATGTAAAAAAATTAATATATTTGGAATAATTTTTTGATTTTTTTACAAAAAAAAAAAATATACAAAAAAGAAGAAGAAATATTTTAATATATATTTTAATTTTTTTTATTAATTTTTAATTTTTTAGACTAAAAAATGTTGCCACACGAGATCCACAAGATGGCTACTTTCCAAGGCTAAAGTGGGATTGGTTTGCAAGTTGCAATAAAAGGGTTGGTTTGAAATATTTTAAAAAACGTGTATTTTTTTATTTATTAATTTATATGAGTTAGATTTGATCTCATGCGTTAAAAGACTGGTGTGATTTAAATAAAATGATGTAATGTATTAAAAGAGTAATGTAATTTAAATAAAATGATGTATTTTAAATAAGATAGTGACTTTTTGACTTTTTAACTTAAAAAAAACAAAATTTTTGGTCAGCCGTTAAATCCATCGACTCGAAGAAGTGGAGCTCTTTCTAGAGCCAGCTCTCTTCTTCTTCTTCAACAAGATTAGTACAAAGCAAATTCTTGTACATCTCCACCAAAATCAAGGATTACTTCTTCAGGATTTTTTTCTTAGGTTTTTAACCAAATATAGAAACCCTAATGTCAGGTCTCCATAGATCTTCGAGCGCTCCATTGAAGAACGGTCTTCCTCCCCAAGAACTCCTCGACGATCTCTGCAGGTCTGTTCTCTTCTCTATTTAATCCCTCGTTTTCATTTTTTTCACATGCATGTTCATCATTTGCGCAATGTGTTGCGATCAATTACTAGGGTTTTGGAGTCTCGATGCCGAAATTGAAACATATTGCTAGGGTTTTGTAGATTTGGTGCTGAGAATGAGAAAAATTATGGGTATTATTGAATTACTGATGAAATTTGTTCCCAAAATCATGCTGCTGTAAGTTTTGTTGTTGTTTCTCTGAATTTGAGCTGGGTAATTGTATTGTATGTACGCATTATCTTTGTGAGTCGTCCATCATTCATGGCAGTGGTAACTATAGCTCTGTTTGGTTTTCAAGAAAATAACAGAAAGAAAGAAAAAAGAAAAAAAAAAACTTAAGAATGTATGAATATGGTGTCCTTTTTGTTTTAGCATTTAGTGGTTATATTTTTCCACAAGTTTGACCAAATCAAATAAGAAGTTACAAGAGGTTGAAAATATGATTTCATGTTATGTAAGTCGTGACTAAATGTAAGATTTTAACAGGCAGGAATTACTGAAAATATTAAGTTATTAGGTACAGAAATGTTGTACTCTGTCTGTTTTTTTTTTTTTTTTTACAAATTTTTTTATATGAATATGTTTTCTCAATTTGAAACAATTCTAAATCCTTTTGTTTGGCGGCTAGTTATCTACTTTAACCATTCCTTTTGTTTGGCGGTTAGTTATCCACCACAAGGGGTTGGCCTAGTAGTCAAGGCTTGCAGCATGGGTGTGTGTTCCCTCTAAGGTCTCAAGTTCGAAACCTCCTAGGTGCAAACAATTTATTGGGGTCCGTTGATACGGGGCTTTGCTTTGGCTTTAATTGGGACCCCTGCAAGTAGACTAGGATTAGTTGGTCCAATGGGCTAGATACCGAGTTCTAAAAAAAAAAAAAAAGATGGTTGAACACTCTACATCTATGGTTTACTTTGTCATTGTAGTACCATTAATTGTGACTTGTCATTTCAGGAGTACTTCACATATTTCAGACAACCTACAGAACTAGAGATCCTGTTTTTTTATTTTATTTTATTTTTTTGGTTATGTTCTCTCTCTCTCTCTCCATTTTGCTTTTGTTTATTAAAATTCCATGCCTTGCATGCCAGCTTTTGTTGTTTGATATCAGCTTATGGTGATCTTATTCTGATTGTTTCTGTCCTTTTTCTTATTGTTGTTATTTACTTATTTTTATTGCAGTCGGTTTGTTTTAAATGTGCCGAAAGAGGATCAACAATCATTTGAGAGGATTTTATTTCTTGTGGAGTATGCACATTGGTTCTATGAGGACAATTCAGTGGAAAACAATCCGTCATTGAAATCATTCACTCTGAAGGAGTTCACTTCTTTATGTATTTTTCTGCAGTGTCTATTTCTTTCGTATTTTTAACTAGTTACTTCTTTATGTATCTTATGCAGTGTCTATTTCTTTTTGTATTTTTAACAACAATAGTAAAGCACATTCTGATAACATTCTTGTTCATTGAATCCTCGGTTTCAATGTATTTGCACTTGTACTTGACTTACTGCCGTTTCTATGTTGCGGGAATGAAATTACCATGCGCACATTCATGCACTCTACCTTGTATTGTGTTGTTGTCATTGGCTTTAATTGGTATTAAAATGGTGATGACATCAAGCATGCAACTCTAGTACATCAGAGAAGGCTAATATTTTTGGTTTTACTTGCTTAGTTTTCTTGTGAATTTCAATTATCATTGTAGAGCTTATGTTTGTTCTTTCATTTCTATCTTCTTATCTGGTGATTCTTTCCATAATTTGTTGCAGTGTTTAACAATTGTGATGTTTTGAGGCCTTACGCTGCACATATAGATGACATATTTAAGGACTTCACTTCATACAAGGTTCGAGTTCCTGTGACTGGGGCCATAATTTTGGACGAGTCGTACGAACGGGTAATGTGTTAGTGCATGAAAGCCAGTAGATACCATATGATGAATACAATGCACAAATTTATTTTTCTGTTTGGTAACTTTAAACTTACTCATCATCTAATGTTGATCAACAACAGAGATGCATGATTTTAGTAATCTTTATCATTAATTGGTTGTTGGAAAGCTCTTCTCTCTAAAATAGTACAATATAGCTATGGGCGTGCACACCAATGCATTCCCCTTCATGTATTGCTCATGACTTTCATTACTTCTGGTAATGAATTTTTTTGTTGTAGTGAAGCTAAGGATATTTCAGGGTTCATGAAGTATTGATGGACAATGGAGATTCAAACTACAAAAATATTACTGGAATCAGAAATTATAAATAGTTACAACTCAAAATATTTCAATAGAAAATCTTAGATGAGTAGGTCATATTCCTAAATCCATGCACCAAATAAACTTGTATTCCCGGCCCAACAAGATAATTCCTTGCTCATCTAAACAGTGTCCATGGTTTAGAAAGACATAGGGACCAAGTTTGGCTTATTATTGGAATAAAAAGCTTTGTAAGCAACTTATTTCACATGGTTGCTTGGGATCTGTACAGGACGAAGCTTGGACATTGTTAATTCTAATAACAATTGCTCTTTTATGTTGAGATGATGTTTCTGTTCTATCATTTTTATGGCTCTGTAATCTTTGGGTTGGTGAAATCTTTGATGGTTGCATCAATGGTCATATTTACTTATCCTCCCATAGGTTTTAGAAATACAGCCTTACATTCTTTTGTATTTTCCTGTTGTTGAGAATGACCAAAACTTTTGTTTACTACTCGAGTCAAATAAATATTTTGTCCATTGATTGAATACTTTTTAGGGTTAATTACACCAACCTCCCCTGAGGTTTCTGACAATTATAGAGACCGCCTTTGTGGTTTTTAAAATCTCACCACAATTACACATAACCATTCTTCATTTGCCTTCCTTGTCTTTGTGACCAAACATTCTGAAGCCACTAGACCACTACCACTCTCTCCATTTGTCTTTGTTTCTACCAACTGAGCAACTTTACTGCTGAAGACACCTTAATCACCATCACCCACAATTAGCTAATGACGTTCATACAAATATGCATGCAAAATAAGGATTGCTGGACTTTTGGTCTTTGTTAATGACATAACCAAAATTTAGATCTCTTTTTACAGAGAGAAAGAAAAACCAATTATTCGGGGTATCTGTTTTTGGGTTTGCATTACTGTGAGGGAGAGAAAAATGTTGAAGGTCTCTTTTTGGTAGTTTAGTTTCTTTAATCTGTATAAACAATCGAATAATATATAGGCAAGTTCATAGTGTCCATGTTTTATCTTGTTTTGAGTAAATCTGACTACTGAATTTACCACTACTTTGAAGACATTGAAGAGTTTTTGGTTGGAGAAGAGGGGGGGGGGGGGGGAGATTAGCAGTATGATTATCTTTTGACATATTTAAATGCTGACGTATATGAATGAGACAAAATGCAGTAGGCCACAGTTTTGGTAGGGAGTACAAAGTTACCAGATATAGGTTCTTCAATTGAAAATGTAGTAGGTCACAGTTTTGGTGATATTGATTTCATTACGAGCTTAATTGTGTTAGTCATAGTATTGTGTTGGTTATGGTATAAAATTAACACTTTATTTCAGATGAAAAAGGTATTTAATATGTAATATATGTTTTTCATTCCCATTCTGCCACTGACCTAACGTGTTATATATGCTAAATTTGTGCAATCTGCAGTGCTTATTAGTGAAGGGATGGAAGGGAACAAGCTGGAGTTTCCCCCGCGGGAAAAAGAACAAAGATGAGGAAGACCACACGTGCGCTGTCAGAGAAGTAATTATTAATGTTTCTTATGCTATTCTTAAATGTGACATGTTTACAACAATGAGCAATTTGTGTCAAACACTAGTTTTTGTAACCAGTGGACAGAAAGAGTTCAACTTGATTAAGTTGATGTAAAAACTAAAATTTTCCCACTAATTCAAAGTGAGAAACAATGTGTCCGGCATAACTTTCTTTAATTGATAAGAAGCCAGACCATCTTTGTGGAGCTTGTTTTCCACCGTGTCTTTGGTGTTAGAATAACTTCTGAATCATTCTCTGTTAGATGAGTTCCCCATTTCCCCTATTGAAGATCAAATATATTTTTACATTTTGTGGTCCACTGTCTTTCATTCATCATGCTGTACGTGGAATTTGGTATTGATCAAACCTTTAAAAAGAGAATTGCAGTTAAGAATCAAGGAGTATTAGCCAACCATAATTTTCCTGATAGAATATGCAGTTGACTGCTAAACTTCTCAAAAAACTTAATACTACTTGGTTGGCAAAAAAAGCATTTGTGTGCATAGATTCTGATGCTGCTTTCTTACTTCTTCTGCATTTAATGGCAGGTCCTTGAGGAAACAGGTTTTGATGTTTCAAAATTCTTAAACAATGATGAGTACATCGAGATGATATTTGGACAGCAGAGGGTGCGGCTCTACATAGTTGCTGGAGTGAAAGATGATACAGCATTTGCCCCCCTCACTAAAAAAGAGATCAGTGTATGTGGTCTCTCTCCATCTAAAACTGTCCAGATTGTGAAAAAAAATCTTTCTTTTTTGAGTTTCCTCTTCTTGCATATTATTTTCTTCACAAGAGAGAAATTTTTCCTGAAGTGCTAATTTAGTATTGTTATGTTGGTAGCTAGCATAAAACCCGAAATTCTTAACTTCTTCTTTCTCCTTGTAAAATTATTGCCTAAATCCCATTGTAATTCACCTTACTTGATCACTTGTACGGTTTTGGAGCAGTTTCAACTTCTTGGTATTTACACTAGTAGTATAAAAGAATCTCATTTTGCATTAGGTTCTGGCTTTCATGCATTGAAGGTTTTAACACCTAGGGAGGGACGCTCATTTTCTAAAATGGTAGGAATTATGGCAACCCTGAATGCAAGACTTGCTTGTGCGGCCATAGAATTGAAACTATGAGGAATACCAGAGTATTTTAGGATTTAATAGTTGCATTTAGGGCTGTGCAAAATACTGTCCAATCCACTAAAACCGCACCGATCCGTATCTATCTGCTAACTGCTTTATCCGCTAATTGCGGTTTAAATTTTAAAATTTATAATTTGCCTTCGAAACCGCTCCGTCCGCTATAGTTGATACATGTATATTTTTTAACCTATAATAAAATATCAAAGTAAAATGAGTGTGAAAGAGATTTAGTAGTTATTGGGCATGTGCTAAAATAACACATGCTATTTTAGCACATCATCTTGTTTGAGTTACAATCATCTTATTTGGGTCACATCACTTCTTATTTGAGTCACATCATCTCTCTACCACATCACTTCAAACCCAATCCATATTTCACATTTTTTTATAAAAAGTTAAAAAGTATACTAATTTAACACTTCCAAACAACCCCTTAATATGTGAAATTTATTACAAATTAGTAGTTATATATATATAAAAAAATATTATGTAAAATTAGTTTGTGTTATATATATATAAAATATTATGTAAATTAGTGTTATATATTATTCAAAAGTTTCATAATTGGTTAGAATATTTTTCAATCCGTTAATCCACTCAAAACCACTCAAATTGTAATTTGCCAATCCGCGAATTTGCCAGTCGGTTTATAATTTTACTCTCAAGCCGTCCGAACCGCACTGTGCACACCCCTAGTTGCATTGTTAGAAATGAATTCAGCATAGCCTTCAATCATGGACAGGTCAAGTATGTCGTCCTCTCTCCAAAAGACCAAGATGTTTGACATTCATCCGTACACAATCTCTACTTCCATTTTGATACATAGTTGGCCCTTTGACCATTGGTTCCAGGATGAAAACCAAAGACTTTGATCCAAGCGAGATCGCCAAGACGTCTATTTATGGGGCCATTGCTGACCTCCCTTGCATTCCAAACAATTGCAATTGTGGAAATTTTAGAACCCCATGTTTGGATTGTGCCCTAGACTAGTAGTCACGCTCTTACGCAGGTGCTGCCCATTTGTTGGCCTTGTTCGGAGGCTCCGGTTTCAAATCTTTTTTAAAGATAGATGATTGTGGGTCCTCTCATCGACCTGGAATCTAATAAACTCCTTTGCTTCGGCCTCAACTTGTTAGAGATCACCAGATAATTTAGGAAAATAAAGTTTACTTTGTTTGAACTACAAACGAGAAATTGAGAAGTCAACAAATGATTACCTTGCTCTCTCAAGCATGTTACCATCATATGGTACATAATATCATAGGTTGTGATTTCTGGGCCCTGAGTTAGTCACATAATTTTCTTCTTATATCACTGATGTTGATGTTCTACGGTTGTTGAACTCATTTCTTATGTTGTTTGTTTCTTGTATGTTGAATAGTTTTACTACCCAAATCTGTTTCTAAAGTAAATGAAAGAATGCAAAAGTCTGTAGTATGTTGTTTCATAATTGAATCCATATACGTACTTTTGGTGGTATGTATAACATTTCGAATGTGCTTTGCATGCTCACAGGAAATTGCATGGCATCGGCTTGATGAACTTCAACCTGCAAATAATGATGTAATATCTCGTGGGATAACTGGCCTGAAGCTTTACATGGTTGCTCCTTTCTTGGCGTAAGTGTCTTGTCACTTATTTCTATAAACTATCTCGCAGTTTTTTCTTTGTTGCCAATGTTTTTATATGATCCACTTTGTTATTTCAGATCTTTGGAAGCATGGATTTCAGCACACCAGCCCCCAGTAGCGCCAAAATCTCATATGCGTTTGAAAGGTTTCTCATCTCCTTTTTCCTTAAATGGAAATGCCGAATCTTGTCTTCCAATTATTTTACATGCCTTTGGCTCAGTAACTAGGAAATCCAAATCCATGTACCTACAATTATCCACATGCAAGTAAGTTGTTAAAATATAAGAAAACATAAATGAAAATGTGCCAGCAACATAAAATGTTGCATAGTTATTGAATAATACTCAATTTACTATTGGAGTAAAAAATCTATTTTCAGTGACTCGGGATGGTATTGGGATATGTATCGGCAGGCATCATCGGTGATATGGTCATATATCGGCTGATATCGGATAGTATTGAACTGTATTGGCCGATATATCAGTGAATATTTGGAAGGCTAAAATGTCATTACGAATACAACGGCCAATATTTAAAACCCTATATAGTTAGGCACACATGTATGTTTGGATGGATGTTTGACCAAAATTTCATATAGAGTTAGGCACCAAAGTGGGCAGTCTTATTTTTGCATTTGCCTGTTTGGATTCCTGGCATAATCAGGGAGGTTGCACATGATATTTTGTTGAAGTTTGGTTTAGTTTTTGAATTTTTTGTTTTGGTGTCTTTAGTGATTTTTTTTTTTTTCTTTTCATATTTTAGTTATTTTTTAAAAAACTTTAGATGTACCTAATCTAGATAAACCTAAAAGTAATATATTTATAAAGAAATTTGATTTTATTTTATTTTATTATATTACTGAAGACCAAAAAAATGGTAGTGTGCTATTATTTTGTTTTTCATCGGGTTTTTTTTTCTTTTAGACGAGTTGTTTAGATTAGTTATATGATATCTAAAAAGTTTTTTTTATTATTATAAAAATGACTACAATGTAAAAAAAAAGAAAAAAAGTTCAGTAAAGTGAAAAACACAAAAAAACAAAAAACTCAAAAACAGTTTTCAAAAACAAAGCTGAACGAGGATTTATCTTGCTTTTGATTCAATAGGCTAAGGATCCTTGTTTATTTTGTGAAGGAATTAGTGTATGGAAGGCGAAGAACAGTTCCACAGGGAGCAGCTCAATGGTAACAGAGATTCAACAAACTAAACCTGTAGTCGAGGCTCCTTCCTCTGACATGATGGGTCCAGGAAAAAGCTTCAGAAACTTCCGGTTCGATACCAATTTGATTTTCCAAGCAATGGAAGCTGCCTTCTCTTCATGATATGCTGAATTCTTGTTTGTTCTGTAAAGTGTTGGTTAACCATATACAGTCCTGATAGTTTTAGCTGTTGCATGGTGTCTTCTAGTTCTTGACAGCATTTATGACCTCTTCTTCATGTTAGTTTGGTAGCTTTCTGGCTGTATATTTCGTGTTAGATTACCAGGTTTGCGATATATGTATATTCTGTACAGAAATGCTTGTTGCAAATACCTAATCAGTTTTCTTTCTTCTATTATTAATTTAGTTGCAAAAATGTCTTCTATCCCTTGTTGCTTATTTTTATTTTTTTGCTTTTGCTTTTTTAGTAGATGGAATTGTTTTGAAAAGTGTTTTAAAGGTGAATTTTGGCAAAGACTAAACTCAATTATTCAATTGAAGTATTGTAAAGCATTGCTAGCTTGTTCCTGCTTAATTTTAACACCCCAGGGTATGATTTGCACATTTTGAGGTTGTAGATGTGCAGATATCATGAGCTTTCTTGTGACTTCATCTTCACAAATATAACCAAGTATCCTATTTTTTTTTTATAAATTTTGTTGTCTTTGCAGACATGTAGGGTTCCTTTAGTTGCAATTTATTAGTCAAATTATAAACCAATTTAAGTCAGCAAATAAGTCAAGGTCAAAATAAATAAATTATGTTATTTTGACAGTTGTTTTTTAGTTTTTGTAATAATTTACCTTTGTTAATTTTTTGACTTTTTAGCAAAAAAATCAAAACAAAGATTTTATTTGGCCAAATAAGCTTATTTTTTGAAAAAAATTTGTGGCTATTTTAAGAAAATAATAAATTGATTATTTATTTATTTATTTATTTTTGACAAACCTTTTGATATGCGGTAAATAAAATATTTTTTAAACTCATTAAATTTTTTTAAAAAATCAAGTAAACTAATTTATAAGCTAGAACACCAAAAGTAGTTGAAGAAGAAACTTAATGCCTTGTTTATATATTGCATGCGTAGGTTCTAGGCCCAAGTAGTTCAAAGCTCAAAAATTGGTATTATAAAGTAAAACCTTGAATCATTTCTCATATTTTCTCACCACGCAATTTAAACGAGTGTTGGTGTGTCACAGTTATCATCTTTGCGGGTCATGCTAATCTTCTATGTATTTTATTGTCCCAGTTAATGGCCTTAGCCCTCGGTGAGAGGTTGAGAAGATGAAAAGGAAGATGATGATGAGAATGACAGACCAATATGGTTACATGGTAATGAAAAGCATTAAGAACCATATATACACATACAGCTGATGGAAGAGACTAAACAAAGATAAGAAAACCATGTTACTTTCTGCCAAATCAAGAAACAATACTCTGGCAACTCTGTTCTATATTTCATTACACACACCCCCCCCCCCCCCCCCCCCCCCAAAAAAAAAAAAAAAGAAAAGAAAAGAAAAAGAATGAAAACAAAACTCAAGCTCCACTGGGCACTTGAATCCAAGCAGGTTGAATCATCACCAATATGCCATGCACGAAGTTGGTATCTTCAGATCAGCAACTATTGTTGAAGAAAAGCAATCAGACAGGTCTGGAATTAGAGTACTCTCTCTCAACTGCATCCATGCTCCAAGCTTGGACCCTCCTACACTCGGTGTCATATTGTTTTAGTCAGGTGATGAATGGTTAAACAGTGCACATCTCAGGAGCCCCCTTGACTGAAAACTTTTACATTTCTCTGCATAAATTTCAAACAGACCATAAATATAGTAACTGCTAACTATGTTCTAGAGACTCTTAATGCAAATGCAGCATTGTGTTTACTCGACAAAACTAGGAAATAATTTACTCAAACTAAAGGTTTGGTGAGGGCTATCATGGTGGTGATTGCAGTCAAACCCCAATAGGAGTCAACAGATAGCCACTACAGTTTTCAATTCCTCATTTATCTTCATCTGTCTGTATTATACATATAGGGTTCAAATTCTGGTGGTACTATTCCCAGATACCCACCAAAGTCATTCTGTATTTGGGCGAGTTCAATAAGCATTTCCTGGGGTGGGCAATTCCAAGAGCTCACTTGGCCTAATGGGATGAATCCCACAGTTATTCCTAACAGAAGAAGATTGAAGAAGAAAACCAAACCTAACACTCCCTTTGTTTTGGTGGAAAATATTTTTTAGAAAAGGTTTACATCTTCTGACATTTGGTACAACAGAAAACAAAGTCAACATAAAACGTTTTCCATAATCAACTGAAACAAGCTTTACTGGGATACATTTTCCGGACTAAAATTTTACCAATCTAATCACCTCCACCACCACCACCACCACCACCACCAATCCAACCATAACACATTAGTTTCAAGGTTGCAACTAAACATAGGGAAACATTTCCTACGAAAACATCTTTTGAAAAAGTTACGTTGAAAAAATAGTTTTTGCCGAAAAAAACTGACTATAAATATAACTCAAGAATATATATATATATAAGGTAGTACAAACCTTAATAACAGTTCTTGCAATTTGAAACCTCAGCCTGCTATCAAATCTTCAGCTCTTGCAAGCCCTGTATCACCACAGATTTTTCCTGTTTGTCCTGGATGGAATTCTGTGTCTTCTCTATCTGCACTGAGGAGCTGGCTTGTGGGGTGGGAGGAGCGGTAGAAACATGTTGCTCCTCTACAAGAACTGGTGGAGCGGCAAAAGTTGGTACTGTCTGCCTTGTACAGACAGATGGGGCAATAAATGACAATGGAGACCTCAATTGTGGGGCAATAAATGACTGGTTGTCCTGGATGGAATTCTCTGTCTTCTCTATCTGCACTGAAGAGCTGGCTTGTGGGGTGGGAGGAGCGGTAGAAACATGTTGCTCCTCTACACGAACTGGTGGAGCAGCAAAAGTTGGTACTGTCTGCCTCATACAGACAGATGGGGCAATAAATGACAACGGAGACATCAATTGTGGGGCAATAAATGACTGGTTGTCCTGGATGGAATTCCCTGTCTTATCTATCTGCACTGAAGAGCTGGCTTGTGGGGTGGGAGGAGCAGTAGAAACAGGTTGCTCCCCTACACGAACTGGTGGAGCGGCAAAAACTGGTACTGTCTGCCTTATACAGACAGATGGGGCAATAAATGACAATGGAGACCTCAATTGTGGGGACTGGCTTGGTGGAGGAAGTGGTGGTGTAGAGAAAACAGGTATCGCGTTTCTTATCGTCACCGGTGGTGCAATTCCACGGTGTGCCCTAAAATGCCGGACAGGAATGTAGGGTGCTGCTCCAGCTGCATGGAACTGCTGAGGTCGGACCCTAGGGATTTCAGGTGATTGTAGAGGGGCATCATTTGCTGTTGTAATTATGGGTTGTGTTTCAGGCGATGTCCTTGGGCATATGGGCCTCTCATTCATTGTTGTCATCACAGGTCTGCTTTGAGGGGCTGTCTTTGAACACATAGGGTTGTTGTTTACGGGTGTAATAACAGGTCTGCTCCGAGGAGCAGTCTTGGACCATATTAAAGGAAGGATCTTCGATGCCCTAATAGGAGGTGGCTTTGTGCTCAATGGCCTTGGACTCTGTGTTGGAAATTTAATTGGGAATGATGCATTAGACATCTTTGCCTTCCTGATAAAATTCTGCAGAGAGCATGCTATGATGACATGCTCGTGCACATCCTTATTCACCTTTTGTGATGATGAACTCTCAGATTGCTGTGCTACTGGACAGACAACAAAAAAAAGTATGTTAATCCCATTATGCTTTTATTCAAAACTAGCTAGAAACGGTATATTTACAGCACAAACGTGGTAAAGGGACTGGGAAGGTGACAACTAGCTTAGCGATGATTTATAATCCATCACATTTGGAGCATAAAAAGGGCTGGCTTTGTCAAGGGCATGACCAACGCCAGTTCAAGGCTATGTAAGGACATGTAGATAGCATAAATATTTGGACAACAACAGTAAGAATTGCACAATTGGTTTTTTACAATGGCATGTTTTCTCACATCTATAATTGTGGGGAAAAAATGATTTTAACCACTCATATGTATAAAATCCTTTACAATCTATCTCTTGTGACTAATTTTCTAATTTCTACACTAGTATGGAGGACTTACGTAGTTTCAGAGATGACCAAGCTGCCATAGCTGCATTTTTTTCAGCTTGTTTCTTGTTCTTTGCTGGTTCACCAGTAAATCTGACACCAGCCAACTCTACAGTACAACTGAAGACAGATAGGTGTCCAACACCCGATCGGAAAGTTGTGTATATTGGCAAAGATGATCCTACTCTTTGTGAAATTTCTTGCAGAAGATTCTTGTAGACCCCTGTATCATCCTGTCAATAGAAAATTTTGGTTAGGTTAGAGAGAGTTCACTACCAGAATAGCAATAGGAAAGTAAGAAAATGGTAAATTAAACATGTTGTTGACGAAATTAAATAACTGCATTCAACATTGAATAATAATACGAGACAAAATTCTGCTGAAACTTCCAATGGTATCATACTGCAGCATAAACTATTTTGTCTTAGACCTGGCCACTAATGGGTATACAGTGCTAATCATTTTTTTTGGTGGGAAATAGATTGTTAATCTTATCATAGATAGAGACATAAGATATATCCATGCATAAGCACTTTAAGGGAGCACCATAGTCCATCATTAGTTCAATCAAAATATACTAACTGTGATTTTAAATACTATTTTTATGATGGAAAAATTTGCCCAACCAATATCAGGTTCAGATTCTCATATACAGTGTAAATATGTATCAGCAATACATTATACACATATACATGTCGCAGAATAATATTGAGTACTACATTCTGGACAAGCCATGTTTGTCTAGAAATTTCACTAGGCCAGCACAGACATGGGTACAGTCCAGAACATGATAATTTGTTCATTGTTCAAACAAGTACTGCCCACACCTGAATATGGATACTAAGGTCAGAGTACCTTTTCTTTCTTGAGAAGAAGAAATACATATAAACTAAATTGTTATTCTCGATTAAAGATATGTATCACAAGAAGCAGAGTAGAGGGTAGAGGAACTTAAATTATGGAAAGAAGACAAAAGCACCCTTCTTAATTTATTGAAGAATCAAATTTGGGATCAAATCAACATTGGGGCTAGATTTGTCTTAACAATCAAGCTTCTCACAAGGGGTAGATAAGTAAGAAGGGTCTGGGGATAAATAAGTCCTTATAATCTTGGTACGAGCACAAGTGTATTAGAAAGAAAATAGGTAATTAATTTTAAGTGTCAGTGTGCAGAACCTGTATGCAATTTTCTTCTGCCTTGTAAGGCATCTCTTGTTGGTTGCATAAACAGAACCCTCCCTGAGCATCTCCAAACCTTACTCTATTTTTTCATCAAATTTGAGTGATTTAAACTTGGTTAAAATATGAAACCCTTCAATTCTTATCCTTATTCTCGTTTTTTTCATCAAATCTTTTGAAAATTTTGAAACTTACCGTAAAAATCAGTTTTAACCATTTTTGATGAAAAAAACCATATCCAATCCTTACTTTTTAAATTTCATCAAATTTGAGTAAAAATATGACTGTTGAAAATTTGTCTCTCCTTGATTTGATACAAAATTAATGAAATGTTTGGAACATGGGGCACACTTTCAATCATTTTTTTCATCAAATTTGAATTTGATGAAAAAATAGATGAAAGGATTGGAGATGCTTACCCAACCAATTTTGTTTTGGCCTATATCAATACAATTCTCAAAACGGAACTAGTCCATTACCATTATTCTGCTACAAAAACTATTCAATTAATCCTCTTCTAAGATTATCCCGATTCCCAAATCAACTCCAGCACAATTCAACAGATCAGTATAGCACACAACTTCACTAGAACAATGGTTAGAGCATCTCTAACCCTTTATCTTTTCTTTCATCAAATTTAAGTTTGATTAAAACGTACTCAAAAATCATCTCCAATCCTTTCATCAAATGTTTATTAAATCAATGGAGAGTGATTTTTTTTTTTCCCCCATCAAATTGACAACTCATCAAATGAAAATTTAAAACGATGGAGCATTGGAGATGATTTTTTTTTAAAAAAAATAAAATAAAATAAAATTTGACGAAAAGGCAAATTTGGGATAAGTGGAGAATTTTGAAAAAGATTTTGATGAAAGGATTGAAGTTATTCATATCAAATCAATTTTTTACTCAAATTCGGAATCAAACTAGATGACAAAATTGGAGATGGTCTTACACTAGCATAACATTGGTTACTAAATTTGATCACAAATTCACTTCTCATTGCTACACCTAATCACCACCGAAGTAAAACAAACGAAAATTCAAACGGAACTACGAAGAAACCCTTATGCCAGACTCAAAATCAAACAAACACACTCACGAGAATCCTGGCGGCGAGAGAATGCGACGGAGCACGGCTGGAGAGCGCATTGAGAGCCACCTCGGCGGCGGCGTGCTCCGCCTGCCTGAGCGTGGTGCAGAAGCTAGGGCTCTCGAAGGTCTCGCAGTTGAAATTCACAACCGCCTTGAACCTCGGCGCGTGATCTGGACCTTCTCTTATGCACGTATACGAAGGCAAATTGAAGCAGCTCCGCTGCGCCAATTCCTGCAACTGATTCTTATACATCTCTCTCTCTCTATAACTCACACTCAACTTCAATGGCTTCGCAGACCTCGAAATAGTCGGCGAACCAGCTCAGATCGGAAAATCGAGCTCTCCGATTGTGAATTTGTAGAGCGGACCATTGAGCTGGATCGGAGAGAGAACTCTAGGGCTTTGATTCGCTCACAATCACAAATGCGCAAATGCTCATGTATTTATAGACACAGCTAGAGAGAGAAAGTTTAGAGTTCTATAGAGAGAGATTGCAGCTCAGAAAAAGAGCAGAGAGAGATTTGCGAGATAGTAGAAAACAACGAACAGAGAGCGAGAAAAGTACTCTGCCTTTTTTTAAAAAAATGAAAAAATAAATAAAAAATTAAAACAATTTTTTTCATATACTTATGCATTTTAATAAACTTTTTTGAAAAACTTTTCATAAATATTTTAGATTTTATTTGGTTTAATTTTTTAGAAACTCTATTTAGACAAGTTTTGTTTGTTTTGATTCACTTTTTTTGATATTATATTTTAATTTTTTTTTACCTTTTTAGATACGTTAAAAACAAGCCGAGTTTAAAATTATGTTTGAATTTGACTTTATTTACAAAATGAATTGATTTCAAACAAGTTTTTAATAAGTCAAACTTGAGTTGAGTCTGCGTAATTTAATTTTTTATAGTACAAATACGTTTATCAAGTTGAGCAGTACATTGTTTAAGTTTGATTTGAAAATTTAACGAGTTTAACTTATTTATATAATGAGTTAATCTTGAATGAATTTTTAACGAATCAAACACAAACCAAGTTTGAATAGTTTGATTCGTTTGGCAACCCTATTAAAAACAAATGAAAATCAAATCATTGTTTAGATTTTCATTTGTTTAAGATTTAAGATTGAGTGTTTAGGATTTTATTTAGATTTTCGTTTGTTTTTTTGTAATTTTTTAAGGAAGAGATTTACAATATTATTTTTTGATATCTAAGGTCCATAAACCCACACCTGTATATCATATCAGAGAAATTTGACTATCTCTCTCTCTCTCTCTCTCTTCGATCTTCATTCTATCCAAACCAAACTCTCTCTCTTTGTGCACATTCCTCTCTTTTTCTCTCTACTCCTTTCTCCTATCTCGGTCTTTAGCTTCGACGTCGCTGGCTTCACCTTTGCCCATGTCTCTACCATGCTATCGCTGGAATGCCGTGATCTGAGCCACCAACCGATGGTAGATTGTGTTGATTCGCTCCGATCAGGGTTTGTGGAAGAAAAATGGGAGTTCAAATTGGGGGAGTTTGTTGCTTGTTCAATTTTTATTGAATGTTGCGAATTGATTTGCAGAGTGGGAACCAAAGTTTGATTACTTGGATGGATGTTCATGGTAAGTGATTTTTTCCCAAGACCTTTGTCAATAACAGTGGAGAATTTGCAAACACTTCCAGAGATCTGAAGATTGAAGTCAATAATGTGTCTTCTTCAAATTTGAATATTGAAATTTCAAATGTCACTGAGGACTTGGCCTAACAAGTTTTCTGATTCTGAAGCTTATGGAATTGGTATCTATTTGTCTCTATTTTTGGTGTGTGAGTAATTCAATTTTCTCTAGATTGAAATTTTCTCTGAAATGTTCAATTTTCTCTAGATTGAAATTTTCTCTGGTTTGAAATTTTCTCTGGTTGTTCAATTTTCTTTGGATTGAAATTTTCTCTGGGTGTTCAATTTTCTTTGAATTGAAATTTTCTCTGGGTGTTCAATTTTCTCTGGATTGATGTTGAGGGACCTTAGACATTATGAAAATATTAGGTGTCCTTTATGCTATAAAAACTTAATATCAAGGACCTTAAAAAAAAATTCCTATTTTTTTAAAATATATTATAGTCAAATTTATTATATATTTAAAATGTATTAAAATTGATTAAAATATATATGAAGAAATCAAACTAAACAGAGCAGAGTTTTTATGCTTGTCTAAATTAGAGACATTTAAAAATTTTAAAAACTAGCTAAATTAAAAAATTATTTCACTAAAAATTGGAAGAAAAAAAAGCTTGTGTCCCGTTCATAATTGGATTGTACCGTATTTTGTTAGGTTCCATCGGCTCACTACGAAATTCGTATCCATGATTCGAATTGTTTAATATGTAAGGCTTGTCAAATATTTCATCTTTGTAAAAAATTGCGTTGAGCAGATATCAATAATTATTTGATCAGATCACGTTTTTGTCAACGTTCAGTATAATTTTTTTAAAAAATTGTCAACATAAATGTGATCTGGTCAAGTTGCAATCGATATCTGATCAATATGTTTTTTTGCAAGGATAAATGGTGTGTTTAGTTTGTGTTTGTAGAGTAGTTTTCGAGATAAAAAGTACGAAAACTTGTTTGGTTTGTTTTTTTTTAGAAATGAATTTGAAAAATTGTTTTGGGGAGAGAATTTAAAAAAAAGTAATTGATTTGATATGTATGAGAGAGATAGTGTGTGATTTTGAAAAGTAGATAACCAAACAAAATTTTGAGATTTTTTTTGAAAAAATTTGTTTGGTTTGATTACTCTTGAAAATTTGTTTGTAGATAATTTTTTCTAAAATTTTTTCTGAAAAATAAACCAAATAAAGTCAAAGTATTTGATAAATTTTACACATCAAACGATTTGGATTATTAATATAGAGCCATGATGGGCCTAGTCCAACAGTGCAATCCAATTTAAAATCGGCCTGGTGACCAGCCTTACCAACAAAAAAAAAAAAAAAAAAAAAACCAAAAATGAAAATTCAAAAAACAAATTTTGAAGGAAACAGACTGACAGTGCATTTTGTTGCTAGTATTTAATTTAGGGAAGACGTTAAGGAGTGGTCACCCTGACGAGCAGGATTTTATAGAAATGGTTCTGACCGTCTGATTCAGATACTGTCGGGATTTTACGTATGATTTGGTCTGATGTGAGGGTGTTTATGGTGGGCCCGAGTGCAGGGAGATATATCTTTGATTATAAAATTTAGAGGTTTTATAAGGTTCGTTTGTTTGGAGTTATAGGAAGGGGATTGAGACTATTAATACTTTCGTATTACCAATACCTTGTTTATTTTGAGAGATGTCCTTAGGACTACTAATACCCTTGAAAGAGAGATTCATAATGAGGAGGTAGAGATGATATTAGAAAAATAGTGAAGAGATTATAAGTTTTTTTATTTTTTTTATTTTTTATATATTGAGAATTTTTTTTAAAATATTAATGTTTAATTTTTATATTTTTTATTTGTTTTATTATTTTATATAAAAATAATTTAACAATTTCTCACTATTAATCCCCTCACTAACAATCTCTTTACTATTAATCTCCTCACTATCAGTCCCTTCCATTCTATTTCTAAAAACAAACAGAAATGTGTTCATATAAATGCCCTTTTAGAAGTGGGTTATAATCCATTTATCAGATTATAACCCACTTTCTCTTTAAAAAAAATATATATTTATAAATAAATTTTTTTTAAAAAATTAATTATAACCATATAATCAAAATCTAAATCTAGAGGTTTTAAATGTGTTCATACTAGTAGATAAAAGTGGGTAGTGAATACGTTTGTGTGGGCCTACTATGGTGTTTATGGTGACATTCAATGGATGATATTGAGGGTATGATATGCTGTGGACGATCCTACTGCAAAGCAAAAATTTCAAACTACATCATGCATTTTATGATACATGATTTATTTCTCCCATATTCACATGTTAATATAGGAAAATTTGAAGAATTTATGGTTCATCATGACTTTCATTTCGATAATCGAAATTATTTATTTTATAAGATTTTCAATATGTTACCCCATGAAATTTTTTTATAAGATTTTCAATATGTTACCCCATGAAATTTTTAAAAAAAATACTAGAGACATGTTTTATCAACATTTTTATGTCTCACACGGGTGTAGGACCCACGCATGTGAGACATTTATTATAAATGTTGGTAAAATATTTGGGTCACTAGCATTATTAAAAAATTTATATCAATTCGATAATTATAAGTTTTTCATTTTATTTTATTTGTCTCTTAAAAAAAATGATCTATTTTTTAAAATGTATTTGTCGACCATTTTTTCAGAGATAAATGTTATAATATGAAAATGTTAAGATCATGAATATTATACATTGAGGGCTATACAAAATAAACAATTCGAATCAAGAAACAGACCCATGATAGATTCCATGAGCCCCTTCAATTCATGTTAAGATGTGAACATGAAAAAAGTCAAATCCTTTTATGTAATAGGTTAGAGTCGGCCCTGGGATATTCGGGGCCTAAGGCAAAATATTAAAATTAGGGCCTTTCATATATAGAAAAAAAATTATTTATTCAAAATTTTACCTTAAAAGTGTATAATGCAAATTCAAAGTTAATTTAATACGAGTCATACTTGGAATGAATGAGATATATAAATATATTTTTTGAGCTAATTTTTAAGAGTATATAGTATTAATGTATGGGAAATTTCAATGAATAATGCTATATATTACAATTAATATACCAACTAATATACTAACAGATGATGTGGCATAATTTTAAAAGTTTTGAGTATTTGTAATTTATATAATAGGTGGGGTCAGTAATAATGACATAACACTAGTTGGTACACTAGTATATACATTAATTGGTGCATGTAGCACTACCGAATTTTAATATATATCCCTTTGAAAATGATATATCATATGCATCCCTAGTTATATTATTTTCTTCTTTAATTATGACATTATTTTAGTTATGGCTCATAAGTTCTTTAATTATGTCTTGTTTAGTTATAATACATATATTTTTTAGTTATAACTCAAAAAATTAAAATTATGTCATTTTTTTAAATTATAAAGTGTATATGATAAACATTCTTTGAAGGGTGTGTACCATAATGTTTCCCACTATACATAATCATTTTAAAAAAAAATAAATTTGTAGATAAAATGGTAATTAAGTACTTGTAATTTTTTTTTAAATTGGCTCCTCTCCAATCTATTATTGGATTTGAGGGGTTGTTTGGTTGTTGTGAGCTTTGATCTGGGTCCATCTCAATAATTCAAATAATTTAATTTGTAAAGTTCGTCGAGTAAATCATCTCTGCAAAAAATCACATTGATCAGATATCGATAGACATTTCATTAGATCACATTTCCGTCAATAGCATGCATAATTTTTAAAATAAATTATGATAAAAATGCGATCTTATCTGATCAAGTGACTATCAATATCTAATCATCATGATTTTTTACAAGAATGATGTACGCAACGGCCTTGATACATTCACGGTTTGAATTATCGAGATGGACCCCGATTAGTACCCAAAATGGCCCAACAGTACACTGAAATCCAATAATGAACTTGAGATTAGGCATCATTTTTTTTTTTTACTAATACCCATACCATTTTCATAAGTGTTGATTAACTCAGTAGAAAAATATTTTTTTTTAATCAAATTGAGAATTATCAAATTAAAAAAGATTAAGTATTGGAGATATTTTTTTTTCATCAAATTTGACAAAAAAGAAAATTTGCAGCAAAAGAATAAATTTTGAAAAGATTTTGAAAAAACTTTGATGAAATGACTAGAATAATTTATATCAAATCAAAATTTTTAATTCAAATTCGAGGGAAGTAATTAAGAGTTGAAGATGCTCTAGGATTTTTAATTTAGATTGTGAAATTAAATCAATTAATTTGAGCTTTTATTTTTAAACCTATTAACGTTATAAGAGTTAAAATTTGATGAAATTTGGAGACCCAAGGCTTGCTCGCCTTGGGTTAAGGTCGGCCCTATAATGGGTACATCACGTAAATGAGATGATGTGGTGTATTATTCCACTCATTAATTAACATATGATTAAAATGAAACCCAATAAGTCATTTTTTGCTATGTCTTTGGTATTGAGTGTTTAATCATATCAATCACTGTCTCTTTTTACTATCAATTAATGAGTGGAAGAGTGACATCACATGTCATACTCATTATATAAAATAGGGTAAATTACACTGATATCCCATGAGATTTACGTTTATTACAGTTCCCTCCTCACCTTTTGAAAATTACATCTTCCTCTCTGAGGTTTAAAGTTTCATTACAGATTCCCCCTTTAGTAATTTAATTTTTTTAAATACCAATTTTTCTGTGACAACCCTCACCTCTGATTAGCGTTAATTCATGATTAAGCATGATAAGTAATTAATTAAGGTGAAACCCCAAATTGATTGTGTGAGTGTATTGTTTAGTTGCATTTCTATCTGTTTGTTACAGAATGATCTGTTCATGTTTTAATTTCGAATTGCGAATTGAAAGCTTTATCGGCGACCGATTCAGAAATTGATTTGTGTTATATGCTAATTAGGATTTATATGATTTTATGGTAGGTTTAATTAAAATTCGATTTGGAATGATTAAATTAGAATAAATAATGTTAAATTACTTTAGTTTGAGTTTATCACACATTTGCCATTGGTGGGCCTTTACAAGACCGTTTGTTTGATTTCATTTTTGTTGACACCATTCTCCATCCACCTCCTTGCCCAAAACGTGAGAGAGAGGGAAAATATGAGAAAATTTAATTCAACAAGTGTATTGCTTGAATTTGAGAGGAAATTGAAGGAGTTTTGGAGATTAGTTCATCTAGCTCAAGATTTTAGTGTCCTAAGCCCAATTGAACATCTAAGGTAAGGAAACCAAGTCCCTAGTCTTGAATTTAAGTTGTATCACCTATGATTTCAAGTGAATTGAATTATGAGATATGAGATTCAAGCTTAAGAAACATTAATTCATGCATGCATGTCCATATCATGGAATTTTGAAGTTGTTTTCATGAAATTCTTACATGCATGCCCATATTATGCTTGTACTTTAGAATTCATCATGTTTTTGAGTTCAATTTTGCATTTGATCATGCGTTGGAGTTTTAGAGTTCATGAGAATTCATGCATGTAATGTTATTGTAATGTTTATAAAGTTTTAATTGAAATTTGGTTCAATTGGCATATTTTGGGGCCTTGATTTTATAAAATAGTCTTTAAATCATGAGGTATTATGAGTTTCTAAGTATTTTCCAGAAAATTGGCCCAAAAGGATGAGTTTTGAAACGTTTGATCCATGGTTTGAACTTTGGGAGCAAATCTGGAAAATCCAGAATTTAGCTTCCTCGCTCGAGTGACCACCTTTGTTTTCAGAATTCTGCTTGAGTGACGGAATGCTAACTCGAGCGTAAATTGCAAGCTCTCAAGTTTTTGCATGTGCAGACGCATGCTCGAGCTACGAGACTTACGCTCGAGCGAGCATCGAGTAGACAATTTCAACAACCAGTACTTTTTACATTTTTGCAAATCGCTCGAACGAGGGAGTCTACGCTCAAGTGACCTCTCTCATTTGGTAAGTTCGCTCGAACGAGACCCTTGTTTTCAGCAAGTTTTGAAAAATATTGTTAAGTACATTTTTGCATCCTACACCAAATCAAGTTAGGGGCTAAGTTATTAATCCCGAGTGTGTAATTTAGTGTGTGTTCGTTCTACAACTGTGTAGGTTTGGCACCCAAAGACGCTGATTAGTCTGCCGATAACCCAGTAATCTGTGAGTAACAATGTTGTAAAGTTATGTTTAATTACAATTATTTTCTGAACAATTGACAGTACTGTTTCTGAAACGACATTGTTTACTGAGTGAATGTTTGCCCTATTTTATGAACTGTATCCGTGGCATCCATAGTAATTGGTATTCTACTATTGTCGCCATCGTTATTGTTATCAAGTATCGCCATCTTTATTACAGAGATCTTTGTCGGTTCCAATGTTTGAAACTACTACTGTTTACTATTTTGATGGCCATCAGATGACTGTTCGGTCTATTAAGGCCTACTGTACTGTTCTGCTATTGGATGTACCACGTATGACTGCTATGATTTTTAAATGACTGATATGGCATGAAATATGAGTCATTGATTGAATAACTGATCTACTTATGCAAGTGACTGTTTTGATTACTGAAATGACATTCATTCTTGACCTCTTTACACATTTGTTATTTACTGGGCTTTAGCTCACTGTTTATATTTATATGTAAGTGGCTAAGCACCGGACCAAAACTAGAAGCATCGAGTTAAGCTCATGTTTTGTCCAGCCAACTATTGTGCCTCACTTCGAGGTTCCGAGTCTGCTCGAGCCAAGGCTGTTTTTGGAGTGTTTCAGATTCACCCTTTTGTCTTTGTTATGTATCGAATGTTTAAGACTTGATTATACAGTTATGGCAAAGGGATTAGGTCCCTAACCTGTATGCTATGTGTATCTGGTATGTGCTTATGTATATGGCTATGAATGTGGTTATGTCCATAAAAGTCTTTTTCCATTCAGACTTTCACAGCTCATTGGATACCTTGTTATTACTGTTTAGCTTCTGCTAGCCCCTTTTATATTGTATTATTGTTTTTACTGTCATTCAAGCCTTCGGTAATAACAGATTACTGGCTGATTACGATGCTAAACACTTAGGGGCGAGTTTGGGTCGTGACATTTTCCCTCACTAGGTAAATTATATTGCCACCCCTCACATTTTAAAAATTACAATCTCCTCTCTAAGGTTTAAAGTAGCATTATCAATTTCCCTCTCGGTTAGTATTAGTTGGAAAAAATTTAATTGAAAAAAAAATTTAATTGGGAAAAAAATTAATTGGAAAAAAAAATTGTTAGTAAAATTTTAAAATTTATGTTTAAAAACTAACGTAAACTCATTTTTTGAATTTACGTTTTTTCCTCAAATTTACAAACTGAGACAACCATTTATAAACCAAAAAAATTATTAAACAAGTTTTTATGATAGTTTTTAAAATTTTTGTAAATATAAATTGAAAACTGAAAACGAAATGGTTACCAAATAGGTTTCAGATGGTAAAAATATTGTAAAATTAACAAATAATTAAATAAGTTACCAACGTAAGAAATGATCTATTAAAAGATTCTTAAGCTATGTATGGTTTGATTTTTAGAATTTTTTTTTAAAAATTAAAAATTAATTTGGTTAAGAAATAAGAAATAAAAAAAAATTATCATTTTTATAATTTTTATCTTTCGAGTGGTTAAAAATAATTTTTTACAAATTAAATTGAAATAGGCATATGTATGTATATAACCTGCCCAAAAATTAAAATGATAATTATTTATTATTTATTATTTTTCTTAACCAAATTATTTTTTAATTTTTAAATTTTGTTTCTAAAAATCAAACCATACATAGCCTAATAATCTTTTGATAAGTCATTTATTACGTTGGTAACTTATTTAATTATTTGTTAATTTTACGATATTTTTACCATCTGAGGCCTGTTTGGTAGCCATTTCGTTTTCAGTTTTCAATTTATATTTACAAAAATTTTAAAAACTGTCATAAAAACTTGTTTGATAATTTTTTTGGTTTATAAATTGTTATCTCAATTTTTAAATTTGAGAAAAAAACGTAAATTCAAAAAATGAGTTTATGTTGGTTTTTAAACAGAAATTTAAAAATTTTACTAAATTTTTTTTTTCAATTAATGTTTTTTAAATAATATTTTTTTCAAATAATTTTTTTTCCAATTATTTTTTTTAATTAATTTTTTTTCCAACTAATAGTAACTAAGGGGGCAATTGGTAATACTACTTTAAACCTTAGGGAGAGGATTATAATTTCTAAAATGTGAGGAGTGTCAATGTAATTTACTTAGTAAAAGCAAAATTAATATTTTAAAAAATTAAATTGCTAAGAGAAAGAATCTTTAATAAAATTTTAAATTTCAAAATAAAAAATGTAATTTTTAAAAAATAAAAAAAAAATTATAAAAAATATAAACTTCAGGAGGTGTTATGATTTACCCTATAAAATACCATCTCAGACCAATTCAATTTGTTGCTGGGTTTTGTCCCTTCTAACTATGGACACGCTATTTTTTATTACATATTGTAACGTTTATTTATTGGACCCACGTATCACCATCGTGTGGACCTCATTACCACATTGAATAGATATAAATATGCAATAGAAAATGGTTGAGTTGTTTGATGGAAAAATTATTGATAAATTTTATTTAGAAGTGTTTTAATTTAAAAAATTTATGAAGGAATTTTTTAATCCATTTAGTCATTATGTATGTATAGTTTTATTCTATAAAGTATTTTTTCTTAATTTACATTATTTTTTTGGACACTTATACCCTTATATTTAATTTTGATACCCTTACAAATATTTTTCGAACGGTTAATAATTTTATGATGTGAATATTCATATTTTAAAATTCACATTGGTAGGAATGTAAAATTGACCCGTTGACGGCCCAAAACCCGCCTGCGAGCCGGGGCGGGCTCGACCCATTGACAATATGAATATTCACATTGACATGTTAACATTCACATTAATAGGAGTGTAAAATTGGCTCGCGTCCCGTGGCGGCACGAAACCCACCAGCGGCTCATGGGCGGCCCGGGACGGGCCCAGTCCGATCCGTTGATAATATGAATATTCACATTGACATGTTAACATTCACATTGATAAGAATATAAAATTGGTTCGTGGCCCATGGGCGGCCAAAAGCCCACCCGCGGCACGGGGCAGGCTCGGCCCGGCCCGTTGACAATGTGAATATTCACATTGATATGTTAATATTCACATTGATAGGAGTGTAAAATTAACCCGCGCCTCGTGGTCGAAACTTCGCCCATGGCGTGGGCAGGCGATTGACAATATGAATATTCAGATTGACATGTTAACATTCACATTGATAAGAGTATAAAATTAGCTAGCGGCCCAAGGCGAGCCCGACCTGACTCGTTGACAATGTGAATATTCACATTGACATGTTAACATTCACATTGATAAGAGTGTAAAATTGGCCCACAGCTCGAGGCGGGCTTGGCCCGACCCGTGACAATGTGAATATTCACGTTGACATGTTAACATTAACATTGATAGGAGTGTAAAATTTGCCTGCTGCCCGAAGCTTGCCCGCGGCCCGGGGTAGGCCCGGCCCGGCCCGTTGACAATGTGAATATTCACATTGACATGTTAAAATGCATATTGATGGGAATGTAGAATTGGTCCGCGTGACGTGCTGCCCGCCACCGCGACGAGCCTGCTCGTTTGGGTCGGACTGGTATGTCGAGACTCTAGGTTAGGGCTTAGGTCATCACTTTGAAGCCTGCTCGATCCATCTACCGCCTCATTCAAGACTCGATCCGAGGCCCAAATGACAGGTGCAATGTATTTTTTTGTGGAAAATAATAAAATTTTGGTAGAAAAAATTAAAAAGAATTAAAAAAAAATGGCTAGGCCCGCCCAAGCCCGACCTAAGCTCGAGGCTAGGCCCAGGCCCACCGGCCCGACTCGAGGCTCAATCCATCGGCCCGTCCAAAGCTCGAATACCCTTGTGCCAGGGCTAGGGCCTAGGCCTAATTTTTTAGCCTGTGGGCCGGCCCAACTCGGCCCGGGAAAGGCTCATTTGGGCCCAGGCTCGAGCCTAGTCCGAGACCCTAGGCTAAGGCCTGGGCCATCATTTTGAAGCCCCACCCGGTTAAGGCCCATTCAAGGCTCGGTCTGAGGCTCGGCCCCCGTCGAGGCCTAGTGTCTTTTTTTGTAGGAAATAATAAAATTTTGGTAGAAAAAATTAAAAAGAATTAAAAAAAATGGCCAAGCTCACCCCGAGCTGTGGGCGGGTTTCGGGTAGCCATGAGACACGGGCTAATTTACACTGCTATTAATGTGAATGTTAACATGTCAATGTGAATATTCATATTGTCAACAGGCCGGGCCGGGCCCGCCCTGAGCCGTTGGCCAATTTTATACTCTTATCAATGTGAATGTTAACATGTCAATGTGAATATTCACATTGTCAACAGGGCGGGCCGGGCCCGTCCCGGGCCGCCCACGGGCCGTGGGCGGGTTTCGGGCAACCACGAGGCGCGGGTTAATTTTACACTCCTATCAATGTGAATGTTAACATGTCAATGTGAATATTCACATTCTCAAGGGCCGGGCCCGCCCCACCCTGGGCTGCAGGCGGGCTTTTGGTCGCCCATGGGCTGCGGACCAATTTTATACTCTTATCAATGTGAATGTTAACATGTCAATGTGAATATTCACATTGTCAATCGGCCGACGGGCCACCTAGGCCGACTATGGGCGGGTTTTGCGCCGCCACGGGACGCGGGCCAATTTTACACTCCTATTAATGTGAATGTTAACACGTTAATGTGAATATTTACATTGTCAATGGGTCGGACCCGCCCCAGTCCAACTCGAATTTTTCCGAGCACCCACGAGGATCGACATGGGCTGGGCCCCTACACATTGACGATATGAACATTCAATTAGGGGTATTTTGGTAATTATGTCACCCATAGGATTTATTGAAACATAAGAAAATAATGTGAACTAAATGGAATATAAGTAGATGAAAAGGGTATTTTGGTCTTCTTATCTCAAATAGGACCTAATGGAAAAGTAAAAAAGAATATGGATTGGATGGAATAAAGTTCTTAGGAAGTGGATTTATCAAAAAAGTTCCCTTGTTTGATTTGGGTTTTAAAAAATATTTTTTGAATCTTTTTTGAAAGAAAAGAAATTACTTTAACAAAAATAATTATTAAAAATATATTTTTTAAAAGATAAAATTATATAAAAATGATAATTATTTTTTATTTTAAAAATATTTTTAACAAAATTGAATTTTAATTTAAAAAAATATATATTTTGAAAACAATTTCAAAAGATTAAATTAAACCAATCAGAACCGAGGTGTTCTTAGCGATCGTGTGAAAAAGTTGTGTGGACATGGATAAGTTCACACCTTAATGACAGTGTGTATAATGATGGCAATAAAATACGTTATTAATGAAAATTGTTAGGAAAAATGTTATAAATTTCAAATTTTCTATTAAATAAATAATTAAATGTATCATATGGGTGGGGTCTACAAAATTATAGACCTCACACTCATATATTTAATCATTTATGTAATAGAAAATCTAATATTTCTAACATTACCCAATTGTTATTACCCAATTAGTAATGCTACAGATCTCAAAAATTCTATTAAAAGTTTTACCAAATGTCTCACATGAGTGTGGGATTCACATGGAACCCATATTGTGTGGGTCCCACACCCATATAAGACATTTAATAAAATTTTTGGTAAAAATTTTGGGCTCTGTAGCATTATTCTTACCCAATTGTTAGTGAGTGTCTCATTGGCACCAATTAAGCAGCAATTATGACACATTTTTATGGCAAGCAACATTAAATGATTTAGCTATTATCACTAAAAATTAACATTGTCTTTTGTTCATGAATTTTGGTAAAAATGAAAAAATAAAAAAATATAAATATAAATAAAATATAGATAAAATATAATTATATTCCACTTATATTTTACCTATATTTTTGTTATTTCTATTTTCAAATCACTTTTTAAATTTATGAACCAAATAAAGCCTAATACTATAATGGCATGTTTGATTGAGTGGATTAGAGTATGGGATTGAAATTATTAATCCGTGGGCCCAATTATTCTATGTTTGTTTTAATTTTTTTGGTTTTTATTATAAATCGAGATAATTAATAAATTAATAAATTTGTAGGTTTATTAGTAAGATAGGGGGGGGATTTAATCCAATAATGGATTAATCCAAATTGGATAATGAAATATAACTAATTTATAAATTTTATTAATACTTTACTATTAATCTTGTGAATCAAATATGACCTAAATACAATACCAAAAGGGGTCAGGCTTAACTCAAATTTACATTTCAACTTGTTAAAATTTGAGGGGTTCATGGAAGAGTCCACTATGGATTCTATTTTAATAATTTGAACTATTTATTTTGTAAAATTTTTAATGTAAATCATTTGTTAAAAAAAATAAAATTAGTTGATCTAACAATCATAATATTTTATTTTATGGCTGATATTTGGGGACCAAGCTTAGAGGCTATTTTAGCCTTGAGAAAAACAAATCCAAAAAAGCCTTATTGTTGCTCAACCCGAACCACGTGATGCATAGGGGAGAATCTATTTACACACACATATCTCTCTCTCTACACATCCTCCACACACACCTCTCTCCAACACACTCTCTCATTAAGTGTGTGGGGAGAGAGTGTATGGTGTGTGCAAATAGCTCCTCCCGATGCATAGGTGTCGTTCACAGAGTGCAAAATGACGCTTTTGCCCTTTTAATATTTGAGAAACCTACCGGTAGTGCCATGTCAGCAAGATTTTTTATTGATTTTTTTTTTTTGAACAAAGATTTTTTATTGATTGGAAAGGGGTTGTACATTTGTAAAGGGCATTTTGGTCATTTATTATCCCAACATCATTTCAAACACATTTTTCAATACACAATTCAACAAAAAATCCAATCTATCTTTCCATATACAAAAACTAAAATAGTCTATTAAAAATAGTCAAATAGTCAAAGAGTCTAAAAAGTAACCACTTTCCAAACGAGGTCATTGTGTTTGTCTCCCGAAAAAATAGATGACTAGTATATTTGAAAATATAGTATCAATTTTTTTTAAACAAACACGATTAGCAAATTGACTTAATTTTTTTTTTCATGAATAACATATACGAAGAGTCCCACAATATAAACAGTTCAAATTATGAAAACGGGATTCGCATTAGGCCCATGAGCACCTCAAATTCTCTCAAATTGAGATGTGAATTTGACTTGAGAGAAGTCTAACCCTATCAAGAAAGGTTGGTCAACTCAAGTTCAAACGTCAAGTGTATATATCATCTACGAAACTTACAACAGGTCTTGTTTAATGATTTAAATCGTTCATTTTGTAAAGTTATTTGTATATATCTTTCATAGAAAAATTTAAGTCGATCCAATAACTATAATATTTTTGTCTCCTAAAAAAATTAATGACAAGTGTATTTTTTAAAATAAGTCATCTATTTTTTTAAAACAAATGTGATAAAATAAAAAAGATTACGATTATTGGATGGTTTTTTTCATGGATATACTCCTATATATAGGGCTCTATAAAATGAATGATTTGAATTATCGAAATGAAACTTGTTGTGAGCCTCATGAGTTTGAACATAATAGTTAAGGTCAAATTTGAACTTGAGAGAAGTCCAACCCATCTAAAAAATAGGGCTTACATTTGGTGTTGGGTTTGACAATTTTGGACTTTTAGGCCCTTAATGGTTATTTTTTAATAATTCAAATAATTTAATCTTTAAGTACATTGTAATAATTTTTAAATCACATATATATATTCCAATATATATATATATATATCTCTGTACTAATATTTATTAGAGATAAAGAAAGTTATTATCCTATGTTATCCTCTGTTTTGCCTTTTTGAGTATACTTCCTGAGCTAAAGTTGATATATTCTTATCTAGGTTGGATGGGATTATTAGTGAGAGGATTGTTAGTGAATTGTTATGTGTGTGTTGGATTGTTAGGAATTAAGTAAGAGTGTGTTTGTTTTGATAATAGTGTAGGAGATGATTAGTGATGGGATTGTTAAATTATTTTTATATAAAATAAATAAATAAATTATTTCTATATTAAAAAAATTAAAACAAATATTAAAACAAATAGGAGCACTTGTAAAAAAAATAAAATTAAAATAATAAATTTTTATATAAAATAGACTCAATCCCTCACTATTTTCCTAATCCCATCTAAAATTCTACTAATCCTATCACATTGTGTTGCATCCAAACAAGGGTTTGGTAGGTCCCACGGATTGCTAATCCAATCCACCTTCCCAAACCCCCAATCAAACATGGCCTTTATTCCTTATATATTGTTCCTTTTATTCTCTCATACTCACAAACATACACATTCACTCACTAATTCATAAAATCACATCCTCAAAACAAATTTACAAAATATTCTAAATTTATCATACTCAATACTATAACTCAAAAATTCATAAAATAAACTTATTATTGATAAATTTACAAAAATAAACTTATCAGATAAATTCACGATAAATTCACAAAAACAAACTTATCACTAGTTTGAACAAATTTATCAACGGTTTTAACAAATTTATCAGATTTAAATAAATTTATGTTTAAACAAATTAATCAGTTTAAACAAATTTATCAGTTTAAACAAATTTATCTTTAAACAAATTTATCAAAACACTTTGATGATCAAAATTAACAATCTCATATATATATATATATGTGAATCTATAGAGATAGATCGATTAGAGAGAGAGAGAGAGAAGGAGGAAAGAAAATGAAATGGATTAACCTTGAATCTAGACTTAAGTTTTTTTTCTTGAATGCACTTTATTCTCCAAAATGGGATAAATAAAAATGTTAAAACCCTAATTTTTTATGAAAACAAATAGGCTGAAATTATATGGCTTTGCTTATTGGTTCAATTTGATTTTGTTTAAGAATCATCCAGGTACAAGTATATAAAGATGAATGATTTATATAATCAAATTTAAGACTTATGATGGGCTTAGGAGCCCAAAACTAGATTGTTTGAGATTTATTGTGAATGTAGACTTTATCATAATTGGTTTTTATTTAGGGATGACCACAGGATAGATTTCTAGTCGGCTGCCCGCACCACGCCATGCCTTGTATCATATTAGAGGCGGGGACAAATGGGTTGGTGATGGGAGCGGGGGTTAGTTTTGTAACTTAAAAAATAGAAATAATAACAAAAATTATAAATCATATAGTATATTATGTATATTGATGTATAATTAATATATGATGAGAAATAAATGAGTAAAAATGAATGCTAATTGTAATACTTTAATTTTAATTTTATTATATTGAAAAAAATTAAATGATATATGTATACATATAAATATATTTAGTAAATATAAACTGGATAGGGGTGGGAGAAGTAAAATCCGTCTCCGCCCCTCTTCCTCATCGGAGTGGGAAAAAAAACTGTTTAGAAGAGGGTGAGGTATTTGGGAACAAATAGGCATCCATAGTCTTAATCCTAGTTATCTTATCCATTATATTTTTTTTTTGCAGATCATTCATTTTGTATTCTTAGTACTGTTCTACCATGAAATCTTAGAAGCAAAAAAAAAAAAAAAAATGCTGCTTTTCCTCTAAATAAAACAAATTGAATTTAATGTTGTTACCTTTTAGCTTTGAATGCCATATAAAATATCTTGGTAATCATTAACATTTTAAAATGAAAATTTAATTTCAATGCATCATGTAATTTTCACCATAAAATTGAAAAAAATAAAATATGTGCGTACTTTTTTCATCTTATAAAATTAAAAATAAAAATTATGTTTAGCATATATTTGATTTTTTTAAAAAAAAAATTATAACAAGAACAAATTATTGCCAAACAATTCTAAAATATTTGCACTTGACATGAAAATTTTAAAAAATAAAAAATTGCATTTTGCCCTCTAGCTGCTTTTCCTCTTCCCTTATTCTTCTTTCTCTTCCCCTCACTCTGTAAACCCTAATCCGATGCTAAATAACCCCTTCCATCGCCAGCATTTCTTTGCCTGACTCCCCTACCACTGCCAACCAACCACTCCCCTGACATGTTTTTGTCTCTCTTATCACCCATTACCAATTTCTTATGGGATTTTTATTAATAAATCTATTTTAGAGTTATTGTAATCCATTAGGTCCACAAAGGATTATTATAACTTGATTAATTTAATATACTTATCTTTTTATTCTATGAGATTCATTTTACTAATTTTATATTTTTAAATGGACTATTATGCCCTTATGTATAGTGTTGATACACATCCCATATTTCCTTTTTCTTGTTTGTTTGTTCTATTTTGGTAGTTTCTGTCTTTACGCTTTTGATCATTATTCTAATTCAGATGGATACGTTTCTATTTTACTTGCTCGTTTCAAGGTTTTGATGTGCTAGGATTTCATTATTGCTGTTGTAGTATGGTTCAGTGATTTTGGAGTGAAGACAACGGATTGGACGGTGTTTAGTTGTGACATTTTTTGGAGTATAACTAGTTGAAATCAGTTGTTTTCGAGTTACAGGACGAGTGTAGGATTGCATGATTAAGGTTAGTATCATTTTGGTTATGAATACATGTTCAGTTTATGTTTGGATTTGTATGATAGATGGGATGCTCTGCTTGTTCAATTATATGCATTTTATGTGGCCTTGTGGAGGTAATTTAAATTATGTGAAGAATGTAGATGTTCACATTTTATTTGTAATGATGGTGGTGATATTTTGAGTTTGGTTTTGGCAATGTAAAATTTACATATATGCATATAATTTGTATGTTCATTTTATTTTATGTCTTGATTTATGTAGTGATGCAAGTGTTTGTTTGGTGAGTTTTTGATGTTTGCTTAATGAGGCTCTGTGTGGGCGAGATAATTCAGAGTATATGTAATAATGTGAATGTTCACATCTTGTTAATATGAAGTTATGGAGGGTAGCTTGCATGTTTTGTACTGTAACCTCATTTTGGTGGTGTCATTTTGATATTGTAAAATGTTTTATGTTGTGTAAAGATGGTGGTGATGGTTTTCATTATGGATTTAGCAGTTGAACTGTACACATAGACATTTAATTTTGCACAATGTGAATTTTCATATTGTTTGGATTATTGTATGTGTTGTTGTTCGTATGATTGTAATGTGGTTGTTAATTGTCGTATTGTTGTGTTTTTACAGGAGATAGATACATTTATGATGTTGGTGTGCACATATGGTTGCAGTACAACTGTAATAAATGTTGCTTGCGCATTGTATTATTTGCGTTTGGTGAAGTGTTTGTGCCAAAAATAGGGTGAGTTGTCTGCTTGTTCTATTTCATTGTTCTGTCAGCTACCTGGGATTAATAGGTGTGATTTGGACAATGAGAAAGAATTTCAGCACATGTTATTGCTTGCTAAATCAATGGGGGTACAACATGTAGAGGTTGTTGTTGAGTTGAAAAGTGATATTAGTCAGTCGAGTAGCTCTGGGTCGTTGCGTGTGGGGGGGGGGAGTGAGGAAGAAATTGATGCACTCTGGAGATTTTGCCACCATGAGGAGAATGTGTTGTTATCAGCCCCTTAGGCAAATAGTATTACGCATGCGGGACAACAGTTTGTTGGAGGTGCACAAAAATTTTGTGATGTTTTATGTAAGTACGCAATCCAATGTGGATTTCAGTCTACGTATGTCAAGAATGAGACAACAAAGGTTATTGCGGTGTGTGCGATGTGCGAGGAGGGAGGTTGCTTGTGGGCTATAAATTGTAGAACACAACAAGAAAATGATTTTTTCTACATCAAGAGGTTCAGTAATGTGCATAGTTGTGGTACGGATGTCTAAACATCGAAGAATTCGAGAGTTAGTTCTGATTTGGTGTTGTAACGCCTTCAAAATAAACCCATAAATCATACATTTTTGACATGCTTAGACATAAAAGAATAAAGCAAAATTACATATCATCAGAGTATTCATTACAAAATGTATTACATGTTGACAACAAAAGTAAGTGCCCTATAGGCTTACAACTTTTCAAGTCAACACTTGGTTACAAAATGAGAGTACTAACTCAAGATACAAAATAAGCTTTTGGCTTGATATACATGTAATACAAGAATGTAATCACAAAAGATGTCCCAGCCACTAAGTCTCTCAAGCTACGTCCTTGGAGGTGGCATGCTACCTGCACCTGAAAATGATGTCCCATATAGGGTGAGCCAATGCCCAGTAGAGATATGCTAAACATACTATGAGCAATAATTAAAACATTAGCATTTGATAAATGTTTAACTCACATGAATTAATTCATAATCCATTTCAATTACATGGCAAATGTGTCCATGTTTCATTCCATTTTCCCTTTCTTATCCAATTTCTCAATTCTTAACCTCGGCTCAGAACCTAGCCATATACTTTAAATGAGATTACATCTCATATCAATAATTCTTTCATTTCATCAATTCAAATGAAATAATAATTCACATCAAGACACTTCCATAAGCATCGATAGACACACAGATTTGCTGTATCAATAATACATAAAACACTCTTATACTTTATAAACGATACACATATTTGCTGTATCGATAATTCAATAGATACATAGATTTGCTGTATCCATGGAGTCCATCTCCTATCTCCTTCCACATAACATCCGGTTTAGGAGTCCTCCCTTATCTTCCCCTAAACCGTGAAGTACATCCCCTATCTCCTCCCACACAATACAATGTATACAAACACATATCATATACATAATCAATCAATACATAAATTCAATGTATTATTCCAACCGTCATATTCGATGACATATTCAATTGATTAGTTTTAGTTTGTCTAATCATCATGCATTGTCTACAACAATCAAGACTATTCTCCACCAATAGCCCAAAGCAGTTATTTCTAAACAGATAATAAATGCCTCAACAGATATATAATCTCAACATTTTCAAAATGAGCGATTAATAAATCCAACTCCATTATTCTATCTCATAATGAGCTAATTTCATTATTTCCAACTCAATTTTACATTTCCATAACAATTGTCATTAATTACACTAATGACCCAAATATACCCAAATATGGCATTTTTTTCCATTTTTCTCAATATTGACCAAAAGGCTCAAATATTATCAACAACATCAATACTATCATTTTAAGACCCAAAATACATATTTATGAGTCAAAATAACAAAACCCCTCTTTGTTCATTTGAAACCCTAACACCCAAAATCACCCAACTTCAACATTAAATCAAAATGACTAAATACTTATGTCAAAGATCATAACAATGAGTAGTAATCCCTACCTCAAATTCGGAGCTTAAAGGAAGAAGATGAAGAAATTCGAAGTGCTCCAAATCAAGAAATTTTCGGATAAAAAAGTAGCCCTCAACGATCCCCGCACTTTTTACAAAGGCCCAAGGTTAGAAGATCACTCCTACTAGATCAAACCCTAGAGAGAAGTCAAGGTTTTAGAGTGAGGTGCTCTCAAATGGTGATTTTCGAAAAGTAAGAGAGAAAAAGGATGTTAAAAAGTGATCCAAAAAGTGAAAACTCGGACTGATATAGAAGTCGCCCTACTCAAGCGTGGAACTCCTCGCTTGAGCGTCAGACACAGACTCACGCTCGAGCGTCAAAAGCGCCGCTCGAGCATCGATTGCACACTTCCAGAAGTTTTGCAGACCATGGTCCTCGTTCCAGCATCAAACTCCTCGCTCGAGCAGAAAGACAAAATCAAAGGGTCACGCTCGAGCTCCAAAACTCCCGCTCGAGCGTCTGAAGACCTGTAGAGAAAATACTGGGAGATGGAAAATCACGCTCGAGCGTCAAAACTCTCGCTCGAGCGGAGAAGCAACAACAAAAGCCCCGCTTGATCATCAAAACTCCCGCTCGAGCGTGAAGGACAAATTATGGACATCAACTCTAGGTTTCAAAACACAACCAACTTGTTCCAAACTTGCCCAACACAACCCAAGACTCAAATACAAAGAGTAAAGGATAGAAATGAGAATGAGACAACAACACATCCACAGAACCGAGTCTGGAATACAATAAATAAAGAGAGGAAGAACCAGGATCACTATAGGTGTCGAGTATTATATATGAAATTGTGAGGGACAAGCCGTTGACTCGGCCGTGTGAGGTGGTGACTATTTTGAAGAGGGATTATGGGCTAGATGTGAATTACCACGTGGTATGGTTGGGCATGGAGAAAGCAAAGGCTGTTATTCAGGAAGATCATTCATTATCGTTTGACCAGTTGTGGTGGTATTCGGATGTTGTGATGCGTTATAATCAGGGGAGTTATGTCAATATTGACTATGATGCGAGTAGTCAACAGTTTTGTCGTTTCTTTGTATCATTCTCTGCGTGTATTTCTGGGTACAATTCTTGTCGGCCTTTATTATTCCTGGATGGAACATTCCTCAAAGGAAAGTACAAAGGTCAGCTACTTACGGCAACGGCGAAAGATGGAAACAAAAGTTAGTATTTTTTTTAGCTGTGTATCCATGTAAATATTCACATTGAGCGGCATAGTGTGGATATATGACAGACCATTACATAGTGTAAGCATTCACATGACCTGTTTACTTTATAGTGTTTTTGTAAACTACTTGTGTTACAATTCACATTGGAATATTGTGAACAGTTGTTTAATGGTGTTGTGTTGTAGGTCTATTCCCTGTTGCATTTGCAATTGTTGATTTAGAGACCACGACCAATTGGTCGTGGTTTTTGCACGAACTTGGGAAGGTTGTTGATGGTAAGCGTCTATGGACTCGCCTTTTTTCGCGCCCCCTTTCGGAAGGTTTGAAAAGAAAGGCCTCACAGTTCGGACTCCCGTGGTTCTAAATCTAATCTCATAAGTGCAATGTGAAACTGATAAACACCAAAGAATCCAAATCCGGCAAATCGTTTTGAAAATCGATTTTAAATCAAATAATGCCAAAATTAGATTGTTTTGCCAGATACAGAGTCGCCACCTAAATATTTTTTATTTTTGAGAAAATTTAGGAAACCCTGACCCGTGCCGAAGGCTACGTGTTTGTCATCACCAAAGTTGCCTTTACTCGAGAACTTGGGTACGAAGGGGGAAGGTCCTGAATTGAGCACCCCCGCTCGCCTGATCAAAAGATCGGCCTCTACTAATTATGATATGATTTTTTATAAACATAATGCGTTCTTATTCCGATTATTAAACTAGCTTTACTATGTGATGTGCACAATCAAGTATAGACTAGTTTGTTTAATTTGGAACAATTCAACTCATGTTTGTTTGTAAAAATGGTTTGAATTTGCCACCTCAAGTGGGCTTAAAGTTGCGGATTTGTCACTAAACATAGTGGGCTTAAAATGCACATTCGTTGAATTATTCCAATTCAAACAACAAGCCTTCATCCACAGGCATTCATGCAGTTTAGCATTTAAGCACATAGTCTCATGGCAAACATGCTAATCATGGCAACATGGCAATCGCACTTATGCAAGTATGCTAAAGCATAAAAACTCACGAAGTACTACAAGCCAAAGCAGAAACTAGTTAGAAAGATACATGATCCTAACTATACAAGATGTCTAATGCAACGCATGCGAAGAATGCAATTAATAGGCTCGGCTACTAATATGACATATGGATCAATTTGAACAACATGCGATTAACACGTATTCAAAGAGGATATAGAAATGACAATGCAATTTGAATGATGCGCCGAGCCTTGGTGCATGCAATACAAATGAATGGATGCAAGCACAAGGTATGCTAATTGAAACATGTCCCTAATCTAACCATCAAAAGCGATTAAATAAAATGGAGAAAGACGTGGTGTTGGAAGATATACACACACGCACACACACTTATTACAACATTACGTCCTCGCGAAGGAGGGTTCGAATGAATAAGCTAACCAACTACTTACGTTAATTAAGCTAATTAATTATTACAAACCGAAATTGAATAACTAGTTAAACTAACTAATTATTTACAACTCTTAATTAGCTACAACTAATTAATTACAACACATATTCAATCTAATGCTAATGAATCTAATTAACAAATCCCGGGAGGCGAGGGATGCATGCATGCTCGATTCTTCACCCGAAAAGCCACTGCCTTGCTACTGAAAGCCTCTGTTTGCACATATGAACACCAACAAAGCTGCCCACTTCCAAAACACCTCTGCTCCACCTTATAAATACACTGTGCAAATTTCATGGATGGCTGACAGGGGGTCGGTCGGCTACCAATGGTGGCCGGTCGGCTACTGGTGATGGCTGTCGGCCACTGCTAGTTTGAACCTCCTTCCTACAACAGAGAGCAAAACAGAGCAAAATAGTGTATTTCTCAAGAGTTGTTTGCACACTTTGCCTCTCATTTTCATGGGGAAATCAAAGGAGGGACAAGCTTTGGTTCACAAACCATCAATCAAGTAAATTCATTGCATGATGGCTTATGAAACCAATTGTGCAAGTTCAATAAATGCACAACAAGACCAAAAAGACTATTACCCTATCATGCATGATCAAGGGCAATAGAGACTAAAGAAAGTGGCATATTTAACCACTTTTGAGTATGAAATGTCCCATTTTCCTTGTGTTCAAATTAATGTCCGATTTGAACACATGCAATGTAACATAAAGAGATGCTTATCTTGCCTCTTTTACTTGTCCATTTTTGTTTACTCATTTTAATTACCAAACCATTCATTAATCTATTAAGTCTATTGGTGAGTGTCCTCTAATGGAAAGAGGGCTCAAACCCCAAGTTGCTTTCGGCATGAAAGAGGCATTACACTGTTGGTAATTAACCTCATAAGGGATTAAACTATTAGGTGTAGCACCTCCATTTCACACTTAGGCAAACATGTGGTTTGAAACTACTTTCAAAGAAAATAAAAAATGGAGAATTGATGGGGATTGCAGAGATTGATTAAGTGTTAAAATGAAGTGAAAAAACCACTAAAACATGCAAACAACTCAAACCAATGATGATTAAAGCCTTAAAACACTAAACTAGTGAAGGAATTAACACTACAACTATGCAAAACAAGACTCAAACAAACTAACCAGCCCAAAACAGAGCTAAAATAGGTTATTTTAGAGGCTAAGACATGCTGGACTTGAGCTAAGTTAAGCTAGAAAAACATGCTAACATGTGAAGCTAACTAGGTATACAAACAAGACACAAGGAGGGGGGGCTAACCCCTCCAAATTTAGACTTCAAAATAATTTTTTTGCCACTAAAAAACCTCTAAAATTTAGTGGTTAAAAGGCCCAAAAAAGTTGATTTGAAAGTGATGAATAAAGGCACAAAAGCTTTACAAACTAATAAGCAAGAAGGGTGAACTACCTCTTAACTAAAAAAAGGGGTCAAACCACCACTTTTAAGCCACAAAAATAAAACTTTTCTCAGTTCAAAACCACCCCCAAAACAGTAAGAAAAGATGGTAAAACAAGCTTGCAAAACAAAGTAGATAAGGCAAGTAAACTACCTCTTGAAGCAAAGAGCAATTCTAGGCTCAAAACCAAGCTAAAACCACCTTCAAGGGCTCAAAGAGGACCCCAAGTAACCTCATCTTAAAGGCTAGCAACTTTGGTTAAGGTAGTGTATGCAAAATTGTAGATAAAACAAGCACTTAGGCACAAAATTGTAAGAGAGAGAGAGAGAGAGAGAAATCTAGAGAGAGAGAGATTTTTGCTCTGAATTTTCTAACTCTCCAAAATGGGGGAGGAACCCCCCTATACATAAAAAAACACCCCTTGAGCTTAGAAACATCCCACCATACACGTGTAGGAAAATGCAGCTGAATGTGCTAACAGCTAGCACAATTGTCAACAAATATCAACAAATATCTGGAAAAAGAGACTAGTGGTCGATCGGCCACACCAATGGCCGACAAGCACAAACCATGGCCACCAGCCTCTGGTGGTGGTCGACAGGTCACCACAAGGTTCCAGGCACCAAGTTTTGATCCAAAACAAGACACAGAAAGGACAAGGTCCAAAGGCTTAAAGATAGGGTGTTCCGCCGAGGACTTTAGGCACTCAAATTGAACACAAACAAACACAATCATCAAATGCACAAGCGATGATATCCAAGTCTTGTGGACGGTCAAAAATGAGGTGTCTATAGTTGCCCATCTTTGGCAAAACTTAGAAGTCGTGAAGTGACGGGAGTGAATATCAAAGTCCCGAGACGACCCAGTTTTGACAAGGCCGAAGTCTTGGACAAACAAACAAGCAAGACAAAAACGGTTGCGCCCGTAGGCTGCCTACGTATTCTTTTGCAAGGAATCAAACCAGCGTAGTTCTGGGGCAAGATGTAAGTGATATGCATGATGTAGGAACATAACTTATGATCATGCAATGAGACTGTAATGTAACATTTAAATGCAAACGCTATGCAAGGAAAATGCCACATTCAAACCGAAACAAGGTATATCAACCTCAAACACAAAAGTAAGTAAACACGCCACACGTGGGAATTACAAACCGAACCACATTTCATGCAGAAATGATGTAAGAAAATTATGCAAGCTTAACTACACAATGCGCAGGAAAGACGAAGAGCAACAAAATCATTGGGCGTACCTGAGATGTCAAACAAGATCCTAACACATTGCATATGGAAGAAAACAAGGATGGTGTGAACACCGGGATGCACCCGAATGCTTTTAATTGAAGGAAGGTAACCGAGGGAAGGTATAAACATCAGGACGCACGTAAATGTTTTTAACCGAGGGAAGGTAACCGAAGGATGGTATGAATATCAGGACGCACACAAATGTTTTTAACCGAAGGAAGGTAACCGAAGGATGGTATGAACATCAAGATGCACACAAATGTTTTTAATCGAAGGATGGTAACCGAAGGATGATATGAACATTAGGACACACACAAACGTTTTTAACCAAAGGACGATAACCGAGGAATGGTATGAACATCAGGACGCACACAAATGTTTTTAACCGAAGGGTGGTAACCGAAGGATGGTATGAAGATCAAGACGCACACAAAGGTTTTTAATTGAAGGATGGTAGCCGAAGGATGGTATGAACATCAGGACGTACACAAATGTTTTTAACTAAAACAAATCCTAATGTGTTGCACGCGAGAGGAAGGAGAGTAAAAGATGATTCGAAGAGCACGAATGATTTCACCTGGAACTCCTTTGAATGAACCGTACATACAATATCGTTTGTGTACAAAAGCGTGCTATATAAAGACAATGCATTTTCTATGCATGAAACAAGAATGAGAGCGTATTCTATGCAACAATAGAGAAGTGTATATTCTATGTAATAATGGAGAAACGTATATCGTATACATGTGTAACGAATAGGAAACGCATATTCTATGCAAGACAACAACTGAGATATAATGGCATGTTCTATGCGAACCAAACAATTTGAGAGCATATTCTAGATTGGTAACGGGAGCACATTCAAAGGCAAGTGCATATATTCCATGCATGATTCAAGAGCGAAAAAATAAGCATGTTCTATTCATAATACAAGAGCGGAAGTACATTCTATGCAGCTAGAATAAAAACATGTATGCTCCATGCGCAATTAATAGCATGTTCCATGCTAAATAAAAAAATGCATGATCTATGCAAAAGATTAAAATACGTAATGAGAGAATGCATAGTCTGCGTAAGAATGCAAGTGTATTTTAACGAAACAAGTTAAACAGCAATTTTCCGATTCACCTCTCGGAAGAGTTGCGGCATGCAAAAGGATACATCTCGTTCAACAAGTGACGAACAACGATCCCGGAACAACAAGTGACGAACAACGATCACTGAACAACAAGTGACGGACAACGATCATCGAAAACACAATTTCAAGCTTCCGCAGAGAGAATTTGGACTCAACAGTGACCTTCCCTTGCACCTCTCAAAAAACAGGGACAACCATAGCATCAAGACACAAAGTAGGAGCACTGGACACTGGACGGCCACCAGGATGAGGGTAATGGCCACCCGTCGGCCACACTTTAAGGTTGTCAGCCACCAATTGGGCCTGTCAGCCACTGATGGCAGATCGGGCCATTTCGGTTTTTTCACTCATGGGTCTTTAAGTATAGGCCATGGGGCCTCATTTCCACACACATCCATGTCTGAAATTTTATCCCCTCTCTTTCTAGACCTTCCTTCTCCCTAGATCTGAGCTTGATACGCGTTTTCTAACGCCCCACACATATTTTCTTTGCTAAACCCTCTTAGTTTACTCCGTTTTGAACCTATTGAAATTTGATTTCGACAATTTTTCTTGGAGTTTCATCACTTGAGGCTTGTTCCCCTCGAGTTTTTCTTGGGCTCGGTGCCTTATTCCAGGCTTTAACTTCTTCTTCCCTTTTCTCTCTCCTAGGGTTTGACTTTTTCAAAGTTTACCCCATCTTTTCAATTTTCTTCACTGTTCATTGACTCTTCACCCATATTCTAGATGGTAGACGACATACCACATAATGGAGCTCCTTTAGAGGTGGAGTTCGAGGTGGATTTTGATTCCGAAGTAGAGTCGGAGCCATTACCACTGGGAGTGAGGCCTTTTGATCCGGCGAGGTATCATCCTTGGACACATATTCTGCCTACTGGAGGCATTAGGCACTTCACTGATTTTGCTACTGACGTGCCAGAGGATCTCCTACTGAGGGAGCCAGATTCTCATTTTTCAGTCGTTGCCGTTGAGGTACAAATTTTATTTACTTGCACATCTGATGTTCTTTACTTGCATTTCTTGCATTGTCTCCATTTGACTGTACTTTCATCACTGCCCCTGCATCTGTTTGCACTTCCTTTTCAGCTGATAGTATTTACACTAGTTCCCTGTTCTTTGCCACAGGGTGACTCTCGCGCATACAAGGCTTATAGGGCCACGACGGCCAGAGATTGGTATAACGAGCTCCCTGCAGGAGTGCGCGACATTGTTGATGAGGCCGGCTTCGGCCTATTCTGCTCTGGATTGACACGAGTTATAGCGAGCTGTCCACTTCTTGGAGCGCTAGCGGAGAGATGGTGGGACACCACCAACTCTCTTCACCTTTCCACTACCGGAGAGATGACGATAACCCTTACGACTTCGCCATGATCACAGGCCTAGGCGTAGAGGGTGATCCGATTCCTCTCGATCCTGACATGGGGAAGTGGGAGGCTGCCTGGATTGAGCTACTGGAGGTACGCCCACCTTTGTTCCAGGCAGCTATGGTCAGATACAGTTGGTTCGAGGAGCAGTTCTGGAGGACTGAGCCAGAGACAGTAGAGGAGATAGAGCAGTACGCTCAGGGTTTTCTAATGTTCCTTTTCAGTACCACCCTGTTTTTGAACAGGCCGAACACCGTAGGGTTGTACTTGTTGAGCGCACTGGTGGTCCTTCCTCGAGTGTGCTTCTATGATTGGGGCGGGCCGGCCTCGCCACTCTATACGGCTATATGAGTTTGACCTCTTGCGGGAGTGGATACTTGATTGGAGGCTACTGGCGAGCCTGGGATGTACACATCTCAGTTCCCTCTTTATACTTTGCATTTTCTGTTTAGCATTTCTTGCTTCACCTCTGTTCAACACATGTACTTTCTGGTTTGCATTTTCTATATTTGTTCAAACACTGTAATGCTTTCTGCTTTGCACTTTCTATATCTGTTCAAATTGTATTGGCCACATATCACTGCATTTTCTCCACAGCTATGGGTGCATGCATACTTCCCGACTCTTGCCCGAAAGCCTGTAGTGGAGGTTCCACTGACGATCCCCTATTCGCGGGTGTACGATGGTCAGCTTCACCGTAGGACTCGTAAGCCCTTCACTTTCTTTAGATATTACTTTGACACTGTAGCTGCCCATGAGGTAACCTAAAACACGGTCATCATTTCTGCTCTACATCTGTTCTGATTCACATATCAGCAACTAATGATGGCTAATAATCTATTCATCTTCTATTTACAGATCATGTGGTAGCCATGGGCTATGATACCGACGGGGGTTCGAGGCTGGTACATTGTGGCCTTGGGCATTTTACGCTACCGTATTCTACTTGAGGGTTCGGTTTGTCGAGCCCGGTACTTAGGTGAGAGAGTCGTGTGTCACTCTCTGGGTCTGCCTGCTCCATTCATACTGATGACACCGCCAGAGTCCATGAGGTCAGCAGACAACCTATCCATTGACGGGGTTATCTAGTTCATGTAGATTTGGAGGCAGAGTATTTCCGTGTAGAGGGCGATTATACGGTCTTCATTCAAACACACCTTATGCCACCTCTGGCCGGTGTTCGTGGAGGTGAGGGGGCGAGAGCTCCTGCTGCGAGGGCGGGGCCTAGAGCGACCAAGGCAGCTAGGGCCTATGGGAGAGGGACTTCTCAGGAGAGATAGAGAATCGGCTGGCTGGAGTTGCCCACTGCACTCACATGTTGACGGTATATTGGGAAGGCCTATCAGATCCTGATTGAGCCCGCAACAGCTGGGCATAGATGCACCAGAGCTTAGGACGCACCTCCGGTATGTACCACATTTTAAGTTTTCTCATCTTTTTCTGATATTTGTTCCTTCTAGACATTGATCATTCCTAATGCATTTGCAGGCACCCCCAAGATATACCGAAGATCTGCTTGAGTTACTAGTCTCATTTGAGGGCATGATATTGAAGAGGGAGGCACTACTTGGCTTCCACGTCATTCAAGTAATTTCTTCAGCTTTCTTACATTCCAGTCATCAAATTTCCACTGACACATTGAAACTAACGTTTCAACTGAAACTTCCCTATATTGCACTGATACACTGTATCTAAAACACTGCACTTCCATATTGCATTCATACATTGTATATGACTTCTGCATATACTCATTCTGCACACCATACTTGCATCTGATACGCACATTGTGGCTGACATATGACAACTGCCTTTTTAGGTTTCACCCCTACCGACACCGGCGGCATTTCTGTTCAAAATGACACCGACACCAAGACCAAAGACCAAGACAAGTGGTGCCTCTTCCGGCAGTAGGGAGGAGAGAGAGACAGGCTCCGGCACGCAGCCGAGGTCGAGCTAGGGGTGCCTGAGCTGAGAGTGGTCCTTTAGAGCCCATTCTGAGCGATGATAAGACTGAGACTAGTGAGGCCGAGGAGACAACGAGTCAGCATGCTGAGTCATCCGAGAGTGGAGACGATGACCCTGGCTCGGGTTCTGAGAATGGAGATGCTGATGCTGAAAAGGGCTCCGAGATGGAGAGCTGAGACAGCTCCGGTTCAGACCCTGATTCTAGTTCAGATAGTGGCGCTGATGGAGACAGTGTTGCAAAGTCTGCTCCTTTGAAGAAGAGGACGAAGAGGGCCTCTAGATCTTGAGATCACTGGCGCTGATCTTGGTATTTTTTGCTTAGTTTCTTTTTGTTAGTAGTGTTAGCACATTGTACAACTTTGGACAGGTTTTATTTTCTTTAAAAACTTGTACTGCACTTTTTGTAAAAACAATTATGATCGGAATGAAAACCAGTGTATTTTTGAAAAAAAAGGTGTTGTATTTTGCATCGTGAGCACTGCATTGCATGAAAAATGAGATTGAATTTACATTGAAAATCAAATACTTGTATTGTCACAATAGTCTGAATCAGGTAATGAACCGACCAACAACTGAAATAAAAAGTAATACAACTCAATAATCAAAATAACAACTCAAAGAACAATTCGATATACAACAAAACGACTTGATAAACAACTCAATGAACAAAGCAACTTGATAAACAACTTAAACACAACACAGCAAACTTGCTAAAACTAAAAGGACTCAAAACAGGACCTTGAAATGCAAAACAAAACAGGATAAAACACATGCTTTCAGCATCCTTAGCACACAGGTGAACAAGAGGAGAGGCAAAACTGCCGTCGGCCATGTGTCGGCCATGAATAGAGGATGTCAGCCACTAGTGGTGGCTGGTCGGCTACCAAAGTGGCTTGTTGGCCATCACCAATGGCTGGTTTGCCACCAATGTGAGGAACCTCCAGAATGTTGACACCTGCTTTCCACTTACTGCCTTATCTTCTATAAAAGATTCAGACTTCGTATTTTCTTCATTTCAGCTGCAAATTCTTCACAAATGGAGCCATTATTTGCCGAAAAACTCTCGAATTGGATTGCAACTTTGGATGGCTCAGAAAAGCTGAATTTTTGGGGTTTTGGCATAAATACACTATTCCTGCTGAGTCATTCTCCACTTTGTTTTCTGTTCCTATATGCTGCAGCTAGATATTGGAATCCAATTACACATGTCTTTAGCTTTGGGGGACAAGAGATAAGCCCGACAATCGAAGAATTTCAAGTGCTAATAGAGTTCTGGCGCGATGAGGAAATCTTGCCTCAACCCCGTTTTGGTCACATCCAAGCTTTGGGACGGATGTGCGTGCTTACTCTACACAAGGCCCGATCCTTTGTTCATAACAGAAAGCTGGATATCCCCAGCTTGATTCATCGATTTTTTGACGCCGGTGACCGAGGCGACCTTCTTTGGCGGGGTTTTCGACAACACGCCCTTTGTTTGTGTATGCTAGCACATTTTCTTTTTGCCCTTAGTTTCGGCGGGTTTAGCATCCGGTTGGTTGAAGTGGCACAAGGTTTGAAAGAGGGCAACAGTTGCATTGGCATGGTACTAGTCAAGACTTTGATGGGTCTAGATGCCTTCCATCGGTGAGAGACAACCAAATTTGCGGGAAGTCCACTACTTCTTCAGGTATTGTTTCCCACCCTTTCTAATATGTGTTTTTTACATCACTCGGCACTCTTGCTCTGTTTTTCTCTCAAAGCCCTTTTCTCACTTTTTTTCTCAACACACACCTCTCTATTCTTTAATCTTTCTTTTCTTTCATCCCTCTCTAGATATGGCTCATGAACAGGTTGAAGATATTGGATTCTTGCCCTGCATATTCAGCCCGGGGCTATTTCTTTCGCCAATGGCTAGTGGATTTCCTGAACGAGGGATGGTGGTGCCATTGAATGTGTAACAGATTTGTTGTTGACATTGCTTGGCGTTGCCCTTGGTTTGATCTGCCCGAGATGAGCTACAACATGGCTCGACAACCTGGTATTCAGCTGATTGGCTTGATACACTGTGTATTCTACTTTCTGTTTTGGTTCAGGCGTCAGTTCAGACACGACCAGACTTGCCCAAAAGAAGGGGTAGAGTATCCGGCTTCATTCCCAATCTGAGGTTCACAATTGGTTAGATATCCCACTGTATGGAGGACGAGAGAGTTTCTGGCTCCTGCCTTTAGTTTCAACTGCGCACTTTTTGGTGAGTGCCAGACTTGGCTTAAAGATGAGGCACAAATCGGGTCCACTTTAGCATCGGAAGCTTCCACAAGCGTAGGGACGGGACGCAGGAACACCTGACTTATCCATGCCCCTAAGTTTATTGCTTTGATCTCACTTTTCAAGTTTTCTTTTTGAATGTAGTAAAAGCAACTTTGATTTATATTGAGAGTTGGTGAACTTTGTATTGAAATCAATAAAATTGAAGTTGTGGGCACTGAAAATTTTCTTTTTGGTCCGAAAATGGTTTAAGTTGTAAAAAGATTAATTTGAGCAAAATCAGCTTTTATCAAAACTTTTCAAAACCATTTTCAATAAGGATCACAACTTGACACACATGGAATCTATCCTCGAGATGTATAGCCCTGAATCCAAAAATGGAAAATTGCCCCTTGACTGAATAGCACTGCTCAGTGCTGTAACTAGCTCTTCTCTCAGAGTAAGGATCACAACCGAATTTTCGAATAACGAACAGACAAGGATGCCTTGATCAAACACATGGACACAGTTGATTTGGAGGTGTTTACGGCCAAGCTTCAAAATGAAGTTGCCTACGTATCTTGAAGATGGGAATCAGGCCTTACGTAGTTCGGTTAGAGTTCGCTTGGGTATTAACTCTCTCCTTTTGCACTCTAACTTTTGCCAAGGCCGCCATTTCTAGGTTTTCAACCTTGCGAGCTCAGTTTTTTTGTTTTTTTTGTTTTTTTTTTCTAATTTTTTGTGCTCTAACTTTTGCCTAGGTCGCCTTTCCAGGTTTTCGGTTTAGTGAGCCTCTCAGGGGTAATATTTCTTCAACTTGTCCATGTTGATCGGTTGGAAAAATTCTAGGCCATCCAGGTCCATGAGAATAACAGCTCCACCGGACCAAATAGTTTTGATAATGTAAGAACCAGTCCAATTGGGTCTAAACTTGCCCTAGGGTCATGGATGGAAGCTCGGTTGTCTTTTAATACCAAATCTCTTTCCTTAAGATTCTGAGACTTAACTTTCTTGTTAAAAGCCTTGGCAATCCTGCGTTGATAACCCTGAATATGGTACAGTGCTTTCAGCCTTTTTTCATCAAACAACATCAATTCTTCGAACCTGCTCTGTTGCCAATCCGCTTCTGTTATTTGGCACTCAGCCATAACCCGCAGCAACGGAACCTCTATTTTAATCGGTAGAACAGCTTCCATCCCATAAACAAGAGAGTATGGAGTTGCCCCAGTAGATGTCTGAATTGAAGTTTTGTAGCCCCAGAGAGCAAATGATAATTTGTCTGGCCAGTCCCGTAGATCTAAACCATTTTCTGCAAAATGTGCTTAATGTTCTTGTTGGCGGTCTCAACAACTCCGTTGGTTTGCGGCCGATATGTAGATGACTTATGAAAAGCCACGTTGTATTTCTCTAACAAGTCGATCACTTCTTTCTTGAAATAGGAGCCATTGTCTGAAATGATCTCGTTCGGGACTCCGTAACGGCAAATGATGTTATTTCGGATGAACTTAGCCACATGTGCTGCCTTCAACACTGCATAAGACTGAGCTTCCACCCACTTGGTAAAATAATCAATTGCCCACCAGAATGTACTCATGCCCATTTGACCTTTCCGGCGTAACTGCCCCAATGACGTCAATTTCCCAGACTGAGAAAGGCCATGGTGAAGTCATGTTGTACAGCTTTGACGGCGGGATATTCATGCGATTTGTATGGATTTGGAATTTGCGGCATCGCTGAACAAAACCAATACAATCCTCCTCCATAGTAGACCAATAGTAACCTTGCCTGAGAATTTTCTATGCTAACATTACTCTGCTTATGTGCGCTCCACACTTTTCCCCATGGATGGCCTCCATTAGGCACTTCGATTCTTCTGCATCCACACACAGCTTGTACATTCCCAGGTGACCCCTCTTATACAACTTACCCCCGCAGATGATAAATTGAACGGCCATCCACCATATCGCCCTTTTATCTTTGGCATTTGCCCCTAGTGAATAAACCTTCTTTTCTAAGAAGTTCCAGGTATCGTAATACCAGGGGTTTTGATCTTGCACTTCATCTATTGTAGTGATTGACTTGTAGGTCGGCGTATATCTTTATTCAATGATGATCGGACACATTCGGACTCCAAACGGGATGTCTATCATGGAAGATAGAGTTGATAAGGTGTCAGCGAACCTGTTGTTCTCTCTTAGTAGATGAGTCAAGGTTAGCTTCTCAAACCTAGGAATCAGTACGTTCAAGGTTTGGTGATAGATCTTCATTTTTTATTCTTTAACCTTCCAGTCTCCTTTTTCTTGAGACACAACCAGGTTCAGGTTCCCAATGATGCCCAACCTTTTTGCCTCTAGTTTGAGGGCAGTTTCCAAACCAGCGATACACGCCTCGTATTCTGCTTCGTTGTTGGATACTTTGAACCAGAGTTTGAAGGCTAAGGGTATATGGGAATTGTCTGGTGTTATCAGCAACACCCTTATGCTATAATCGTACTAGTTAGATGCTTCGTCAAAGTATATTGTCCAAATCTCTTCCTCGACTAGTAGAATAACCTCATCTGGGAACAGGTATTCTACTGCTTCATCCCCTTCCATTGGGTGATTTGCTAGATATCGCCCTCCCCTTGACAGACTTGCGAGTGACATATTTCAAATCAAATTCGGAGAAAAGAAGCAACCAACGGGCTAGCCTACCCATAAGCGTTGGTTTCTCTAAGAGATATTTGATGGGATCTAATCTCGAAACCAGAATTATGGAGCGAGCTAACAAGTAGTGCCGCAACTTCTTAGTAGCCCATACCAAGGCTAAGCAAGCCTTCTCTAGCGGGGTGTAACGGGTCTTATAGTCCAGCATTTTCTTGCTCAAATAATAGATGGCTTTCTCTACCCTATCCTCAGATTCCTGAGCAAGCATGCATCCCATTGTTGTGTCCGATACTGACAGACACAAAATCAACGGCTTCCCCGACTCTGGCGACGACAACATGGGCGGGTTCTGAAGGTATTGCTTGATTTGCTCGAAAGCGAATTGACATCGGTCATCCCATTAGAATTTATTTCATTTTTTCAAGAGATGAAATAGTGGTTCACAAGTCAAGGTTAATTTTGAAATAAACCGTCTTATGAATTGCACTTTACCTAGAAAGTCTCACACTTCCTTTTCAGTCCTTGATGGTGGCATTTCTAGAATGGCCTTGATTTTGGAAGGATCTACCTCGATGCCCCTCTGTGTGATCAAGAAACCCAGCATTTTCCCTACTATCACACCAAAAGTGCACTTCTGTGGATTCAACCTCAATTTGTATTCTATGATCCGTTGGAAGAATTTCTTCAGGGCGGTGTAGTGGCTCTCTCTTTCCTTGGACTTGACAATCATGTTGTCTACGTACATCTCGACCTCTTTGTGGATCATATCATGTAGAATTGTGGCTGTAGCCTATTGATAGGTAGCCCCAACATTCTTTAACCCAAATGGCATCACCCTGTAGCAGTAGGTTCCCCACGACGTAGTGAAGACAGTTTTCTCTCTATCCTCGAATGCCATCAGAATCTGGTTATATCCAGAAAATCCATCCATGAAGGAGAGCAATGCATGGCCTGCGGTGAAGTCCACCAATTCATCGATGTGCAGTAGAGGAAAGTCGTCCTTCGGACTAGCTTTGTTCAGATCTTTAAAATCTACGCACACCTGAATTCTGTCATCTTTCTTCTGCATCGGAACAATATTGGCCAACCAAGTCGGATACTTAGATACTAGCAAAAACCCTGCGTCTATCTACTTGGTGACATCTTTTTTAATCTTCAAAGCCCAATCTAGACATATTCTTTGCAGCTTCTACTAGACGGGTCGGGCCTCGAGGTCAAGAGGGATCCGATGCTGTACAATCTCAGGATCGATTCTAGGCATGTCTTCATAGGACCACGCGAAAACGTCTTTGAAATCTTTTAATAAAGTGACTAAGCGCTCGCATTCCTCTGAAGACAACGTGGACTCGATTTAGACCAGACGCGGATCCTTCTCAGTACCCACATTAATTGGAATGATTTCATCAACAAGGGGTTTTACAAACCTCTCCTCCTCTTGATTAATCAAATGTTTCAAAACCAGAGAAATTCCTTCCTCATCGTTTTCATTAAAATTTTGAAAATCATGATCAATGCAATACATAAGTGGCACAGAGAAGTACTCAGAACCTGCAGTGGCATTCTCATTCATAAAGTCTAGCTCATCTAGTTCCTCGGTTACAACTGACTTAAAAGAAAAGGAAAAAGACGGCCTGGACAAAACCTCGGCATCCGGGTTATCAACCCCAGGAATACCGGACTCAGACTAAGACAAATTGGAATCTGATTATGACCTCACAGACTCTGTGGAATCAGATTCTGACTCACTACCCCACTCAGAGCTACTGGATAGAAAGCCCTCCTCCAGCTGCCAAGTGAGGGACGGTGCGTCAGATACATCCAAGATACCACTAGAAGCGTCCACACCTGATTGGTCTCTGATCATGGAAACGGATAGGTCATCCCCCAAGCTCTCTAAGTTGATCTGAGGATCCAAAAAAAGACATGCCAGTGCTACTCCTACCTTAAGTTCACTGCTGTTGGAATCACTTTCTGTGCTCTTCATAGCCTCAGCAGTTAGTTCAGTCTGTTCCTCTATGTCGCTCTCTTGCAGCTGCAAGTCGAAGAAAATCTCAAAGCCGGGAACCTGCTGCTTCTCAGAGTTGAACCAAGGTTCGGGGAAACCACAGAATAGGAAGTCTTCCCCCCTCCTGAACAAAATGGCCATTCAGGGTTCCTTGAATTGGTCGGTGTACAAGCTCGTAGTGCTTCCCGCTTTGCTTAGCTCTGGCCTTTCCTGTCATTTTTTTCCCCTTCCTTACCCAGTCTTTTTTGGTAGGCGTATAGCCAAGACCAAAGGCATAAGGGTTATGTGGCACATCGACTAATGCAGCGACGCCTTTCCTGCCACTTTTGCCTAATCCCATTCTGGGCATGTGCTGCAACTTATTCATGAAGTACAGATTGGGCACTGACATAAAAGCACTCATCAATAGCCAGAATATTCTACACTACTCGGGCCTCAACCAAGGTAAACCCTGAAATGAAAACATCATCTTCTCCATGCACAATCTCCAATACAGGTGTAGTGACCTCTAGCGGAGGATGTATAGATGAATTCCTAAAAACTATTGCCACCCCTTTTCCATGGGGCTACTTGAGCATTTGGTGTATGGTGGAAGAGACAGCTCTTACTTGGTGTAGCCAGGGTCACCCAAGCAGTAGGTTGAAAGTGGCTGGAACGTCTAGGACGTGAAATTCGATATCCTGCTAAGCGGGTCCAACCTGTACTTTGATTTGCACTGTTCCCATCACCTCTCTACTTGTATTGTCATGCTCTCGGATCACCTGGGTTGCAGGCACAAAATCGGCCGGTTTCAGGCCAATAGCATAAGCCGTGCGGCATGGACAGACGTTGATTGTTGACCTGCTGTCGACTAATATGACTAGCACCCACTTTTTTCGGCACTCTATGGATATATATAGAGACTTGTTGCGTGCAAAGCCTTCTGGGTTCCTTATCAAAAAAGGTCAAAGTTGGCGCAACGCCTCCCAGGAAGACTAATCCCACCAGTTGTCCGGGGTAGTCTCAATGGACAACTTGGCTTTATCCATCGCTAACAGTACAGCTTGTTTGTGCACTCGGGAAGCCACAAGCAGCCTCCAGATAGATATGTTAGCTTGAATCTTTTTCAACTGCTTCAGCACAGCCTTTTCCTCTAATTGCTTTTCCTTCTGTTTCTCTACCTCTTTGTCTTTCCTAGATGCCTCGGGTTGGTCTAGATGCAGGGGTTTGAAATATCGGCCACTTCTTGTCATGTGGTCGACTTCCTCCACATACCAGGTATTGTCAGGAAGGCCTTCACTCCAATCCTCATAAGTGTAGGCAAGATGTAGATCATCATCTTCCCACCACATACCTTCGGCAACCGATAAGCAATTTTTCGGTTCCGGTCTAAGTGTTCCCTCAGTAGAAACATTCCCCACAGGGCGTTGAGCTATTCCAGCTTCTTGATGACTTTCACTCATTTCTTGCCCAAACCGCTCCAGCGCGGCTTCTTGCACAATGCCCAGTTCCTGAGCCAATTGTTCTTTACCAGTGTTTTCCGGTAGTTTACCCTTCCTATCGGCCGTTCCGGCCATTGCAGAGGTTTTCATTTTCTGTTTCTCGAGCTTCAATCTAGCTCCCTCATCTATATCGGGTTCATCACTTAACCACCCAGAATTGTCTGTTGACCCATTCAGATCAAACCAATTAATATGTACATCTCCTTGATCTTGCTCATCAAAGAACTGCAAATTGTCTATATCCTCCTCCAAGTCGGTTAGATCATCTAATTTCTGACTTGGTCCATCTTCTCGGACTACACTGACCTCCATCCCAGTCGGCAGCACCACTTTTGGCTTAGCTTGATTAATTGGCACAACATAATAGGTCGGGTCGTATGCCCTATCAGATAAGTCCTTAAAGCCCTTAGGCAATGGGCTAACATTCTCTACCAAGGCTGACCTCCCTTCATCTTCCATGGGTTCGGGTTGGAGTGAGGACGCGCTCATCACGCATAAGTCTGTGCTCTCAGGGATGAACAACATCGGCTTAGGTAGGCGGGAAGGGGTGATGTATATACTGAGTCATAAGGGACGACCACTGTGTGGATGTGGTTTATTTGTCGGGGTGGAGGGGCTTGGTTATGTGGTGGGAGAGGATTTATAGTGACGTTGAGTTTTTCGGGAGGTGTTATCACCTTATTGTTAATGAGATCTTGAATCTCATGACATAATCTGTAGCACTGATCAGTATTATGACCATGTTGTTAGTAGAAAGCACAGTATTTGGCTGGGTTGTCTTTCGGAGGGAGAGGATTGGGCAGTGGGCATTGTTCTAACGGCTTAAGATGTCCCTTATTGATCAGGACCCCTAGGGCCGGGTTGGCAGTTTTAGGTGTGGTAGTGACCATGCTCACATTCGAAGGCCGTGCAAAAGTGCCACCAGTCATGGCTGCATTAGAGTTGCATGTAAAGGACCTTTTGGACTGTTCCTTCTCATGGTCTATCAGACCCTGCTTCATTGCATCCTCAATTTGAACCCCTATTTCATGGAGCTCAGCAAATGTAAACAAAGGCAAGACTATCATCTTCTGTAATAGTCTTCCTTGCAAGTTACGGACCATCATTCTAATTTGGTTCTTTTCAGATGGCCGGATAGTCATTATAGAGGCCTTGGTCCTCCATCAGGTCATAAAATCTGAGAAACCCTCCTTCGGCTCTTAACGGGTCGCTTCGAGATCATGAGTAGTGACCTCGATTTGGGTATTGTAGGAGTACTGTGCTATGAAGGCTTCGGCCATTTCCTCCCAGTTTCTCTTTACAGAGTCTTCAAGCTTGGCATACCAAATGGCCGCTATACCTGATAGGGTTCGGCCAAAAAGCGACAACTTGTGTAGTCTGGAGAGACCCATTGGTCGTAAGATGTCAGAGAATAGTTGTCGATGGACCATAGATCCCCAGAGCCGTCAAACTGGTCTATGTACGACATCTTAAATCTGTTCGGTAGAGTTACTGTGGAATTTGTATAGCCATCCTCAATATCAGGGATTGAATTCATGCTCTGAGTCCGTTTGAAGAGCTTTTCTAGCTTGTTGACCTTCAATACAGTGGGGTCAACCTCGAATTCAAATGGTGCCTCCATTTGGTAAACTGGTGCCTTGGAGGTCTGAGGTGGGATTGACTCTGCTGGAATGCCTATATTCTCTTGGACATTAATTGTGACCCCGGGTGCCGGAATTCTCGCTGGGGGTGCATGGGATGTAGAGGCTACTACTGGTTGTGGTTGCTATTGCTAAAGCCTATCTATCACTTCTGCTTGGCGGGCTACAACCTCGGCTTGGCGGGTTGTGGTCTCAGCTTGCCGGGCAACATCTAGCTACATAGTCTTAATGGTCTGCTGGAGCTGACGAAACATATTTTCCATGCTGACTGAAGGGTTTTGGGCTACCGAAACTGACGAATGCTCTATGTCTGGAGTAGAAGTAGAAGACTAGGCTTGACTGGGCATAGGTGAAGTAAAAGGTGACTGCTGAATTGGTGAATTCTGTCTGATCCTCTTCCATCTAGTAACCGGTGGGAGTGAAACAAACATTGGCTGTCCCTTGACTAGATCCCCAGATCTGCAAATCTTCCTAACTTGGGTCCAAAGTACTTGAGGGGTAATAGAATCGTCTGAAGCAATGGTGAAAAACTACCTTGCAAAAAGAAACAAAAATCAGAAACCGCACAGTACCTCGGCTCAGACACAAACAACACACAGTCACAATCATAAGCTGGAGAATTGTACTCAACACTGATTTCTGCCTCAAAATTGATACCCAGACTTGCAATTGATACATACATTCCTGTAGAGTTTCACTTTAAAAGCACATATCAAGCAAGTGAGAGCCAAAACACCCCTATGATGGGCTAGGGATTCACTACACAAAACAAGCCGTTTCATACAATTCCTTTATTCGGGTAAGCAACCTGTCCTAGTTTGGAGCAGTCTCTATGGCTTCCGATATGCAACTAGGTCGATTAGTCGAAAAGGGTACCATAGCAAGACTACCTAATATACCTCTCACACCTAACACCAAGAAGTGAAAAGAGGATCAAATGGTACAGCGATAGTCTAGATCCAAGGGTTGTGTTACCATCGTGGCAGAGCCCACAATCAGTCAGCCATTTGGCAAGCTTTTCCAGGCAAGCTTGCGGCAAACTGCTCAAGAATAGTAGATGGCAAACACTGTGACATAGGTGCACCGATGCAAATGCAAATGCAATGAAACACATAAGTGTGGATAAAACAACATATCATGAGTTCGAGTCAAGTTCTCTAAATTCTCAGCAGAGTCGCTAGAAACTGTGGCTCGACTTTTTCGCGCCCTCTTTCTGAAGGTTTGAAAGAAAGTCCTATAGTTCGGACTCCCGTGGTTCTGAATCTAATCTCACAAGTGCAATGTGAAACTGATAAACACTAAAGAATCCAAATCTAGCAAATCATTTTTGAAAATCGATTTTAAATCAAATAATGCCAAAATTAGATTGCTTTGCTAGATACAGAGTCGCCACCTAAATATTTTTTATTTTTGGAGAAATTTAGGAAACCTTGACTCGTGCCGAAGGCCACGTGTTCGTCATCACCAAAGTTGCCTCGGCTCGGGAACTTGGGTACGAAGGAGGAAGGTCATGAATTGAGCACCCCCGCTCGCTCAATCAAAAGATCGGCCTTTACTAATCATGATATGATTTTTTATAAACATTATGCGTTCTTATTCCTGTTATTAAACTAACTTTACTATGTGATGCGCACAATCAAGTATAGACTAGTTTGCTCAATTTGGAACAATTCAACTCATGTTTGTTTGCGAAAATGGTTTGAATTTGCTATCTCAAGTGGGCTTAAAGTTGTGGATTTGCCACCAAACATAGTGGGCTTAAACATGATTTGCCACTCAACAAAGTGGGCTTAAAACACACATTCGTTGAATTATTCCAATTTAAATAACAAGCCTTTATCTACAGGCATTCATGTAGTTTAGCATTTAAGCCCATAGCCTCATGGCAAGCATGCTAATCATGGAAACATGGAAATCGTACTCATGCAAGTATGCTAAAGCATAAAAACTCACCGAGTACTTCAAGCCAAAACAGAAACTAGTTAGAAAGATGCATGATCCTAACTATACAAGATGTCTAATGCAACGCATGTGAAGAATGCAATTAATAGGCTTGGCTACTAATATGGCATATGGATCAATTTGAACAACATACGATTAACACGTATTCAAAGAGGATATAGAAATGACAATGCAGTTTGAATGATGCGCCAAGCTTCGGTGCATGCAATACAAATGAATGGATGCAAGCATAAGGTATGCTAATTGAAACATGTCCCTAATCTAACCATTAAAAGCAATTAAATAAAAGGGAGAAAGTCGTGGGGTTGGAAAACATACACACACGTACGCACACTTATTACAACATTATGCCATCGCGAAGGAGGGTCCGAATGAATAAGCTAACCAAATAGCTACGCTAATTAAGTTAACTAATTATTACAAACCGAAATTGAATAACTAGTTAAACTAACTAATTATTTACAACTCTTAATTAGCTACAACTAATTAATTACAACACATATTCAATCTAATGCCAATTAATCTAATTAACAAACCCCGGGAAGCGAGGGATGCATGCATGCTCGATTCTTCACCCGAAAAGCCATTGCCTTGCTGCTGAAAGCCTCTGTTTGCACATATGAACACCAACAAAGCTGCCCATTTCCAGAACACCTCTGCTCCTCCTTATAAATACACTGTGCAAATTTCATGGATAGCCGACAGGGGGCCAGTCGGCTACCAATGGTGGCCGGTCGGCCACTGGCGATAGCGGTCGGCCACTACTGGTTTGAACCTCCTTGCTGTAATAGAGAGCAAAATAGTGTATTTCTTAAGGGTTGTTTGCACACTTTGCCTTTTCTTTTCATGGGGAAATGAAAGGAGGGACAAGCTTTGGTTCACAAACCATCAATCAAGCAAATTCATTGCATGATGGCTTGTGAAACCAATTGTGCAAGTTCAATAAATGCACAACAAGACCAAAAAGACCATCACCTTATCATGCATGATCAAGGGCAATGGAGACCAAGGAAAGTGGCACATTTCATCACTTTTGAGTATGAAATGTCCCATTTTCCTTGTTTTCAAATTAACGTCCGATTTGAACACATGCAATGCAACATAAAGAGATGCTTATCTTGTCTCTTTTACTTGTCCATTTTTGTTTACTCATTTTAATTACCAAACCATTCATTAATCCATTAAGTCCATTGGTGAGTGTCCTCTAATGGAAAGAGGGCTCAAACCCCAAGTTGCTCTGGGCATGAAAGAGGCATTACACTATTGGTAATAAACCCTTAAAGGGTTAAACCATTAGGGGTAGTACCTCTATTTCACACTTAGGCAAACAAGTGGTTTGAAACCACTTTCAAAGAAAATAAAAAATGAAGAATTGAGGGAGATTGTAGAGATTGACTAAGTGCTGAAATGAAGTGGAAAAAGCACTAAAACATGTAATCAACTCAAACCAATGATGATTAAAGCCTTAAAACACTAAACTAGTGAAGGAATTAACACTACAACTATGCAAAACAAGACTGAAACGAACTAACCAGCTCAAAACAGAGCTAAAACAAGTTATTTCAGAGGCTAAGACATGCTGGACTTGAGCTAAGTTAAGCTAGAAAAACATGCTAACATGTGAAGCTAACTAGGCATGCAAACAAGACACAAGGAGGGAAGGCTAACCCCTCCAAATTTAGACTTCAAAATAAGTTTTTTGCCACTAAAAAACCTCTGAAATTCAGTGGTTAAAAGGCCCAAAAAAGTTGATTTGAAAGTGATGAATAAAGGCATAAAAGCTTTACAAACTAATAAGAAAGAAGGGTAAACCATCCCCTAACTAAAAAAAAGGGTCAAACCACCACTTTTAAGCCACAAAAATAGAAATTTTCTTAGTTCAAAACCAGCCCCAAAATAGTAAGAAAAGATGGTAAAACAAGCTTGCAAAACAAAGTAGATAAGGCAAGTAAACTACCTCTTGAAGCAAAGAGCAATTCTAGGCACAAAACCAAGCTAAAACCACCTTCAAGAGCTTAAAGAGGACCCCAAGTAACCTCAGCTCAAAGGCTAGCAACTTTGGTTAAGGTAGTGTATGCAAAAGTGTAAAGAAAATAAGCACTTAGGCACAAAATTGTAAGAGAGAGAGAGAAATCTAGAGAGAGAGAGAGAGAGAGAGATTTTTGCTCTAAATTTTCTAACCCTCCAAAATGGGGAAGGAACCTACCTATATATAGAAAAACACCCCTTGAGCTTAGAAACATCCCACCATACACGTGTAGGGAGATGCAGCTCAATGTGCTAACAACTGGCACAACTGTCAGCAAATATCAACAAATATCGGGAAAAAGAGATAGTTGGCCGTTGGCCACCACTGGTGGCCTACCGGCCACACCAATGGCCGACAAGCACAAGCCATGGCCAACAGCCTCTGGTGGTGGCCGATAGGTCACAACAAGGTTCCAGGCACCAAGTTTTGATCCAAAACAAGGCACAGAAAGGATGAGGTCCAAAGGCTTAAAGACAGGGCATTTCGCCGAGGACTTCGAGCACTCAAACCGAACACAAACAAACACAATCATCAAATGCACAAGTGATGACATCCAAGTCTTGAGGACGGTAAAAAATGGGGTATCTACAACATCAAATTACTTTTATTTCGGACCATAATCTTGGTTTATTAGAAGCGATGCCGAAGGTGTTCCCATTGGCTCACCATGGTTATTGTTTACAACACTTTAAGAACAATTTAAGAGACCAGATGAAGGGAATTGATAATGGATTTAGGGACCACCTAGTTAGTAGTTTGGGTGACTTTGCTCACGAGCCAACTGTGGTAGGTTTCCATGAAAAGCTTGAGAAATTAAAAGAGGAGGGTAAGCAATGAGCACATAGTTTTTTCAAGGAGTTAGCACGTGAGCACTGGGCGAATTCATACTTCAGGTAATGGTAGTTTCCTGATGTATTTCATTTGTCAAGTTTAGAATGGTAGCGATGTGAAATTTCAGTTATGTTTTGTGACGATGTGAAATTTCATATTCAGTTTTGAAGAAATTTAATTCAATATTGTACAATGTTTGTGATGTTGTGCAGGGGCATGTGTTATGGGGAGATGACATCCAATGTGCTAGAGTCATTTACTAATTGGATTAAAGAAGCACGCAATCTTCCTATCACTCAGATGGTGGACATAATTCGTACTTAGTTTATGCGGCAAATGTCTGCGCAGCGTGATCAAGCAAACAATTGGAATGAGCTTATTTGTCCAATATTCGAAACAATTCTTCTTGATTCATTCAATGATAGCAGGTCTTGGGAGGTGTGCAAAGCCAATGAGGATGTGTTTGAGGTTCATTCTATACCATTTGTTATAGTTGATATTGCAAGGCGTACGTGTTCTTGCTTCAAAAGGAAAATCAATGGATTCCTATGTGACCATGCTGTTATTGCTATTCAGAAGAGCCCCTACAATCTCAATGATTATGTGGAACATTACTTTCATGTAGAGACGTATCATGCAGCCTATTCGGGTGCTATATTCCTTATACCGTTAGTGAAAAAGCAGCCTTTTGATCCCACAGACTTCACTATATACCCACCAACTATGAAAGACTATCCGGTAGGCCGAAAAAGAATAGAATCCCGTCAAGGGGTGAGAAACTGAAGCAAATAAGGTGCGGGAGATGTGATAAGTTGGGAAGCCACAATCGGAAATCATGCAAGGAGCCGATATAGGGTGTACATTTTTTTATTTCAACATTGTGTTTTACATGTGATTCTTATATTGATTTTTGAAATAAGATTGTGTTATGTTGGCAAACATTGTGTTACAATAAGATTACGTTGTGTTGGCAAACATAATAATGCATTGGCAAACCTAATAATACATTAGTATTTGATTTGTGTGTGTTTTTTTTTTTTTGGATAGCAAACTGACATTTTTGTTGGTGTGTTAAGGATGATATATGATGTGAACATTCACACTTATTAAAGACAATCACATTCTGTGAATACTTGTACATAGGTTGAACTTTTTTAACATTATTGTGGTGTGAATATTCACATTCTTGTTACCATTGACAATATCAAAGTAGATGACATGAATATTTACATCACTGTAACTATTCACATCATCAAATCAAAAGATGTGAATATTCAGATATGTATTATGAAATGTCATTGTGAGTATTTTTTATTAGCAAAAATAAGATGTTCTTGTGTATATTATGATGCATACATAGGCGTGGTGTGAATATTGATATCGCTGCTGCCATGCACATCATCAAAAGTTACGATGTGAATATTCACATTATCGGAATATTCACATCATCAAATTATTTGCTGTCAATATTGACTTATGTGTTAAGAAATATCATATTCACACCTGTCATATTGTGTTACAATAACACTTTAAGCAATATTCACATCCATGTAGTAGGGCTTTAAACATAAGAATGTGTATGATCCTTCTATGATGTGGAAATTCACATTATGTCGTGTGTCAAAAAAAAAAAAAAAAAAAATCTCAATGTGAATGATCAACACGAAATAGGCATCAAAATGCATATACATATATTGAATGAAAAATAGTAGTATAAGCAATGATATAGAATTGATTTACAATCAAGCTAGTCTGCTCAAATATGTCAAATCTATTGATACTAAATTGTCTTAAATGTGGATAACAGTTATAGGTGGACAACCCCCCACCTATAGGTTTTCACATTGCACTGTCTTTCTGTGATTTAGAAAAAGGTGTACTAATGAGTCTCTTATTTGACACTATTCAAAGCGATTAAGGCTGTCAACAATTTCCTTACGGTATACATGTGCTCTCATGATGTGACACACTACGGGCCCGCAATCCACCCTGAAAATGCAAAGTTGTTATTGTTAGTTTTTGAAATTTAGGTGTGTATAATGGTTATGGAAGATGTGTACAAATTGATTTGAGGCTTACGATTTGAATGCTTGTTGAGGATAGACGTCTACTGATATGATTGGTTGCGATGGATTTTGGCTTGATAATTTGATCCATAGTGGTGATGATGGTCCGATGTTGCGCATCACTAACTTAATGTAGTCCTTTTGCCATCGGGGGAACAATGAAATTTTATATTAGGCACAAAGCAACATAGTGCATACGTCCAAGTTCAAATATTACACATCATGACAAGTATTATACGTATCAGCCACTTACAACTACTTGTGCTTTGTCAATATATGGGTCATGTATACCGGGTCTTGGTCGTAGTGAGTTATAATGCCTCCATAGATTGTCTTTGACATTGTAGACAACAATCGTCCAGTGGAATTCGTGATGTATTGGGAAGATGAAGTATCTCTGGCCTTGATAGTCATTGATATGTACATCAATCAGTTTATTTCTCTTGTGGGGGGGGTACTCTTGCATGACTTTCTGTACACAATGGGCATACAATGATGCACCAAGCATTTATATCAATGTTTACTGTGAATGATGTGAATGTTCACATCTGTTAATTTGTCAAGCAGTCCTATAATGTATTACAGATGTGAATGTTCACACCTGTTAACATCTCAATCAGTAATATAATGTTGTTGCTAACATTCACATTTGTCTAGTGTAGCCCGGCTTTCTGCGCTCCTTTCGAAAGGTGAATAGCCCTACAGTTCGGACTTCACTTGTGGTTTTGAATCTGATTTCACAAGTGCAATGTGAAATAGTGAAAACACAAAAAGAGTCCAAATCTGGCAATTCTTTTTGGAAAATCGATGTTTTAATCAAATGCCAAAAATGAATTGCTTTACCAGATTTCAGAGTCGCCACCTAAATATTTTTGATAAATTTAGGAAACCTGAGACTCGTGCCAAAGGCCATTAGTCCGTCATTACCAAAGTGTCTCGGCTCGGGAACTTAGATACGAGAGGGGAAGGTCATGAATTGAGCATCCCACTCGCCCAATCAAAGATCGGCCTCTACTAATTATGATGTGTTTTTTATTTACATTATATGCTATTGTTCTGATTATTAGCCTAACATTACTATGTGATGCACACATAAATATAGATGAAGGTGAAGGTGAAGGTGAAGGTGAAGGTGAACAGTAATATCAAATTGGCTAATGATCCTTTTGCCTCTAGCCAATCCGTTTTAGTTACTCCACTTCCAATCAACCAAGTTCGCCCTTCTCGAACTGAGTACACCAAATCACATGTTACAAACCTGTTCTACAAAGAACCTAGTCACCCTAGAAGTCAAACCATTAATGAAATTGCTCAATTCCATTTTGGCTCTGGATGTCATTTCATTTCTTCACCTCCAGAGAAAAATCTCTCTTATTACAAAGATATCCTGCTCAACCATCATTCCATCTTGATTAAACCTATTCAGGATCGAACCTATGCTTACAAGATCCTATACCATTCACTCTACATTCATAATATTGTCTCTCTTGCAGAATGGGGAAATCCTAATCTGCTTCGAGATTTACCTGGTCACTCTATTCAATATAATTATCATGATTATGTTGATGCTTGGTTCAAATTGTTCTTGTACCAAAATGAGTCTTTCAGTCACTCCTGGTTTATTTCCTTTGATCAAAAATTCAAATCCGAGTTACCAACCTGGTTTGTGAAATGGTGGACACATTATGGCGCCATTTCAGAAATTCTCCCCAGTTCCCTCAATGAAACAATTGCTTATTTTGCTACTGTTTACCCATTTACTACTCATCAAAAACAATTTCCTATATTGCTCAATTTTATATCCAAATACAAAATCCCTTGGATATTCAAATGGCATTATGGGATTGCTGACAACATATTTATCCGCCAACACTCAGTCAAATGGTGGGCTAAGTTCAATGTGCCCCGAATTATTGAAATTGTTCATGAGGAATTTCCTCTAGATCAATGTGCTCCAACTCCTGCCAAAGTCAAAGCCCAGCAGAACCCAACTGCTGCAATCAGTCAAGGAAGTCAGCCCAGTCTTCCCCCAGTCAATCTTGGAAGCCCCTCTTCTAGTGGCTCCAAGCCCGAGATCATCAAATCCAAATCCAAGGAAAGTCCAAAGTTCCTACAATTCGACCAGCCCAAGGATCATTCAAGGCCCAAGTCAAAATCCAAATCAAAGGCTAAGCCCATTTCACCTCTGCAAAATTCAAAGCTAAATCCAAAGTCAAGTCCAAGCCCTCCCGTGATGAAATGTTCCAGATGGCTCAAGAACTTGTGGATCGAGCTCAGGCCCAATCAACCAGTTCAGATGATTCAGAAGAAGGTTCAGACAGTTCAGCTCAATCTTCTGAAGGATCAACTACTCAATCCATTCCATATGGACGACCCGAGTTTCAAGATGCTCAGGATCCATATGCCTAATTAACTTAGGATTCTTTATAAATACAAAGATGGCTTCAATCAATACTCTTTTGAGAAAAGCTGCCAATTTGTATTTATTCTGATTCCTTTATTCACATGCTCCACCGAAAGTGATGAATAGTGAAAGCTACTGTTCCCTCTTACTGTTCACATCACTATTTGGTCCATCAACTTTTGTTAAAGCTGCTCAACTGTTCAATCAATCAGTAAAAGCAGCAAACCGCCTTGGTCTCAATCTTGCATTGCCTTGAGCGATTCACATCTTGCATAGTTAATTTTTTATTCTATATATTGTAATTCATTGTAATCACTCAGGGACTTCAACTTTCAATTTTTCTTCAACCCTTTAGGTGGTAAGGAAACCAGAGTGCTCTGAGTGAAGTTTATATTTCCCCGTTCTGGTCAACCTAATTAAAAGATCCTTGCAGATTACAACAACATTTGTAAGTGCAAGTTATTTTCTGTATTTAATTTAATTTAATAAAATGTTTTGAAATATATTTTGGTTTGTTCATTTCTATTACTGTCCTGGTTTAATTCGGTTCATCTTTGATTTCGTAATCCATCTCCTTCATTGTTGCTGCTTCCGCGTTCATGGTATCAGAGCCATTTGTATGTTGTATCCTGTTTCTAATTGTGATCAAACTAAGCTCCAACACACTCTCAAGCTTGAATTATGCTTCTCAAAGATCAACCAAGGCTCTAAGATGGTGAGACAAGGTTGTGTATGGTGTATGGAGATGACACAAGGAAGCTAGGTTAGCTCAAAGGTTGCTTGCTAAGGAAGAAGGAGGAGGGAGGAGCTCTCAAGATGTATATAGGCTTTCTAAATTTTGTTCAACCCTCAAAACAATAACACAGTTTCGTTTTTATAGAATTTGAGCTCAAAAGGTGATAAATATCTTCAAAAATGGACAGCTGACAGCCTCCAGCCCAAAACAGTGTTTTTCGCCATTAAGGACTGGCCGGCTATTCATAGCCACGGCCGGCCATCACTGATGCACGGCCGGGCTTTAATGCCCTCCCTTATTTTTTTGGTTTAAACTCAACTTAGGGTGGAAAAAAGGTCAAAAAATGGGACTCAGAGAAGGTAAATGTTGAAGATTTGAGGTTATTTCGAGAGCCTGATTGAACCCGAATCGCTGTAAATTCAAAGCACACAATTCAACTTTTATCATCGAGTGTATCGAACCAAGCGCCTAAGTCTTGCGGGTGGTCAAAATGGGGTGTCTATAGTTGCCCCTCTTTGATAGAGCTTGAGTAATCATGAAATGACGTGAGTGAATTTCAAGGCCTAAAGACAACCCATTTGACAAGGCAGCAAGACTTGGGCAAGAAAACAAGACACAAATTAGATTGGTTGCGCTTGCAAGCCATTTACGTATCCCTTTGCAAGGAATCAAACCAACGTAGTTCACTGGCAAAATGCAAACATAAGATGCAAGAACATAACTTATGATCATGCAATGAGGCCATACAATGAAACACTTGAATGCAAATGCAATGCAAAGAAAATGCCATAATTATACAAACTGAAATAAGGTACAACAATTCCAACAATGAAAAGAAGTAAGTAAATAAACACGCCTCGCGTGGAAAACACGAGCCAAACTACATTTCATGTAGAAAGGATGTAAGAAAATTATGCAATCCTAACTATGCATCGCGTAGGATAGGCGAAGGGTGACGTAACCATCGGGCGCACCCGAGGTCTCAACTGAGATCCTAACGCGTTGCACGCGAGAGGAGGAATGGTGGTGTGAACACTGGGCACACCCCAATGTTTTAACTGATTTGCAATCCTAATGTGTCACACGTGAGAAGAGGAAAGGTGGTGTGAACACCGGGCGCACCCGAATGTTTTTAACCAATTTGCAATCCTAACGCGTCACACGCGAGAGGAGGAAGGGTGGTGTAAACACCGGGCCCACCCGATGTTTTTAACCGATTTGCAATCCTAATGCGTCACACGTAAGAGGAGGAAAGGTGGTGTGAACACCGGGCACACCCGAATGTTTTTAATTGATTTGCAATCCTAACGCATCACACGCGAGAGAAGGAAGGGTGGTGTGAACACCGGGTGCACCCGATGTTTTTAACCGATTTGCAATCCTAACGTGTCACACGTGAGAGGAGGAAAGGTGGTATGAACACCGGGCGCACCCGATGTTTTTAACCGAAGGTACAATCCTAACGCATCACACGCAAGAGGAGGAAAGGTGGTATGAACACCGGGAGACCCGAATGTTTTTAACTGATTTTCAATCCTAACGCGTCACACGTGAGAGGAGAAAAAGTGGTGTGAACACCAGGCGCACCCGAATGTTTTTAACTGAAAGTATAATCCTAATGCGTCACACGTGAAAGGAGGAAATGTGGTGTGAACACCGGGTGCACCCGAATGTTTTTAATCGATTTGCAATCCTAACGCGTCACACGCGAGAGGAGGAAAGGTGGTGTGAACACCAGGTGCACCCGAATGTTTTTAACCAATTTGCAATCCTAAAGCTTCACACGCGAGAGGAGGAAATGTAGTGTGAACACTGGGCGTACTTGAATGTTTTTAACCAATTTGCAATCCTATTGCATTACACGCGAGAGGAGGAAAGGTGGCGAATTGAATAAGAACGAACAAAACGGATAAGTGGGAGTCAAAATATGGATTCTACTCAAAGATACATGAAAATCAAAACAATGCTAATGTGTTAAAACAATGGGCTTAATGCACCGCGTTTCAATCCGATTGTAAAATAGATGATGATTTTAATGTGGCATGAATGATTTTATCTGGAACTCTCTCGAACTCTTCTGTATGAACCGTATATACAATATCGTTTGGTTATAAAATAACGGAACAGATTACGAATTAGACAAAACAAGTTATAAATTACCAGAACAGTTTAAACAAGGTAAAAGTCAAACAAATCACATCATGAATTTAAGCTATGAGTTACACAAATGAGTTTAAACAAATTAAACAAAATCAATCAAGAATAAAATAAATCAAATTATGCACTCACGCAATAAAACAAAACAACATGGATATTTTTACTCACTCTCTTTATTTTTTCATTTTCCTTTGATATTTTTCCTTTGTTCTTTTTTTTCTCTTTTTTTTTTTCACTATTCTTCCTTCTCTCTGTTTTGTTTTGTTTTTTTTTTTCATATTCAAGCTCTACAATACAAGAAGTAAAATAAAAAAACAAAACAACAAAAACAAACCTGACTGAATTCTCACTGAGAGCTGGCCGGGCATCGATGAAGCACGACTGGGCCTCAATAGCGACAATGGGGAAAATCGGTAAAACCAACACCTGTGGTTATAAAAACACAAATAAACGTTTATTTCCTCACACTCCCAAGGCCGAAACCCTCTTCTCTCTAGATTTCCATTCCTCTTGAGTTACCCAACAACTTTTGCAAAATTTTTCCTTGAAACCCTCTTGATCCTCCATCTTTTGAACCAATTGGATTTTGGTTTGGTGAAGTTTTGAGTTTTCTCTTGGTTTTTCATAGATCCTCACACATTTTCCAACTTTGCCCTTTGATTTTTTTATATCTCTTCTCTCTTTTGGTTTTCTTTCTCCTAGGATTTTTTTTTTTTTGAGGTTTTTACTCCAAAATCACTCATCCACTCACTTTTTCTTCTCACTTTTCATCTCCTCTCTATGAATAGTGATGAAATACCCATTTTTGACCCCGCCACAGGTATTGGTGTTGCCCTTGGTGTGGATATGGAGGCGGAGGAGACTACTGCATCGTTTTCCCTTGCCGAGAGGCCCTTTAATGCGGCTACATACCAACCACGTACACATATGCCACCCCTAGGCGACATCTTAAGATTTGAGGGTTTCATTCTAGGGTTGGATGAGGACACTCTACTGCGAGAGCCCATGGAGCATGTATCTGCTGACGCCTCCACGGTAAGCAACTTTTGCCTTTATTTTACTTCGCACACATGTTGAAACTGATGAGCAAACCATTCATCTCTACTACATATATATTGATAAAACTTCCAATTGATAGGTGATTGCCAGGAGGATAGGCGGCTACGGCTCTATATCTGGCCCCCGGTGTTGGTACAAGCAGCTTCCCACAGAGGTCCGTACCTTAGTTGATGCTGCTGGCTTTGGGCCCTTCTGCTCTGGGCTCATACAGATGAGGGCCGAGTCTTGGCTCTATGGGGCCCTAGTAGAGAGATGGTGGGATACCATCGACTCATTCCACTTCTCATCGACTAGGGAGATGACGCTGACCTTATATGATTTCTCGATGCTGTTTGGTTTGCTGGTTGTGGTCGGTGGCCCAGTCCCCTTTGATTCGGATATGACCCAGTGGAGAGCTGCACAACTCCAGTTTCTCGGGGTGATCCCAAACACCACTAGCCACGGGATGGTGCGCTACAATTGGTTCTTGGAGCACTTTTCTGGCACTCAACCAACTGTAGCTTGGCTTTTTCACACCCTCTTTCAGAAACTCGAAAAGAAGCCCTACAGTTCGGACTCCCGTGGTTCTGAATCTAATCTCACAAGTGCAATGTGAAACTAATAAGCACCAAAGAGTCCAAATCTGGCAAATCATTTTGAAAAATTGATTTTTAATCAAAAGTGCCTAAATTGGACTGCTTTTTCAGATACAGAGTCGCCACCTAAATATTTTATTTTGGAAAAATTTAAGAAACCCATAACTCGTGCCAAAGGCCACGTGTTCGTCATTACCAAAGTTGTCTCGGCTCAGGAACTTAGGTACGAGAGGGGAAGGTCATGGATTGAGCACCCCCGCTCGCCCGATCAAAGATCGTCCTCTACTAATCATGATATGATTTTTATCCATATTATGTGCTCTTGTTCCGATTATTAGGCTAGCTTTACTATGTGATGCGCACAAGCAAGTATAGACTAGTTTGCTTAATTTGGAACAATTCAACTCATGTTTGTTTGTGAAAATGGTTTGAATTTGCCACCTTAAGTGGGCTTAAAGTTTGTGAATTTTCCACCAAACATAGTGGGCTTGAAATCGATTTGCCACTCAACAAAGTGGGCTTAAAAACACGTATTCGTTGAACTGTTCCAATTCAAACAACAAGCTTTCATTCACAAGTATTCAAGCAGTTTAGCAAGTAAGCATTTAGCCTCATGGCAAGCATGCTAGACATGACAAAATTCACACTCATCCAAGTATGCTAAAGCCTAAAAACTCACCTAGTACTCCAAGCTAAGAAGATGTGAGTTAGAAAAAAATATGCATGATTCCTAACTATCAAGGTGTCTAATGCAACACATACAAAGAATGCAATTAATAGGCTCGACTACTAACATGGCATATGAATCAATTTGATAACATGCGGTTAAACACGTATTCAAAGAATTATTGAAATAAAAATGCAGTTTGAATGATGTGCCGAGCCTTGGTGCATACAATACAAGATGAATGGATGTAAGCATAAGGTATGCTAATTGAAACATGTCCTTAATCTAACCATCAAAAGCGGGTAAGTAAAACGGAAAAAGACGTGGGGTTGGAAGACATACACATTATTACATTTTACTCTCATGAAGGAAAGTCCGAATGAATAAAGCTAAGCTAATTAGCAACTAGGCTAAGCTAATTAAACTAATTAGACTAATTATTACAAACCGAAATAAGAAAGCTAAACTAATTAACTACTTATTACAACACTTGAAAGAATTAACTAGTAAGCTAACTAATTAATTTACAACACAAATGTAAGTAAACCAAGCAATTAATATGTTTAACTATGCTGCCACCACTCCGCCTTAGGAAGTGGAAGATGCACATGCTTGATTTTTGCCCAAAAAGACCTCCATTTTGCTCTCGAAAGCCTCTGTTTGCAAAGTTGAACATTTTTAGAACCTTTCTACTCCACCTTACCAACATTCTGTTGAAGTTTACATTAGTGGCCAACCGACCATGGATGAATGCTGCCGGCCATCTATGGTGCACTGCTGGCCATGGATGGTGGCATGTCGACCATTGATGCACTAGATCACCATGCTACAACAGAGTACAAACAGAGCAAAAAAAGAGTTTTTCCACTGATGCACTGGATTCACCCCTCATTTTCATGGACAAATCCAATGAGTTGTGAACTTAAACTATAAACCACCAATCCAAGCAATTTCATTGCATGATGGCTTGTGTTTCAAGGTGTGCAAGCTTAATGAATGCAAAACAAGACACTCAAGAACCATCACCCTATCATGCATGATCAAGGGTAATGGAGACCTAGGAACATTTTATCACTTTGAGTATGAAATGTCCCAATTTTTCTTGTGTTCAATTAATGTTCGATTGAATACACAACACACAAGTTATTATCTTGCTCAATTTTAGTCCCAAGTTGTTACTTACTCATTTCAACTTTACCAACCATTACTTAGTCAATTAAGCTCAAAAGCTGAGTTAGTGTCCTCTAATGGAAAGAAGGCTCATAACACAAGTTGCTTTGGGATGAAAGAAGTCTCATACCGTTGGTAATGAACCCCCAAAGGGATTAAACCATTAAGTATGAATCCTCAATCCCACACTTAGGCAAACAAATGACTTGAAGCAACTTTCAAAGCAAAAAGAAAAACCAAGAAAGGAGGAAGGTTGCAGAGGTGATTAGGTGCTGAAAATAAGTGCAAAACAACACCAAATCATGCAATCAACTCAAACAAGAGGTGCCTAATGGCCTAAAACACCAAGCTTATGAGGACTATTCTGCTATAACCATGCAAAACAAAGCTCAAATGCAACAAACAACTAAGGACAATCATAAAACAGGTCTAAAATATGCTGGAATTAAGTTAACAACAGCTAGAAAAATAGGCTAAAACATAGAGCATTCTAGGCTAGTAAGCAAGATACAAGGAGAGGAGGCTAACCCCTATAATTTTGGACTTCAAAAAGTGTTTTTAGCCACTGAAATAACTCTGAAATTTAGTGTTTAAAAGCTCAAAAATAGATAGTAAAAGGGTAGGAAACACAACGGGAAAGGCCTCCAAAACAAGATATAAAGAAGGGTGAACCACCCCTTAACCTTTAATGGACTTAAAACCCAAGTTTTAGCCCAAAAATGCAGATTTTTTACAGCCCAAAAATAGCCCAAAAATAGTACAAAAATGTGCTGGAATGAAAACTAAAACATGGGACAATTTAAGCTAGTAAACAAGCCAAAGGATAGGTGGCTAACCCCTCCATTTTTGGGACTTCAAAACCACTTTTTAAGCCTCTGAAAACCTTTGAAAATTAGTGGTAAGAAGCTCAAAAAAATTTGATGAAAGAATAGGAAACACAAGTGGAAAGGCTTAGAGAACAAGGTTCAAAGAAGGGTGATTAACCCCTCTACCTTTAATAGCCTTATACCACAAGTTTCAGCCCATAAAAATAGGTTTTAAAGAGCTTAAAAACATCAAGAAAACATAGAAAACAAGTGTTGTAGAGATGGTGCAAAAACAAGAGAAGTATACCTCTTGGAGAGGAATGAACCCTTAAGTTACAACCAACCAATTTCACACTCTCAAGTGCTTCAAGAGCTCAAATCCAAGCTCAAATCATCTTAGTAAGAAGCTCTCTAGGTTTGGTTTAGAGTGTTTGGGCATAGGCTATGCAAGTTGCAAAAGAGAGAGAGAATTGTAGAGAGAGAGGATTGTAGAGAGAGAGGATATTTTTCAAAATATTTCTTCACGCATAATGTTTTTCTAACTGTGAAATATGAGAGATAGGTCATCTATATATAGAAAAATGTGAGCTTTGGTCAAAAATATCATCAAATGGACAGCTGGAACTTTGTGCAAACAGCTGGAGGTAAATATCTGCAAAAAAAAATTGATTTTTGACACCAGTGGCTGGCAAACTTCATCCATGGCTGGAAAAATTCACCCATGGCCAGCATGGGGCCGAAAAAATTCACCTATGGCCGGCAAGGGGCCGGCAAGCCACATTAGTGGTCGGCCACAAAAATTTGTTTTTCGAGCCCGACTTCAAATGGGCATATCTCCTTTATTTAGATTCCTTTGCAGGTCATTCTTGAGTCTAAATTGAAGCCCCAGAAGTCTACTTTCCAATGGTGGAAGACTAACATCTAAATTCTAAGTGTGCAAAGAGATATGCCTATTTTAGTTAATGTTTCTCATTTTTGGCTTTAATCAGATTGATGCCTAACATCAAACAGCCATATCTCCCTCATCCGGACTCGACTTTAGGAGATTCTTGTGTCTAAAATGAAGCCTCGGAAGTCCACTTTCCAATGGTGGTTGCCTCACAACTAAATTCCAACTGTACAAAAGGATAGGCCTGATTTAATGAGGTTACCCAATTCTCTCTCAACGGTTTCTAGCCCAACTTCTTCCCCAACTAGTTTTCTCCCCTCCACTCTTATTTTCGTCAACTCCAAACCTCTAAATAAGATGTTTTAAAGATGTTTTCAAAGACTTCACCTCTCTTTCATTTATTTCCACTTTGCCCTTGCTCAATTTATCGAAAAGTGCAGTTTTTAACGAAATGCGAGCCTCGGAACATCATAGAAATATTTTGAAAATATTTTGAAAGAGAGGGTTTTAAGGTCTAAAAAATGGTTTTGGTCAAAATAGTTTTGGTCCAAAATAAGGTGTAAGGTTGGGATTTAGAGCTCTTCTTGTTGAAGAAATCGAACATTTGCATAGCACAACATTCATCATCGAGTGATCAATCAATGGCGCCCAAGTCTTGAAGGTGGTCAAAAATGGGGTGTCTACACTAGCTACTGCTGATGAGATTCCCAGTACACCCGCGACTTCCTCATGTATCTCCTCGGTACTACCCTGTTTGCGAACGGGGAAAATACCATGGGGTTATACCTTCTAGGGGCACTGGTACGCCTTCCTAGGGTGGTAGAGTACAATTAGGATGGCGCCGGCCTGGCTACCTTATACTGCTACATGAGTTCCGTCTCCTACCACAAGGCGGATACACTTGGTGGATAGTAGAAGGTTTGAGAGGTATACCCTACACTTACTTTTCTGATATGCTTTACATTCTGTTCACTGTTGCATTTCTTGTTCATCTGATCTATTTTCTCATGTCTTTTGTTTGCAGCTTTAGGTCTACACATATTTCACTTCCCTGGCTCCAGTCCCAGTGAGGCCGATCGAGTTATCAGTACCCCGCTCCCGGTACTACAACTTACAGTTCGAGTGACGCCGCCTGATAGACCGAACCTTCCTGTACTTCCGCCACTTCTTCGACACGATCACGGCAGGCCAGGTAGCAAAATACTAGCCTCAGCTGTTCCTTACTATAAGCATAATACACTGTTTTCCATACTACACGGTCACTGTCATGCTGCTGCATCTGTACCATATTGCTATTTCCATATTGTACTGACTTTTGACACTGATTTCCTCATATTGCACTGATTTAACACTGAACTAATTTCCGACACTGCTTTTTTTTATACTGCATTGACATTGGATATTGCACTGATTTAATACTGCACTGATTTCTGACACTGTTTTTTTTTTTTTTTTTTTCTTTTCATACTGCACTAATTTCTGACACTGCATTTTTTTTCCAAGTTGACTGGCACCCTTGGGCGGGCATTCCCCAGGTGTCGAGGGCGACTTACACCGCTGCATGGCATGCCTCTACCATGAGGATTCTGTTTGAGGGCCCCTTTGGTCGAGCTTACTATCTGGGAGAGAGGTTCATCTGTCAGACTGGGGCGTTGCTAACCCCGACATTCTACATCCTCCTCCTCCCGGCATGAGGGTAGTGAATGATATACAGAATGGTCTTGAGCTCGTCCTTTTGATGATAGGCGAGGACGATGATCGTTATCGACTTCACTACCTTCTTACACACCCAGGTGATGGCACTTCTTACCCCAGGCGTGGCTCGAGCTGTACCAGAGGTTGCTGCTGCTGGGGCTGGCAATGTGCCTATTGGAGGTGCCCCTACCGTTGCTTCTATTCTTGGATTTTCTGTGATCCCCACTGAGATCGTGTACATGTGTCCAGATGGAGTGATCGAGTAGATCCCACTTGAGCACATCGAGGAGAAGGACCGCAGGCTCGTGTTTGCTCTTAGCGTCGAGCAGGTACACACCTCTTTATGCTAGTCCATACTGCACTTTGGCTTGTTTTCTGCCATTTCTATTCATTGTTCACTATTACTTCTACCTGCCATTCTCAGATTCTGTTCTTTTGTGGATCCCCTGGGCGTATGGTGATGACCTCCTTTGTACGATCGACCGATTGCTCTTGATGGTACGAAGGAGATAGACTGCCTTAGTCACCCATGGGATCAAGGTACATCCTATCTGTAGTCTACTATTGTTGCCATACTGTACTTGTTGCCATACTATGCATTTTGTTTATTCATACTGATATCTGTTCTCTTTTTAGCTTGAGCCTGTACTAGTTGCACCTGCAGGACCTCTTCTAGTTGGAAGGAGAAAGAGACGAGACTCAGTGAGAGGCCGCGGATGAACTAACCAGGGGAGGGGCCAAGTAAGGCAGCGCTCACCTTCAGAGGAGTCTTTTGATGGATCCATGACCTCCAAGGACAAGGGAGAGGAGATTGACTTACAGTCTAGCAGCCCTAGTAATGATAGCGATGCATCTCTTCCGCAGCCGAGGAGGAAGAGAGCTAGGATGGGCTACTAATAATGATGATGATGATGATGATTTGCTATTTTGTTTTTGTTTTTGTTTTACTTTTGCTTTGGTTTTGCTATGTAGTTAAAGACTAGCTCCGATAGACCCTTTTGTTTTTGAAGATTTTTCCTTTGTGTTGTTTTTTTGCTTTGTAAAACAATGACCGGGTTTGGACCTGCCAATTTCTAAAGACAAGTTTTTTTGTTGAATGATTTTCTTGCACAATGTGATGAATGGCATTTGCATGTGATGAATGGAGTAATCCTTGCATTGTAACCTTTATAACTGTGAATGCTTGTTCTTGAATTGATTCATGAATCGGATAACGACTTACAACCGGTCAAAATGTAAAATACAACTCGATAATAGAAAAACGAAATAAAAACAACTCGAAAAAGCTAACAAACACTTGGTACAAACAAAATAAGACTCAAAAGTACAATCGTGGTCCACCCGTACAAGGGCCAACTTTTGCTGCAACTGCACTGAACTGAACCAACACCATGACCCGGTCGGGCTTCACTAATGCATAGCCAGCCATCACTGATGCACGATCGACCATCAGCGTGATATCGGTCAGTGCAGTCTAGTTGTCATGCTCAGCTCCTTCTCAAACTCTATAAATAGTACTCCCATGCTATTTTTCTAGCAAACTCACAAATCTTTGATATTTTGCTCTCAAGATGGAGATATTACTTGTCAATAGGCTTCGAGATTGGATAGTCACTTTGGAAGGCTTAGAAAAGGTGAATTTCTGTGGTTTCGGCCAAAACACCCTTTTTTCTTTGAGTCGCACTTCTCTTTGCTTACCATTCCTTCATGCCACGGTTCAATGTTGGAACCCCATCACACATGTATTTCAATTTGGATCTCAAGAAATATGTCCAACACTTGAAGAAATACATGTGATCCAAATTGAAATATTTCAATTTTAATTTCTTCAATGTTGGAACCCGGTCACATGTGTTTTGGCCATGCCCAGGCTTTGGGACGGATGTGTGGATTATCATTACATGAGGCTTGGTCTTTGGCTCATGACGGAGAGCTGGACATCCTCGGTTTAGTTCATCGGTTTTCCGTTATTGGAGATAGGAGCGACCTTTTCTAGCGCAGCCACCGACAACATGCTCTCTGTTTATGTCTTCGTGCACAATTCCTCCTTGCCCCTAGTTTTGGCGGAGCTAGCATCCGGTTGATTGAAGTGGCCTAAGGCTTGAAGGAGAGCAAGAGCTGCATAGGTTTAGCACTAGCCGAAACTTGACGGGTTTGGATGCTTTCCGTCGGGAAAAGACTACCCGCTTTGTAGGGAGCCCACTACTTCTCCAGGTATGATTTTCCACCCTTCTAATTTATGATTCTTACATCACTCATCACTCATCAATCATTCTCTGTTTTTCTGTCAAAACCCTTTTCTTACTTTTCCTTTAATACGCACCTCTCTATTCTTTAATATCTCTTATTTTTCATCCTTTCCCAGGTATGGTTGATGGATAAACTGTGGGTAGTGGTCCTTTGCCTTGAATACTTCGCTAGGGCTTTCTTCTTTCGCCAACGGCTAATAGATTTCCCTTCAGAGGGTTTATGGTGTGATTGGATGTGCAGCCGGTCCGCAACTGATATATCTTGGCGTTGCCCCTGGTTTAATTTAGCCGAGATGAGCTACAATATGTCCCAACAGTCGGGTATAGAGTTAATTGGCCTTACACACTGCGTGTTCTATTTTCCTCTCTGGTTCCGACACCAGTTTGGGCATGATCAGATACGTCCAAATGAGGGAGTGGAATACACAGCTTCATTTCCGGTTCGCGCCCTGCATCTGCCTCGGTATCTTGCAGCCTGGAGGACGAGAGAAATTATGGTCCTTGCCATTAGTTTCAGTTACACTCTGTCTGAGGAGTGTTTGGCTTGGCTCGAAGAGGAGGTAGAGATTGGACCATCTTTGGCATCGAGCCACTTGACTCAACTGTGCCCCTAGTTTTACTGCTTTGATATTTTATGTTCAAGTTTAAGATATAAAAAGCAGCTTTGATCTAAATCAAAGAGTTTGGAGAATGTACTTATGTTGAAATTAATAAAATTAAAATTGCGAGTACTAAAAATTTTCCTTTCAGTCCCAAAAATGGTCCAAGTTGTAAAAGGGTAAAATTTTGAACAAAATCAACTTTTATTAAAACTTTTCAAAACAAATTTTGGAAACGATCACTTCTTAGTACGCATAACATCGATCCTCAAGATGTACAATCTTGAATCAAAAGAAATCATAACTGCCCCTGGCTCTATATCATTACTGTTGTTCTGTACTCGGCTTTTCTACCCAAAATATGGAGCACAATTAAACTAATAGATGTTGAACACGGATGACTTGAAAACAGATAAGACATTTGAACTGGAGATAGTTACGGCCGAACTTCAGGATGAAGTTGTCTACGTATCCCAAAAATGGGAATCAGGCCTTACGTAGTTCGGTTCAGGTTTACTCGAGTATTAACTCTCTCATTTTACACTCTAACTTTTGCCAAAGCTGCCCTTGAGGATTTTCAACCTTGCGAGCTCAATTTTTATTTATTTCTAATTTTTCATGCTCGAATTTTTGCCTAGGTCACCCTTTCAGGTTTTCGGCCTAGCGAGCTTCTCAGGGATAATATTTCTTCAACTTGTCCATTTTGATCGGTTGTGAGAACTCCAGGCCATCCAAGTCTATAAAAATAACTGCCCCTTCTGACCAGATTGACTTGATGATGTAAGGACCAGTCCAGTTAGGTTTGAACTTGCCCTTAGGGTCATAAATGGGAGCTCGGTTGTCTTTTAGTGCCATGTCCCCTTCCTTGAGATTCTGGGACTTAACCTTCTTGTTAAAAGCCCTAGCAATTCGACGTTGGTAGTACTGGACATGATACAATGCTCTTAGTCTTCTTTCATCAAACAAGATCAATTCCTCAAACCTGCTTTGCTGCCAATCTGCCTCTGTTATCTGACACTCATCCATAATTCATAATGAGGGCACTTCAGTTTCGATTGACAAAATAGCCTCCATCCCGTAGACAAGAGAATATGAGGTTGCCCCCGTAGATGTTCGGATTAAGGTTCTGTAGCCCCAGAGTGCAAATGGCAATTTATCTGACTAGTCTCTATAGGTTTCCACTATCTTTTGCAAAATTCTCTTAATATTCTTGTTAGCAACTTCAATGGCCCCATTAGTCTGCAGCCTGTAGGTTGATGACTTATGGAAAATCACGTTGTATTTTTTGAGCAAATCTATCACTTCTTTCTTGAAGTGCGTTTCATTATCAGAGATAATTTCATTGGGCACTCCATACTGACAGATGATGTTGTTTTTGATGAACTTAGCCACATGCGATGCTTTTAGTATAAAGTAAGACTGGGCTTCCACCCATTTTGTGAAGTAATCGATTGTTACCAGAATGAATTCATGCCCGTTTGATCCTTTCGGCGTAACCGCGCCGATAACGTCTATCCCCCAAACAGAGAATGGCCATGGTGAAGTCATGTTGTAGAGCTTTGATGGCAAAATGTTCATGCTATTGGCATGAATCTGGCATTTGTGATAACGCCAAACAAAACCAATACAATCCTCCTCCATGGTTGACCAATAGTAACCTTGTGTGATAACCCAATCCATAATATACTTAATTATGCATGTGATTATGTGTTTGATATGAATTTGTATGTTTAATTATGTGAGTTATATTGTGATTTTATGTTTATTAATTAAGGAGATTTGGATTCTAATTGATTGTTACTCTAAGGTAATTTAGGATTTATGAGAATTTTGGAGTCTGATTCGTATTTGATTTTAATAAGGATTTATTTTGGAATTCGAAATTGAAAGCCTAAATGGCTCAAAAGAGTATAATTAGGGAATTGAATTATTTTAATTTCGAGTATCGGACCATATGAGAGTTTAATTAAATATTCGATTCAGTTTAGTAAAATTAAGATTTTATTAATTGGGTCCGAATTGGAGTTGATTAAGTCATGAGGATTGAGAATTGTGGTTATTATGAATTAAATTTAATTATGAGATGTCTAATTTGAATATGTAATTTATTGACAGAAATTTTGAGTCTGATCATAAATTAAAGGCCTTAATGATTTAAGAAACTAAAATTGAGGTTGGAAATAAGTTTAATTTAATATTTGGAGCATTTTGGGAGTTTGATTAAAAATCTGATTCAGAGTCGTAAAATTAAATATAATTAATTAGGCTATAATGGGAGTCAAATTAAGCTAATTAAATCATGTGAGATGTGTAATTAGATATGATTAATTAAATTAAGTATTTAAGTGATAATTAAGTTAAGTTAATGTGTAATTGGTGTGCCAAACTAATCCTAATTAATTGAGTTGATGTGCAATTAAGTTAATTCTAGATAATTATGTAATTAAAAAGAAAAGTTTAAGACAGTGGAGGGGGATATTGAAAATGTTTGGCTATATGTGAGAAGAGAGTGAGTGTGAATACTCAAAATTGTTGTTGGCTGGAACCTTAAGTTCAGAAACATAGAAAGGAGAAAAGAGAGAGATAGAGCTGAAAGAGAAAAGAGAATGAAGAAGAAAGCTTGTGGGATACCAAAAATTCAAGCTAAAAGTTATGAAAAATTCATCTTAAGGTAAGAAATTTGCATCCTCCTTTTAGTGTTGTTTAATTAATTTAGGCAAAAATTAATTGAGGGTGGATTTGAGAAAATTAAAATAGAGAGTTGAGGATTAATTATATAAATTCATAGAAATTGGGTCTTGCATGTTAAATCAAGTTAGGTTGAAAAATATGAGTTATGGTTCTTTAAATTTGTTATGTTTAAGTTTAATTTTGGGAATTATTCTTGAATTGAGTCCCATAAATTACATGCAACAAGATTTATTGAAGATTTGATCCATGCAATGGAGATAGGTTCAAATTTATGGAAATTAATTATTTTGGGTTTGATTTTGGAATATCATGCATAAATTGATTCTAATTTCTACATGCATGGATAAACCCTACAAGTCTTAAAGGTCGAATTGTACATGCATCATAGCTTTCTTAGAATTAATTTCATGTTTTGATGAAATAAGAACTAAGTGTGGACGCGCTCTCGAGGAGAACTCTCCGAGTATCCGCGCGCGCCTCGTGAGGGCCGCGAATTCTCATTTTGTTCTCTGAGTTACCACAGTTTGGACTCAAAAGTCACGGTTCTGAATCTAATCTCACAATGTGCGATGTGAGATCGATAAATCACTAAAGAGTCCAAATCCGGCAAATCGTTTTGGAAAACTGATTTTTATAAAGAAGTGCCAAACATGGACTGCTTTGCCAGATACAGAGTTGCTACCTAAATATTTTATTTTGGGAAAATTTAGGAAACCCTGACTCATGCCTAAGGTCACGTATCCGTCATCATCAAAGTTGTCTCGGCTCGGGAACTTGGGTACGATTGGGGAAGGTCATTTAATGAGCACCCTCGCTCGCCCGATCAAAGATCGGCCTGTACTAAGCATGATATCTTGTTTTTGAAAACACATGTGTTCTTATTCCGGTTAATTAGCTAATCTTACTATGTGATGCGCAGACTAGATCGCCTAATTTGGAACAAAACATTGCATATTCGTTTGAAAACGGTTTGAAGTTTGCTACTCGTAAGTAGGCTAAAACAGGATTTTGATGAATTGTTTCAATTCAAGTAATCCAACCTTCACCCACAGGCATTCAGGCAGTTATAGCAAATAAGCAATTAGCCTCATGGCAAGCATGTTTTCATGGTAACATTAACACACATGCAGTATGCTAAAGCGTAAACACTCACAGTGTACTCCGAGCCAAAATAGAGAACTAGTTAGAAATCATGCATGATCCTAGTTCACGTTAAAATGGCTAATGCAACACATGCGAAAATGCAACTAAAATAGGCTCGGCTATTCTAGAATGGCATATGAAATGCAACTTTGATACATGTATTCAAATAGGTATTGAAATACAATGCAGTTAGTATGATGCGCCGAGGCCGGTGCATGCAATACAGACGAATGGATGCACACATGCGAGCATAAGGTATGCTAAATGAAATATGCCCTAAAACTAACCATCGTAAGCGGTTAAGTAAAAGGGAGAAAGAAATGGAGATTGGAAGACATGCATCACACACGCACGCTTATTACAACAATGCGCCTCTCGAAGGAGGGACCGAATAAGAAGCTAACTAGCTAATCTAAGCTAATTAAACTAATTATTACACAACAAATTAATTAACTAATCCTAGTTAACTAATTATTACAAAACGAATTGAATAGCTAATGCATTAACTAATTAAAGTACAAACCAAAGCATAAGCAAGCTATCTAAGCATGGCAGCTAAGGAAAGCAGTAAATCAGGAGCTTCAAGGGGAGAGGAATGCATGCAAGCCCGGTCGTCTCATTAGGAAATCCAATGCGATGCCCCAATTTGCCTCTGTTTTCATTTGTTCTCAGAACTCTGCACCAAGCTCCAAAAAGATGAAACTCCACCTTAGGAATCCTGTGGGAGGGTAGCTGACCACTTTTGGCCTCTCCAGACACCTGCCGACCACTTTTGGCTGTTGAAAAACCAGAAAAGTCGTCGGCCAGCTAGTTTTTCTGGCTGGCCAGCCAGTTGTTGCTGTTGAATCCCAGTTTTCTGCAACAGAGAGCAAGAAAGGGCATGGCAATGTATTTGCAAGATATGTATGCACAACCACCCTCCCTATCATGTCATGGACTCAAGGGGGTGTGGTTCTTGACCCTCGGGCCACCAATCGCGCATTTTAATGCATGATGGCCGAGAGGCGAAGTTGCACAATTCAATGTAGAATGAATGCACAAGTAAACACATAAAGCCTAAAACTCTATCATGCTTGATCAAGAGCGTCGACGACCGGGAATTAAGGCACGTTTCATCACTTTAAGTATGAAACGTCCCTCGTTTCCCGTGTTTGGACTAACACCTATTCCAAACACAATGCAACACATAACATAGCATGCTCAATGCAATGTAATGCAACCTTAGCATGCAAACATGCAACTACATGGCATACTCAATGCAACTAGCAACCTAGCATACACAATACAAGGAATAACATGGCATACACAATGTTAAATGCTAAGAACTAGATGGCATACTCAATGCAAGGCAATCGTAAGTTTCTAAACACAATGTAATGTATGCATGCACAATACAATGCAACAAGGGCAACAATATGCAATGCAACAAGCATGCAACAACATGCAAACCACATACTCAATGGACTTAAACCGAAATGGACAAACCTCAGTCATGCCAAAATAGTGGCCATAATGCTAAAATGAAGGCACCGAAAAAAAACACATGCAAACATGCATGCTAATTGGCTCACCAATTAAGGTACTAAGGTGCAACTCTCAAGAGCACTAAAAGAGTGAAAAGCATGGAAGTGTAGCAACACTAAATGCACTGAAATGGGGTAAGAAATGATGCCAAATCATTCAATCAACACGCGTATAGCATGGTAGGGTCCTTAAAGCATGAAGCTATTAAAGAGAACTACAAAGGAGGCATGCAATACATGGCACAAATGCATGAACTAAGCATGGACAGAGCTCAAGTAGGTCAGAATAAGGACCTAAACATGCTGAGACGAGGGCTTAAAGGCCTAGACATGCAAGCATACGAGCTAAGGCATAAACTAGGCAACAATGCATAACACTCAAAGGCACTTAAAACATGATTGAGGTAGGAACATGGCAATGCTAAATGCTCTGAAATGTCATGTTAAGTGATGCCAAATCATGTACACAACACAAATGAGGCATGCAATGGTGCTCAAAGCTTGAGGCAAGCAAGAGCATTTGTACTACAAGTATACAAAACATGAAGCATGTGACCAAGGAAACCCAAAATAGTCCTAGTACATGTTAAAATGAGTCTAAAACATGCATGGAAGTAGGCCAAAATATGCTAGCATGAAGGGCATGAAACATGGTGAATACAAGGCAAATAAAGTGGATTACACTACACCTACCAAGACCAAGCATGGAATGACTTAAGAAACAAAAATCAGAGTTATATCATGGCATAATAACCCCAAATAACCACTGAAATGATGGCTCGCAAGCTATGGCATGAAGGCATACGCAATGGTTCATGTTAAGGCATAAAGGGGCAAACCCTCCAACGCATTGAATGAGTGACAAATGTGAATGTATGGCCATGAAACATGGACTGAAATCACATAACAAGTGATGCCAAATCACTGAAATAGGCCAAGCAATGCATGCTAGAGGATTCAATACACAAGGCTAACAAGCTAGATTGAACCAATGCTATACAAAGCAAGTCATGCATGACCAAAACAACCAAAATCAGACCTTAGACATGATGAAACATGAACAAAGTCTTCTTAGAGCTAAGCCAAAAGCATGCTAAAATGACATGTCAAGGCATGATGCATGTTAGGCTATTTCATGGCGTTACACTACAAGTGCATGAGGCATGCAAGGGCCAACCAAACCAAAATAGAGTTATGACATGGCAAAATATCACCAAAAACATGCTGAAATGGAAAGAAAACAAGCTAGAATGGCATGCTACTTCATGAGGCATACAAAGCTAGTTTGTGTGATTTATACTAAAAGTGTATTAACCATGCATGGGGTGACCAAAATAAGCAAAAATAGTGGTATGCCTCAGCAAAATAACCACAAATACAAGCTAAGATATGGCCAACACAAGCTTAACAAAGGTGCTCAAACATGAGGTATATGAAGCAAGTAAACAAGACACAAGGAGAGAGGATGACCCTCTCCTATTTAGGACACCAAAACCACCTTTCCACCACTGAAAATCCGCTAGATTTCAGTGGTAGAAAGGTCATGCAAAGGGTTCAACAAGAGCCTAAAGGAATGGCTCAAAATAAGGCCTAACAAGGCCTAAGAGGGGGTAAATCACCCCAAACAAAAAAGTGACCTAAAACAACTATTTTAAGCACTTAAAAATGGAACTTTTTTCAGTTATAAGTTAAGCTCAAAACAGCATGCAAATAGGCTCAAAAGCTTAAGCAAGAATGGAGGTTTTAAAGGTCAAAGACTCACCCTTGAAGACCTTCTTTACTACTGCAACTCCAGTAAGTTCTTTGAGCTTAAATCAGTCCAAGAACACCAAAAACAACTCCTTAGCATCTCAGCTACCCAAGGACGGTGTTTAAGTGTGTGTTTGTGTGTTAAACTAAGACAAATCTACACTTTTGAAGCACAAAAATGAAGAGCCAAACAAGATAGATACAAAACTATATGTATCTCTCTAAGGGCAATTTTCTGAACCTAGAGGAGGGAGGAGGGGCCTCCCTTTTATAGAAACTAAAAGGCAAAGCTTCTTGGAGAAGCTAAGCTTCAAACAAATCCCTCAATGGATAGCCCAAATGTCCTCCAACTGTGCTAGCTGGAGGAAAATATCTCCAAAAAGGTGTCAAAAAGCAGCTGACCACTTGAAGTGGTCGGCCTGCTACTTAAAGTGGTGGGTCGACCACTTTAAGTGATCTCTGAGAGCAACAACTGGTTAGCCAAGGTGGAAGAGCGCCCAGGGCCTGAAAACAATGCAAAGGTGTGATGGTCGACCAGAAAAGATGGCCCAAAGACCAAGAAAGTCAGTTGTCAGACCAGAAAATTGGCTGGCGGGAAGAAAAGTGGTCTCCAAGGGGAAGAACTAGTCTCCCACCCTTGTACCACCTTCCAAACAAGGAAAACAAGGTTTGTACCAAAAACAAACCAAAACGGATGCAAGACGAGAGATCGGGAGGCAAAGCATGCGGCCGAAAGCCTCGAAAACTAGTCTACGAGCACCAAAAGTGGTATGCGACCACAAAAGTGGTCTCCTGGACCACAGTGTTCCTCTAGGTAGAGGCAACAAGGTATGGTTCAAAAACCACGCCAAACGGACAATGTTAAGCGGTCCCGAGACAAGGCGCGCGGCCAAAGGCTCCAAAAATCGAAAACTAGTCTCCAAACGGGAAAAGTGGCCTATGACCACAAAGAGATGGTCTACAAGACCACTCCCTCCCTCCGGGAAGAGAAAACAAGATTCAGTCTACAAACCGAGCCAAAGCACAAAGAGTTCAGAGGCCTGGAGGCAAGGCTCTCAGCCAAAACTTTGAAACCTCTAAATGAGCACAACATGCACCATCACCGAGCGCTCAATCGATGACGTCTGAGTCTTAAGGTCGGTCAAAAATGGGGTGTCTACACTAAGCTTTGAAAAATTATGAGTTTATGAACAAATGAGTTCAATTTTTAAATTAAAGGAGTTTTGATGTAAATGATTTAAAATTGATCATATTTTCTCGATTAATTAAGAGTTAATGTGTTTTTAGACAAGCCATGTATGAACCCAAGTCTTGAAATTATATTTTGAAAGTTCAATTCATGTTTTAGAATTTGTGGGTTTAAAATAAGGCTTGATATAAAGAATACGAATTAAATTTAAATTTGGACAAATATGGAAATGAATTATAATTTATATTTGAAAATCAAACTAAAATTTGAGAGGTTGGAACCTCTAGGTAAATAATTGAACTCACATTTATGAGTTTAAATTCATAGCCAAGTAAATTCAAAGAAGATATGAAGTTAAGAACAAGATTTGAGTTGGAAATGATGAAATTGTGATTAATATGTACATGCATGTAACAAATTGCTATGAATCTCCATGTTTGTGTATAAGACATGTTAAACAAGTTGAATTGGTAGTCATTGAGACATGCATCCATAAATAATGAGATTATGAGGCCTAATTACATGTTTTGAAGATGATGAATGCATGTAAGGTCATACATGCATGAGTCTCAGAGTTATGAACATAGAATTGAATGATTTGAACTTCATTTTGGAAATTGGTCCATGATTTCGAGTAATTGGTTTTAAATTTTGAAGTATTTCCACGTCATGTAATGTTTACCATGTTTTTGTACAAAAAAATGTGTGAGTTTTGAGCTTTAGAATCAAGTTTTGAACTTCAAACACAGTTCTGGAAATTCCAAAATTTAGCATATCCGCTCGAGTGAGGAAAGCGTCGCTCCAGCATAGAATGCTAACTCCTAGAAGTTTTGTAGACATTAGTGACCGCTCGAGCAGGAAAAGTTATGCTCGAGTGCCCACTCACATGTTATGACTCTTAGCTTGAGCGACCAAAGTCACGCTTAAGCGCAAAAATGAGGCAACCAGTACTTTCACAAGCCAAAGGGGTCCGCTCGAGCGAGAAAAGCTATGCTCAAGCGAAGAGCCCTGTTTCAGAAATTTTGAAAAGTTGCTTTATGTTTCGTTTTCCGTTCTCTTTCATTTCGAAGCACTCTTAAGCATGCATTGAACATAGTGAATGAAGTAAAGAAGCCTAAGAATGTTAAGCAAACTAAAGAATGGATTGAATGGTATTATGACCCAATGTGTTGTGAATTATGTAGGGTCGAGTACAAGGACGAATCAAGCACTAGAACACGGTGAGTAATACTTTAGTAAAGATAAGTTCATATATGCTATTTTTTTTTATACTACTCATGTGTAAGTTTTCTGGATTTGTGAATTCGAATTATGAATGAGCATTCTATTCATCTGATTATGCTAGACTCTGTAATGAAATCATTTGATTACATGGACCAAAGGTCGTTCTAAATGAATATGAAATGGGCCTAAAGGTCATTCTGTATATTTGACAAAGGATATGTTTGATAAGAAATGGGCCCCAGGCTGTCTAATATGTGTGTCAAGGACACAAAATGGGCCTAAGGCCGTCTTAATACGAATGCGATCATGATCACGAGTATAAATATGCGCATAGACGTGAATATAGAAATGATGGACCTAAGGTCGTTCAGTATAAATATGCGCATAGATATGAATATGGAAATGATGGACCTAAGGTCATTCAGTATAAATATGCGCATAGATATGAATATGGAAATGATGGACTTGTGGTCATTCAGTATAGATATGTGCATAGACGTAAATATAGAAATGATGGACCTAAGGTCGTTCAGTATAATTATGCGCATAGATATGAATATGGAAATGATGGACCTGAGGTCGTTCAGTATACATATGCGCATAGATATGAATATGGAAATAGTGGACCTGAGGTCGTTTAGTATAAATATACGCATAGATATGAACATGGAAATGATGGACCTGAGGTCGTTCTGTATTATGATTGGGCCTGAGGCCGTTCTGTAATATTATTGGACAAATATTTTGGACCCGAGGTCATTTTGTATGAATGAGTGTTTTGGACACAAGGTCGTTCTATATAAATGAGAACTTGGACCCAAGGTCGTTTTGCTCCTCTAATACACCTTGAACATGATGGAATGAACTTGAAGTTGTTCTGATTTGGATTTACATATATTATGCATAATTATGAATTACTTAATTAAGATCTCATTCAAATAACCTCTTTACTTTGGTATTATTCATTGGGTGTTAGCTCACTCTTTATTTATATATATATATATGTAGGTGTAGGTGAGCAATTGGAGGATCAATATTAGAGTTTGCCCAGTAGTCCGCCTCTTTGTCAAGCCACCCAAGAGTGCCTCTATGTAGAGGCTTTGTTCTATTTTGTTTTGTCAAGCTTGGGATACTCTTTGTACTTGGTTATAAGTCCTTCACGTAGTGTCTGAGATATGATATAAAATATGTCTTCGTACATGTAAATATGAAAGCGTGTTAAAAATGTTTTATTTACTGCAGTTGATCATGTACGCACAGCTCAATGGATATCATCATTTTTGTTTTGCTTCCGGTTCAGGCCTCGATAAATTTAAATATTTTGAAATTTTGTCTTTGAGGCCATAGGTAATCTACGGATTACTGGCCGATTACGACACTAAACCTATAAGAGTGGGTTTGGGTCATGACACCTTGTCTAAGGATTTTTCGGACAAGCATCACACCGTTCATGTGGGCTTCACACTTTCCTTTGCAAATGGCCTCCATAAGGTGCTTTGTTTCTTCTTCCTCGATGCATAGCTTATGCATTCCCAGATGGCCTCTTTTGTACAGTTTGCGTCCATATATAATGAATTAAATGGCCAGACACCGTATTCCCCTTTGTCCTTAGCATTTGCTCCTGGTGGATACGCCTTATTTTCCAGGAAATTCCAGATATCATAGTACCAGTGGTTCTTATCTAAAGCCTCGTCCATCGCGGCAATGGTTTTGTAGGCCAACGTGTATCTCTGCTTAATAATGATCGGACGCATCCTGATTTCCAATGGAATCTCAACCATGGAAGATAGAGTTGCTAGTGCATTAGTGAATCGGTTGTTCTCTCTTAGCAAGTGGGTAAATGTCAACTTCTCAAACCTCGAAATCAGCATGTCCAAGACCTGATGATAAACCTTCATTTTCTCTTCTTTAACCTGCCAATCTTCGTTGGCTTGAGACACAGCCAAATTCGAATCCCCGATAACAGCCAACCTTTTTGCCCCTAGTTTCAGGGCGGCTTCTAAACCAGCGATAAACGCCTCATATTTTGCTTCATTGTTGGATACTTTGAACCGAAGTTTGAAGGCTAAGGGTATATGGGAGTCATTAGGTGCTATTAGCAACACACCGATCCCGTAACCGTACTGATTGGCTGCTTCATCAAAGTACATCGTCCACGTTCTCTCTTCTATTTGTAGAATATTTTCATCTAAGAAAAGGTACTACCACTTCATCCCCTTCTACTGGGTGATCAGCTAAAAATTCCATTACAGCTCTTCCTTTAATAGACTTGCGTGTAACATATGTAAGATCAAATTAAGAGAGAAGAAGCAACCAATGAGCTAGCCGACCCGTAAGCACTGGTTTCTCAAAGAGGTATTTGATGGGATCTTGTAACGCCCTCAAAACAATACATAAAACCCATCATTTTAGACATGCAATGATATAAAGAAATCAACACCTTTCCATTCATCAGAGTAGTTCTTACAACAGTATTACATGTTAACAACAAAAGCAAATGCCCTACAGGCTTACAGCTTTCCAAGTCAACACTTGGTTACACAAAAGAAGAGTACTAACTCTATACAAAATAAGCCCTTGGCTTGATATACATGTAATACAAACAAAAATAATCAAAAGAGTCTTTGACTCCCAAAGTCATCCAAGCTATGTCCTTGGAGGTGGCATGCTACCTGTACCTGAAAATAATGTCCCATATAGGGTGAGCCAACGCCCAGTAGAGATATGTTAAACACAATATGAGTAGTAATTAAGACATTAGCAATTGATAAACGTTTGACTCACATAAGCCAATTCATACACCATTTTCATTACATGACAACTGTGTCCATGTTTCCTTTCATTTTCCATTTCTTACCAAATTCACAATTCACAACAACGGCTCAGAACCTGGCCAACAACTTATATGAGACAGTGACTTATATTAAACGTTTCCCATTTTACATTGGATTATCATATTAGCTATATCAGTACTTCGATAGATGAGCATATAAGCTATATCAACATTTCAACAGATAAGCATGCAAGCTGTATTCACATTTCAAAAGATAAGCATATGAGCTATATCAACACTTCCATAGATAAGCATATGAGCTGTATCAACACATTAACTGATAAGCATATGAGCTGTATCAGCGGAGTCCATCCCCTATCTCCTCCCAAACGACATCCGGTTTAGAGGTCCATCCCCCTATCTTCCCCTAAACCGTGGAGTACATCCCCTATCTCCTCCTATACACACAACGTATATACACATAGGTCATATACACAATCAAACAATACATAGCGTTGATGTATTCTCTCAACTGTCATACTCTATGACACATCCAATTGATTAGTTTTAGTTTGCTTAATCATCATACATTGTCTACAACAATCATAACTACCCTCCACTGGTAGCCCAAAGCAATTATTTCTAAACAGATAATAAAAGCTCCAACAGATAAAATATCAATGTTTTCAAAGGTGAGCGATTAATAAATCCAAATCCACCGTTTTACAATATAATAAGCCAATTTCATTATTTCCAACTCAATTCCAAATAACAACAATATTCCCAAATTAATTACTCCAATTAATTTGTACAACAATTTAGGGTTTTCTACCCCATTTCCCAATATCAACCCAATGGTTCAAATATCAACAACCAACAATAATATCATCATTTTGAAACCCAAAATACACATTTTAGAATCAAAGTAACAAAACCCTCTTTCAACATTTCCAAACCCTAACTTCCCAAAATCAACCATTTAACAAAATGCCCAAAAATCTAGGTCAAAACCCATAGTAGTGAGTAGGAATCCCTACCTCAAATTCGGAGCCCAAGAGAAGAAGATGACGAAACTTAAAGTGCTCCAAAACTCAATATGTTCGGATCAAAACATTGCCCTCGACGATCAACACAACTTTTGTAAAGGCCAAAGGTGAGGAAACAACTCCTACTAGATCAATACCTAGAGAGAAGGAAAGAGTTTAGAGAGAGAAGCTCTCCAATGGTGTCTTTTGAAAAGTAAGAGAGAGAAGAGATGTGAAAAAGTGATTTAAAAAGCCAAAACTCGGAGACTTAAACCAGTCGCCCCGCTCGAGCGTGGAAACCCCCGCTCAAGCGTCATTTATAGACTCCCGCTCGAGCGTCCAAACCACCGCTCGAGCGCCGGATACAAGCTCCTAGAACTTTTGTAGAACTGTGTTCCCGCCGAGGCCCAACTCCTCGGCGTCACACACAAACTCCGCTGAGCGTCAAACTCTCGCCGGCGCCCAACATCAGAGAGGAAAATACTGGGAGTTGAAAAATCACGCTCGAGCATCAAAATACCCGCTCGAGCGGAGAAGCAACAACGAAGGGCCCGCTCGAGCGTGAAGGCAAAAATTTGGGCAACTATTTTTGGTTTCTAAGCTCAACCAACCTGTTTCAAACATGCCCAATACAACCCAAGACTCAAATGCAAAGAGTAAAAGATGTAAACAAGATATACACAACCACCAACTCACGGACCCTAAGTCCGGATACAACAATTAAAGAAAAGGGGAAACCGAGATCGCTATAACCTCCCCCCCTTAAAGAATTTCGTCCCCGAAATTAAACACAAGTTTTCAAAAACAAGTTTTCTCCATTCCCAACAATATTACAACATTATATTAAACAATCCGACCCATTACCGGTCAATCTCATCTCTTTTCAAGAGGCAATTCACATCATATAACAACTTGCATTATCAACATGTATTCCTTTGAAATTTACCAATTTCAACTCATTTTCCACTATTCCATAACACATGCAACATTAATATCATGCCTGCATTTTCACAACATACTTAACATACACAATGTTAACATAACCTCCATAAACCAAAACATTCACAATGTTTTACAACTTAAGACATATATAATGCTCTTAAAGTTCTATAACGTTACAAAATTTCTATACATGATTACACATCAACAAACAAGTTCGGATATTTCTCATGGACCTCTAACTCACATTCCCAAGTGGCTTCCTCCACTCCGTGATGTTTCCACAAAACCTTTACCAAGGGAATGGTCTTGCCTCGCAAGACTTGATCCCGCCTATCCAAGACCCGAACCGGTCTCTCCTCATACGAGGCATCCTCATCTACCTCCAAATTGGTCCAATCCAACACATGGGACGGATCCGGCTCGTATTTCCGAAGCATACTAACATGAAATACGTCATGCACCCCGGACAACTTCGGTGGCAAAGCCAAACGATAAGCAACTTCTCCAACCCTCTCAAGGATCTCAAAGGGACCAATAAACCGAGGGAATAACTTCCCACTCTTCCCAAACCTCATCAAACCTCGCCTAGGTGATATTTTCAAGAAAACATGATCACCTACCTCAAACGCCAAAGGCCTCCTCCTACGGTTGGCATAACTGTTTTGGCGACTCTGGGCTGTAACAAGCCTCCTACGGATAAGCTCAACTTTCTCTATCGTCTCTCTAACCAAATCCGGGCCCAACAAAGGTGCATCACCCACCTCGGCCCAACAAACTGGAGACCTACACGGTTGGCCATACAAGGCCTCAAACGGTGCCATACCGATACTAGACTGAAAGCTGTTGTTGTAGGCAAACTCCACCAATGGCAAGTGCCTCTCCCACGTCCCACTAAAGTCAAGGATACAACCTCGAAGCATATCCTTTAGGATCTGAATAGTACACTCGGACTGCCCGTCAGTCTGAGGATGATAAGCCGTACTAAAGGTCAACTTAGTGGCCAAGGCACTCTGCAAACTCTGCCACAACCTAGAAGTAAAACGAGGATCTCTATTTGAGACGATTGTCACTAGGACCCCGTGCAATCTCACTATGTCCCGAATATACAAGTCGGCAAGATGATTTACCGAATCTCTCACACGCATAGGGATAAAGTACGCCGACTTAGTCAACCGGTCTATAACCACCCAAATAGCATCACTACCCCGCAGAGTCCTCAGAAGACCTACAATGAAGTCCATAGTGACATGCTCCCACTTCCACTCGGCAATAGGCAAGGGTTGCAACAAACCCGTTGGCCTCTGATGCTCGGCCTTCACTTGCTGGCAAGTAAGGCACTTCGATACGAAAATAGCCACATCTCTCTTCATTCCCCGCCACCAAAACTGACGACCCAAATCCCGATACATCTTTGTGCCTCCCGGATGCACCGCAAGGCGTGAATGATGAAACTCTCGGAGCACCTCCTCTCGGCAAGTCTCCGGCACAAACAAACGGTCTCGGTATCTCACACTCAGGTCGGGATACACCGTCAAACCCTTCTCAACCTTCCCACTGGAGATCTTCTCTTGAAGAGATTTTACCTCAAAGTCACCTCTCTGTACCTTTAACACTCTCGTCACAAATGTAGGCTGCGCAACAACAGAAAATAAGGCCGTAGCCTCAACGGATTTGCCCAGAAGCAAATCAACTCACCAAGTGCACCCAACATCTCCCACTCCCGGATGGCTATACAAGCTACATCACCTATGGATTTCCTGCTAAGGGCATCGGCCACAACATTGGCCTTCCCCGGATGATAATGCAACTCGAAGTCGTAATCCTCAATAAACTCCATCCACCTCCTCTGCCTCAAGTTCAAGTCTTTCTGTGTAAATAGATATTTCAGACTTTTATGATCCGAGAACACCTCGAATTTCTCACCATAAAGGTAGTGCCTCTAGATTTTCAAGGCAAAGATCACTGCTGCTAACTCTAGATCATGTGTAGGGTAATTCTTCTCGTGTATTTTCAGCTGACGTGAGCCATAGGCCACCACTTTCCCCTCTTGCATCAACACACAACCCAAACCCTCTCGTGAGGCATCACAGTAAACCACATAACCTAACCCTCTCTCCGGAATAATCAAAATCGGAGCGGTGGTCAATCTAACCTTCAACTCTTGGAACGACTTTTCACAAGTCTCACTCCATACAAATTTGACTCCTTTCCGCGTCAACCTAGTCAACAGCAAAGTTAGCCTGGAGAAATCTTTCACAAACCGACGGTAGTACCCAGCTAACCCCAGAAAACTGCGGATCTCAAACACACTCTTAGGCTGCACCCAATCTTGCACTGCCTCTACCTTGGATGTATCAATAGATACCCCTTCCCCGGATACAACATGGCCTAAGAACTTGACTTCTCCTAGCCAGAACTCACATTTCCCAAATTTGGCATACAGCCTATGGGCTCTAAGCAACTCAAGCACCACTCTCAAGTGTTCCTCGTGCTCCTCCTCAGAAGGCAAATAGATAAGAATGTTGTCCACGAAAACGACCACGAAACGATCTAAAAATTTTTGGAAGATCCGGTTCATCAAGTCCATAAAGACTGCCGGTGCATTGGTGAGCCCAAACAGCATCACCAGAAACTCATAGTGGCCATACCGCGTACGGAATGCCGTCTTCGGAATATCCTCCTCTCTGACCCTCAACTGGTGGTAACCCGATCTCAAGTCTATCTTAGAGAAACAACGGGAACCCTTCAACTGGTCAAACAAATCATCTATACGGGGCATAGGGTACTTATTTTTAACCGTAGCCCGATCAACTTCCGGTAGTCAATACAAAGTCTCAAGGCACCATCTTTCTTTTTAGCAAAGAGGGCCGGTGCTCCCCACGGCGAAACACTAGGGTGAACAAATCCCTTATCTAGCAATTCCTGGAGTTGAATCTTCAACTCACTCAACTCAGCTGGGGCAAAACGATAAGGTACCATGGAAATCGGTGCCGTGCCGGGCACTAAATCAATAGAGAACTTTATCTCTCGATGAGGTGGCAAACTAACGAGATCCTCGAGAAAAACATCCGAATACTCACAAACCACCCTCGGCAATACAACCTGGGTTTCATCACACTCACCACTCATGAAGCTAGCAAGAAGACTACTAAGCTCACTGCGCCCTCGCGGATCATACACTGGTGGCAATACACTACCAACCCGATCCCCCAAGAAATGGAAACACTTCCCGCTCAAGGTACAAACTGTGATGGTAGCAATCAATAACAGCCCGGTATGACGATAACTAGTCCATACCCAAAATGACATCAAAACCCATCATGGGCATAACAACAAAGGGAAAAGAAAGCCTACGGTCTGCGACCTCTATATCACAACCTCTACATCCGTGTTTCAAAATCAATTCACCCCCAACAGGCGATACAACACATATAGGAGATGCTAATAGTGCCAACTCCAACTCCAACACAGATGCAAATGCAGCATACACAAAAGAATGAGATACACCCGTATCAATCAACACACTAGCAACCGAGTTACAAAACAGAAAGGTACCTCTCACTACTGACGGCGCTAACAAAGATACACGATACACGCTACAGAGGCCCCTGATCCACCTGCTCACCTCTAGGAGCAAAAGACTGCTGCACAGACTGGGATGACGAAGCTCCCGGATTGGCCCTCGAGGCCTGCACAGACTGAGCTGGCTGATAACTCTGCGTCTGCCTAGAACTAGACGCTCCTGAAGTGGCACTCAACTGTGGGCAAAACCTCTTCAGGTGCCCAGGCTGACCACACTGATAACAAGACAAAGGCTGGCCCTTGTCCTGACTCTGGCCCTGAGGTCTAGCTGAAGAAGAAGCAACTAGTTGACCCCCTCCCTTCTGCGGGCAAACTGAAGACTTGTGACCCAGCTGGCCACATGTGAAACAAGTCAAACCTCCCTGATTACCTCTCCCGGAGCCTGCATTCGGCACTGGGAAGGTCGATCTAGCCAAACCACCCTGAGATTGCTGAGGGTTAGAACCCCTCTGTCTCCTACCATCACCTTGACCATCTTGGCTCCTCTTGGAACCTCTCTGCCCTTCCTCCTCCTCATGCATCATAATCTCCATATGAGCTGCAGCATCCACCAAACGTCTATACTCTCGGATAAAAGACCCTCCAACCCTCAACTTGAGCCCACGCCTCAACTTCCGCTCAAACTCAAAGCAACGGCGTTCCTTGGATGCCACAAGTTCAGGTGCAAACCTGGACAAATTGGTAAATGTAGCCTCAAACTCGGCCACTGACAAGCCTTGCTGTTTAAGCTGGCAAAATTGTTCCCTCAGCTTCTCCCTAGCAGCTGAAGATAAGAACTTCTCCTGGAAGGCATCAACAAAAGCCCCCCATGTATCACCAACACGGCCCTTCTCGTACTTCCACCATTGACCCGCATCTCCCTTAAGCTGGAAGGATGCCAAGGTCACCTTCAATGCTCCGTCCTCGATGCCAAGCATCTCGAATGTCTTACTCATCTGCTCCAACCACTCGTCAGCCTTAAGTGGCTCTTTCGGATCCCCAATAAACTCGTCCGAATTAGACCAGAAGAACTCCCTCTTCAAGAAAGAAGGCCCTGCCTCAACAACCTGATTCTCAGCTCTGAGAATACCCAAAGCTCCTGCTATCTCTCGGGCCAAGGCATTCATAGCCTGCTGACCCACTGGCTCGACCACATTGGCCTGACCAACTCCCTCCTACACTGCCGGAACGTCATCCGATAAAGGTACTTCTTGCTTCCCAGGCCTACCACGCCTACTACCTCGTCCTCGTCCTGACATCTTATTAAAGGTAACGAAGACGTTAACACATTCATAAATGTGCCGAAACTAAACACTCGCATCCTAATGCATGGACAACTGTAATTCACTCCACGTAAGCACATAAACACATAAGCACTTACGAATTTCATTCTCGGATAATGATAGTCCCGAGGCGTTACTAGAGTTCCGGTTAGAAACAGCATTGATCAAGTGCTTTTCCAACAAGACTCACAAAAACCCAAGGATCCTATCAATATCCTAGAAATCAAATCCCATACCCAAGTAGTCACATAAGTATATAACATTACATCTAAGTCTCTAACAAGCAAGACAAACCCATTGTGATATTAATCACTTCCCACGTACCCAAAGTATTCGAACCCGGTACGCTCTGATACCAAGTTGTAACGCCCTCAAAATAATACATAAAACCCATCATTTTAGACATGCAATGATATAAAGAAATCAACACCTTTCCATTCATCAGAGTAGTTTTTACAACAATATTACATGTTAATAACAAAAGCAAATGCCCTACAGGCTTACAGCTTTTCAAGTCAACACTTGGTTACACAAAAGAAGAGTACTAACTCTATACAAAATAAGCCCTTGGCTTGATATACATGTAATACAAACAAAAATAATCAAAAGAGTCTTCGACTCCCAAAGTCATCCAAGCTATGTCCTTGGAGGTGGCATGCTACCTGTACCTGAAAATAATGTCCCATATAGGGTGAGCCAACGCCCAGTAGAGATATGTTAAACACAATATGAGCAGTAACTAAGACATTAGCAATTGATAAACGTTTGACTCACATAAGCCAATTCATACACCATTTTCATTACATGACAACTGTGTCCATGTTTCCTTTCATTTTCCATTTCTTACCAAATTCACAATTCACAACAACGGCTCAGAACCTGGCCAACAACTTATATGAGACAGTGACTCATATTAAACGTTTCCCATTTTACATTAGATAAGCATACTAGCTATATCAGTACTTCGATAGATGAGCATATAAGCTATATCAACATTTCAACAGATAAGCATACAAGCTGTATCCACATTTCAACAGATAAGCATATGAGCTATATCAACACTTCCATAGATAAGCATATGAGCTGTATCAACACATTAACTGATAAGTATATGAGCTGTATCAACGGAGTCCATTCCTTATCTCCTCCCAAACGACATCCAATTTAGAGGTCCATCCCCTATCTTCCCCTAAACCGTGGAGTACATCCCCTATCTCCTCCTACACACACAACGTATATACACATAGGTCATATACACAATCAAACAATACATAGCGTTGATGTATTCTCTCAATCATCATACTCTATGACACATCCAATTGATTAGTTTTAGTTTGCCTAATCATCATGCATTGTCTACAACAATCATAACTACCCTCCACCGATAGCCCAAAGCAATTATTTCTAAACAAATAATAAAAGCTCCAACAGATAAAATATCGATGTTGTCAAAGGTGAGCGATTAATAAATCCAACTCCACCGTTTTACAATATAATGAGCCACTTTCATTTTTTCCAACTCAATTCCAAATAACAACAATATTCCCAAATTAATTACTCCAATTAATTTGTACAACAATTTAGGGTTTTCTACCCCATTTCCCAATATCAACCCAATGGTTCAAATATCAACAACCAACAACAATATCATCATTTTGAAACCCAAAATACACATTTTAGAATCAAAATAACAAAACCCTCTTTCAACATTTCCAAACCCTAACTTCCCAAAATCAACCATTTAACAAAATGCCCAAAAATCTAGGTCAAAACCCATAGTAGTGAGTAGGAATCCCTATCTCAAATTCGGAGCCCAAGAGAAGAAGATGACGAAACTCAAAGTGCTCCAAAACTCAATATGTTCGGATCAAAACGTTGCCCTCGACGATCAACACAAATTTTGTAAAGGCCAAAGGTGAGAAAACAACTCCTATTAGATCAATACCTAGAGAGAAGGGAAGAGTTTAGAGAGAGAAGCTCTCCAATGGTATCTTTTAAAAAGTAAGAGAGAGAAGAGATGTGAAAAAGTGATTTAAAAAGCCAAAACTCGGAGACTTAAACCAGTCGCCCCGCTCGAGCGTGGAAACCTCCGCTTAAGCGTCACTCATAGACTCGCCGGCGTCAAACCGCCGCTCGGCCGGATACACGCCCCGAACTTTTGCGTAACCGGTGTTCGTTTGAGCGTTCAACTCCCCGCTCGAGCATCACACACAAACTCCCGCTCGAGCGTCCAACATTGCAGAGGAAAATACTGGGAGATCGAAAATCACGCTCGAGCGTCAAAACACCTGCTCGAGCGGAGAAGCAACAACGAAAGGCCCGTTCGAGCGTCAAAAGTTCCGCTCGAGCATGAAGGTAAAAATCTGAGCAACTACTTTTGGTTTCTAAGCTCAACCAACCTGTTTCAAACCTGCCCAACACAACCCAAGACTCAAATACAAAGAGTAAAGGATGTAAACAAGATATACACAACCACTAACTCCGCGGAACCTAAGTCCGGATACAACAATTAAAGAAAAGGGGAAACCGAGATCGCTATAACTCTAACCAGGATTACAGAGTAAGCTAACAGGTAGTTGTAGACACTCCATTTTTAACCGTCCTCAAAACTTGGACGTCATTGTTTGAACACTCGATGATCATCCATGCTCGTGTTCGTTTTGAGTTCCCGAAGGTCTCGGCTGCGCGCCTTGCCTTAAGATCTCTCAACTTGTCTGTTTTCTGCTTGGTTGTGGACCAAGGACTTGTGGTTTTGCTTCTGAGGGAAGAGGGTGCCTTGTTGGCCATCCCTACAACCCATCGGCCAAGGCCTTGTGCCATCGGCCTTGTTTTCTTGCCATCGGCCATAAGTGTTGGCCGATCGGCACTCTTTTTGGTCGATCGGCACTCCTTTTGGTCGATCGGCCATATTTCTTGGCCAAGACCTTTCCACTTGCTTTTGCAGATATTTTTGTGCCAGCTGGTAAGCACAGGTCTCATCCTCTATACACGTGTATGGAGGGATTGAATCAAGACTCAATCTTGCTCAACAAGCTTGAGAATTGAATTTCTATAAGAAGGGAGACCCCTCTCCCTTTCCAGGGGTTCTGAAAAGTTGATACAAAACATATGTCACTCTCTCCCTATATTTTACCTCTCTCTCCATATTTACCCTAGTTTGTGCTCAAAAGTGTATTTTCTTCATACTTTTGCACTAAAGCACCTACTAGAACACCATCCTTTTGTTGCTGAGGTACTTAGGAGCTGGTGTTAGTGTTTTTGGACTGGTTTTGGTCAGAAAAGAGTGCTGGAGTTGTGTTCTTGAAGGTGTTCTTCAAGGGTGAGTCAACTAGCCTTTAAACCCTTGTTTTGGTTTAAGCTTTTGGACCTATTTGCATGATGATTTAAGCTTAACTTTCTACTATAAAAAGTTTTGATTTTTCATGGTTGTAATGTTTGTTTAAGGTCACTTTTGTGTTGGGGGTTGTCTACCCCCTCTTAGGCCTTGTTTGGTCTTGTTCTTGTGCCTTCCTTTTAAGCTTTTGGGACCACCTTGTTTTGGCTTTGTCACCACTAAAATCAAAAGGATTTTCAGTGGTGGAAATGGTGTTTTGAGGTCCCAAATAGGAGAGGGTCATCCCCTCTCCTTATGCCTCATATGCTTGTATTGATGGCTCATAAAAGTAACATGTTTGTTAAGCTTATTTTGGATCCATATTAGCATGTATTAGACCTTATTTCAGTATGATATACCTCTGTCTAAGGTTGGTTTGATAGCCTCTTGCATGCACTATGCACTTGTAGTGCAATCCTTTCTATTGCCTTAACATGCATCTTGTGTTTGGATCATCATTCTTGCATGTTTTGGCTCAACTCAAAGAAGCTTTCCCTCATATTTTACCATGCTTGAGCTCTTTTTGATGTTGTTTTAGTCATGCATGCATTGCTTTGTATAGCCATAGCGCATTCTAGCTTGTTAGCTTTGAGTATCCAAGTCACTAGCATGCATTACTTAGACCATTTTCATGATTTGGCATCATTTCATATGTGATTTCAGTCCATATAGTGTGGTCATGCACTCACATTTGTCACTTTTTCCATGCATTGGGAGGTTTGTGTTTTAAGCCTTGAATATGAGTCATTATGCATGTCTTATTGCTTAAGCTTTGGGATGCCATCTCAGTGGGTTTTTGGGCTTATTTTGACATGCCATAACTCTAATTTTTATTGGTTAAGTCATGCCATGCTTGGCCTTGGTAGGTGTAGTGTAACCCTCTTTATTGGCCTTGCACGCATCATGCCTTATGCCCTTCATGTTGGCTTGTTTTAGCTTTGGCCCATGCATATTTTAGACTCATTTTGGCATGATCTAGGACTGTTTTGGTTGTCCTTGGCCCTTTGGGGTTTGATTCAAGTGGCTTTGGTACAAGTTCCCATGCTAGTTTCAAGCTTTGAGCTTTCTTACATGCCATACTTGTCTTGCTTGGTTGATTTGGCATCATTCCATACTTAATTTCAGAGCTTATAGTGTTGTTACACTTCCACTTTTGTCACCTTTTGAGTGCCTCTAAGGGTTGTGTTCTTGTTGCCTAGCTTGTGGACCAATATGTGTGCATGTATGTTTTGCCTTTTGGTGCCTTAGTTTTGGTGTTTTGGCCACTGATTTGGGCATGATTGAGATCTATCCATTTTAGTTTAAGTCCATTTTGCATGTTGTTGCATGCTTGTCGCATTGCATATTGTTGCATGCTAGTTGCATTACATTACATTGTTGCATACTTGTTGCATGCCATGTTATTTACATGTTTAGGTTGCATTGCATTGTTTGCATGCCATTAGCTTTGTTAAGTTGTGCATGCATCACATTGTGTTTGGTTTGGGTGTTAAGCCAAGCACGAGGAACGAGGGACGTTTCATACTTGAAGTGATGAAACGTGCCTCAATTCTCGATCGCCGACCCTCTTGATCATGCATGATGGAGGTTAAGGCATTTATGTGTTTTTGTGCATTTCATCCATATTGATTTGTGCAACTTGGCCTCTTTGGCCATCATGCATCGAAATGCGTGATTGATGGCTCAAGAGTCGAGCACTACACTCCTTTGAGTTTCAAACATGATAAGGAGTGTGGTTGTACAAACATTTTCTTGCAAATGTATTGCCATGCCTCTGTTTGTACTCTGCTGCAGCAAAGGGAAGAGTTTGCAGGAAGAGATGGCCGATCGGCTATCTAGTGTGCCGATCGGCTAAAAATATTTGGCCGATAGTCTCAAAATTGGTCGATGACCTCTCAGAATGTCCATGAGGTAGGTCAGAAGCATCACAGAAGTTGGCATAATTTTCAGAGGTGCAGAACAGTGCAAACAGAGACAACATGAGGCATGGTAACGGATTTCCGAGCGAAGTCGATCTAGTATGCATATGCCCCTCTTCTCGAGGCCGTTTTAACTGTTTTGTATAGTTAGTTAATTTGTAATTAATTAGTTAATGTGTTAGCTAATTTAATTCATCGTTGTAAATTCTTAATTAGCTTAGCTTAGCTAATATTCAATTTGATTATGTAATAATTAGTCTAATTAGATTATTAGATTAGTTAGAATAGCTTAGCGTAGCTAGTTAGTTTATTTATTCGGACCCTCCGTTGAGAGGGCGAATTTTGTAATAAGTGTGCGTGAGTGTGTGAATGTCTTCCAACCCCACGTCTTTCTCCCTTTTACTTAACCGCTTACGATGGTTAGTTCTAGGGCATATTTCAATTAGCATCCTTATGCTTACATGTCTGCATTCATTCATCTGTCTTGCATGCACCGGGCTTGGCACATCATATAAACTGCATCATATTTCAATACATTTACTTGAATACGTGTTCAACAGCATGTTATCAAGTTGCATTTCATATGCCATCCTAGAATAGCCAAGCCTATTTCAGTTGCATTGTGCATGTGTTGCATTAGCTATCTTAACATAACTAGGATCATGCATGATTTCTAACTAGTTGTTGTTTTGGCTCGGAGTACACTGTAAGTGTTTATGCTTTAGCATCCCTGCATGTGTGTGAGTGATTGCCATGATAGCATGCTTGCCATGAGGCTATGTGCTTAATTGATTAACTTCATGAATGCCTGTGGATGAAGGTTGGATTGCTTAAATTGGAACAATTCATCAAAATGCGAGTTTTAAGCCCACTTGAGGTGGCAAAATCATCTTGTTTTCTAAAGCCCACTCGAGGGTGGCAAATCCACGTCTTAGCCTACTTGCGAGTAGCACCTTCAAACCATTTTTAAACAAACATGAGATGTTTTGTTCCAACTTAGGCGATCTAGTCTATACTTGTATGCTGAGCGCATCACGTAGTAAGCTAGCTAATAAACCGGAATAAGAACACATGTGTTTTCAAAAACAAAATATCATACTTAGTAAAAGCCGATCTTTTTTGATTGGGTGAGCGGGGGTACTCATTGCATGACCTTCCTCTTAAGTACCCAAATTCCCGAGCCGAGGTAACTTTGGTGATGACGGACACATGGCCTTAGACACGAGTCAGGGTTTCCTAAATTTCCCCCAAAAAAAAATATTTAGGTGGCGACTCTGTATCTGGCAAAGCAGTCTATGTTTGGCACTTCTTTATTAAAATCAGTTTTCCAAAACGATTTACCGAATTTGGACTCTTTGGTGATTTATCGGTCTTGCATTGCACTTTGCGAGATTAGATTCAGAACCGTGACATTGAGTCCGAACTGTAATAGCTAATGAACAAAACGATTTTGCGCCTTTGCGCACGGAGCCGGGACATTCGGGCACGTTTACAGTAGTGCCTTAACTTCCAGGTTTCCCATATCGAGGCTAAACAAGATTTGACAAGGAGATTGTGACGGGTCTCGTAATCTAACATTTTCTTGCTCAAGTAGTAAACAGTTTTCTCCACTTTGGCATTTGACTCCTAAGCTAACATACACCCCATAGTTGAGTTTGTCACTGACAGGTACAAGATCAGCGGTTTTTCCGATTCTGGCAATAATACATAGGTGGATTCTGCAGGTACTGTTTAACCTATTCAAAAGCGAACTGACAGCAATCGTCCCATTGGAACTTCTTTCCTTTCTTCAGGAGACCAAATAGTGGTTCACAAGTTAATGTTAGTTTTGAAATAAATCGCCTTATCAATTGCACTTTACCCAGAAAGTTGCGCACCTCCTTTTTAGTCATTGGTGGTGGCATTTCTAGGATGACCTTGATTTTGGAAGGATCTACCTCAATTTCTCTTTGTGTGATTAAGAATCCCAGCATTTTTCCTGTTGTTACGCCGAAAGTGCATTTTTGCGGTTTCAACCTCAATCTATGCTCTCTGATCCACTGAAAGAATTTTTCCAAGGCGATGTAGTGGCTCTCTCAGCCGTTGGACTTGACAATCATATCATCCATGAACACCTCAACCTCCTTATGGATCATGTCATGCAAAATGATAGTTACAACTCTCTGATAAGTGGCCCCAGCATTCTTTAACCCAAATGGCATGACTCGATAACAACAGGTGCCCCACAAAGTGGTGAAAGCGGTCTTCTCCCTATCCTTGAGTTCCATCAGGATCTGGTTATACCCAAAAAATCCGTCCATGAACGAGAGCAATGCATGGCCCGCGATGAAGTCTACTAACTCGTCAATATGCGGCAGTAGAAAATCATCCTTCGGACTAGCCTTATTCAGATCCCTGAAGTTGACACAAACTCTGATTTTGTCATCCTTCTTCGGAACTGGAACAATATTGGCCAACCACGTCGTATATTCAGATACAGCAAGAATCCTGCCTCAATCTGTTTGGTAACTTCTTCCTTAATCTTCAAAGCCCAATCTGGGTGAACTCTGTACAGCTTTTGCTTAACTAGTCGAGCCTCAGGATCGAGAGGGATTCGGTGTTGTACAATCTCAGGATCGATTCCAGGCATGTCTTCGTAGGACCATGCAAAAACATCTTTGAAATTTTTTAATAAAGTGATTAAACGCTCGCGTTCCTCTGAAGATAGCGTGGACCCGATCTGGACCAGGCCAGGATCATCCTAAGTACCCACGTTAATTGATACGATTTCATCTGTACAGGGCTTAACACGCTTCTCCTCCTTATAATCAACCAAAATTTTCAAAACCTGAGGAATTTCTTCCTCTTCATTTATGTCAAAATTTTGAAAATTAAGATCAGCACAACAAACCAAAGGCACGGAGAAGTAGGCAACATTCACAGCATTCCCATTCAAAAAGTTTGGATCCTCAGTTACAGTGAACTCAAAGGAAAAGCTAAAAGACGACCTGGACAGGACTTTGGCATCTGGGTTACCACTCCCAGAAGTACCAAACTTAGAGGAACTTAAATCTGACTCCGATTTCATAGACTTAGTGGAATCAGATTCGGACTCACTATCTGATTCAGAACTGTTGATGATGCCTTGCTTGAACTTCTAAAGCATGCGTGAAGCCTCGGATGCATCCATGATAAGATTAGAGAAATCCGCTGCTGGGGTATCCCCGATCATTGAGATAGTAAAACTATCCCCCAAGTTGGTGGTCTCAGCTCTAGCAGTGGAACTCAGCAGTAAGCCAGCTAGTGCTTTTCCCAACAACTCCTCTTCTTCGATGTCCAAGTTTGCAATCTTTCCTTGATCCATATTAGTGCTTAGGTTTTCCTATTCATTCTCCTCTTCCGGTAATTGGTGCCCAAAAAAGATCTTGAACCCCGGATACCTAGTCTTTGTTTCCCAGTCGTACCAAGGTTCCGGGAATCCACAAAATGGAAAATATTTCCCTTGGCAAACAAAGCGTCCGTGCAGGGTTCCCCGTATAGGTTTGTAGACTAACTCATACTATTTTCCAGTCCTCTTTGCTTTTAGCCTCCCTTTCAACTCTTGCCCTTTTCTTTGCCAATCTGCAGGGGTAGGTTTATATCCCAGCCCGAAAGCATGGGGGTTATGACTCAACTTCTTAGCAACAGTACCTCCCTACCTGCCACTTCGGCCTAGTCCTGACCTAGGCATATGCCCCTGTTTCTTCATCATGTATATAGATTGCACACTCATATAATTCCCCTCGTCTTTTGCCATGATGTTCTGGACCAACCGGGCTTCCGCCAGAGAGAAGCCGGAAAGGAACACATCCTCTTCCCCATATATAATCTCAAATAGTGGTGTAGTAATTCCTTGGGGAGGATGGATGGTAGAGTTACCGTACACAGTGGCAATCCCGCCTTTAAACGGGTACTTCACTAACTGATGGATCGTTGATGACATAGCCTTCATCTGATGGAGCTAGGGCCTTTCCAGTAGTAGGTTGAATATGGCCAGAACATCTATGACATGGAATTCTACCTTATGTTCGGAAGGGCCGATCAGGATATTGCTCTTGAACGTTCTCATGACATCTCGGCTTGCATTATCATAAGCCCGGACAACTTGGGTTGTAGGTGTAAAGTCAATCGGCCTCAAACTGATGGCATAGACAGTTCTGACTGAGCACACATTGATCGCCGACCCGGTATCTACTAATATCACCAGAATCCACTTTTTTCTGCTCTCCAAGGTTACATACAAAGGCCTGTTATGGTTAGCACCCTCGGGAGGCAATTCTTTATCCGTGAAGGATATTACTAGCACAACGTCCCCAGAGGTGACCAATGATACCAATTGGTCAGCGGTGGTGTCAATGGGCAACTTGGTTTGGTTCATTGCTTCGAGCAGGGCTTGTCTATGCTCCTGAGACGCCATTATTAGTCCCCAAATGGATATGTCGGCCTGAATCTTCTTGAGCTGTTTCAAGACCATGTTCTCCTCCACATCCCTTTCCTTTGCTTTCTCGGGCTCTTTTCCAAAGGTCTCTGGCTGGTCTAACGTTGCGGGTTTGAAGTACCGACCACTCCAGGTCATATGATTGATCTCATCGGTATACCAGGTGTCATCTGGGGTATTAGCTTTCCAACCTTCGTCAATGTAAGCATGACTTAGGTCGCTATCTTTCCACCACTCTCCCAAAGTCATGACCGGACTGGCATCGGGTTCTATCCGGAGCATATTGACATTACGTGCCCCATCATCGTACCATTGTTCTTCTGGCACAGCTTGGGTTTCAACATACCGGTACTTTCTGAGTTTTCTCAACATCCTCTTCCGGTCATTGGGATCCCATTCAACTTTTCTGGTTATCTGGGCATCACACACCGTTGTTTTAGGTTCTTTTCCTTTTCCTTTGCCTTTTTCCAGAGCTATCTTTGCTTGGATTTCCTCTATCATTTCCTTTTAAAACTGTTCCAGTGCTTGTTCCTTTTCAGTAAAAGGTGCAGCCTCAGCCTTACCCTTAACAGCAACTTCTTCTTCTCCCTCGGCCTCTCTTGGTTGTCCCACCCATTGCTAGTTTCTGGCTGGCTCGGGTCCCACCATCCCATCTGGACACAGCTTGTATCTTCTCCCTCAAAGAAGTAAAGATCCTCTGGATCCTCTTCTAACTCTGCCAGATCTTCCTCTAGGTTTGCTAAGTCATGCAGGCCTTGCTCAGGCCACTCATTCTGATTCTGTGCTATTTGGTTTTCCTCAATAGCATTAATGCTAAGAAAATTCAAAAGTATGACCACTGGCTTTGGTTGATCAATGGCCACAATGTATAAGCTGGGATTGTACTCCTCTACGAGCGAGACCCCATTCTCTACGACACGGGTATTAGGCGACCCTATCTTCAGTGCATCATTCTCTTTCTCTACTTCTACTGCTACGAGCCTAGGTAGGGTTTGTGGTGTTAAATCCATCATGCACATGTTTGTGCTTTCTAGAATGACCACCTCCGATTTTGGCAGGCATGATGAGATAATGTATATGCTGGGGTTGAAGGTGAGTGGTCATGTATGGATGTGGTTAATATTTCTGGGTGGGGGGGACTTGGTCATATGTAGGAAGTGGGTTGTTTGTTATATTTGGTTTTGTAGGTAGGGCGATGACTTTATTGTCGATGAGATCCTGAATCTCATGACGTAGCTGGTAGCACATGTCTATGGGATGGCCATGTTGTTGATGGAAGGTACAATACTGGGTAGGGTTGTGTTTGGGTGGTAATGGGTCTAGAAATGGTCGAGGATCGAGAGGCTTGAGATGCCCCTTTCGTATTAATAACTTGAAAGCTTGAGTTAGGCTCATATAGAGGGGGTAAAGACTCTACAGTTTCGGTGTGGACCGGTATTTTGTGAGGATTGTGAGGTTATGGCAGTAACAAAGAGATCAGCCATCTTAGCCGTTGTGACGACATTACTGACATCTGTAAGCCGCAGAATAGTGCTACTGCTAGCATTGGTATTCCGAGAGAACGGCCTTCTTGCGAGTTCACTGGTTCTGTGGATGATACCCTTTTTAAATGCACTCTCGATCTAGACCCCCAGCTCATATAAGGAAACAAATGTGGACAACGGCACAACTATCATTCTCTGTAGCATGTCTGGCTCTAGGTTCTGGACCACTAGTTGGACTTGTTCCGTCTCAGCAAGCCTATTTGTTATTCAGGTGGCCTTAGCTCTCCACCGAGCAACAAAATCGATGAATTATTCTTTGGGGTTCTGGGTAATAGCCTCCAGCTCACTGATGGTTACTTCTATCTGAGTGTTATATGAGTATTAATTGACAAATGCCTCAAATAGCTCCTCCCAATTCCATTTGTAGAGTCCTCTAATTTAGCGTACTAGATGGCCGCCATATCAGACAGGGTGTTTCCAAACAATGAAAGCTTCTACGCCCGAGACAAACCCATGGGCCTCAATATGTCCGAAAACAGTCGAACATGCACAATCAGATCCCCACTCCCATCGAATCTGTCGATGTGGGGCATCTTAAATTTGTCCGGTAGTCTAACTGAAGCCTCAGTGTACCCACCTTCGATATATGGAATAGAGTTGAAGCCCTGGGATTTCTTCAATGCTTTCTTCAAGGTTGGATCAATCTCATTAATATTGAAAGAAAAAATCCCTGGAGGAGGTGAAACTGGAGGACAATAAGTTGGAGGTGGGGGAAAGATGTCCTGAGGATCTGGGACTGGTAGATTTTCTACTGGCGGAGGTGGATCTAGGTTTGGCTGAACAGTAGGGACTAAATGAACAGTCGACACTGATGCCCCAGATGTATGCTGCAAATCGACAATGACTTCATCTTGTGCAGCCATCCTCTGGTTTACAGTATCCATAGTCCTTTGGATTGCAATCATCACGGCAGTGAATTCCTCTGCGTTTGGTGTTGTGTTCTGTGCCATTGTTAATCCGAGTGAACTAAATGCCGGTGAATTGACTGACTGAAAATGGGTAGGTGTTTGTGGAGTGCTTTGTACTGAATCTACTGATTGTCTGTTCCTTCTCTGTCGAGTGACTAGAAGAAGCAAGACTAGCATAGGCTAACCACCAACAAGGTCTCGAGCTTTACATAGCCTGCCGAAACGAGTCCACACAACTTGGGAAATATCTAGTCTTTCTGAAGCTATGATGGTAAAAAAGAAAGAAAGAAAAACAAAAACAAAATCGAACAGCACTTCGGCCCCAATCCACAATAGTCAATACACATAGCTGAACTGTAGTCCCCACTGAACTTTGTTCTCAAACTCACAGATATGAACCATCTTGTACAATCTCATTTGAAAAGCACATATCAAGTAATCAGAATATCCCTATGAGGAGGTAGGTTACCCTGTCCTAGATTTTTGGCATGATCTAGGCTGCACTATTTCAAACAACAAGTTTCACAACATCCTACAAATGGGTGGCATCTAAGGATGTAATAATGGCCTGGCTAGGCCCATTCGGGCTTTGTGGGCTAGCGATTTTTTAGCGAGCCGGGCCGGGCCGACATATGGGCTAAAATGTAGGGCTTAGGCCCAAGCCCAAGCCCAAGCCCACTCATAATAGGGCCTAGGGCCTGGGCTCAAGCCTTGGCCAGCGGACCGGGCCTAGTCGGGCTTTTTTCTTTTAATATTAGAAATAAAAAATTTAAAAAAAATTTATACTAAAGTATTTTAATTACGATTAATGAGATATTTTGTTTGGTTATATAATGTTTATGGTGATATTTAAATTTAATTATATATGACTTATATTTTTTTAATTATGAACTTATAACTAAAAAAGTATGTAATTATGTTTTTTTTTTTTCTTTCGAAATGAATAATTTTATATATATGAAATTGAAACTTTCAATATTACAATATTAAATTATTTATATAACATTTATTGAATGAATAATTTTTATTTCAAAATGAAATAAAATATTTCAAAAATTGATATTATTAAATAAATTAGGTATAGATTACTGATGATGGTATAGCAATTGCATTACTATAGGTCAAGTACATCCCAACTAGGTTGGCACCTACTAGCCTACCAATCATTTGCATTATACTCCACCTCAATAATCTAATACAAAAAAAAAAACAAAAACAAAAACAAGAACCAAGAAAAAAACGAAATGAAATGAAATAGTAAAAAATAAATTGTTAATCAATCATCGGAGGAGACAGACATTTCAGTCGCGTTGCCCGATGATATGTCATCCAAATCATATTGAATTCGCTCATTTTCACTAAAATTTCGTCTTCTTGTAAGCGCGTGCATATGATCCCTAGATATTATCAATATCTCAACCATTTCGGGTGAAAGCCTACTCCTGTAGTCACTCAGCACCCGTCCACCTGCACTAAAAGTTGTTTCTAAAGCACCTGTAGAAATATGAACGGTTAGTATATCACGGGCCATCTGTGAAAGTACAGGCCACATAAATTTATTTTGTTTCTACCATTCCAAAATATCAAAATTATCGGAATCATCCACTGATGGGCTTTCCAAATAATGTTGTAGTTCAGAACTACTTACACTTGTTAAGATATTCTTCTACTTTTTATTGTTATGAAAATACTTAAATCTCCCGCATCGAGATTGTTGGACTGCTAGTGTAGTGTGTGTAGGTGTATTTACAGATGCAGATGCAGCTGCAGCTGCCCTGTATTCTTGAAATAATCTGTTGCATGTTTACATAATAGAGGCAAACTGTATTTGATCAGCGAAAATACGCTCTAAAAATTCTTGTAAACCAACTTCTTTACACCTAGGATTAATTATTATAGCTAAACCTAATAGATGAGGCAAAGGATGAAAATATTTATCAAGTTTTTCTTTCATTGAAGTAATAATGGTTACATAAAGTTCATTATCCATATATTTTATGAAAACTTTAATTATTTCTGCTAGCATATGTAAAACAAATGGTGAAATAAGAATATATACATAAGAAAATAATTTTGTTGAAGTATCGAAAACTTTTAAAAAATCTTTATACAAGGCTACTTGGCGCCAATTAAGTTCAATGGGTGTCAGTACTCCTTCTATTGATGTTGTTGCAATAAATAAATCTCTTGCTCTTCTTTGTTTACAAGTTATTTTTAACATATTATATGTTAAATTCTACCAACTATCTACATCTAAAATTAATTTTTTAAATGACATATTTTCTCGTTGACAAATTTTTCTATATTCTGAAATTCGATTACCAGAAGACATAATAGTAACAACTGCATTTTTTATTACAAGTACAGAAGTTTCGTATACATGCATAGCTTCTTTAATAATCAAATTTAAAATATGGGCACAACAACGAACATGAAATAAATTACCATCAACAAGTAATTGTAAAGTTGATTTTAAATGGGCTACAATTTGATTATAATATGATGCATTATTTAAATTAATTGTAAATATTTTATTTAGTAAAGCTCACTCATATAATACATTTCTTATTTCTACACCAAGCGAATGACTAGTGTATGGAAGTTCAATTAATTTAAATGAAATAATTCTTTTATTTAATTTTCAATCATTATCAATAAAATGTACAGTGATACACTGATATTCAAAACCATTATTTGACCACAGATCAGATGTTAAACAAACTCTTCCATTCAAATTTTTAAAGATATCAAATAATTCACTTTTAATATCCTCAAATTTCTTTAAAATCTTGTTTCTAGTACTATTTCTTGAAAAACTTTGATATTGCGATGCAAAACTTTCGTGAATTATTTCGGTAAAATCGACATTCATTAATACTAAAAGGTTGTTCTTTTTTAATAATATAATCAACTACAGAATTTTGTGCACGTATAAGATCATATAAAATTTTTGCAAATTACCAGTTAATGAAGCCCCTAATTGTATTTGACTTCGAATATCAAGTTGTTTACTTTGTAAATGTTTGTCAGAATGGCTTTTTAAATGCCTAGTAAACGTGCACAATATTTACATTTTGTTTTAAATGTAATTGTGCCATCAGGATTATTTATAGATATTTTTTCAAAATGTTCCCAAACACTACTACTTCTGCTCCTAGATGATGATGTAACTGTTGGAAGCGGGATATTAGAAGGAGAATCAACAGATTCATGTGGTGTAGTATATGTATCAACATTGATATAAACATTAGGCATATTATGATCCATAGTAATGCAAGTAAAACAATATATAAGAATTAACAATTAATTTATATAATGTGTAAATTCAATCAGTAAAAAATAATAATTAATATATGTGCATAAATAATTAATCAAAAAAATGAGTAGCTAATAAATTTAATTAAACTAATTAATGTTACCAACTGGCGAATGTGATATAGAAATTTTTTTCTTCTGCTAAAATTTTCTTGTTGCACAATTGCAATAGTCACTTAGGGATGACACTTCAAAATTAATTGAGAGTTGAGAGAGATTGAGAGAGTTGAAGAGAGAGAGAGTATGACTTGTTGTGAAATATATTTTGAAAACTAAAATATATTTATACTAGTTTAAATTCTAACCGTTTGAATTATGACCGTTTTATATATATCCGTTTGAGTTGTAGGAGATGCAAATTTGCAATGTAACGGCTCAAAATTGAGACCAGGCTAGTACTATAATAGTAGGTAGGGGTTGTACGGTGGCATGGCAAAGTTTTAGAAAATGATTGCCTCCTTTTCAGGTAACTATTTGGACGGTGCTCTTTGGCCAGTGAGAGCCATCACGGGTCCCGTTTTACTAATCGGAACCGTTCAATGTGTATAACTTGTCGAGTATTATATGTTTGTAAAAAATCACGTTAATCGGATATCTACAACTATCTGATCGGATTAGTTTTTTTTGTTAACCATTAACTATAACACCATGCATTTTTATACCAAATTGATTTGATCATGTAGTTAGCGATATCCAATTAACGTAATTTTTTATAGGCATATAGTAATGGAAGAGTTCTACACATTGCACGGTTCGGATTATCAAAATGGGACTCGTGGTGAGCCCCCACAAGCCCAGTATTACCTTCCAACTTAGTATATATATATATATATTTTTTTTTTTCTTTCACATTAACTTAGGTGCACTTTCGCATGAAACAAACAATGAAGTAAGAAATTAAAAAAAAAAATAAATAAGGTCAGCCACACACATAGATTGTGCTGCTGCGCACTGCCACTGCCAGTGATACATCATATCACCCTTTTCCATCAAATAATTATTAATTTGATTTTAATTTAATAAATTATTATTATTTTTTGTTTTATTTTTAAATTATTAATGTTATTTATTTAATTATATTAATTTTTATTTAAATTTTTTATTTTTTTAAGATCAATCTTTTAATTTATTTAATTATTTTATTTTTTTATTTTTATATGATCAATCTTTTTATTTATTTAATTATTTTATTTTTTTATTTTTATAAGATCAATCTTTTTATTTTTTTTATTTTTATAAAATCAATATTTTTATTTATTTAATTATTTTATTTTTATAAGATTAATCTTTTTATTTATTTTTTTAATTATTTAATTATTGTAAATTGTTTTTTATTTTTATTTTTTGAAATTTGATCATTGGTAGAGAGAGATATTGATGGTTGGCCTGAGCCCGGCCGAGTTGCCCGCAGGGCCCGAAATTTTTTGGGCTGGGTCGGGCCACAAAATGGAAGGCCCAGGCCCAAGGTACTGGGCTGGGCTCAGGCCCGGACTTAACCAGGCCAAAACGGGCCGGGCCCACCTCGAGCTTCGGGCCGTCCACGGGCCTCAGACCATTTTTACACCCCTAGTGGCATCCTGCTCTAATTTGGAATAGTCACTATAGTTTCACTATATGCAACTAAGTCCAATGGTCCAAAGGATACTTTGGCAAGATTATCTAATATACCTCTCACATCTAACACCGAGAAGTGAAAGGAGGATCAAACGGTATAGCGGTAGTCCAGATCCAAGGTTTGTGTTCCTAACATGGCAGATCCCATGACCGGTCAGCCTTTTGGCAAGCCTTTCGAGCGAACCTCCGGCAAACCGTCCAAGAATAGCAGTCGGCAAACACAGCGACTTTAAGCGCACCAATGCAAATGCAAATGTAAATGTAAAAAAAAAAAAAAAACATATAAGTGTAAATAAAAAGTCACATCATGAGTTTCAAGTCAAGTTTTCTAAATCCCGAGCAGAGTTGCCAGAAATTATAGCCCGGCTTTCCACGCTCCTTTCGGAAGGCGAATAGCCTTACAGTTCGGACTCCACTTGTGGTTTTGAATCTGATTTCACAAGTGCAATGTGAAATAGTGAAAACACAAAAAGAGTCCAAATCTGGCAATTCTTTTTGGAAAATTGATGTTTTAATCAAATGCCAAAAATGAACTGCTTTTCCAGATTTCAGAGTCGCCACCTAAATATTTTTGAGAAATTTAGGAAACCCGAGACTCGTGCCAAAGGCCATTAGTCCGTTATGACCAAAGTGTCTCAGCTCGAGAACTTAGGTACAAGAAGGAAATGTCATGAATTGAGCACCCCACTCGCCCGATCAAAGATCAGCCTCTACTAATCATGATGTGTTTTTTTATTTACATTATATGCTCTTATTCTTATTATTAGTCTAACATTACTATGCGACGCACACACAAATATAGACTAATTTGCAAGAATTGGAACATTTGATCTCATATTTTGTTTTGAAATTGTTTTGTGAATTTGCCACTTGAAAAAGTGGGCTAAAAAAGTGGACATTTAATCAAACGGTCCCAATTCAAGCAAGTAGCCTTCATCCACAGGCATTCAAGCAGTTATATCAATTAAGCACTTAGCCTCATGGAATTCATGCTTTGAACATGGCATCAAAAACACTCAATGCAAGATGTTAAAACAATTAAAAAATCTCACTTAGTACTCTGAACCAAAACAAAACAAAATAATTAGAAAAGTATGCATGTTCCTAATTTTATGATATTATGGCTAATGCAACATGCACATTATGTATTTTATAGGCTCGGCTATGAACATGACATATGATTTCATTCAAGACATGCGATAAGGCATGTATTCAAGCAATGAATTTAAACATTTGGTTAGTGTGGTGAGTCGAACCTAAATGCATGCAAGATGAATGGATGTAAAACATGAGAATGCTAATGGCACGTGCTCTAAACTAACTATCCTAAGCGAATAAATAAAAGGGAGAAAGACGTGGGGTTGGAAGACATACACATTATTACAAAATTTGATCCCTTACGTAAGAGGGTGTGAATCAATGTCTGAAAGTCTGAATTAACTAACTATTACAAAACTGGGCGAATGAATAATAATTAACTTAACTAAGCTAATTAACTACTTTATTACAACAATTTAACTAGCTATACCAATTAACTAAGCAATGGCTACAACAATACTAAGTACAATAAGATTAATTTACAATTATGGTAATTATTACACTAATGAAACAATTAATCATGTTCGATAAAGGCGTAAGCGAAGATGGATGGGGGTTGCATGCACAGCGCCTGAGAGCTACTCTGTTTGTCCAAACCAACTCTGTTTTACCTTCAGCCACTGCTCTGTTTTCTTGCAAAACTGCACTGCTAGCCACACACTGAGGGCCAGCCGTGCATCAATTTGGTGCAAAACTCTATTTTTGTGTTCTGAGGTGAACCAGTGCAGACAGAATGTTCTCAAGCTCTGTTTGTATATTCCTTCTCTGTCATGGGAAAGCCTCGAGAGAAGGTTGAAATTGATTCTAACTTCATCAATTAGCAAGTTGATTACTTGATGATCTCGGATACGATTTTGGACAAAAAGTCAATGAATGCAATGAATAAGACCACCCCTCCCTCTTGTCATGGAGTAAGCTCAAAGAGGGAGGTTACAACGCTTCAAGAATCATCAAAATGCCATGAATTAGCATGTGACGACTCTTGACACAAGGAACTTGGCATAACGTCTGGCCAAGTTCAAGCAATTTTAAGCCATTTTCTTTATATAGGTTATTCCAAGTTTTAAGCCAATTTTATTGAAGCCTTGCCATTCTTTAGTCCATTTGTCCATGGTGATGTTAAAGTCCTCTAAACAAGAAGTAATGTCAAACGAGAGGTTCTTCAAGAAACATGAGAGAGAGACTATACCGTTGACAATGAATCTCTGAAAAGATTAAGCCATTAGGTAGAAGTCTTTCTTACATATTTTGAGGAACCTCAATCGGTTGAAATCATTCTCAAGAATAAAAGAGATGAATGGTGGATTGATTGTTAAAATTAGACTTTGACATAGAAATGAGGAAAGAAAAGCTTGGAACAACATGCAACAAGTTAAGTATGCAAACTTATGAGACAACAAATGAACTAAACAAAGCATGAACCAATTTAAAAGGCTTGGAAAGCCCTAAAAAACCCTTAATACATGAAAAACAGAGGTTAAAAATGCATGAAAAGAGCCTAAAAAGCCTAACAACAAAGAGATGAAACAAAGCTAGGAAGTAAGAGCAAGGAGGGGTGGCTAACCCCTCCACTTTTGAAACCTCAAAACATTATTTTTAATCTTTTTTAAACTCTAAAAATCAGTGCAAAGAGCAAAGAAAAGGAGGGTAAAAGAAAGGTTTGAGCTATAGGTAAAGATAAAGAAAGAGTGTTAAACTCTCTCTATTCTTTTGGTAGCTCTTCAAACCCAATCTTAAACACTTCAAATAGGATCAAAATAACATAAAACAATAAGAACTAAGTAGTAAATGAAAGAAGTGAAGGCAAGAAGGAAGATATCAAGCTTATACCTCTCAAAGGAGTAAGTTTGTTATTTGTGATCAAACTAAGCTCCAACACACTCTCAAGCTTGAATTATGCTTCTCAAAGATCAACCAAGGCTCTAAGATGGTGAGACAAGGTTGTGTATGGTGTATGGAGATGACACAAGGAAGCTAGGTTAGCTTAAAGGTTGCTTGCTAAGGAAGAAGGAGGAGGGAGGAGCTCTCAAGGTGTATATAGGCTTTCTAAATTTTGTTCAACCCTCAAAACACTAACATAGCATCATTTTTATAGAATTTGAGCTCAAAAGGTGATAAATATCTTCAAAAATGGACAGCTGGCGGCCTCCTGCCACCAAGGGCCGGTCGGCCATTCATAGCCACGGCCACCCATCACTGATGCACGGCCGGGCTTTGATGCCCTTCCCTGTTTTTTTGGTTCAAACTCAGCTCAGAGTGGAAAAAAGGTCCAAAAATGGGACTCAGAGAAGGTAAATATTGAAGATTTGAGGTTATTTTGAGAGCCTGACTGAATCCGAATCGCTGTGAATTCAAAGCACACAATTCAACTTTCATCATCGAGTGTATCGAACCAAGCGCCTAAGTCTTGTGGGTGGTGAAAATAGGGTGTCTACATCTAGCATTTAAGTCAATAATATAAGCATATAATTTTCAGATGAACATTCACATCTATTCAACATGCAAATCAAATGCTGTTCATGTAAACATTCCCATCAACATCAAACATAAACAAACCAATAGTCTAGTTATTACTAAACATGTGCTTGTAAAGATGAATACCGAATCCTTTAAAGTTGGGTTGACAGCTCTTGTAGTTTGAGTAGTATTTCACCATATGCATCTATCACCTGCACAAACAAAGGGGTGGTAGTACATTATTTCTAGTGTCTTTACAGTGTGTGTGTGTGTGTGTGTGTGTGTGTGTGTGTGTTTTGTACACATTTACAAGTGCCATATGTTGTTGTGTATTGATTCTTCCTTGATGATGTGTATGATGTCATCAAAATACACGTTTCCAGACTTTGAGTCCCCTCGCCACACAAGCAACCTGTGCATCGTGATTACGGAAAATGTGAATGTTAACATTGCACAATTATAAAATGATCTAATCTATTAAGTACATATGTGAAGCTTAACATCATTATAAAAATAAATTCAATCTCAATATGTATACTCACTTACTCATCACCACCGTTCTTGTGCAAATTTTGGATCTTCTGCTTGTTGAGTTTGCTCATGTTGGCCTAAACCTTTAATTTGTTGGTCAATGTTAACTTCTTGTATTTTGTTGGGTGTTTTCTTTGTGGATGTTTGTCTAAATCTTGTACAATGTGGACTGTATGGGATTGCTCTTCAGCTACCTCTTTTCTTTTCTTTTGGTTAGGTAAGTTGGGGTATTGAAAATCATCCAAGTGGTGCTCTCACCTTACCTTCTGCTTGATGCGCTTTACCCTAGATGGTGGGCTGATAATGTCTTTTAGTGCTGCAATGGGATGCTTCTTAAGATTGTCATTAACCTTTTGTGCTTCGACTTGCGTGATAATGTGGACGGATTGATCATTGTAAAGGTCTTGAAGAATTGTTTTTTCATATTCTAAGTTGATGACCAATTTTGTCAACCGTTGAATTTCTGTATCCTTCCGCTCCATGCAATTCTTGATCTCCATGTCCATATTGGATGGGCCTGATTGGTCGAATAATTTGGCTTCAAGTGCAGCTATCACCTTTGCCCTTAACTTCCATGATTCTTCCAACTATTTATATTTTGCTTCCTATTGTCGTACGAGACCCCAAGCTTTTTGGTATTCTTTATAAGTACATCCAAAATGTCCGATTCACTTGGTTGTGCTACGATGATACCTCTTTCAGCATTGGGATTGTTAAAGCTGGTGTTGATGTCATCTTTAACATCATTTGGGTCAATTGCATCGCCAGAAATTTCATCGCTGTTGTCACTACCTTCATTGTCTTTGCTTTCATCGTCGTTGCTTTCATCTTGCTTTGGTGGTGCACTCAACAAAACCTCATGTTTAGGCTCCACATTCAAATTGGTACGATGGTATATCTTTGTTTCTGTTGGGGATGCAATCAGCTCACCGTCATATACCTGGAGTTGGAAACATTATGTTGGTTACATAGTTCCTTATCTCAGTATGTGAATGTTCACAACATTTTTTGTTGTACTTTTACCTCATTTAAACCAAGCTTCGCCAAAGATATGGACTTCGTGTTGGTATGTAAGGTTGTGAGGTCCCACTTCACACACCGCATAATGGCATTAGGTTTGCGGGGTTGTAAAATGGTTGTGTGCTCACACAACCAGTACTGAAACAAATAACAAACATCAATATTGATTTCAGCATATTTAACACAACCATGAATGTTCATATCAGTAAGCACTGTTGTCAATGTTCACATGAGCAGCACACTGATGTGAATGTTTACACCAGTGTCCACTAATATGACTTTTTTCATTAATAAATAGTGATGTGAATGTTCACATCATTGATGTCAACTTTCACACCATTGCCTAGTAATGTGTGTTCCACATTTGTTTTGGTGCTAACATGAGCAAAATACTGGTGTCAATGTTTACATCAGTACACATTGATATGAAAGTTCCTAACATTCCATACTGTCATGAACATTCACATTAGTGTGTACTTATGTCAATTTTGCCACCAGTGTGTACCGATATGTGTGTCATATTTGTTTTGCTGACAACATGAGTGGACAGACCTTACGAATGTTCATATTAAATATAGAATAAGATTTATGAGATTTACCATTAACAACATAACACATCGAGTGACTCGTCCTGGTTTTCCCTAGTTTTGGTCCACAGACCCCATCAGGGTTGCTCGAATGCTCTCAGCCCAGTCATACTCGATCATGTTGTCTAATAGGTCCGTGTATGAATAGAATGCCCATCCAATTGTTTCTCCAGACGTGGAAAAAAATAGTTTTAAGCATGTATATATGCAAACTAATCTTGCAACCTTTTCATTGTCTTGTTTCTTTATGCCCTTTAATGCTTCGTTTAGAATTTCACGTATTTTTGCTGCACTTAACCGATTAACATCCTTGCATGTTCGGTGTATGATGTCGGCCATTGGTTTTGCACCATAAGAGAGGTATATTGGCTTGGTGTCGCAGTCCACTCCAAAAATAAGTGATACATCACTTCTAAAACTCTGAATGCTCTTGTCCTCGATGTAAAACCTTCCACTAGATGGCTTGAACGTCTGCACTATACGTACAATGACATCATCATATTTCATGCAATGGTTGAGGCAGACTTCATTACTGATCAAACAATCAAATAAGGGCCAAAATGGTGTTTTCCAAAGGCATTTCAATTGACCATTTGTAAATTTTGTAGCCTTTAATAGTTTCACCAAGCTAGTGATATTAGACCGGTAGTTGACCTTTTTCATGTTCACTTGTTCGGGACTAGTTGTTTGATCGGGTTTGCCTTTGACACGGGATTCCTCTATCTTTCTTTTGCCATCAAATCTACGAGGAAGACGTGTTTGTTCAAATGCAAACAAATTTAATATTATTGTTCACAAATGAATAGTGATAATAAGTGTAAATTATCATATGCCATGTGAATAATGGGATGGTGATGGTGAAATAGTATGTGAATAACTGGTGTAAATGTTCACATGAAGAGGTGATAACACATGACAAACCAACATTGACATAAAGAGGTAAGAACAGTCACACATTACAACAACAAACTTGCAAGAACAAAGCATGATGTAAATGTCTGTGATGGTTACGGTCTTGTGTTATTAATATTGTCATCGGTTTGGAGTCATTACGAATATGTAACAATCTGATGTAAATATTGACATTATGTATAATGGAATTCATATTGAACCAAAAGATGTTACAATGTGAATATTAATATTATGTTCAGAATGTAATTATTGACATTATGTTTAGAATGTTACAATGTGAATATTAACGTTATGTTCAGAATATGAATATTGATATTATGTTCAGAATGTACATATTGACATTTATGTCACTTAATAACAAGTGAAACAATAAGATGTTATTATTTAACATACCTATAAGAATTCACATGTAACCAAAATAGAGTTGACAACCATCCAAATTTTGAATGATATGACCATGGTTGCATTGAGCAAAACCATGATATCAATATTTACATGAACATTGTACAACATAGGATAAAATAATAAAAATCAAATAAATTGTGTGAACATTCACATAGATCATATATCATGTCATTAGTTCATGTGTCTGAAAAATGAACAAAATTTTGGGAGTTCAAATCATTTGATCATAATCAACAACTCCAACAAGGATAACAACCAAAAAATGGGAGAAAAATAACAGATGAAATATGGAATAATCATATATTACAACCATTAAACTAACACGATGTATACATGATGTTAATCTTCACATCATTACATAATATATTTTACTATGAATGTTCATAGCCAAATATATGGTGTGAATATTCAATGTGAATGTTATAATGTGAATATTAACATTATGTTCAGAATGTGAATATTAAAATTATATTTAGAATGCTACAATGTAAATATTAACATTATGCTTAGAATGTAATTATTGGCATTATGTTCAGAATGTTACAATGTGAATATTAACATTATATTCAGAATGTAATTCTTGACATTATGTTCAGAATGTGCATATTGGCATTGATGTTAATCAATAACAAGTGAAACAATATGATGATATTATTTATAACATGCCTACAAGAATTCACATGTAACCAAAACAGGGTTGGCAACCATTCAAAGTTTAGACTGTAATTATTTCATGACCATCAATAACCAACAACACCAACAAGTCTGACATTGGCACAAGAGAGGAGATAAGGCGTGTATTACAAAACAATAACACATGACAATTTAAGACAAACAAGTTATTACCAATATTTGACAATCTGATGTAAATTTTGACATTACGTGTAACCAAAAGAGGATTGACAACCATAATGTGAATATTGCCATTGATGTTCATAATGTGAATATTGCTATTGATGTCACAATGTGAATATTTACATCATATTCCATCAGATTTTTGGGTGAAGATTGGGGGTTCTATGGACATCAATAATCAACAATACCAACATTGACAAAGGGAAAAAACCAAAGAGTTCATTACAAAATCACAACCACAAACAACATTAATAACAAATGAATGTAATATTTAACAAAAAAATCAGCATCACTAAGATGGACAAAGAGTGAAAATAAGGAGTTTATTACAAAATCAAATCCTAAAACAGCAATAATAATAAGGCATTGTAAATATATACATCGGTAATTACATTATGTTATCATTGACAGAAAAACAAAGAGTGGAAAGGAATGCAAATTGTGCATTTGTTTCTTAATGTTATTCATATTCAACAAAAAAATCAACATCACCAAGATGGACAAAGAATGAAAATAGGGATTTCATTACAAAATCAAATCCAAAAACAAAAATAAAAATAGGGCAATGTAAATATATACATTGGTGATTACATTATATTAACAGAGGGTGGAATGATGGTGCTTAATTTTGCTCCTCATTGTGGGTGGGTATAGAAATTGACGGACCACACTCAGTTGACCGACGGGAAACACGGAACAACGAACCACCCTTTTTCCAATGTAAACTTTCACAGAGGTGAGATGAAGTAGAATAGCAGTGGCCGACAATAGTAGATGTGGAGGACGACGGTGGTGAGGTGATGTGAATCTAGGGTTACGGTTTGGGAGTTTTTTGGGGCCAACAATGAGATTTTTTTAGGAAATTAGTGTTTTGTGGAGTGAAAAGATGGAATAGGAATGGTTTGTTTTCAAAATGGAGTATACGTGGGAGAAGTGGAGGGAGGGTACTTTGGTCTTACTACACTAAATAGATCTAATGGAATAATAAAAAATGATTTGGGTTTTATGGTATAAAACTGTTAGGAATAAGATTTATAAAAAAAAACTCCCATTTCTTATTGAGTACTGTTATTAGTACCTCATCAACTATTTTAGACCCCTAATTTTTTAGCTTTTTTTATTATTATTATAATAATAATCTCAAATAAAATTACTAAAAAAGACATTAAAAATTTTGAAACATCTCATCTCACAATTAAGCCTACACACTCACTATATCATGAGTTAGGGTTTATGAGATCACCCACTTTCATCAGCACTGATCCATCTTTCCCAAATCTCACCTTCAAAACTTACTCATCCTCAAAACCTTGAAAACCTTTTCGGTGACAACCATTTAATTACATACACTTCTCCAACAATGACAATGAGTTGAAGTTTTTTCAGGAATCACAACTCCATAAGACAAAAGGATTACAACAACAAAAGCTCAGAAAAGATTCATAACTTTGATGGTGTTCTTAGCTATGACAACCGTCTCCTTGATTAAGCAAATTAATTAAATTGATTACGTGCTTAATGTTAATTGTGTAATTGGGTGGGGTTAGATGTTATTGTTATGCCATGTGATTATTTGAAATGTGTTATTGTAGAGAGATAGGTTAGAGTAAGGGTTGGTTTGGGGTGTCCTAAAAAAAACTTTTTTTTTTTTTTTTTAAAAAGATGTGCGAAAAAGAGAGGAGGAGATGAAAAAAAAAAAAAAAAAAAAAAAAAAAAAAAAATATATAGGTCACCCCAAACCAAGCCTAAATATTAAATCTGTCTGATTCACTAATTTTTAACAAGTTAGAATTTTATAATAAGATAGGAATTAGAACCTAATTCACACTCATAGAATTAAATCTAGTATAATTGGGATTATTTTATGTAATGAATTGAATTAATTTAATTAAGAATGATTTATTAGCCTTGGTTGACGTAATTAGATTATCAACATTAAGTTAGTATAAGGGAATAGTGGGTATTGTTGAGTCATACACTACACATTGCTTCATGCACCACTTATAGACACGTAGAGAGAGAAGGTGAGACCAAGAGAGTTAGAGTTCAGCATAAAGAAGAAAAGAAAGTGAAGAAGGACATTGAAGCTAAGGTGCAAAACTTCATAATTAATCAATTAAGGTAAGATTCTCCACCAAATATCATGAAATTGAAATGTTTTCCTTATGATCCTTAAGACCTTGAGTAGCTTTAATTAAAGATCATGAATTTTGATGAGATTAGTGGTGTAAATTGGTGTTAAGAAATCATTGATCACATAAAGAGGGAATTATGAAGAATTAATTTCATCTAGTTGCATGCATGGTCATTTCATTAAATTTTGAGCTTGATTCCAAAGAATTCTCACATGCATGTGCTCCTTTTGTCTTTGTTTTAAGAATTCAACATGTTTTTGTGCTTAACATCTCATTTGAACAAGTTTTGAAAGCTTTGGAGCCAAGATACTTCATATATGTTATGCTTATGATATACCAAGTTTGATTTTACATAATTCTTAAGCTTTTGGGCCTTGATTTGGTGAAATGGTTTTGAATTCATGATGTTTGACAAGTTTAGATATGTTTTCTTAAGCTTTTGGTACAAAATATCATGCTTTGTGGCTTTGAATTCGAGTTTTGTGCTTGGGAGTGCAATCTAAAAATTTCAGAATTTGCACCCTCCGCTCGAGCAACATAACTTGCGCTCGAGCTACCACTCTGTGATCTTGCTCTTCCGCTCGAGTGACCTGAAGTTCGCTCGAGCGTGAAATACATGCTCCCAGAAGTGCATATGTTTTGCAGCACGCTTGAGCGAGAAGAGTTGCACTCGAGCGAGGACCTGAGTCATACGTTCATACGCTCGAGTGAGCGTCGAGCGTGTATTAAGCGGAAAAGTTTGGCAACTAGCACTTTTTCAAAGTTTGTAGACCGCTCGAGCGAGGGAAGTTACGCTCGAGCGACCACTCACATTTTTCATATCTGCTCAAGCGAAGAAAGCTACGCTGGAGCGGGGACCCTGTTTTCAGAAATTTAACTAAGTGTTTTCCAATGTATTTCGGCACCCTCATTACATCCTAAGCATTTCTAGGCCAAGTTTGGGTACCAATAATAGGAATAAGGAGTAGAAACTCACAAAGAGCAAAATGAAATGAGTTACATATTATCCGAACGTGCGTTTCAACTGTATATTGTTATGTGTTTGTGTAGGTCACGTGCCATAAGATAGTTGAATTGCCTACTCAATCTAATTTCTTGGGAACTAATTGTGAGTAACAATGTTGTACAGTTAGGTTCAATTATAATTATTTTCTGAATGATTAATTGTACTGTTTTCTGAAATGATATTATTTACTGAATGAATGTCATCTGTTTTATGGATCAGATCGGCATCCATAGCAACTTACTACTATCGCATTATTATCATATTATTATTGTTACTGCTATTACTACTGCTACTATTATAGAGATCTCTGTCAGTTCCAATCCTTGGAACTACTGTTACTGCATTGATGGCCATCAATTGACTTTTCAGTCTTTTAAGGCCTACTGTACTGTTTTGCTATTGGATGTACCACATATGACTGCTTTAATTACTATATGATAGATATGATATGAAATATGAGATATTGATCGATCAAATGATCCACTGATGCATTTGACTGTTTAAATTGCTGAAAGGACATTCATTCTTAACCTCTTTACACTTTTGTTGTTCACTGGGCTTTAGCTTACAGTTTATTATATATGTATATAGGCGACCAGGCACCAAATCAAGGCTAGAGGCGTCGACCCGAATTCATGTTTTGTAAAGCCAGCTTTTATGCCTCATAATGAGGTTCCGAACCTACACGAGTCAAGGCTTTTGGGTGATGCAAATCCACTCTTTTATTTTTGCTAAGTGTTAAGAATGTTTAAGACTTTTGTTTACACAGTTTTGATGTCGGGATTAATTCCCTAACTTGCATATTGTCTCATATATGTATTGTTCGGCATAAGTGGCTATGTATATGAAAGTTTATTTCCATTCAGGTCCTCACAGCTCATTGGACATTATCTTATTATTGATTAGCTTCCGCTAACCCCCTTTATATTATATTATTGTCATTACTGTTAAGCAGGCCTTTGGTAATTACAAATTACTGGCCGATTACAGCACTAAACCTATAGGGATAGGTTTGGGTCGTGACATTAGCTTAGATGAGACTGGCCTTGTAAGGGTTAGTTTCTTTAAAAAAATAGAAAAAATAATAAAAATTATTCGTCATTTTTTCAGGATTGAACTCCCAAACATACGATCGAAATTCGAGAACACAGGTTCGAACATTGTTTATTTGTTCAGGAACAGGTAACCGAACATTTCTTATTTGTTCGAGATCAGATAAACAAAGCATCAGCAGAAGCAGGCAAACAAAGGAAGTCGGACCACCCTTGGGTGGTTAAATGGCCGATTGATTGGGGGGTGATATCCTACCTAGTTTTGCTTACATGAAGAGCATACAAGTACAATGAGACAATGGATGAATCACAGAAAATTAACCAAAGAAGCATGAAAGTGGATTGTGTTGTGTGTGTGAAAAAAGGTAATAGAAAAAAAAAATTAAACAAATTGACAAAACTTGTACTGAAGCAGAGAAAAAACTTCTTAACCTTCACAAAATTTTTCCACCAGTTTGGGGAGGTTCTACCGTCATGGGTTTTGTTAGAGTTTTGGGAGAGAGGTTTTTTGGGGAATGGGGAGTGTGAGGGTGTGCATTTGAATGGGTTAAATGTTTTTACAAGGATAATTTTGGTATTATTTAGAAGAAGAAAAAAAATGTTAAGAGTTTTAAAATTTATAAGTAAAAGTCCAAAAAAATGAGAGAGTTCGAAATAATTGACATGGTACTACTAGCAACACTCTTTCTTATTCTCTTCTCTCTTCCTCTTCTCACTTCCCTTACTCTCCAAAACCTTAACCCCAGGCATTAACATCTCTTTTCTCATTGGCATCAACCACTTCACTACAACAATTATTCCCCATCTAAAAATTTTAAAAAAGAAAAAAATACCAACAAATATTGATTTATATATTTTTGAAATAAAAAAATAATAATTATAAATAGTGGCAAATCATTTTAAAAAGAGTCTCGCTAGGTAGCTCGAAAAATTAGAGGCTCAAATTGCCCGAAATTCCAAAACGACGTCTTTTCGACTTCTTTTTTTTTTTTTTGTTTCCATAACTCGCAGAAGTCCTAAAACGACGTCGTTTTGACTTTTTTTTTTTTTTTTCCATAACTCGCAGAAGAAGAAGAAGAAGAAAGAAAAGAATAGGAGATCTGGAAAATATATACAGATATATACAAATCTGGAAAATCCATAAAACACACAAATCACCCCCTCCCCCCACACATACATATACAAATCTCGAAGCCAAATCCATAAAACACACACACACACACACACACACACACATGCACACACACATAGAGTGGTGGTCGCAGCAGTGGTGGCGACGAAGTGGTGTAGCGGCAACAGTGGTGGTTGCAGCAGTAATGGAAGAGGAAGTCAACGGCGACAACGTAAGAAGATCGACTCCCCCTCCTTCTTCTCTCTTTCTCCCTTCTTTTGTCTCGTTTCGCAGATCTCTATTTTATTTCACAGATAAAAGAGAAAAAAAAAAATCAAAACAACATCATTTTGAATTCGGGCCACTCGAACCTCAAGACTTTCGAGCTCTCAAGCATTTCTCTTTTTAAAAATTTGTGTCCTCTTATCTTTCTTTTTAGGAAAACCCTTAAGTTTCCTATTTCATTCGCTTTCTTACAACACTCACATGCCATGTAGGATTATACAGTATTTCTTTTATAAAATTTAAAAATAAAATTATGTTTAGTATATATTTGAAAAAATTATTAAAAAATGATAACAATAATAATTATTTTCAAACAATTGAAAATCTAAAATATTTGCATTTAACATGAAAACTTAAAATAAATAAATAAATAATTACATTATTGTTCTTCCGTCGCTTTTCCTATTCCCTCGTTCTCCTCCCTATATAAACCCTAATTCGACACTGTACAACTTTTTTCATCATGAGCATTTTTATTCTTAACTTTCCCACCATTGTCAACCACTACCTAACCTATTTCGTCTCTCCGACCTCGCCGCCATCATTTTCTTTCTTTCCTATCTCCTCCTTACTTTGACAAACCTATACCTTCGGCATTGCCATCCTCTTCTCTCACCCACATCAACCACTCTGACGCAACATTATTCTCCCAGCCTAAAAATAATTTTAGAAAGTAAAAATAAAAATACACCATCAAGTTTTTTATTTACATATTTCAAAATTAAAAAAGAAAAGAGAAAAACTATAAACAGTAACATTTCGTTATAAAAACCGCAGTACCTCTGCTGTCCTGCGGCCCACGCACAATGCCGCCCAAGTTCGACCCATCCCAAGTCGTCGACGTCACGTCCGAGTAACCGGCGGCGAAGTCGGAGCGGCGAGTTCACTCGCCCCCAAAATCGGCCCACTCGGTCTCTCCCCTAAGAAAGTCGGAGAAGACATAGCCAAAGAGACTGCCAAGGACTGGAAGGGCCTCCGAGTCACCGTCAAACTCACCGTCCAGAACCGCCAGGCCAAGGTCTCCGTCGTGCCCTCCGCGGCGGCGCTCGTCATCAAAGCCCTCAAAGAGCCCGAGCGCGATCGCAAGAAGACCAAGAACATCAAGCACACTGGCAACATCTCTCTCGACGATGTGATCGAGATTGCGAAGGTTATGAAACCTAGGTCTATGGCCAAGGACTTGAAAGGGACTGTGAAGGAGATTTTGGGGACTTGTGTTTCTGTTGGATGTACTGTTGATGGTAGAAACCCTAAGGATTTGCTGCAGGAGATCGGCGATGGTGATGTTGAGGTTCCCGAAGATTGAGTTTCGGCATTGAGGTTACATTTTTGGGTACGCTTTTGTTAATCTTAATTAATGTTTTGTTATGGTAGAGTTATGTGATGATTTGGATTTGATATAGGTGTTTGGTAATGCAAGTTTGAAATGAATTTTGTATTTGGATTTGCATGAGCTAGATGATATTTTGTTTTTGCAATTGTTAGTGAGAACACTCATGGATTTTGATTTAATGATCTATATCCTCTTTTGATTTTGTGGGTTTGTTGTGTTGACTCTGTGACCAATTTATCACTTTGTCTGCACTTCATGGAATTCATGGAATGAAGTTTGTTCTAAAAAATTGAATCTTATTGAAGTTGAAATTGCTGAAGGAATAGTATGTGTCTGGATATATGTAGTCTTCTACATTTGTAAGAGATTGTATAATGAAAAAATTGAAGTTTACAGTCATCTTCAGGACAAATGAGATTCACCATCCTGTTTTTCTCTTTGATTTTTGTGTTTGATGGTTGGAAGGCTTCAAGAGGTTAGCTAGGCTGGGGAGGGGCAGAGTTGGGACAAACTTCAACTAGGGTTGGGGCATGGTTGAGGCATCACATAAAAAACATTACTAGTGGTTTTAGCCATGCCAGATCCCAATACAGCCCGCTTTAGTGGTGCTAGAGGATTTCACAACCCTAACATGACTACAAAAGTCGTTTCTTTGCATAACTGTGGTCAGGATGGATCTATGATTATCACTATGGAGGTACGAAAGTATCTTTGGGGGTGCAAACCCCTATATTTTTAAATTATTTTAAATTTTCTAGTATAATATATGATATTTTTTAAATTTTTGAGAGTGCAATTGCCTCCATCCGCACCCCCCTAGATCCATCATTGACTCTGTGGTGTTGCATCACCTAGATCAATTTCTATGTTGAACACTAGGGTTATCACTTATATCTAGTCATTTATTGAATGCAAAACTTAAGCTTGGGCTAGTGCAATTCGATGAATACAGTAGGCTGTTAATTATCAGAGAATATTTGTCTCTCCTACTGATTCACCCTTATGTTGCGTTACATGAACTCTTCTATTTCCCCCAAATAACTATAGTCACTAGGTATGACAATGATAAGGGTGTGGTATATGTGTCCGACACTTGTACCTAGTTTAGATACTTGGATTCTCTCATTTTTTATTATGTTTGAATTAGATCACATTTGTTAATAAAAAAATACGGGTTAATTACATTTTACCTTCTTATAGTTTAGTCCAAAAACACTTAACCCCATCTAGTTTAGAAATTTATACATATGTCTCATTTGGGAACATGCTATTTTAATAACTTTTTGACTTTTTACAAAAAAACGTGCAGAAAAGTAGAGAGAGAGTGATGTGACAACTTATAATGATTTTTTGACTTTTTGATTAACATATAGTCCCCAAATGATACCATAATAGCCTTGTAGTATGGGGTAAAATGCAAAACTAACAGAATCTATTATATATAAGAGCACATGTTGCACATCCTTGGCTAAGATGCTTGATGACATTGTTAGGATAAAATTTGGGAGGAAAATTACAGTAATGCCCTTATTTGTATTCAATACAATCTTCTTTTACAATTCATGCCCATCTTACCGTGCAGAGTCCAATCTAACACCACCAACGAGATAATTGATGGGCAAATGCACGAGTAGCGGCCACCAACATCACTCTCTTTCTCTCTCTCTCTCTCTCTCTCTCTCTCTCTCTCTTTCAACAACCCCAGACTGAAAATAACACAAAAAACATGTATTTAGGCCCTGCTTGGGAACAGGCTAATTCACTAACTTTTTGGCTATTTGGCTAAAATATGAGCTAAAAAAAACTAGTATGTTTGGGATGACTTTTTAGCTTTTTACGAAAAGATGTGCAAAAAGTAGAGAGAAAAGATAATTTTTGACTTTTTGGTATGGGTTGTTAGTTTTTTGGCTAATTTAGTAACTTTTTGGCTTTTTGGCTAAAAATGAGGGTTCCCAAACAAGGCCTTATTGGTAGATTACTATTGGGTGAAAATGAGAGGGAGAGGGAGTTTGGATCCCTGTTAAAGGAAGTCACGGTTGATGGTTGGAGGTGTGGCAATGTAGAGAGAGAGAAAGCCATTGGGTTTGAGTTTTTGTTGGGTGCACCATGGGAGATGGTGGTGCTGTGGGTGTTCCTACAGAGTTGAGTTGACAATTAGAATGTTCAAACTTTGGTGGGTAAAAAACAAGTTTCCTGTAATAATTTCTAATATGACAAGTATTTAATTAAATTATTAGATATCAACCATACATACAGTATTGGCCACCATACATATATTGGAGCAGTCACATTTTCAAGACCTCCATACATTGTACTAGTTTATGTTACTAATTTCAATCCTATAAAGTCTGCATTTCCAGAACCAGAGCAGTTGCATTAGCCACCATATAAATTGGAGTAGTTGCTGGCTACTGCCATGGGAAGAGGAAGAAGAAGAAAAAGAAAAGGGAAGGAAAATGAGAGGTTGTCGCTGTTGGATTTGGAGGTGGCTGGTGGTGTCCGTGAGGTTGGGGAAGTGGGAAAGAGAAAGTGAAGAAGTAAAAGTAGTAAAGAAAAAGAGAAATCGCAAAGAGAGAGAGAGAGAGAGAGAGAGAGAGAGTTTGGTTCCAACGTATGATGGCTTAGAGAAGAAAATTAGAGAAAACATTAAAAGTAATATAGACATCTTGTAAAAATTATTAACAAAGTTAAACTTTGCATTTCGTTCCAAATTACAAGGGAGTTATGAGTATATTTCTAAACTATAAGGGGGTAAAGTGTTTTCGAGGTAAACCAGGTGGAAGTAAAATGTAATTAACTCAAAAATATTTATAGCTTTTCACATGGATGTGAGATAGAAATTTTATATATTTTTAAAATCTTATTTAATTTTAATTACATTTCTACATATTTTAAAGCAACTAATTACATGGACTTCCCTTGAGCTTCTGGCAAATATGCGGACCTCCCCTCCAGTTTTTGAAATGACATTTCCCTCTTTTTTCAGAGTTGTTAGGTAATAGCTGTCGACAGAAAACGAACTTTTACATTTTTACCATTATATAGATATTCGCTTATCTCTGTTATCAAACAATTCCAATCATAACTACGTTTTTTTTTCCAATCATAACTACATTTTTTAAAAACTTTGTAACCAAACAAACTTGTCCTCTACAAATGCTAACTCAATTCCTTTTCCATCAAACCCTAATCCAACCCCCTTACCCTCTTTTGGCTACGCTCTCCAATGTTGACACCACTAGTGTGAGCTTGCCGCCTCTGCCAGAGAGCTTCACCAGATAGTTGTGTGGTGTGGCTGCATCACTTCTCACAGCCACAATCCTTCACAAAATAGAGGGTTTACTACCATTGTCACTAAACCAAGCCACCAACCAAAAGATAGAGGAAACCTCCTCTTAGGTTGCAATGATGGATTGTTGTTGAATGGTGGTCACGATTGTGGTTGCTGGGGTTTCAGATTGAGGCAGTGGTGGCCGGATAGCGTTGCAGTTGCTGGCTATGGAAAAATGGGTGGCGGTGGAGTTATTAAGTACTCCATCATCTATGAAATCAAATAGTTCTGCTGCAAGTGGGTTTCTAATAGGTGAATTAGTGATGAACCATGGATTTTAATCGTCTAGACCTACTAATGTATATGTTGGCCATGGTGAACAACTTGTAATTTACTTTTGCTAGGTTTGTGTTGTTTGGTTAACTTTCTTAGGAAGCTCCATGAATGGTGTGGTCATGATGATTAAACTGGTTGATGAATGTTTATATATAAATAGATACAGAGATTTCATTTATACCTAGTAGTGGGTCATGTTAATATATATATATATAATACATATGTATGGTGTGGTTCCATTGGAGGTGGTGGTGAGTGGTACATGATGGGTGTGGCGATGGAGGGGGTTGTTTGGTGGTGGTGCCATGGGTTATTACGGGTGGTGGTGGGTTGGTGGTTATGGGTGGCGGAGAAAATAAACAAGGGAAAGAGAGGAGGAAGTGTAGGGGATGTTTGGTTGTGAAGATATGGATGTAGAGTGGTGTTTGGTTATAATGATAATAGATAGGATATGGAGTGTTTGGTTATTTCTTCAAGGGTAGTTTTGGTAAATATTAAAAAATGTTGATATCATGATTTTATGTTAATTGTTAAACGGTAAGATAACGGAGGGGAGGTTTGTGTTTATTGTTAGCTAAAGTAAAGGAGAGTAGTGTGATTTCAAAAACGAGAGGGGAAGTGTACCTTGGGGGAGTTTTGTTAGAAACTGTCATATGGCTCAAGGTGCATTGTGATTTGCTTCCCTAAATGTTGGTCATGTTTCTATTCATTTAGGAAAAATATCCTGTTAGAATGCTAAATAGGACCTGAAATGAATATGGTTGGTAGATATAGAAGGTGGTTTGGCTAGACATCCATAAGTTATTGTCCATATGTTATTCTTGAGATTTATATATTTATAACTTTCCATGAACATTATTCCTGTGGTTTATATGAATAATTCTTCTTGTTTATTTAATTTTTCTTGAAACTATGTGTGGAGAAAAGGGGATATAGATCCTTGCTTAATAATCACATGTTTGCACTCATTGATTTTCATGGTTTTCATGATTTTTTTATAAAGTTCAATTATTAATCTATTTAATTGTTGCTATTTTTTGATTGGATCTAATTCATGCCAATCTTTGGGATTGATCCGATCTTTATTTTGTTTTTTCTTTCTTTTCTCTTGGAATCATGAATTAAATTTAGGAGTTTGGTGGAATTTGAGTGGTGAAACTGAAGGATTTAGTAAATTAGGTGTGGTCGGACATTTAATTTAATTTTTTTTAGGGCATAAATCCTGGTGAAGTGGCAGTGAATCCTCAAAGTATTTCCAGCTACATGGGTTTTTAGTTTTTGTTTTTCCCTCCCTAGAGGATGGGAAAGCACGAAAGGTTGTCTTGCTTATCTTGTACCTTGCTTACCTTGTAAAAAGATTGCAAAATGGTTTAGATTGTGAAGCTAAGGTTTCATAGATTTATAGATGTATAGTTATGAGATAAGCTGGGGGACAATTAGGTCCACCTTGAGTTGCGAAACAATTATGAAGACTTTAGCTATCTAGCTGAGGTGTAGCTGATCATTATTTAATTAAATTAAATGTAGTGAAGTAGAAGAGAGGTGATGGTGGAGGGTTGGGATGGGGAAGTGAGGAAGGCATTGTGAGATGGCTCTACCTGCATGAAAGGAAAATGTTCCCTGAAGCCCAAATTGTTTGTCCGGTATGGAAAACAAGAACTTAATAATAATAATATATTTTTGTTTCGAAATTTTCTAAATTTTTCCTGTAATGAAAAGATCTCATTAAGTACTTTTAATTTGGGATAAGATTTGATTTTTTAAACAAAAAAATGCATGATTTTTAAGTTACTAGTTTTCGTGGCGGACAAACAATTTGGGATGGAGGGTAGTATTTGTCTTTTTAACTATTCTTAATTTTGGCTTGGACAATATTTGAACATATAATATTGTAGGTACTTGTATCAAGCCCAATACGTGGCAAGCCCTACGAATGCCACATCACCAAAGCCCCACCCGTGCAGACCGCTAAGGCATCATGCAAAACTAAGACTATATGCTTCGCCTAAGTGGGAGCATATACACAAGCCCAAACATAAAGAGCCCTGCAACTGGTAGCACCATGGCCCCTACAGGTCCATGGTCTTTCATATCTCGCTCCAAGTCCAACAACGACATAATCAGGCTCTCGGCCTACTTGCATACATTGGACTTGATAAGAGCAAGCTTTTGGCCCTCCTACACATTGAGATAGGCCCCTGGCCAATTCTCCTACTTAGTTGTCTGGGTTGGAAGCAGGATGCAGACATCATTGCTCGGGGTCATCAAAGGGTATTGGATTGGCAGCTGAGGTCATGGGACCGTCATGATGGTTGTCTTCTTGCTAAGACAACTCCATCTTGACCAAGTTTGGAGAAGAGGCAACAGCGACCTCATGCTCACACCACCTAATGCATACATGACACGTTGCTCTCTTGCCTGCGATTACACGTTGCTCCCCCGCCTACCATCAAACCACAAATAGCAGGTAGGGCTTATATTACTTCTAGCAAAGTTGGAGAGAATGAGCCACCTATCCAACAGGTTGCTTGGGCTCCAATACTCTAGGAGCTTATATAACGTACTCCCTCCGTCCCAAAATAATGGTCCTTTTTGGATAATTCAACTTTTTTTGGTAGTACAATTATTGCACTTTAAAAAAAAATTGATTTTCCAAAATTACCCTTTGATAGTATATTTTTTGAGGAATATCAATGTCATAATTGTACTTTTATGTTAATGAATTTAAAAGAAGGGCAAAATGAAAATTTTATATTATTTTTGTACTTAATTTTTGAAAATAGACTAATATTTTGGGACAATAAAAAATAGAATAAGGGACTAATATTTTGGGACGGAGGGAGTATCATATATGCAGCAGACAAACTCACTTCACCACAACACAAGTCCGTAACACATATGCACAACACACAAGTCTTACACTACACTCATACTCACACTATGCACTGGTGTTCAAGGTCCATCACTGCCAACCTTTCCCTCTCCAAGCTTGCCTTGGCCTCCTTCTCTTCACCTCCAGTGATCTCAAGCCATTGAAGTGCCCGCCATCTTCCCAGAGGTCAATGACCGACTATCTAGATTGTGGCATTGTTTTCATTTGAGTATTAATTGATTAGTACATTGATTTTACGGAATCCTGTTACATTCTGAAGTTTTGATGGCTCATAGTGTTGATGGAAATGTGATACGATTGTTAGAAAGTGCTAAATAGATGGAACATGGACATGAATTCAGTAGCTGTATAAACTGTCTAGTTGGTGAGCATGATTTCCATGATCAGGATGTTATTGTGTAACAGCTATTCAAGTACTTTTTGTAAATCTTTATGCATATACATATGCATGAATGTAGTCTATTTCTTTCTAATCTAATACACATGTACATACATATATATGTAAATGTGCATATATTTTAACATGACATAACATTCTATTTCTTTCTAATCTAATACACAAGTTTGTAGTTTCAAAAAAATCGTGGTATGAGTTTGACATTCCATTGAGTTGCTTCAGTCTTTAGTAATCACCATGTTGGTTGATGCAAACCATTGTGCTGCTTGGTACATAGTTGCCTTAATATATTGACCTCAAAATCACATTGGCTTTGCTTAACTACCGTGTTTCCTGACAAATATTAGTTGGCTTCTTGTGGTTATGCCTTAATTAACATTGTCCTAAATACAATAAAACTGCAAATCCAAGGAAAGGCTGCAATACCTCTCCTTAAGACCACTCTAAAAATAAGCCTACAGGCCTGATGTCGAATGGTATTAAAGACATAAGCGAAGCCTTCTCTAACACCAATTGGTTTGGGGACAAATGGTGGAACTTGGCCTGACAAGTAGTATCAGAGTTGAGTTGTTATAGGTTCTAGTTGCAGGAGTGTCATTGTGAGGGAAGGATTGTTGGGTATACAGTGCTGCTCTTTATGACTGCTCTAAAAATAAGCATGCAGACACGATGTCGAATGTTATAAAAGACATAAGCGAAGCCTTACCTAACACCTATTGGTTATAAGAGAGATTGTGGAAGTTGGTCCGACACATTGGGGGAGGGGACCTGGAACTGAGCCTTCTCTTTTTTGGGCTTAGTCTGTGAAACAATCTGAGACTTTGACTTGTAATGCTATCAATGTATGGTTAATGCTGTGGTGGGATCTTATGTTATTATGTTGCCTTTGTACCTAGCTAGTTTTTTGAGATTGCAAATTTTAATGTTGCCCAGATAGATGCCTCAGCACAATGTTTCCTAAAGTGATAGATTAATTGCATCAGTATGTGTGCATGGCCATTCCAGCGTGGTGAATGGTTGTCTTTCTACATGGTAATTGATTGAGGATTTTTCATTTCTCCCATTTCCTGTCATAAAATACTACCATGTATGATGTTGCCATCTCTAGTGCTAAATGGGTAGTGATTCTTTGTTTTTGTTTTTGTTTTTTTTTTTTAAAAAAAAAAAAAAAAAATCTTCTGATGTGTGTTGTGCTATTTTGGCATTATTGGTTTGCCGTGATTTTGGTTTTTTTTAACTTTTATTTTAAAGCTCTTTGCTTGTTATATGGTGAATCATGATTAATTTGTTTAATTTCTCGGTTCTAAATCTGTCATAACAAAGCACAAGTGTAAATCATGTTCAAATTATGAAAGGCAAGGAAAAGTCTGAGACACTTGAAAACTCAATCAACTTATGAAGTACTTACACTTCAAAATAGATGTGTTTGTGTCAATGTATGAGGCACCAACATGCTAGGGATACATCTATGTGTTGGACACGTCACGTGGAATGAATTATTTGTTTTTTTTGCTAGACACTTTATAGATATGTGTGTCCTGTGTTTAAACATGCCTCAAATCATATTTGTGATATTTTTTATATGATTTAGAAAGATGAATTAAGATCAAACTAAAATATATAAAAACAAAGAGAGGAAACTGAGAGAGAAAAAATACACCTATATACATTAATGCCTTTTATATCAGTGTCTCCTAAATTTATATTTATATACATAGCAATAGAAATTAAAAAAAAAAAAGGATTTTTTTTGCTGTATTTCTGTCTTGTCTTGTCAGTGTCTTAGTTTTTTACAAAATTCCCGTCTCTGCCTCTGCGCTTCTTAGCATTCAACCTCATGCACATAAATGACTAGGGAAGCAATCCTATTAAAATGGAAGAATATATGTTCCCTTTTGTAAATATAATGTTGCGTTTTGATTTATGTAGCTCTTATGTCCTCTCTCTCTCTCTCTCTCTCTCTCTCTCTTACACACACGCACGCGCGCACACACAAGCACTCACATTTTGTGGTTTTCTTCATAATGTGTAACCTGAATCTTTCTAGTGGTCCAGGAATTGATGTTCATCAAGTTGTGGCATCATGGTGTATCTTCCATGCTTGCTTTCAAGCCAAGCATGTACTCATTTTGATGGTCCACTATAAGTTGTATAAATTGGTACATTTGTGGACTGCATAGCGTTGTGACTTATGGTGGGGTATCCACAATGCTTTTGCTTTTGTTGTTGTCTTTCTGAACCATGTTTTAAAGTTCTCATTCCTTATCTTTAAAATTATTCTTATTGTTTTAGGAGGAACAACAGCCTCAAATGCCACTCCATGAACTCTCACTTTCATCTTTGCCATCGTTTTTTTTATTCACCCTCGTTGATTGGAGGGAGAGAGAGGGAAATTTTCCTGTGTCATTATTGCTTTGAACGATTTGTGGATGAATATAATTCTTAAATATTGGATTCATTGAGGCTGGTTTAGGATGTTCTGGGTATGGAGTGGTCATTTTATGATTATTTTTTGGGATAAACATGGAGTTTTTATCATTCATATGACAAGCTAAAAATTCGACCTCAAGGATCTCTTGCTTAAGGATGGCAATATGAACCTGGCTCGACGGCGACCTAGACCGCCCCGCCCTGCCCCGATAAATAGGATTTTTCCTGAAAATTATTTCCCATGGGGTCGGGATTGGTATTGAAAAATACATCCCCAACAATTTTCGGGCAGGGGACGGTGATAAGTTCCCCTAGCCCCGCCCCGAAATTTCCCTGAACCATCCCCGCCTATATACGTATGTATTTAGTTGTATTATATATCTCTCTGTCACTCTATCACTCTCACTTTCTTGTTCTTCTCTCTCTCAACTCTTTTACTCTCTCAACTCTCTCTCTCTCGTTCTTCTCTCTCTCACTCTCACAGTCATTGACACGGTGACACCACCACTCTACACACACACACACACACACACACACACTCTCTCTCTCTCTCTCACCTCGTTTGCTCTCTCAACTCTTCTCTTTAGCTGCTGATCGCACACCAGTCACCGACACCACCACCACCTCTAGTCCAGACTCTAATCTACAGATGACAACATCGACTCAGATGGACAAAAACCTCGGATCTTATTTTTTCCATCGCCGATCTCAAGTCTCTCCATTGCCGATCTCATTTTCTCAGTCCATAGTTCCAGATCTATTGTTTAAATCTGTTCTGTTGATGATGATGATAGACAAATCTATTGATGATGATGTTGATGATGTTGGGGAATTTTCAAGATCAGGGAAACCTGATCATGTTAAGGAGCGAGGGCGGAGACGGGGAAATTTTTACCATCGGCGATCGAGGACTGGGAGTGTGATCCCCGACCTCACCCTGGTCCATTGCCATCCCTACTCCTGCTTTATATCTTTCAATAAACTTCTAATTAGAGTGTCCACTATTGAAATTTTAGATTCAATACATTTGTTCTTGTTTGAAAGTTATTGTCTACCATTTAGCCTTGTTTGATATAGTTATTGGAACTGCTTGTTAGTTTTTGTTTTTATATAAAGAATGCGTGGAAATGGGGTCACTGTTGTGCCTAGTGATGTGCTAAAGGCATTGCAGTGACTGTTATGCCTTAATTTGAGGTGTATTTTTATTTTTATGATCTGAACCGTTCATTTTGTAGGGTTTGTTGAATACTTTATGCCTACCAAAAATCATATTAATCGGATATCAATAACTATATAATCGATAACCAAAAAAAATAAACAATAAATTTTTCTTTTGAGAAATAACATAAAAAAATATGCAATTTGATCATATAGTTATTGATATTCGATTAATATAATTTTTGATAAGCATGAAGTACTCAACAAACCCTACAAAATGAACAGTTCAGATCATAAAAATAAATCCATAATACACCTCAAATTGAGGCACAACAGTTACTGTTGTGTCTTTAGCACAGCAATGACCCCATCTCCAAAATGCATTCAGTGCAACTTTTAGTTATTACTTTTAAAGTGGGGAAAAAAAATTGCATCAAAGAAACCTTGGGGGCTATTTGATTCAATTTATTTGAATTGCTTGTAGTTTTTTTATTCTAGAAGTTTATAAATTATTATACAAAAAATGTTAAATAAACTGAAAAAGTTGATTTTTGAAAGTTGAGTAAGAAATATTTTTGTCTTCTATTTTTGGATTATTAATTTTTAACTTATAATAAGTTGTATCAAACAGTACCTTAATTTTTTCATTTCTTCTCTTTTTGCTCTTTTTTGAGTGGGCAATTCTTAAGTGTGCTAGTGCATATCATATGCACTTACGTAAGTTTTTACAAATACACGTAACTTACCTCACAAAATCGCGTAAATTTTTATAAACATACGTAAGTCAACCTATAAAAATTTTAAAAATCACAACTTACGTATATTTATAAGTACTCACGTGATTTTGTGAAGTAATTTATGTATATTTGTAAGAATTTACGTAATATGATATATATTTTGCACACCTAAACACTTTCCTTCTCGGATTGAATTGACCATTATTTTTCTCACTTAAAAAATTAAATTAAGAATTTGCCTGATAGGTTGTTTTCACAATTTTGTTGTCCAGTGGCAATTCGTAGCTCAAATTCTTTGGCTCGAAAATGGCCCGACTTTTACATGCACCCATATATCTTTGTACACCTCAATTTATTCATTTCAGTTTTTACCATACATTTCATTTTAAATAAAAAAGAAAAAGAAAAGAACAGAATAGAGAGAGGAGACCCACAAGGTTGGTGCTGGCTCCGACGAGTTTCTGTGCTGCTTCCGACAAGGCTGGTGTTGTCGCCGACGAGGCTGGTGCTGCTTCTATGTGTGCCGACGGTGCTTCCGCTGCTGCTCTGTGTGCCGACAGAGGAGAACGAACCACAACAGGAGATGAACGACGGACTGAGACAGCGAACAACGGACGACGATTTACAGGTTTGAACAACTCGTGACCTACCTCTGTTCTGGATGATAATTTTTTTATAAAAAAAATTTTAAAAAAAATGCTTTGATATGCAATTACTAAAACAGAGGTACTAATGTCTTCTAAATTAGCATAGTGCATAACAAGCAAATTGCCAGAGACAAAGGGTTCAATCAATAAATTTACAAGTATCAGTTTCTCAAGTCACAGAAATAATACTTCATCACCAAAGAATAGAACTAAACCAATTATGTAACTTGTTTTTTTTGTCCAAAATTGAAGCATGATTACTGTACGGGGGCGAAATATCTTTAGCTCTTCGTACGCCTTGAACGTCAAGCTTCCGGTAACGGCGTCTGTCTCTGCAACACAAAAGGGTGAGCTGCCCGACGGTGGTGTGCCGGAAAGACCCTCCGACGATCAAGTCAGATCTCAGGAAGAAGACAATGAGGAGAGTATTTGTGAGAGTGAGTTCGCATACCTCAAGGTCATCTTGCGACACTTCCTCTCTTGTCCTTCCTCAGGTGGCGTGGCGCGCCACTCACCACCTCACGTGTGTAAAGGTTTTGTCCTTTCACCAGTACACACCGAATCGTTTAACCAGATTGAGGCGTTCGTGGAGCAGATGTCCTCTCCTTCACACCATTGGCCCAGGTGGCACCCTTAACCGGGGTACCATGACCGGCCTAAAACTTGGGAACAGGCGAGAGCTTAACCACCTACGCCGAGCTATCCTTGATTGGTTCCTCGTGATAGACCGGCATCTTGAGGCACGCCTCCAACCGTTTTATTGCCAATCTCGGTCACAGGCTGGACGGCCGGAGGCCTGCCGGCCTGGCCGCGTCCTCCGCTCCACCCGGACAATCCTTCAGCTCGGTCGCAACCACCACTGCGAACCTCGCCCTACACGAGCGACCTCCAGTCCGGCCCTCAGGAGGTTACCGGTTGACCCCGTCGCCCGCGCAAGCCAAACCGCTCGGCCGTTTCTACCGCCCAATCCGCTCGGCGCCGTGCAATCCGTAACGCCGGACGTCACTTTTGCTCGGCCGTACTACCTGATGGAAATCTTCCCTCTCAATTGCCCCTTAAACCCATCCGAGCTATCGTGATTGGGTTTACCGACGTGTCCGAGATATGATCGAGCTGCACCCTCGCCAAGCCGAGCTAGAATAGGGCGACGCTTGCCACCGTGCAATGGTTGAATCGGGAACACTTCCGCCGCCGAGCAATCTCGATTGGCCGGCGATTACCACCGCTGTCCCATCAAAGGTCGTACAACCGTACTGACAGCCGCGTTGCCAGTGCCACGTGTCACCAGGCCATTGGGTCGTGCAGCCAGCCGTCTGGCACGCGCAGAATTCAAACGGCGCAGTGCTTGGTTTCCACTCTTTAAACCCTATTCGAAGGGTTTTATCCCTTCACTTTTCTATCTTCCATCTTCGACTCCAAACCCTAGCCTCCAACGCTCTTGCACCCTTTCTGTCTTTGCTGTCTTCGAGCTCCAATCACCGTTGCAGTCAAGTTCTCCAAGGCCCACCCTCGTTTTCTGGTAAGCTTTTCCCCACCATTGCATTTTCAGTTTCTATTTTCAAGTTCTTCAAGCGTGTTTTTCACTTTTGTCCCACTATTCTTCACGTTCTTTTTTGTTTGGGACCATTGGGATTGTTTTTCCTTGCCTAGGTCTTGCACACCCTAGGAAAATGGAAACGGTAGAGAAGAGGGGGCCTTCGTGCCCCTGCCTTTCCTTAGGTAGAACGAACGAACCAAGAACTAGGAAGAACTGGATGAATGAGATGAATACTGGGTTAGACCGAGCAAAAGACTCATTTAGATCCGATTGAAGGATTTACACCGAGCAAAAACTGTTTGTGGCTTCGTATGAGTCACAACCGAGCTATATACACCTTAGATCGGCAGATAGGTTTAACCGGGCTAAAGGCCTGAAATCATAAGCCAATACCTTGATCCGGCTTGACCGAGCTAAAACCTCCATTAGAACCGAACCGATCAAAAACTCCTAGATCGAGTAAAAACCAACACCAAAAAAGGAGAAGAATCAGCCATCCTGATGGGCCGAGGTAGGTGGAAGGCCGGCCAAACACCTAGAACCTTTCAGAGCTATTTCCAATAGTGGCCGCGCAATATATGCCGTGCTAACCCTTGGGCTTATTTTTCAATATGCAGAACAAGTAGGACCGTCCAGTCCAGCATTATTGTTGGTGGAGCTCAAAGTCCGAGCAGCCACTACACATTTTTGACCGAGATACCATATAGCAAATAAGACCGAAATATAATAGATGGGGAAATACCGCTATAAGGTTAGTTCGCCCGGTGCCATGGCGGAATTTAGAGAGGAGTACAACATCCCTGACGACGTGATCTTAGAGCTCGCTAAGAAGGGAGATACGCCATGGGGGGACTTAGACCGGTGCCCCTTCACGGTCGTATCAATTGTTAAAGGAGGGCTGCGCTTCCCCGTGCAACCTTTGATCTGCGAGTTTTTGAGGTAGACAAAGCTTTGCCCGAGCCAAGTCTCCAACAACACTTACAAGATAATAAACGGGGTTGCCGAACTGAACCGGAGGCTCGGTCTTAACCTCGGCCTTGCTGAGATTTTTCACCAATACAGTCTAAGTAGAAATAAGAGCGGGCTTTGCTGGTACCTAAAAGTCAAAAAGGGCCGAGCAAAGCTTGTCGAAGGCAACCCGGACAAAGAGACAAACGATGATGACTTCCTGTGGGTGTCCTGGTATTTAAGACCTAGAGGCACCCATACCGGGCTGGCGTATTAGGAAAAACAAGGGTAGTGTTGGTAAGGAGCCCGGCCGACCGTATTATTTCTTCACTGCATTTCTTTATTGCTATTTTGCACCGGTCTGACACTTGTCTTTTTTCTGCAGATAAGAACCTTGCAGCGGGCTATCAGTACACCAACTAGGAGGCCATCCGAGCTCTACTTCAACACCCAGCCGAGGAGAAAGAAGCATCGGTGCTGCTCGGTTTCGAACAAACATACCATTACCAAGCACCGCGCAAAAGCAAAGTCACTGACTTTCTGCGTGCGCCATCCCCAGAACCCGATCCAACTCTGCCACCGATCAGACTAATTCCAACAACCGCCGAGCAAGAAATGGCAAAGATAAGGGCGATCAAGGCCATGATTACTGGAGATGAAGGGGAATCCCAGCCTCCAGAGGCAACCGGGAGAACATCCTCTACCCCCGCCGGGCAAACAGAAGTCGTACTGGCTCTTGCTAGCGAACAACAAGCTGGTCGGCCCAAAAAAAGGGCGAAGAAGGACAAAGCCGGCCAGAGCCTCGTGGACGAAGATTCCACCGAGCTGGCTTCCAACGAGCTCGGCGACCAGGCCGAACGACAACTCGCCCGCAAATCCAAGGGCAAGGCCTCGGCCACCCCCCCGGTCTGGGCGCCCGAGATTCACTACAAAGGCCGACCAGTTTCGCCTGATGACTCGGTCTACGCTGATAAGGACTATACCCTTGGTTTCAACATGACCAAGGGGCTAATCCTTCCAGCCGACATGAAGCATCATGACGAGCTGTCGGACCTCAAGGTCCTCCGCTCGGCTGCAAAGTCAATTGTGTTGGTAAGTTCAACATTTTTTTCTTCAACTGTGTGCTCGGTTTTTGGCTCGGCTTCGGGATGCTAATGATCTGTTATGTGTTTGCAGGCCACACAAAAGAACTATCTCGCGCACGAGCGGATGGTTACTGTTCGGCAGAGCCTCCGAGACGCCATCACCGAAAACAAAGTGCTAAGGGCCGAGATAGACATGCTCAAGGCCGAGCAAGTGGTTGTCAAGGATGGCGACGAATCAAGGCCAAGCTCGACCGAGCAGACGAGGATAAAAAGAAGCACGAGAAGAAGCAAGGCGCTGCACTGCCGAGCTCGCGAAGCTGCGATGCTCATCAAAGCCGGTAGAAGGAAAAGGCCGTGGAAGATGCGGAAGACCGGGTTACGCCTGGGGAGAAAACGATGAGCGTCAAGTCCGCAACTAAGGACATCTTTTTTCAGCTTGGCCGAAAGCCACCGAGAGAAAGTTGGCCTTGGTCGTGATTCCGACATGTTCCTTCATCCCCGCCAAGATATCCCGGACTACATGCAGGCCTATGCCAACGCCACCCAAAACCGACTCATTGCAGAGGCGAGGAAGGAGGCTGAGGAAGAAGCCGCCGCCCAGAAAGAGACTGAGCAGATTGTCACCGAGAACCCGACCGAGCAGACTCCATCCGACGCATCCCCCAATGCCGAAGATGAAATGATTGATCGAGAGGTTGTCGCAGTGGATGGCACTGACGCCGAAGCCGAGGAGAACCCGCCCGAGCAATCGCCCTTAAACGCCGGGGTGGCCGTTGGAGAAACCGAACAACGTCTTGATCTTGACTGAGGATTTCCCTTTACATTTGCTCGCCTTGTTTTTGTTTTCTTCTTTTCCTTTCTTCGTTTTGCAATGTAACCGGGCAATGCCCCTCATTTGTACTGGATTTCTTCTATTAATGAAATGTCAACTTTTTGCTCGTACATCTGTTGTTTCTGTTCAGCTCGTGTAATTTTGAATTTCTTACTCGTACTTTAATTAACTGGCAGGTCGGCGAGACCGCACAAATAGTCAGCCTAACCTTGCAATTCCTTGATTTCCTAATAAAATGATATTTTGTACTCGGCCGAGCAAAAATCCGCTTGGCCTTGTTCGGTTGACAACACCTATTCGGCCGAGCAAAAACTGCCTGCCTGTTTAAATTTAATATGCCAATATTTCTTTTTGGCCGAGCAAATTCAGCTCGGCCTTATAATTGCTGGGCAAGACACCAGCATTGCCAATTCCGCCGAGCAAAATCAGCTCGTTTCTCATATTGGACAATTCACCAATATGCTAGATGGGCCGAAAGAAACCAAATTTCGACTCATACATTGGGCAAAACACCAATGTTTTAGTTAGGTTGGTCATGCCGCCAACATTCCCACTGGGCGAGCAAAACTAGCTCAAATTTCTTATGCTCATTGTTCCATACGCTGTGTTTGTATGCGCTCCCATTCCGAGGAAAACAGCCCGGTCAACTTCAGGTCGGCTCTTGCCCCTGGCATACATAGTTGCCTTTTGTGTTTTATGATATCATTGGACAAACGTAATACAAAACAAGAAGAGACTAATTTTCATTACAAAAACATTGACATCTCTTACATCACATTCCAAAGGGTTAGAGGTCTAAAAAAGCTAAGGAACATAAACAAATTACATTTCAAAAGTAAAAGACCTTAAGGTTTGCTGCATTCTATGGTCTGGGGACAGCCTTGCCATCTAAGTCTTCCAGATGGTATGCCCCCTTGCCAGCAAGTCCAACCACCTTGTATGGTCCTTCCCAATTCGCGCCGAGCTTGCCTTCGCCAGGGGTTACTGTGTTGCCAAGCACCTTCCTGAGGACCCAATCCCCAATCTTGAATAGCCTAGGGTGCACTGCCTTGTTGTATTTTTTAGAGAGCTCTTGCTGATAGGCCGCTATATGGATCAATGCGCGCTCTCGCCTTTCCTCAGCGAGGTCCAGCTCTAGTGCCACGGCTTCATTGTTCGTGTCCGGTGAAACTTTCTCGAGCGGATGGTTGGCATGCCAATTTCTAGTGGGATGATGGCCTCCATACCATAGGCCAAAAGCGGTGTTTCCCGACGACCGTCTTGGTGTAGTGCGGTATGCCCATAGCACATTAGGAAGCTCTTCAACCCACTTTCCCTTTGCCTTCTCAAGCCGCTTCTTCAACCCGTCCAGGATGGTCTTGTTTGAGGCTTCTACTTGACCATTCGATTGAGGATAAGCCGGGGTTGAATTGTAGAACTCAATCTTCAACTCTTCGCAAAATCCGCGAAAGAGTTTGCCATCGAATTGAGTACCATTATCTGAGATGAGCGCCCTGGGTATACCGAAGCGAGTGATCACATTTTGCCAAACAAATTTCTTAACGTCCTTCTCCTTAATGGTTGCCAGTGGCTCGGCCTCCACCCACTTGGTGAAGTAATCAGTGGCGGCGATGAAGGACTTGCGATTGCCCGGTGCGACTGGGAGTGGTCCAACAATATCTAATCCCCAAAGTGCGAACGGCCAAGGACTTGTGAGTGAGAGCAACTCCCTTCTTTGGGCCGGTGGATCTGGTGAGCAAATTTTGACATTTTTACATCGGAACGATTTTTTGCGTCGACTGCATGCATGGCCACCAAAACCTGCGAGATTGCTCGGTAGGCTAAAGATCTACCCTATGGTCAGCCGCAGATGCCTTCATGGATCTCATACAGAAAGCTTCCACCTTAGAGGGTGGACACACTTCAAATCTGACCCGTAAAGGATTTCTTGTACAAGGCTCCTGAAGGTGAGAGCCAAAACCACTCGACTTTGCGGGATCTTGTGGGCGCTTCTTTTCTTCTGGTAGAATTCGATCTTTCAAAAAGGCGACGATGGGGTCCATCCAGGAAGGTCCCAAGTCGGTGCAGAGTACCTCGGTTGCTTCTGGTTCCTCAATGCTTGGCCGGGGTAAAAATTCAATCATCAAGGGGTTGGGAAAGGTTGTCTGAGTGGAAGCGAGACCGGCCAATTCATCGGCTGTGCTGTTTCCTTCGCGGTTGATCTGCTCAACTCTGATGGCATCGAACTTCTTGACTTCCGCCGCATCAAATACCGACATTTGGCCATTCTTTCATCTTTGGCCTCATACTCCCCTGAGACTTGATTGACCACCAGCTTTGAGTCACTGAACACCATAAGGGCTGTGACCTTCATTCTCAGAGCGCTCCTTAGACCGGCGAGGAGGGCTTCATACTCCGCCTCGTTATTGGATGCTGGGAAGCCGAGCGTAATTGCTTGCTCAATAATCAACCCATCTGGTGAAGTTAGCACAATTCCCAGCCCAGCCCCATGCCTATTGGATGCCCCATCGATGAACAACTTCCACATCTCGCCAAGAAACAGCTTCCAGCAATTAGACGGATTCTGGGAGCTTCTCAATTCCAAGCCTCTGGAAGGCTCAATCTGGTCTCCTTGCATGTCTTTGCTGGGTCCTTCTTTCGACGAGTCGTCGGCCCTTGCTATTTCGGTCAAATTTTGCTCTTCTTCCGCTCGCGAGCCATCACATACCTCTGTTGCCAGAACCCCGGGTTGTGCTAAATCCGCATCAATGAAATCAACCGGACAGACAGGATGCGTTCCTGGGGCAAATTCCGCCACAAAGTCTGCAAGGGCTTGAGCTTTGATTGCGGTGCGCGGTCGGAACTTAATGTCGTATTGGCCTAATTCCACGGCCCATTTCAGAATTCTCCCAGTAAAGTTCGCTTTTTCGAAGAGCACCTTGAGTGGGAACTCGGTTAACACCACTATTGTATAGGCATGAAAGTAGTGCGCCAGCTTTCTTGACGCCATCATGAGAGCCAACGCCAATTTTTCCAAGGGGAGATATCTCGTTTCAGCCGGGAGCAGAGTCTTGTTCACATAGAAAATGGGCAAGTGCTGAATGCCTTCAGCGCGGACTAAAACAGCGCTTACCGCATGTAGAGAGACCGCCAGGTAGAGACACAACTCTTCGCCCGGTCGAGGCGTGACCAAAATAGGTGCTGAAGAGAGATACGCTTTCAAGTCCTCCAGAGCACAGTCGCACTCTTCATCCCAAAAGAACTTGGACTTCAGAGTTTTGAAAAAGCTCAGAACGATCCGAGGACCTGATAACTGTTTCATGGTTGCCATCCCGGCAAGATGTTGCACGTCCTTCGTGGAGTTAGGGCGTTCCAATTCTCGTATCGCCTTGATTGGCGATGGGTCGGCCTCAATTCCTCGGTTTGTGACCAAAAAACTTAGGAATTTCCCAGTGCCAACTCCAAAGGCGCACTTAGAGGCGTTCAGGCGAAGCTTGCGACGCTTGAGTATGGCAAACATTTCTGCTAGGTCAGCGAGGTGCTGGGACTTCTCCTTACTCTTCACCACCATATCGTCGATATAGGCTTCCATAGTTCGGCCCAAGACAGAAGCGAACATCTTTGTCACCATCTGCTGAAAGGTTGCCCCGGCGTTCTTCAGTCCGAACGGCATGACCTTGTAACAATATAAGCCTCTGGGGGTGGTGAAGGATGTGATCTCCCTGTCCGGTTCGTACATGGCTATCTGATGATAACCGCGATATGCATCTAAGAAGCTAAACCTCTGATGGCCAGCGGTTAAGTCCACCAGCTGGTCAATTCGTGGGAGAGGAAAGCTATCCTTTGGGCATGCGCGGTTGACAGTCTTATAATCCACGCAGACTCACCATTTGCCATTCTTCTTAGGAACTACCACCGTGTTAGATATCCACCGCGGGTATTGCACCTCTTCTTTGGCCCCGGCTTCCAACAGATTCTTCACTTCTTCTGCCACGACTTCAGCATGGTGCAAGGCTGAACGGCGTGTCCTTTGTATGACTGGCCGCGCACTGGGGAAGACATTCAACTGGTGGCAGATGAAGTTTGGGTCGACGCCAGGCATATCGTAAGGCGTCCATGCGAAAGCCTCCAAGTGAGAAACCAAGAAGTTGACATAATCCGATCGTTCAGCGCTGGACAACGATGATCCTAGGAGAAAGAACTTAGCCGGGTCGTCTTCGTCAATGCGCACTTCCATCAAATCTTCCACTGACTTTTCCTCGGCCCTTCTGCCCACGTCTTCAAGGACTTCCTTTCCCTCAGGCCCCTCGATCATCTGAACAAACCCTTTGGCCGCCTACGCCATTTACCGCAACGGCAATCGTTTGGCCATCACCGTCTCCCCAGACTTCTCTATTTGTTGCGCCGGAAAGCGCATGACTTGATGGAAGGTTGAAGCAACCGCTTGCATGGCATGCAGCCAACCTCTGCCCAGAATCAAATTGTAAGTCGATGGAACTTTGAGCACCCAGAACTCTACTTGTTTCACAACCGACCCCGCCTTGACCGGCAAGATAATCTTTCCAATTGGCCATTCTGGTTGCGAGTTGAAGCCGACTAGAGGAGATATTGCAGGAGCCAAATCCTTGTCCTCCAACTTCATTTGTTTGAACGCGTCATAGTACATTATCTCGACCGAACTCCCCTGGTCGATCAATATTCTCTTGATATCGAAATCCTTGACGCGAAGGGTCACCACCAAAGCGTCATTGTGCGGCATCTACACCCTTTCCAGGTCTTTGGTAGAGAACGAAAGGACGTCTTTCTCCTCGCTTTTTCCTCTCTTTACCGCGGGTTGGACCGAGAGCACTTCCCTCATGTGCTCGGCCGTCTTGATCATCCCTCTCAGCTCGCAGACCCTTGATGGTTCAATGATGCCGTGGATAACGTTGATCACACCCTGTGGGGGTGCCTCTAGGGCGGCCATTCCGTTTGGCTCTGTCTGTCCAATCGGCGCGGCCTTGACTCCCCCATCAATATACTGGTCGAGATGCCCTGCCGCCACCAACTCTTCCAAATGCTGTTTGAGCGGCAAGCAATCCTCTGTCTGGTGCCCCCGTTCTTCATGAAAGGTGCAGCGATACTTTGGATTGAAGCCCCACTGCGCGCTCCCCAGCTTGGCCAGCCAACGGACAAAAGGCTCCCCGCGAATCTCGCTCAAAATGCGGTAGATGGGAATTTTGAAGACCGTGGTAATCCCTATCCGTGCCTTCAATTTTCTCTTGGCATCCTCTGCTGCGTTGCGGGGTGCATCAGCCCGGTCATTTCTGCGGCCTCTATTTTTGTCATTTTGGCCAGTCCCTTGACGCTGATCTTTTGGTCGGTCACTAGGGCGGTTTTCCTCCTGCCCGACCGAGTGAACTTTCCCTGCTACCCGTCTGTCCACCCCGACCGGATTATCCTTCTCGGTCATAGAGGCGGCATCTTCTTCCACACGAATGTGTTCGTTGATCCGCTGCATCAAAGATTCCATGGTGGTCGGCTGATGCATCGTGAGTGAATCTCGCAGCCTATGTCCGACTGGGAGACCCCTCTTGTATTGAGTGATCGCCAAATTGGTAGGGCAGTCGAGAATTTCGTTGTATGTTTCCCAGTACTTCGCATTGTATGCCTTCAGTGAACTTCCAGACTCTATCTTGACGCCCAGAAGATGGTCTACCTCCTTCGGCGTTCGAGTGTTGGTTTTGAATCTGGTGACTAAGGCTTCCGCTAGTTGTTGCCACCCCTCGATACTCCCCTCCGAGAGTCTTTCTAACCACTTCAAGCCCAGCTCTCCCAAGCTTGCTGGGAATATGAGGCACATCAAGGCATCGTTCCGACGGTGGCCAGCCATTACTTGCCGGTAATGGCTCACATGCATGTACGGATCCGTCTTGCCGTCGTACAAAGTAAATTTTGGCTGGTGGAATCCGGCGGGGAGTGGGGTGCCCTCAATCTCCGGGGACAACGGCGTGGATGTAAGCCTTGCCAGCTCTTTGTCCACCAGTGCTGGGGCCATGTTTCTGGGCGCCGGCATCACCACTTCTTCACTGCAACGTACTGGGGCACTCAGTCTCTGGAGCGCCGGCACCCTCTGAGCCTCCCGACGGCGCGCTCTCTCCTCCAACACGTCCCTGAATCCCTGGAACGGGCGGAGGTTGAGTATCGTGACGTCGACGATGGGCGAAAGGGACGATAAGTGCTGTCGCGCTTGCAAGACCTGCCCTCTCGCTGGTCAGAGTCCCCCACCCCATAGTTCCTGGTGATGGAGATTGAATGAGTCCTCCTCTGGCGGCGACTGCTAGAACGGGGGGAGGGGGTGCGCTCACTGAGGTTGCCCTCTCCAGCAACACCCTTCCCTTTCACTTGGCGCTTCAGAAGTTCCATCTCCGCCGCCATCCTGCGAATGAGGGCTTCTTGGTCCTTAAGTTTGTGCTCGAGCGCCTCACGGACTCGCCACGGGCGGCCTCTCGACTCGTGGAACGATCCGAACTCCTCCCATGTTTGTCGCTACCTCGCGAAGTGGTTTCGTGCCCGCCATGGTTGGAACATTAGGGGCCTTCTCCTTCAACATACTGGAGTGACACCATCGACAACGGACAGCGGAACTTCATCGTTGTTGGCCATGGAAATGGTCGCAGAAGCTCGAAGAACAAGAGTTGAATATTAAAGATTTCCCACAGACGGCGCCAATTGTATAGGGGCGAAATATCCTTAGCTCTCCGTACGCCTTGAACGTCAAGCTTCCAGAAATCTGCGTTTGTCTCGCAACACAAAGGGTGAGTTGCCTTGCGGCGGTGGCCGGAAAAGACCCTCCGACGATCAAGTCAGATCTCAAGAAGAAGACAATGAGGAGAGAGTATTTGTGAGAGTGAGTTCGCATACCTCCAACGTTCGTCTCTCCCCCTATTTCTAAGTGGCCATGCATTTCAAGGTCGCAAGACACTTCCTCTTCTTCCTCGATGGTGGCAGCGCCACTCACCACCTCACGCGTGTAAAGGTTTTGTCCTTTCACCAGTACACACTGAATCGGTTAATTGAGGCGTTCGTGGAGCAGATGTCCTCTCCTTCACACCATTGGCCAGTGGCACCCTTAACCGGTACCATGACCGGCCTAAAACTTGGGAACAGGCGAGAGCTTAACCACCTACGCCGAGCTATCCTTGATTGGTTCCTCGTGATAGACCGGTTGCGAGGCATGCCGGCCTCCAACCGTTTTATTGCCAATCTCGGTCCTGGTGGGCGGGAGGCTCGCTGGCCGCGTCCTCCGCTCCACCCGGACAATCCTTCAGCTCGGTCGCAACCACCACTGCGAACCTCGCCCTACACGAGCGACCTCCAATCCGGCCCTTAGGAGGTTACCGGTTGACCCCGTCGCCGCTCATAAATAAAAGCTGCTTTGGCCATTTCTCTGCTAATCGCTTTGGCCAGGTAATCCGTAACGCCAGACGTCACTTTTGCTCGGCCATACTACTTGATCGAAATCTTCCCTCTCAATTACAAATTCCACACATTTGAGTAGTCCTTTTCACAACACAAAGCAGCAGCAGCAACCCATCGGCACACAGCAGCAGCGGAAGCACCGTCGGCGCACACAGAAGTGCCTCGTCGGAAGTAGCACTGTAAATCGGCGATATGGGTCTCCCCTCTCTCTCTACTCTGTTTTTTTCTTGTTCTTTTTTTTTTTTATTGATTAAAATTAAGATGAATAAATAAGGATGTACAAAGATATGTGAGTGTATATAGAAGTCGGGCCATTTTTTAGGCAAAGAATTCAAGCAACGTATCTTTTCTGTTTGTTGTCATGTGAGTGGGTTTCATTTCACGATATAAGAAGAGAGAAAAATTGAATGTAGTCATAATTTTTCTGAAATCATGTAAGAGAAAGTATTGTGAAATTCTGAAATCAATTGTGATGTGTGACTATGTCAGTAATATACACAAATGATTAGTGTCGGTCCCTCTCCCCTCCCCGCAATGCATTACCAATAATCGAGTCGAGTATGGTCGGTGGACTAGTCACAATCAGCTCAAATTGTCATTTTATATTATTTATGGTATATTTTTATTTTATTTTATAAAATAAAGAGTATGAAATGGGAAATTATAAATTATTTTTTTGGTGTTTATTTTATCAAAATAATTTTTATTTTTTTTAAAAAAAATCTCAAAAAAACTTGTTTAGAAAGCTCAGCCAAATTTGGAGTTCATTTGGAGTTAAAAATTAAGTTGAAAATTGAAATATTTTATTTTTTTAAGTAAAAATTGTTTAAGCATGAAATTTTAAATTTAAACTAAGGGCTGGTTTGGCTTATACTAAATAAGTCAAAAAGTCACTATCTTATTTAAATCACATCATCCTATTTAAATCACAACACCTTTCTAACACATTAAACCCAATCCAAACCCACCAATAAGTCAAAAAGTGTACTTTTTTAGGACATTCCAAACCAACCCTAAGGCTTCCTTTGTCACATTTTAGTCAAAAGAATTATGTTAAGAATCTCAAATAATCTATCGAAATTTTCAAATGGATACGGGATCTACACACATATGTGTTTATGTGGGTCTTACATTCATATGAGAAATTTAATAAAAAATTTAATAAATTATTTAAGATCTATCATTTTTCTAATCATAAAATCAAAATATTACTATAAGTTGTCATATCACTCTCTCTACTTTTTTACATATCTTTTTGTAAAAAGTCAAAAAATTACTAAAGTGACCGATTCTCAAACGAGTCAAAATGTTATTATAAGTTGTCATATCATTCTCTCTACTTTTCTGTATATATTTTCATAAAAAGTTAAAAAAATTATAAAAATAATCTATTCCTAAACGAGGTCTAGTCTACAAATAAACCTTTTCAAAATGGGGGCATGAAGTTGAACCAACTTTAACCAAACAAAATTAGCTTACCAAATCTTCAGGTTTTAACCACGACTAATTGACGGGCTAGAGAAAAAGTAGATAATGTGAACTATTTCTACATATGTTCTTTTTTAGGTTACTTAAATTTGCAACATTTCATTTTGTATTATAATAATGTTTTACATGCTTAATTATTGTCTGTTTTCAATAGGGAAACCTAGTTACATTTTATAAACAGCTTCTTACAATTCATATTTTTTGGTTTAATTTCTTTTTCAATTTTCAACCACAAAAAATTCAAATCAACTTATTATTAGGTTAATCATATCAACAGGACAAATATTTTTATTCCAAGTTATCAAAATCCAAATTTGTCAAGACAAGCTAACATGTGGTCGGCAAGCATTGTTTGATTGGGTTTGAAATTGACAACCAAATCACAAGAAAATTGTCACACTCCATGAACCCATTTAGTTAAACAAATGATTTCCACTTACATTAATGCTATAATTGTTTTCATAAGTTGTATTTTAACAATGCTAACTTTTATTCTGTTTGAATGAAAATTAATTTTTTAAATATTTTTTGACATTCAATACAATAGATAGAAAATATTTTTTGTTTTTTTAAAAAACAAAATAATACCTAATTAGTACACATTAATAATTGTTTGAAAAGAAAAATATTGAGTACACATTTAATTTTTGACATAATGTACAAAATAGTAATCCCAATAAACCTAACATTTTTAAAATTATTTTTTAAAACACAAAAAATAATTCTCGACTAAAATCTTACAAATATCACTGTCACTAAAGTTGCCCCCATCCACTACTTTCACTCTCTGCCACCCCATCATCAACCCTCACCACTATTACAACTATTTGTATGCTAGTTTCAAGGATACAATCAAGTGGTTTTTTGAGTAGTAAAAAGTTGATTTTTTTAATTTTTTTTGATTTTTTAGTGATTTTTTTTTTTTTTTGTAAAAAAGATAAAAAGTAAAAAAGTTAATTTTTTACCAAGTTTTTAAATTGTCCCCAAATATAAGAAAACATTTTAACTAAAGAAAAAAAATTTAAAAATTTTTCTTAAAAAATGGTTTTCAAATATTTTTGTATCAAAACATCCCATGATGTGTTCATGCATTGCAATGTTGAATTGTCCAAACAACATGTTCAAATAAAAATTTGATAACATTGACAAGTAATTAAATATATATTTTTTTTTTTGAGGGACAAAAAAAGAACTTCATTTCATAATATTACATGCTCCCTCCGTTCCAAAATAATGGTCCCTTTTGGAGAATCTAACTTTTTTTGGTAGTACAATTATTGCATTTGAAAAAAGTTGATTTTCCAAAATTATCCTTTTGATAGTACATTTTTTGGGAATATCAATGTCATAATTTTACTTTTTATATTGTTTATTAATTTAAAAGAAGGGCAAAATAGAAAATTTATATTATTTTTGTACCTGATTTTTGAAGAGGAACTAATATTTTGAGACAATAAAAAATGGAATAAAAGACTAATATTTTGGGACGGAGGGAGTAGAAGATATTATATGATATGACAAAACCGCATCATTTATGATAAGGGTGTTGGGTTTATAATATATGGTTGAATATATAATAAATAAAAAAATCCTACTCTATAAATAAAAATTAAAAGAATTATTTTTTACGAATTTCAAACATTTTTAAAAAAATAATCTAAAAAGAGGCTTAAGTGGTTTGAATCCTGTGAGTGGCTTCGCTGGCTGTAACCAACCAATGACATGAGAGTGTCTGTGATTCGTTTGTTGATTTGCGTGGGACCCTCCACGAACGGCTACATTGTTGGGCCCCACAAATGAATCTAGTGGTAGCTGTACCCACCAATTAAATACTTACATGTCAATGTCTGTGAATTGACGTCTTCTAACGGCTACATTCAAGTATTTAACGGCTAGTGAAGACCTATCATTCCTTCTTAGACTGTTTATAAGAGCATCTCCAACCGTGACTTAGATTTTTCACCAAATCTAAGTAAAAAATGACCCATTTTATCAAATTTGATGCCAACTGTTCTAATGCTTCACCAAATTCAGCTAATATGCTTCAGGGACAACCGGGTGGTCGACCGGTTAGAGAAATTTTTTTTTTTTTTTTTTTTAAATTGTTTGAACCTTTTTCCGGGACAACCGGTTGGTCGACCGGTGTGAGAATTTTTTTTTTTTTTTTGAATTGTTTGAACCTTTTTCCGGGACAACCGGTTGGTTAACCGACCGGGCAACCGGCTGGTCGACCAGTTGATATCCCCCAACGGTCAGGAACAGTGATTTGGTGAAATGATTTGGCTGTACTCAGTTTGATGAATTATTTGATGAAAACTCAATCTGATGCTGGGTTTGATGAAGCATTGGAGCCGTGAACAGTATCATTTTCACCAAATTTTGAATTTGATGCTGGGTTTGATGAAGCGTTAGAGATGGTCTAACAACTCAAATAAATGTTTAAAATAGTGATGTTGAGATAATTTTTCTTATAAAATTAATGGTAAATTACATGGATATTTCTTGAAATTTTTATTCAATATAGATATTTTTTTTCTTATTTAAAAAATTTTACTTATTCTTTGTTAAATTAAAATAACAGATTTACCCTTTAATCTTTATACATATAAAATAATAAAATAATACTGATATTTTATTCATGTCATTTCATGAGAAATAACCATCATCTTCTTTGATTTAATTCACACAAAAAATTAAATTTTTTATTTTTCATATTTTTTATTTTTACTAACTTTTTAAATATTTTTATCAATTTTTTTTTTAATCTTTTAGATACATCTAATCTAGATATATTTAATAAATATAATATTTTGTATTTTTTTTAACAACTGTGATGTATAGCTCGAAAAAATGGGGCACTAATGCCCCGAATTCCCTAATCAGGTTAAAAAAAAAAACAAACTTACCAAAACAGGAAATTAGTGCCATTAGTGCCAGGCAGTTTAGTGCCACAAAACATTTTCCTTTTTTTAATTCACCAAATGCAAAAAAATATAAAAATACAAAAATTTAAGGAAAATTTACCCAAAAATCCTACTTCCTAAAATGTTGAACCATTTAGTCCCAAAAGTTTTCTTATGCACCTATTAGTCCCATTTTTTTTTTGGTAATGTTTGCAGGTTACAATTCTACCCTTTTTTGTTATGTTTTATCCCCTGAATTGGTGGTGGCGGTTTTGCAAGGGTTTGGGGAAACGGGGCTAGTGGAGTGGTGCATCTGTTGTGTTTGTTTCATTTGGTGCAGAGGTTTCTCTCTCTGTTTTCTGTATTCATTCGATTAGAACACAAAGTCGCAGTGTGCTGGTAACATTACTGTGTCGTTTACGTTTGGTTGTGCCATATACATGCATGACAATGTTTGTTGATTCTATGTCGTTTGGTTCTGGGTTTTTTTTACAACTATGTATTGCCGATGATTACGTTGGTGCTAACATTTTCATGTTTGTTGATTTTAATGTCAGTGGATGTAATATTAGGGTCTCTTGATGTTATGTTGCTTTCAATGGCGGTGACTTTAACATTATGCGTAGTTGATGTTACGTTGATAAGAACCTCTGCACCATTGTGATTTCTTTTTATCAAGTCAACGCCAATGTTCTGATGATGTTATTTCGTTGCCAATATGTCAATGCTACTGGCTGTAACATTACGTACCCTCATATAATACAACGGTTTTGGTGTTGTCATGTTTCCGTTGATGTTTCGTTGATTCCAGTGTTGGTGACTTTACCATTTCGTTTAGTTCATGTTAGGCTACTGTGACCCTTGTAACATTGTGTTTTTTTTTACACCCCCCGAATCAATGTCCTGTTGATGTTATTTCGTTGCAAATATGTCAATGTCAGTGGCTGTGACAATGTTCTGTTCATGTTACGTTGCTTTCATTGTTGGTGACTGTAACTTTATGTTCAGTTGCTGTTACGTACCAATAAACCTTCGTAACATTGTTACCTCTTCTTTCCCCCAAATCAAAATTCTGTTGATGTTATTTTGTGCAACTGTGACCCTTGTAACATTGTGTTTTTTTTTACACCCCTCGAATCAATGGCTTGTTGATGTTATTTCGTTGCAAATATGTCAATGTCAGTGGCTGTAACCATGTTCTGTTCATGTTACGTTGCTTTCATTGTTGGTGACTGTAACTTCATGTTCAGTTGCTGTTACGTACCAATAAACCTTCGTAACATTGTTACCTCTTTTTTTTCCCAAATCAAAATTCTGTTGATGTTATTTTGTGCAGATGAATGGGTAAGTGTTTTTTTCAAATTTGATGAAGTGTGGGAGTGTTGTGTATTTTCGTGCTATGTTGATGGAATTGTTTCAATGTAATGGCAATTGTAATGTTATTATTTTCTAATTGCCGTACGCATTATTCGTCTTATGGTTCGACTATGACTTGCGTTACAGGTATGGACGGTGTGTTGTTGTTGTGCACGTACGGGCAAACAAATGTTGTTGTTCGGTTGCATCGCGCTATGACATTCACACAGCTGGTCAATGATATTTCTGGGAAGTTCGACAACTTGGTACGAGATGCGGTGTACATGTTGTGGGATGTCCCCGGGTATAAAAGGTTTAAGGTTGATAGCGATGACGATATCCAAAACATGTTGTGCCTTGCGGAGTCATTAGGTTTGAACCATTTCGATGTTCTCATTCAACTCCGGGATGTTCCGGGTGGTGGTGACTACGGGAGTGCGTATTGCAATGAAGGTGAGGAGTCGAATTTTAGTAACAAGACATTCGCCGTAGATGATCAGACGGATTTGTTACCATCATATTGTCCTAATAAATCAAAGACGTTCTTGTCTGCTCAATGGGCATTTGGGATTACCCATGTTGGACAATGTTTCGTTGGTGGAGCCAATGAATTTCGGGAAATATTATGCAAGTATGCCGTCGAACGCGGGTTTCAATTCAAGTATTTGAATAATGATTGTGTTCGCATCACGGCAATTTGTAAGTTTGCAGCGTCCACAGGATGTGCGTGGTCAGTGCATGCGAGGGTGTTGTCATCGAATGGGATTTTGTGTGTGAAGAAGTTCGATAGTGTGCAGCCAGGAGCTGCGGTCAGACATCGCATACAAACCCACGACGGGTCCGATTTGGTTTCAAGCGTTGTCGCAGACGGGTGCGTCTTTTACCAGCGACGCGTCCAACGGACATTGTGTTCGATATGAAAAATGACTACGGTTTGGATATTAGTTACCGGGTTGCGTGGTTAGGGGTTGAAAAAGCAAGAGGTGAAGCATATGGAGATCATGCTACGTCATTCGACCAACTTAGGTGGTATAGTGATTCCGTTATGGAAAAAAACCCACACAGTTACATTCACCGAATTTAACCAACAACCGGGAGGTTCGCTCGTATTTTATATCCTTCCGCATATATAGATGGGTTCCACCATTGTCGGCTACTTTTTTCTCGACGCACGCTTCGAAAAGCGGATTCAAGGAATTTGTTAGTCCATCGCAAAAGATGGCAATAAAGGTGACGTATCATTTTTTTCCTTAATTGTCTGCTAACAAAAATTCATGATCAAATTTCCATTCCGATTGTTTTTAATTAATCAATTACATATGTACATATTGTTTGCAGGCTTGTTTCCGGTGGCATTCGCCATTGTTGATTCCGAAAACCAACAAAATTGGGAGTGGTTTTTACGTAATCTTAAAGAAGTTGTGGGTGACGAGCGTATGTTGACGTTTGTTTCGGATAGGCACGCAGGCCTATTACAATCTATGCCAATTATATTTCCTACAGCACACCACGCATATTGTTTGCTGCATCTTCAAATGAATTTGAGAGACCGAATGAAATACGTTAATGCATCTCGTAAGGTTGGGTTGATGCGGAAGCTGCGGGAATGTGCTTACGCCCCTACAATACCATCTTATAATCAGAAAATAGAGGTGTTGAAAGAGTGTAGCCCGGCTGTGGTTGACAACTTCTTGAAGGACTTGCATCCATCCCACTGGGCTAATGCGTATTTCATGTAAGGTTTCTTGCACCCGTTCTATGTATTACGTTACTAAGTTCAATTTCGTCAATTTCTTACATACGTTAACTTGCTTACTAGTATTTCGTTTTACTAACACATTTTTTTGTCCAACGTTAACATTCTTACTGTTCAGGAGGCAACGTTACGGCGAAATGTGGTCGAGTGCAGCTGAATCTTTTAACAATTGGATACGAGAGGCGCGTCATCTTCCAATTACTAGGTTGGTCGACATGGTTAGGGGTCAAATAATGGAACAAATGGCGGAGCGTAGAGTCAAGGCAAGGGATTGGACCGGTGTGTTATGCCCGAAAATGGAGAAGAAAGCAAAGAACAGATAATGAAAGCAGGGGGTGGAGCGTTAGTCAGGCTGATGACAATGTCTACGAGGTGCATAGTCAACCCTCTGTCCTGGTTGATGTAACAAGGAGATCATGTTCATGTTTCCAGTGGCAGCTTAATGGGTTCCCGTGTTCTCATGCTATTGTCGCTTTCCGTAATAGTGGACAGAATATATACGATTCCATTGAAGCGTACTATCGTATTGACAAGTTCCAGGCTGCGTACAGTGGAACAATTTTCCCCATTCCAACTGTTGAGAAGCCGGCATTTTCGCCCAATGATTTTATGATAGCGCCCCCAAAAGTGAAACGTCCTCCTGGCAGGCCGAAACGTAAACGAATTCCATCAAAGGGCGAGGTTGTGCAACGGATCCATTGTGGTCGATGTGGAAAAATAGGCAATCACAATAGGAAGACATGCAAGGAGCCTATTTGATCATGTTACAGCAAATTGATGTCCTTTTATTTTTTCTTTTCCTTCGCAATTCATTGAACTTCGTCCAATTTACATTTTTTATTGAACATTTTACTTCCCGTTGATTTAAGTTCAGAATTCACAACATTTTTCCATTACATTATATCTGCTTACGGATCGCAAATGTGGGTTTAGTTTCACATTCCACCCCGTTTTCACAAACCTATTCTATCCTACCACCTGCCAATACAATTAACATTGCAACCATATTCTCAAAACACACATTAGCAAAATCAATTCCCTTTCCTCATCACTACATACGATGTCTTATGTGCATTTCCTATTCCATCTAACTCTGACACGTGAATAAGCTAAAAACATAAAGTTTACTGTGTCATGTTTTAAGGTAACAATTAACATGTTCCCCAAGCAAATTTTGACATCAATTAATGACACACAGTTTCAGACTCATATTTTTTTAGCTACAACGCACCATCCTTACGTTTAACTTGCTGGGTTCAACACCAACACCCTTCCTAAAACACAATTACAACGCTGCAAAAACAGATATAAACCAGGACAAACATATTACTGTTTTCCCGGAGCAAATGTTTCAACTTGAATGTACCCTGCTTATTTGGTAAATTTTTGGGCTTACCAACATCCCGTACATAAACATAAAACATACCTACACATTAAACATGTCAAAACCGTAACTAACATCATACACAAACACAATTACACAACATCCCCCACATAAACACAAAACACACCTACACATTTCAATTCGTCAAACCCTTTCCTAACATCATACACAAACAAATTTAAAAAACACATCCAAAAATTATTAGTATTTAGTAACCCTGCCAAAATAACAATCCCAGTGTGCCCATGTTTTTCAATGTTGACGTACACTATTTTACGCTTTGTCTATTCCACTTACGAAGGTAATGGAACATCAAAAAAATACTACCATATAAACAAGTCATTTCTATGTTCAACCCAAAAACCAAAAACAGAAATCAAAGCTAATGTGTGTGTTCCAGCAAATCTGTCAGGGCAGAGGTCGATTCCGGAGCCCTCTATGTGGATCGTTGATGAACGCCTTAACCATTTCTGCTTTGAACGCACTGGCTGTCATCCCATCCATCGAACCTTCGACCTCCACGTTATTAGCGTACTGCCGCATGATGAAGCATACCATGATAGCGCAATCCGGACTGCCAAGTGCAAACATGTTAACAGGTTAAGCAAGATGATCAAACCAAAAACATAACTTAACATCAGATACAACAAATTTAAGCCGGAGTTCAAATTTAAACTTATGATTCCGGGTGTTGCTGGGGACAATCACACAAAGCCTCCAATGGCCCGTCGATATTCTCCATTGTGACGCCGGCAATGGATTGCACTTTCCCTTGTATCCGCTTCGCATAATCGACGACCCACTATTTCTGTTTTATGTAAAACATCCAATCAGTAACACTACGTACACCCTATCAACATTCATGCAACACACAGAACATTGAACACACAAATGTAATAAACACTCACTCGTACTTACCACTTTCACCGCCTCAGCAAAATGATCATCTCGGCTTTCTCTACGTGTTTTGATTGAATTGTAGTGTGTCCATGTCCCCGAATTTGAATCGTACACCATGATCGTCCAATGATTCGCATGGTATATAGGGTAATGGACGTATCTGCATCCAGATGCAGCATTGACGTGCACGTTCAGGTAACTGTCTTTCGACGTTATGCTTCGATTCCTCATCATATCCTTAAAAAAAAAAAAAAAAAACCCAATTAGAAACCCACAACTTCACTGGCCAGCAGTGGTGAAAACATAAATCCACACTACCCGACAACGTGTCAATACTCATGATACCATATACATACCGAACACACACTGCTGTGGAAGTACGATTTGCTGAAATTAGCACAATTAACAGCCGCTACGGTCTGTTCACTTTTTAAAATTTCAGCATATGCGTCAATAACCTACCACCACAAAGTATTCAGAAGTCGTAATCAGATTTGGCGTACATAATGATCCTCCAAACCCTTTTTGAAAAAACTAATCAGTGCAACACAAATGGCTTTACTTATACCGTTCTGACATCGATAAAATCACTTCATACTTACATTACCGGCAGTTGCCCCCCCTTGTACAAGCGACTGGATGTCTTTGAAATTAACGCGCACCCCATACTCTACTGCACTCCATATTACAGCCCTTCACCAAAACACAATCACATTAACACATTGTAAATGTAATTTAAAAATGTCACTTAAAAATAGAACAACTTAAAATTCGAAATTATTATGTTACCCATCGCCTTCAAATGTGTACACCACTTCCAACAGTTTCTGTTCATCTTCAGCCAATAATTTCCAAACAGGATACCGATTTTTCATTCCAAATCCAGCCCATGTTTTACGCTCTCCATCGTCATGTTCACTGTTAAGTACATCCTCAGTCGCAATTTTGACTACGTCGCTGTCATCCTTTGACTGTCTGCAACGTTTCACCAACCCAGGATACTCATAATCATGTAGCCTCCACTCCCGCCTTGCTTTGCTCTTCACACGCCGCACCAGTGATGTGATGTTTGGTTCCTCCAGATTCACAAAGTCGATTACCCTGTCAACCACCTCACTGCCTGGCTGATCAAGAACATGTTTAATATTCAAATTGTTATCTGAATTTGCTGCATTACTTGTGCCAGCAGAACTGCATCTACTTTTCACATCCACTGGAGTCCGTACCCCCCCAAATAACGTCGACCCCTGTTTCACAACGGCATCACTGATCCCCAGTTGTATGATCTCCCCACCACCAAATGTATTACCAACATCAACATCAACTACGCTCGCATCTTTCATTTCGGAATCTGTGGGTACGACATTTGACATGTTATTCACCTGACAGTCTGTCTGTTTTCCACCTCGTTGTTCTGTCGACGTCCCATGACTTTTAGTTGCAGTCCGAACCAGTTGTGTTACCTCATGCGCCTCGTACTCATCAACTTGGTCCTCTAATCGCGCTACTTTTGTTTTCATCTCCGACACTAGGGCATTCAAACGTGCAATTTCTGCATCCTTTACACTGATGGCAGCTTCAAACCCCATACACAAATTCGCAGCTTGCGAACCAAGTGCGCGTTCCATGCTCGTAACTTTACATTCAAGTTCATGCACACGTTCCGATTTCAAATCTTCTTCAATTCTTCCAACTCTCGCAAGCGATCCACTTTTTTATCGATTCCATCGCCTCTGCAGATCTACCTCCTTACCGGTTGTGTAGTTGACAAATCAAGCAGATCTAGAACAAGATACACCCTTCACCTCCTACAACGGCCCACGCCCACGCTTAGTAACACACTTCGCCTCCATCAGATGCGTGTTCGCTTTCCGTCATTATGCCTTTAACACACTCATCACGACCTCTGCAGACGAGTCCACTTGCCAAAGAATTCAAACTTGGCTCTACAACTTCAAAGAACATCTTTACGTGCCACACCGACATGCACGACACCGTCCGACGCCCAAAGACTTGGTCTTCGCCTCATACATTCACCACTTAACAATGTCGTACCAACTTTGTACCGTTCAAGAATTGCGCCCTCCAGTTTACCACACCTTACCTGACAAAACACATTGCAAAATCGTTAGCGACTCCAACACGCAGCACCCACAAAAACCACACAACTCAGGCTACCATGTCATACCTCAAACTGTCTTCCTCTACCCAAGTCGACCCCCTTCATTTTCGTCGTCAAATTCGCAATGTTCCATCTGCAGAACCTTGGCAGCACACTGCGTCTTTCTGCTTCGATCAGGTTGGTGTGCTCACAAATAAAAAACTGCAGGACATTCGTAAACACTTTCATTAACATTACATGGTAATAAACTACTCCAAACATGCCACTTCCTACATAAACAGTACATTACAAAAAAAACACTTACGAGTAATACGACAACACATCCGGCATCTTTCAGTTCGCTATGAAACTTCGCCGATGCAATTAACGCTACCAGACAAAGAGCCCAATCATACAATCAGATTGTACTTAGTTTGTCAATTACTCGGACGAACGCCCACCCGATAGCCTCTCCGGTTGTCGTGAAAAACAGTTTCGCACATATATATAAACATAGCAGCTTCGCGACATCTTCCTCGTCATGAACACTTTTCCCCTGCAGTGCATCATCCAGAAGTTCTTTTATTTTTTTGCACGATATCCTCCCGACAATGTTGCAGCGACGCTGAATGAAATCCGATGGTGGCCTCGACCCATGAGCTAAATCAAGCTGGTCCACGCCGCATTAAATTCCAAAAACAAGTCAGATATCACTGCGACGCAATGGAACGCCTTTCCCCCCGATGTAGAATTTTTCATCCTGATGATTGTACGTCTGCAGTATGCGGAACACTGTCTCATCACATTTTTTGTAAGCATTCGGCGACAAGTTGTGTTTGCGGATGGCATTAATCATCGCCCAGAACGGGGTTCTTCGCAACTGTCGTTCATGCCCTGATGTCAAATTTAGTTCAAGCACAGTTTTGATAACGCCGTTTATATTTGAACGATACGCCAGTCGGGAAGTGTCTACTACCACTTTATCCTTAACATGGGCATGTTCTTTTTTCCTCTGGAATGGTATATTCCCCTGTTTTTTCACAACAACCGGTTCTGACGTGAAATCAGAGTCAACAACGTCACGCGCCACATCACCAATTCTTTTCCGTGGTGACTGCCTCAAAATCACACCTGCACACAAAATAAACACCAAACATGAATAATAAACACACCACAGTTTCATAACGTAACACTTAACCTACCCACTGTAACATATGGATACTGCAAATAATCATGAACAATTACACAAACAAGAATGTTTACCAGACATAACAACACACCTAACAACGAACACACCATCTCAAACACCATGACATTTGACACAATAACATCACATGCCCAATTCACCCCAAACAACATCACCAACCCATATTTGAAACTATAACATCAGAACTACACAGTGGTAAAGTGCAGCGCATGAACAAAACAGAGGAATTAAACAACGTGTTGGAAAACACAGAAATTTGCCACCCAAAAAAATAAAAACCAATGGCCCTCAACAACAACATCATGAAAACAAGCACATAACCATTGCCAACCACCAGAATCCACAACACCATTGACACAACATTGGAACATTTACATTACACACAGTCCCCTTTCAACAAACAGAAACATCATAGACGCATTAACATTACATAACATCATAACATTACTTATCACAAACATCATGACAACATCAGATACATATTAACATTACAAAACACCACACAACATCAGACGACATTGCAATAATGAACAACCTCATGAACACACAAATATTGGGCACCCGACATACCATTATCCCCAACATCGTACCCAAAACCGTCATGAAATCCAACATAACATACCCGAAACTAGACATCCACACCCAATTCCAAACATAAAAACAAACTTAAACCCCATCAACAACCACAATCTCCTTTCATAAGCCCACGCAACATCAACATTATACCCCTACAACAATCTTGTCCGTATAAAAGAAAACAACATCAGAAAACAACAACAAAAAAGTCAAAAAATAACATACCACCACTTTTTTTGGTCATTCTCAACAGTCCCCACACGTAACACCGACTTCAAAATGTTATCGCAATCGCAGACTGATAGTGAACTACACGACGTCCCTAAGCTTCAACAACAATGTCTTCCCACTGACCGTCACAACCACAACGTTGACAAATCGTTTCAATTTTAGGGTTTCTGTAATGTAGAAACCCTGGCCCAAACAGATTCCCCTTCCGTTTTGGATGTTGATTTCCTTTTCCGAATCGCAAATCTTTCCTTCAAATCGTACCGCACCACCGCCAAATCAGGAAGATCTAACATAACAGCATACCCAACTGCTTGGCTATCAACGTAATTTCACATTACTCACTTACCGATGTTGCCCCTTATTCTTACCAGTGCCGTCCACAATGTGTATGTCCTCTATGGTCATTTCCAATGTAATGGGACTGTTCGGTTCATAAGAAAACATTTGGGACTAAACAGTTTATAAGTTACAAAATTGGGATTTATTGGTGCATCACCCATATTTTATTTCAAATTGATAAAATAAAAATTTATCACATCATTATTATTAATTTTAGGGTAAATTACACTGACACCCCTTAAGGTTTCTGTTTAATACAAATTCTCCTGTTACGTTTAAAAAATTACATTCTCATCTTTTTTCTTACCATTTCTTCTTATCGTGACTACATTCTATAACTTTTCATCATTAAATTCTACCTGAACATATTCTTATTGAGTGATAATATACAAACATAAATTTTATATAAAATTTTCATACACAATGATATAGCTTAATGGTGACCTTTCACTAAAAAAAAAATAAATCATAAACATGATTTATATTTACAACAATATCACTATCACAACATTTTTATGATATTTTTTGTATAAATTTTTATATATAAATAGAAATTTTCATTTTTATGTCCACCACATTTTTCTTTCTGCAAAACCGCCACCACCAATTCAGGGGATAAAACATAACAAAAAAGGGTAGAATTGTAACCTGCAAACATTACCAAAAAAAAATGGGACTAATAGGTGCATAAGAAAACTTTTGGGACTAAATGGTTCAACATTTTAGGAAGTAGGATTTTTGGGTAAATTTTCCATAAAATATTACGCCACATAAAGTCATATTATTTTGCATAGAGTTAATTACATTTTTGGTTCTTAAAATATAAATTTTGTGTCATTTTTATCTCAATATATAAAAAATATTTCAATTTTATTATCAGGTAAAGTTTGTATTGACACCGTTAAAATTAAAAATAAATATGAAATTTCATTAAAATTAAACATTTAAAAACACATGACTTGTCATTTATATATAAACTCTCTTAAGAAAAATACAATTTTAATATAAAAAATGTAATTCCTGTTAGGAAAATTCTAAACATACATAAATTTTATATAAAAAATCTAATAAAAATTATGTGATAATATTATTATTGTAAATAAATCCATATTTAATGATACTTTATTTTGAAATGAAAAGTCAATAATAAATCATATTATTATATATGAATTTTTTTTATTTATATAGCATTGCTTTTTATGTTATTTTAATTTTCAAAATTATACATTTATTTTTTATTTTAACGCCATCTACGGATAGAATTCGGTTAAAAAATTAAATTTAAATATTTTTTTATATGTTAGAGATTAAATTAATATAATTTAAATATTATATTTTAAAATAAAAAAAAAATATACTAATAAATTTTTTTACATCACATAAATAAAAAAATATTAATAACACCATGAGTGATTGATGTGAATCATTTTGAAAATTACGGAATTCTCTAAGAAAAATGATTTGTGTACATAATTTTTGTGGCACTAATGACACTAATTTCCTATTCTGGTAACTGTTTTTTTTTTTTCTTCTTTTCTTGCCTTATATGGAAATTAATGCTATTAGTACCACAAAAATTGTGTGCACAAATCAAAGTTGATTCTCTAAAAAGAGTCTCACTCATGTGAAACAGTTTCTTAAGCTAGTCCACCGTAAAACGTGTTTAGCCAGTCAGCATTTTAAACGTTCATTGACAGAGCTGAGATAACCAATGACGCCGTAACACATGTGTCTGTCTGTCTCGCTCTTATCCAATAAGGTGGTGTCTTGGGTTGGGTCCCACATATAGAACCGCCAAATCATCGCACACCGTGCATTTAGCACACGTGTTCCTCCTGTTTTCCGCCGAACATCTAGACCAGTCCGTCGCTGGGAAAAATAACTGTGGCTGATATTCTTCCACGTGTCCCTCTATTTAATTGTACAATTTCTTCTTTTCCAATAATTGTTTGTTTTTCTACCCCTTTCATTACGTTGCAAAATTATTTTTTGAAAAGTGGGTTAATTTTTTAATTATTTTAATTTAAGATTAAAAAGTTTTATTTGAGAATGATTTTTTGATTTTTTGTGAGAGAAAGAATGTAATAATTATGGATTAGATGTGATGTTTTGTCTTATTAGACTAAAAAATTTATTTTGTCTTTTTATAATTAAAATAGTCTCAAACCCAACTCAAGTTTCAATGCTCTTAAGGCATGTTTGATTGGGTGGATTAGAGTATGAGATTTAAATTATTAATTCATAGGCCCAATTATCCTATATTTGTTTTAATATTTTGGTTTAAGATTATTAATCTAATGGATAATTAATCCAACAAATTTATAGGATTATTAATAATGGGGTAGGGGTGGAATTATTAATCCAATTGGATAGTGAATACCACACTAATTTAATAGGATTATTAATACTTCACTATTAGTTTTATGAATCAAACATGACCTTAAGGTACGTTTGATAGAAGGATTAAAGCATGTGATTAGGATTATTAATCCGTAGGTCCAATTATCCTATGTTTGTTTTGACATTTTGGTTTAGGATTATTAATCCAACAAATTTTTAGGATTATTAGTAATGGAGTAGGGTTGGGATAGTGAATACCACATTAATTTAATAGAATTATTAATACCTCACTATTAATCTTGTGAATCAAATATGGCCTTAGGGTGTGTTTGTTTTGAAGGATTAGAGGGTGGGATTGAACTATTAGTCCCACCGGACTAATAGTCCATTGTTTATTTCATTTTTTTTGCTCTAAACTAATAGCCCTCCCGGACTATTAGTCCTACAAATAGGGGACTATCCTATCCCATGGGGGAGGGTGGGATAGAAATCATGGGATTGGTATCCCATGGAATTATTTTGTGAAATGTCCATTTTACCCTCTATACTATTACTTAGCAAACATTTAGAAAATGATAAAATAGTCTTTTGAACATTTATAAATTATTTTTTTAGTGTTGTTAATTTAAAATTATATATTAAATAAAAAATTTTAATTATAAATTAAATTTAATTAAAAATAATAAATTATAAATTATGGCCTTATAAATTAAATTTTTTTAGTGTCGTTAAAAAATTAAATTTACATATTAAATTAAATTATTTTTTTAGTGTTGTTAATTTAAAATTATATATTAAATAAAAAATATAAATTATAAATTAAATTTATTTAAAAATAATAAATTATAAATTATGGCCTTATAAATTAAATTTTTTTAGTGTTGTTGAAAATTTAATTTATATATTAAATAAAATTATTTTTTATTGTCGTTAATTTAAAATTATATATTAAATAAAAAATATAAATAATAAATTTAATTTAATTGAAAATAATAAATTAAAATAATTAAAATATTGTGCAAAAAATAAAATAAAACAAATTTTTATTTAATCTAGTTAAAAATAATTAAAATATTAAAGCTATGTTTAATATTGTTATTACTTAGTAAATAATTGAAAATGATAAACTAGTCATTTGAGCATTTATCCTTCTCCATAATATCTTAAACAAACATTGGATAACTAAAAAAAATCCAATCCAGACATCTAATCCCATAATTAAACAAACATAGGATACAAATTTAGTCCAACCAAATAGTCCCAGGACAATATATCCCAAGACTAATAGTCCGATAGATTACAATCCTCGCTTATCCAGTCCGTCCAAATAAACGCACCCTTAAGATATGCTCATCTGGTGCTCTAATTTGATTTTTATTGGTTAAAATTGTGAGATGTATCATATTTTCATCTCTTTTGAAGAAATAATTAGACATTTGTTCTTTAATGAATGATGTAAAGTAATACTCCAAAACCAACCAATAACTTCTCCATTACAGTAGTATTGTTTTGTACAACTCATTATAAAATTAAAAATTTATAATTCAAAAGTAAAAGTCAAAAACATTCCTTATTTTTAATTTTTTAAAAATATTTCTGTCTAATAAATTATAAGAAAAAATTGTACAAACAATTTGACATAAATTCTCACAATAGAAAATAATATTGTATTACTTATCCTATTGTCACTAAAAAATAAATATAAAATTAATAAGTCTTATTAATTTAATTTGAGAGGGTAATTTACGCTGAATTAGTGGGTCAGGCTAAATCAGTATTAGGGATGGCAATTTGAACCCAGCCCGACGGGGACCCGATCCCTGACCCCGATATGAGCGGTTTTTTCCTGAAAAATATCCCCAACAGGGCGAGGATGGTATTCAAAAATCAATCCCCGATCAATTTCGGGCCGGGGACGGGGATAAATATCCCAGCCCTGTACCCGGCCCGTCCCCGTCCCCGTCCCCGTCCCCGTTTATCCCGGAAGTGAAATTATTATTTTACCCCTACATATATATATATATACTGCTGATTTTCACTTCTCTTTTCCTCTCTCTCTCTCTCTCTCTCTCTCTCTCTCTCTCTATGTCTCTCTTTCCTCTACTCTCTCTCACTATTGCACATTTCTTCCTCCTCAGCGCCACCACCACCGCCATTGTCACTATCTGCGATGTCGATTGTCCTCCTCCGTCATCCATCGCCTCCGTCATCGCAGTCACAGTCACCCATTGCCTCCGTCATCGCCGCCAATCGTCCATCGCCTTCGTCGTTCATTGCTTCCACCATCCTCTCTCTCTCTCTCTCTCTCTCTCTCTCTCACAGATCTGTCTGTGTATGTATGTATACATATATGTGTGTGTCTCTCTCTGAGATCTCTCTTCTTATCTGAGATCTATCTATTTTTATTTTTTATTTTTTGTTTTTGGTAGTGAATCTGTATTACAGATGAAATACAGATCTCACATATCTGTTTATTTTTTTTATAACCTGTTGACGATGATGTATAAACCTGGAAAGACCCAGTTAGTTTATGAATGGGCTCTTTAATGGTAATGTATAAATCTATGCAATTGTCAGAAATATATATTTTTATATCATTGATGATGTTGTTGTTCATAATGTTGTTAAAGGTGTTGTTGAAAGATTTGGGCTAGAGAATTTTTGGAGTCGGGGAAACCTGATTCCTGTTAAGGAACGGGGATAGGGTAGTAATAGGTTTTCTGTCGGGGATCGGGGTTGGGGATGGGAAGATTTTCACAATCGGGGATCGGGGACGGGGAGTGTGATCCCTGGCCCCGTCCCGTCTCGCCCCGCCCCGTTGCCATTCCTAATCAATATGGTCCCTAATTTTGGGCTAAGCTAGATTAGCATGGTCCTTAGTCTTGGGCTAAGTTAAGTTTGTTGACTTTGAAGGTTGAACCAGGCTACAGAGGCTGACCAGACAATTGAAGTGTTCATTTCGGCCGGGCTACAATGCCTATTTAGGCTATTAACCCGAGTGAAGAACTTAACAAGATAGATGAACCGAGCAAACTTAGCATGGTCCTTATGTTGATTTTAGCTCGGCAATTCTATTGTAAGTTAGTAAGACAATTAGTACAGTTGTGCAATTGATGTGCAACTGAGCTATAACCTTGAGATAGCTATGTTGTTGGCTTGAGAATTGGGTCGTTTTACCTGACTTTGGCAATAAGAGTGTTAAATAATAAGCATTATTCTTTAAGAGATGAACTATTGATAAGACTCTATTAATAGGAATTAGAGTCCCACTAGTATTCTATTTTGCAAAAGATATAAAAACTCAAAGATAAACCCTAAGGAGGTAATGCAACTTTACTCGTTGAATTTTTAAGAATTTTTTCTATATTGATCTTAAGAGCTAACGTAAGTATTGGAGGAATTTTCGGCACACACCAGCCAATTAGCTCAACACCATTTAAAGATATACAAACTTAATTATGAGAAGCACGTGTACGCGAATATTACGTGCTTGTACATAACTAAAAATAAATATATTAGAAACAACCACCATATAGATTTGTTTATTTTTATTCTATTTTATTTATTTTTTTAACTTGTGGAGTGGATTTAAATTGTAGAAAAATGGTTGAGATCACTAAAAGTGGTGCTCTAATAGCATCACTAATGATGTGGCAATCAGCCTCGCTCACTACTTATGCCTTTTTTTTTTTTTTGGCATTCCCAATGCATTAGTGCTATTAATGATCTTTTTTTTAGTGGTATAAATCATTGTTGTAAATTGTAATGTCATTGGCAGTTAGGGCTGAGCAAGGAATCCGTAAAATCCATAATCCGATCCAGTCTAGTCCAATCCGATAGGTTTGGATTGATTTTTTGAATTCGTGGTTCGGTTTTGGATTGAAGAATTAAAAATCCGTAGTATACGGATTGATTCTGGATTGAACCCCATAGTTCCGGATTGGAACTGATCCGAACCGTATACAAATAGTTTATATTTTTATTATACACCCTTCCACATTGTATCTTCGCTTATTCCATATATAACCTAAACACAAACCTAAACCCATATAGTATCTTCTTTTATTACTTTTGTTTGTTAGTTTTTAGTTTTGATTTATAATGACCTAAATACTTATGGTGGAACTAGTTTTCTTATGGTTGTTTACATTCTAAAACAGTATATCGCTATTATAGAAAGACATGTTACTATTGTAGAACTAGTATAGTATTATGTTTATATTTTTATGAAATTAAAGTGTTATATATATATATATATTATTTAATTATGTGAATTCGTGGTCCTAAACCGATCTAATCCGTATTTAAATGGATTGGTTCGGATTGGTTCCACGATTTAAACGGATTGGATTGGTTCCAATTTTTCAGGAACCGTAGATAACGGATTGGTCCTAGTTTTACCCTAATCCGGTCCAATCCGGACCATGTTCACCCCTACTGGCAGTATGTTGTGGATGGCTATCTGGCAATGGCCTTGTTTGGCAATTGCTATTTTTTTCTTTTTGGATTAACATTAAAAAAATAAAAAATAAAAAATAAAATGTCAAATTAAATTTATAATTATTTTATTTTTTCTTAAAAATATCACATCTAATTAAAAAAATCAACCATCTTCTTAAATACAAATATTTTAACTTATTAAAATAATTAAAATTTAAATAATTTACTAAAATAATCAATTTCTCCAATGATGCCAATATGCATTACAAAAAATTATTAGAGACCAAAATTTAAAAACAAAATTATTTTTTAGAGATCAAATATTTTTGTTGTAAAAAGTATCGTTATTATATTTTTAACAACGAAAATTATACATTAATGATGAATTATTATCTTTTTAAAATCAAATTTTTTATCTCAAAAAATAAATCATTTTGAGACCAAATTATAGTGTATTTATTAATGACATTTTTAAAATTTTGTCTTTAAAAATCTTATTTTTACTTTTCAAAACGACCTTTTAGTAACTATCCTAACGATGATATAAATTAGTCTCTAAATGTCTTTTGTAACAAAATTTTCACTTTTAAAAATCAAAAAATTTAATTTCTTAAACTCTTATATATTATAGTGATGTGACTCAACAATGATAGAGAATTTTAATTTTAAAACTTTAATAAGAAGGGTAATGCTATAGTGTGCAACTTACACATTTTTGTGTTCACTTACACTTTACACTTACACTTTTTTTACCTTGCACTTACACCTTTTGTGTAAGTGGCACATGGTGTGCAACTTATACATTTCATTTATACCTTCCACTTACACTTACACCTTACACTTACACCTTTTGTGTTAGTGGCACATGGTGTGCAACCCACTTACATCTTTTGTGGGTTGCACACCTAAGAAACCTCCTAATAAGAACTCTAATAATGTGATAAAATATATATATATATCACATCATATATAAATCGTCCTTCTTATTATATCATTAAAATTTTATTTAAAATTCTAAAATTAAAACTCTCTGGCTGGTTGCAAATTTGCACTTGTGTTTTGGCACTATTGACGCCGTGACATACACACTGCTCAAAAAGCTTTGAATGCACTGTTCACTGTATGACCCCAATTAATACTAGAAACTAAAAGCCAAAATGGTCACAGACTATGTTATAGAATAGAACCCCACCCAATCATAGTAATATATAATTTTTTGTACTGAATAAGTAAACATGATTTAAAATTTAAAAAAAAGAAAAAAGAAAAAAGGATAAAAGTTATGGTAAATTACTAACACTTTTTGAGATTTGATTAAATTATGAATTTTTTTTTAAATTTAAAAAATTACAAATTACTCATTGAGATTTATATTTACATTATAAATCTCAATAAACAATTTGTTATATAAATATAAATCTCAAGGACGAGATGTAATTTCTCAAATCTAAAAAAAAAATTATGTATGTTAGTCAAACCTCGAGGGATATTGGTAATTTACCCTAAAAGTTAACATGATTTAATTAGTCATTCGTTTTAAAATAAATTATTTCTTAAATAATTTTTAATTTAAAAAGTATAATGATTGCATAATTCTATATATATTTTCCTTTTTAAAATGAAACATTAATTTTTTCCTACATGTTACAAAGAGATAAATTTTTTTTATTAATTATCACACCACATTATAATATTTCTATCAATCTCAAATACATCATGCATTTTTATTGTTCTTCCATCATTAATTTTGAAATGTTTTGAAAAGATAGTTAAAAATTAATTTTTAATTTTTTTAATTTTTTACTGTTTTTTATATAAAAAAAATTAAAAATTAAGAAATAATTTTTAATTCACTTTTCAAAAGAAATCTTTCTACGACAACCCTAGACCATTCCCACGTTACCAAATAACTTCTCCAAAGAGACATGACATCTGACAATCACAGGACATATGTTTTAATTTAAAAGCAATTACTTTTGCCTATTTTGAAAAATGAGTTGTAATTCGCTTCTCAAATTATAATTTATTTTTTTTTCACAAAAAGTTATTTATAAGCTATTTATCAGTAGTTTTTTATCAAAAAATTAATTATAACCATCTTCTTAAAATAGTCATTTGTCATAAACTTCTATCCCTTTGATAATAATAGACTCTGTCAAATAATTATATTAATAGACTTTTTTTATTTATTTTAAGTATGGCTTATATTGGCCTTATTTGGAAAGTTGATTATTTTAATAATCTATTTTAATTTTTGACTATTATAGTAGGCGGATTGAATTTTTTTATAATTGAATGTGATATTTGTAAGAGAAAAAATAAAATTATTATAGATTTGATATAACATTTTGTCTGATTGACTATTTTTACATATTTTGCCTTTTTGTGAATTTTAATCACAAAAAGCCAATTTTTGGCTTCCCAACGAAAATGCTAGACTTAAAAAAATTATTAGGTATTTTACTCAATATTTACATAAGTGTGAGTGTTACACTGTTGTAGATTTTATATACAAAATTTAATAATTTATTTAGAAACTCTAACATTATTCATTATGGAGTAGCGATTGGGAGCCCGAATCTGGGCTCCCTTGAATGCCCTGAATTTTATTTATTTATTTATTTTTTAATGGAAGAAGAAGAAGAAAAAAATAAAAAAAATAATGCCCAAAACGACGTCGTGTTGAGCATTAGGGACATTCGGGGTGCGAGAATTCGGGCACAAAATCATTTTTCTTCATTATACTAACTTAAAATTTATGCTGTACAAACTCACTTTTGAAATAATTCCTGAAGTACAAATTTAGGGTACATTTTTCTAGTTGAAGTTTACCATCTCCATTTCATGATTGAAATCTTCATCTAAATACACAAGGTTACAATACATTATTAAAATTATAATCAATGGACCATAATTTTAAAGTTATTTTATGGCCTACTTTGGAAAATACTAAATAAGTTAGTTTTTTTTTTGCTTAGGCCTCGTTTGGGAACAGGCTAATTTAATAACTTTTTAAATATTTAACTAAAATATAAGTTAAAAAAAACTAGTATATTTGGGATGACTTTTTAGGTTTTTATGAAAAGATGTGCAAAAAGTAGAGAGAAAAAATAATCTTTGACTTTTTGGTATGGATTATTGACTTTTTAATTTTTTTTGGTGACTTTTTGACTAAATAATCACTTCCCAAATGAGACTTTATTACAAATATAAAAAGTAAAGAGGTGCCATAATTCAAATAAATTAAAAAAAAATCAATAAACTTACTTATAAGTCACTTGTCAAAAGAAACTTAAATTTGAAAATAATCTTTTTTTTTAAAAGTATTTTCATATTTGAAACAAAGACATGTTTGTGTGACTATTTCGCACCATGTTATTGTGCCTGTTTTGGTAAAATAAAAAAAATTTTTTTTATTTTTTCAATAATTTTTTTATTTTTTTTTTTTTTGTTTTTTTTTAGCTTAATATATACTTTATAACTTTTTTTTTTTTTTTTTTTTTTTTTTTTTTTTTAGAGATAGAAAATAAAATTTATAAGTCGAAATCAACTTATGTTCATAATTATATTATCCTACTCCAAATAAATCGTAAAAATAGTGTCTGTAATAGGAATCTTAAATTAATATGGATGAATTACATTTGTCTTTCTTAAAATTTAGAAAGAGAAAGGAGGTAAATCTCATTGACAGACTAATACTAATGTAAATTATCTAAAAATATAAAGATAAGTAAGATAAAACATACCTTTTAATATAAAGAAGATAATATAATTTTTTAATTTATAATATAAATTAAAATTTAAAAGAACCAAATTAATAAAATTTACTATATATAATTTAAATATAAAAATGTGAGTGAGGTGGTGGGGGTTGGGTCGGTGAAAGCGATGTTGAATGGCCAACAAAAATTAGGTGAATGACAATAGCCTAGTAATATATGGGGCGGCAAATTGAACTAAAAATTTCATTAAAAAAAATAAAATAGTAAATTATAAATACATCTTTAAAGTTTATTTAATGTATAGATTATCTTTTTTGTAAGAATTTTTTATTTAATAAAATTAATTAAAAAAATAAAATTCATAATTGTTTTGATATATAATTATAAAATTACTTAAATTATTAATTGAAATATATTTATAACATTATTAAAAATTATTAATTAATTTAATAATTTATTAATAAAAAAATGATTTATTATGAAATTAAAAATCTAAATGGTAGAATATAATTTCTAAAATCACAGAAAATGATTCGTATTTTAATTAAAATTTAAAGATTATATTTATAATTTATCTAAAATAAAAGGACAAATTACAAACACCCCCTCGAGGTTTGGTGAAAATATAGATTCCCTCCTGAAGTTTGAGAAATTACAAATTGCTCCATGAGAGTCAAATTTTCATAACAAATTAAGAGAAATTAGAGGAGAATATGTATGAAAATAAAAATCTCAGGGAATAATTTGTTATGAAAATATAAACCTCAGAGAGCGGGATGTAATTTTTCAAACCTCAGGAAGAAATTTGTATTTTCACCAAATCTCGAGAGATATTTGTAATATGCCCAAAATAAAAATACAAAATTAAAAAACCTTTTAAAATTCTATCTCCTACCACACCCCACCCCACCCCACCCAAAAAAAAAAAAGAAAAAAAACCTTTATGCCCTCCCCCCATTTCACTAGGGGTGCCATGGATATACCGATCCGTCACCACCGAACGAATCGATCCAATCGCATTTTGACGGATCGTGATGACGTAGCGGCTTGGATTAATTTTCTTCAATCGCCCAAATGATGACGGACTTGAGATTTCTTTGCCCGCAATGGAACCGCCAAACCGCCAAATCATGAAAGCACCCTAGTAATTTATAAGACTTTGTATTTTCAATTTGTTTAAATATTATGTTTGTGTTTTCAATTGAAAAAAATTTAAATATTCTGTTGAAAAAAAGTTTTCAACTTGAATATATTTTTTGAATTGAAAAAAATAAACATATTATTTATCTATATTTTTTGATTTTTAAATCTAGTTCTAAAAATAATAAATAGAAAATATGATATATGCTAGTTGGTTTTTGTTTTCAAAAACATATGTAGATGTAACAATATAGAGACATACAATCTCTACTACTGTTCTGTTTATGGTTTTAGTAGTTTGAATTATTATTATATTTTAAGAATCACAGATTGTAATACTTTATGTGGATGAATCATGCTATGATTGTAATATGTGGATGAGGCATGCAATGATCGTGATATTCTAAAGTTTCACACTTTCTTTCTTTAGATAAGGCATACAGTGATTGTAATACTTTTTAAAGTCATTGACTGTAATATATATATATATATTTTTTTTTTTTGAGGAAGTGCACAAGTTGAATTATGTTGAAAATTTATAAAATTTTAAACCGCCAAACCGATTCACATCCATCCGCCAAACCGTCAATCCGCTCAATCCACATCCACCGGATTGGCGGACGGATGCGGATTGATTTTCTTCAATCCGGGAAACGGATGAATTGAAAGTTTTATCAAGCCACCCGCCCACCCCTACATTTCACCCATCTTTCCACTCTCACCAACCACCAACCCCCCCAGATGGTGATTGCAGGAAAAGTAATAAAAAAAAAAAAAGAAAAAAAAAAAATTGGCCAATCAGAAAAGAAAAGTAGTGAAAGGGGTAGGAAAAAAAAAAAAAAAAAAAGGGTTCTTGATCATTTTTCCTCTGTATTTATACCCCCACTCCACCCGTTTCACTCATCTCTCCACTCTCAACACAAGCCATACTCTCTCACTAAACCCCCATTCTCTCTCTCTTTCTAGAAAGTTGTATCATATAGATTATGGCTAAGGATATGGGAGTGGCGGAGCAGGGGTCTTACTCCGCCAAGGACTACCAGGATCCGCCACCGGCACCGCTAATCGACACGGAGGAGCTGACCAAGTGGTCGTTTTACAGGGCTCTGATTGCGGAGTTCATTGCCACGCTTTTGTTCCTTTACATTACGATTTTGACGGTGATTGGTTACAAGAGCCAGGTTGACCCGGTCAAGAATGCTGACCAGTGTGGCGGCGTTGGGATTCTCGGCATAGCTTGGGCTTTTGGTGGCATGATCTTTGTGCTTGTTTACTGCACTGCTGGAATTTCTGGTGGGTAAAAATAAATACTAAAATTACTAAAATACCCATGTTTTTTTGCACACACTCCGTAAATATGCATTTTACAATGCTATAGTGTTATGAAAATTTATTTTTTATTTGCAAAAGCTACTTAGGATGAAAAAAAGTCACACCCTATCATGTTTTGTTGTCAATGCTGTTCTCGTTTGGCAATAAATTTTTTTAGTTAGTTTCTTTTTTTCTTTTCTTTTTTAAACTTGAGATTAAAGAGTTTATTTGTGTTGATTTTTTTAATTTTTGTGAGAGAAAAGTAAAATAATTATAGAGAAAAGTAAAATAATTATAATATAAATGTGACATTTTCTTTTATTGATTTTTTAACATATTTTTATCATCTAATTTTTTGTTTGCCAAACAAAGCCATTGTGTTATAATACATTTTCTTATAAAAAAAATACATTTTCTTAATAAATTACTTCCTTATCACATAAGGAGACTCATCAATTATCATTATTATTATTATTATTGGTCTAATAGACAATAGATCACTTCCTTCTTAAAGGAGTGGCATAACATTCAATTGCTTTGCTTAATTTCATTTTCAGAAATTTTTAAAAATTAAAAACTAATTTGATGCACAAAAAAAAAAAAAAAAAATTATCATTTTCATATATGTGTATATATATATATTATTTTTTGAGATAAAATAATTTTTAAAAATTTAAAAATATTTTTTTATGTTTTATTTTTGTGAAATTAATTTATATTTTTTCAATTATAAAAAAAAATTAAAAAAACCAAACAAGATAGGATGAGTATTAAAAATTTATATTAAACATAAATTATTATTCAAAATTAATTCCTAAATTGAGCACAAAACAAAGAGAAGGGTGTGCACCTTTATGTGCGCATAATAGGCTTTTTGTGTGTGAAGGGGGATGCAATGAGTTATTTCAACTCAAATTCTCTCTTTTTTATTATTGTTTTTTTTAAATTTATGATTTTATTAGATGCATTTAGAAAGAAAGAGAATGGGGTCATATTAATGTAATTTATTTATTTAAAAAAATAATATTAATTGTGAAATTAATGTGGGGGAACAGGAGGACACATAAACCCAGCAGTGACATTTGGGCTGTTCTTGGCTCGAAAAGTGTCGCTGATTCGAGCAGTGATGTACATGGTGGCTCAGTGCTTGGGTGCCATATGCGGAGTTGCGCTTGTGAAGGCCTTCCAGAGCTCCTACTACGACGTCTACGGCGGCGGTGCTAACGAGCTCTCCCCCGGCTACAGCAAGTGCACCGGTTTGGGCGCCGAGATCATCGGAACATTCGTGCTCGTCTACACCGTCTTCTCCGCCACCGATCCCAAGAGGAGCGCCAGAGACTCCCATGTCCCTGTAAGCAATCCCCCCACCACCCTCCTCTACACAAATTATATGTTCATTTTTTAAATTTCTAAGTTAATAGATTTAAGTTTAATATATCTATTTAAAAATTTACATATTTGTCTGTCCAAATGTCATCTATCTATATACGTATTATCTATTTATCCAATTATCCGTACGTATTATCTATTTATCCAATTATCCGTTCAAATGTCACAAGGCGCACACCGGTCACAAGCCAATTTGTTAGCGACCACAAAATATATGATTCCATAGGAGTGACTTGTCACCAATTAACCTAAATTTAAACCTTGAATTTAATGTTGTTTTAATAATGAGTGTTTTGATTTGTGAATTGAAATGAAGGTATTGGCACCACTTCCAATTGGGTTTGCTGTGTTCATGGTTCACCTAGCCACCATTCCGGTCACCGGCACTGGCATCAACCCTGCTAGGAGCCTTGGAGCTGCTGTTATTTACAACCAAGAAAAGGCTTGGCATGACCATGTCAGTAAATATATATCTTCCCTAAAACCCATTTAAATTACATTATTACTTCTCTATATTGTTTTGCTTATCAAATATTCTCTGTTTATTTTTTTATTTTTTTTGCAGTGGATTTTTTGGGTAGGACCCTTTATTGGTGCAGCCATTGCAGCCTTCTACCACCAGTTCATCTTGAGAGCTGGAGCCATTAAAGCTCTCGGGTCATTCAGGAGCAGCTCCCATGTCTGATTTTTCAGAAAATTAAAAAAAGAGAATGATATTGGAGGGGGGTGCTTGAGTCTGTGATCTGGAAGTCTCTCTCTCTCTCTCTCTGCATCACTATTCAAGATTGAAGGGTAGTTGACAGCAATTGAGAGCCATGGAAATATAGATGGAAGTCTCCTTGGAAAGTGAAATCTTTTTTTTTGGGTATGCCTTTTGATTGTCTTAGCTGTTAGAAAGGGAAATCCTTTTTTTTTTTTTTTATCCCTTTTGATTGTCTTAGCTGTTAGTACTCTCTCCACCTTTGAATCAAAATTTGTTTTGTGATCTGTTTTTGAAATTTCTTTTCCATCCTTTTTGTGCTTATTTATGCTTCCAATTGATATCTAAATTATAATCCATGCCCTCAATTGAAATTTCTTTTACCATTTTCTCAATTTCCAGGATTTTCTAATTTAGATAAGTCTTTAGTTTAAAAAAAATCAAAAAAAAAAAAAAAGTTTAGAAAAAGACTGAGAAAAGCCAACTTTAAGCTGGTAACAAAGGACAAGTTTATATTCTATTGTATACTTGATGAATCAGTTATGTTTATGCCTATAAAAAGAATTTTATAAAATAAAATACAGATGTGACTTACATATTTTGCATCTAGTAAAGCATTCCCACCAGTTTATTTAAATTTTATCTTAAAATATTATTAAAAAATTCATTCTCTATTTTAGGAATCACTTTTTCATTTAGTTTTTTCAACAGATTCCCTATTCTTTCGCTGTTCTATTAACAAACTTCTTATTTTTTTCTTTATTTTATTAAAATGTAATTTTTAATTATAAATTTAATAAAAATAAAAATTATAAATGTGTATTGCAGTCCTTAAACAAAGCAAAGCAAAGCAAAGCAAATATATATATATAAGGGAGCTACAGTCTACAAATAGAGAGTCACTATAATAAAAGTTAATTTAAGAGATCTGATGTAGGTGGATAAGAAGCTATTTACCTCTTAAAATAGGTAAGGAGGGGGTTTAGTTAGGAACTTTGGTGGGAATGCTCTTACAATGAATATTTTATTTGTGTTTAAGAACAACAATATAAAAGGAGATGAAGGACCCATTGTCGTCTGGCCATATCCATGTAATTCAAAGGCGTGCATAAGAGGCATGAGTAATATGGTTGAATTCAACCTTTTGTTTTTACTTTTCAATAAAAAGTTTTCTGGAAGAACAAAAGTGATAGCCAATTATTTATTTGATTAGGTAAGTTAAACTTTCACTAAGACTAACAAGCTGGTCCGAAAAGTTTTTTTTGTTCTGAAATCTGTCTAATCATCAATACTACATTAGAGACACATAAAATAGGGAAATTTAGTCATAATTTTCTAGGTCTAACAATATTAGTGTGTAAATGACAGTTTAAAATGTTTTATTTTCTAACCCTTTATGAAGGATAAATTAATATTTTATTTTTTTATTTTTCTAAACAATCTTATTCTAAATATATATGTCAGAGATTTGAATCAAATCTATAAGCCATTGATGTTGAAGTTTTATCTAATGATCATTGTTGACCATCGTTCAATGATCAAATCTAGATCACAAGGAGTAAATCTATCTTTAAGAATAGTCAGTCAAAAGCATCAAAGTGAAGACTATTCTTTGGACCCAATTTCCTCTGCTATCTGCAACAGATTAGGGATATCTAGCTTCTTCTAGGGAATATTTTTTATGATTTGTTAGGTGAGTCTGGTTTGCTCCCTTTTTTTTTTTTTTTGTTTTTTGTTTTTTTTTTCAATTGGTGATTTGAATTGTTATTTGTTGATTGTTGTTCATTATTGTTGATTTGTTTGTAAACTTGTAGTGAAAAAACTTGTAATACTTCAGTTCATACTCTATTTATTTATAATTTTACTGATGCCCTATTCAAGAAGACAGTAAAATATTACTCTAATAGTCAGTAATATTACATTTTACTGTAAATCAAAGTAAAATGTTACTATTAATAGAGTAAAATGTTACTTTCACGTTAATTTTGACATTAGTTTTATTTTTTTAAAGAATTTCATAGTCAACCTAACTCTTATTTAATAGAACTTGATGAGAGAATTCTAAAAATACTAATTTTATTAAAAATCGACATCTAAATCAAAAGTTATATCATTTTAAAATTTAAAATATTAAATTACTCACTAGAGTATTTTGATAATAATGGTGTGTTGGACTTTTTCACAAATTTTTTTGTTTTTATTTTTGTTTTTGTCATTAATGCATTAAATTTTTATTATGAAGAGACTTTAACTAAATTCTCCTTAAAAGTATGATCACAAAATTAGATACAACTTCAAGTCAAATTTTATGGATCTCACATAATTCTATGATAAATTTTTATATTCCCAATTATTTGTTTTTATTGCAAAATTATAATAAATATAATATTATTGTGCTTAGATTCTGGACAGCTAGAAATCTACCAATTATTAATGCTTGACCTGCAAGGAAAGAAAAGGTAGTCTTTTAGTCTCCCACCAAGACTTGACACCAATAATGCTTGCTTTGCCTAGATTTCAATCCTATGTATCATTATCCCCCAGAATCTAAGGCCCAATTACTTGCATATTCAGTTGCACCAAAAATTTCAATTTCACCAAATATGCCATTGCCAACCTAAGAATTTTCATCTCTATCTTTTGAGAAACCCTTAAAATGCTTTTTTTTTTTTTTGTCCCACACCATGTGAGAGGTTTAATAGAATATTTAGTAATTCATTTGAGGTTTATAACATTTTCCAAACTTTTAATCAACACTCGTGTATTGAGTTAGATGATTTGAGCAGAGGAAAAATAAAGTTTTGGTGATGAAAGACCAAAATCAATAACTATATGTAGTGAATTGGTACCAAAATGAATCAAGAATTGAGAATGAGATAGGAATGGAATGGAATGGAATGAGCAGGTTTTGAAAGGTTTACAATAATTAATCTCGCTAGAAAGACATCAATTTAGAACTTAGTTATTAGAGGATATGACTTCTTATTAGAAAGATCATTGGTTCAGTGGTTAAAATTTTACTTATCAATAGTGTGAGTTTGAACTTAAGACATTCACTTTGTGCAAATAATGTCAAATATTAAGTTCTCTCTGTTCTTAATCTGTAAATTTCTTAATAAAATTCTCTGTTTTCTCTTTTAAAAAATATAAAATTAAAACTAAAACCACATTAATTCCATAGACTCCAAAATGTCATTTAATAGGTGGATCCACTAGGAGCACCAATGAATGAGATAAAGCACGTGACCAAAGTTGATGGGCTTCCTTTGGTTTTTTATTGGCCCATAGACCCTAAGCTTTCAGACCCAAAAGCCCAGCCCATAGATCGCCCCCTACACATTTGGGGTCACCCAGGTCCCAGATCATCCTTTAGATTAAACCAATTTTTCCATTGATGAAAATCACTCATCAAAATTGATGAAAACCACAAAAATTTCGTGAATAAAATGTTTATTCTTATTTTTTATTTTACTTTTTAAGTATATCTAAAACTAAAAAACAGTTAATTAAAATATGAAAAATATATATATATATATATATTTTAAGTACAAAAAACAATTTTAAAAAAATTAAATCAAACAAGTAAACTGATGATTGTTGTCTATTGTTCATGTAGCATGCCTCTGCTGGCACGGTAACCAGAAGACGAAAAAAAAGAAAAAGAAAAAAGAAAAAAAAAAAAGAAAAAAGAAAAAAAAAACAGCTCTAAAGCAGTGATGGGAACTACTTCAAGCTGAAGCAACAGAGAAATTATTATGAAAATTTAAGGCAAGTAGTACTTCCTCAGACCATTAGAAGCCCATAAATAAGACACATATAGCAACAGAGAATTTCACACAACACATCAACCACACACACAAACACAAGTATCTCTTGTTAAGCAACAAAAAAATGGCACCTATCTCCACATTCTTGTTCTGCTTCCTCTCTTACATTTCTTTCCTATCAACTCCTCAGCCACTTCTGTCCTACAACTTTGGTCATCAAAATGCATGGGAAACGTTACATCCATATCATCCCTACCTGATATGATCTGAATGACTTTTCTTGTGCCACACCAGTGCTTTTTTTTTTTTTCCTTTCAACAAATCAATCGCTTGGAAGACACCCGTGAGAGTTGAACTTTAGATATCAGAGTTCATGCTTCGCCACTTAACCGCTATGTTACTACCAGTTCTTTGGTATTGTTTGGTGAAGCTTCTGGGCCTGCTTATATTTTTATTTATTTATTTTGGAAGTATGTAACAGAGTATTTGGTATAACTTCTGCTGCTTCTAGTTTGTGAGGCAAAAATAACTTTACAAAGCTGAAAAATGCTTATTATGAAAAGTTGAAGGAATGCTTTTAGTTTTTGGTTTTTGATTTTTGATTATCAACTTTCAACGTGCAAGAAGTTGCACCAAAGAGGCCTACTGTTTGCTTGTATGTGTTTAGTCATTTTGGAAGTTGTAGGCTTTGGTTTGTAGTTAAGTTCTCTTGATTTTTGATATTAAGGATTGCAATATTCACAGTTGTTCAACCATATCATAATTTGTTTTAAGCCTTAGATGCTCACGTTTTGGATACATTTGCAGCATTGGAGAGGAGGTGCAGTGGGCAGCAGAGAAGCTATTAGTTAGTCTGTGCAGAATGAGAATTGCATTTGGTTATATATTTTCTCTTAAAAATATATATAACCAAAACTTAAAAACAACATTAGTACCATAGACTCCAATTTGTCATTCTTATAGGTGGATCGACTAGGAGCACCTATGAATGAGATTAAGCACCTGACAAATAGACTAAGCTTGGGGTCCCAAAAGCCCAGCCCATAGATAGTGCCCTACACATATTCGGTCACTCAGGGCACAGTCATCCTTAGCTTAAACCAATTTTCCATTGACGAAAATCACTCATCAATACAAAATTGATGAAAACCAATTTTCCTCAAAAATCTAGCGAATAAAAAGATTTTTTTTTTTTTTTGTAAATTTAAAATGTATGAAAAAATATTTTTATCTAAAAAATTAGTTTATTCTCCATATAGGCGTGTGTGACTTTCACAATTGGTTAACTTTAAATGGTAAAATTGACTGAATGTGTTTAGTGCTGAACAAAGGAGATCATCCACGCATGGGGTAAACTCAATAAAGTGAAAATTGCTTCTTTTAAAAAAAAGAAAGAAAGTGAAATTCAAAATTATTTTTGAGTTTTTCTTGTTTGTTTTTAATGAACTTTTTTGATATTTTAGTCAGTTTATAATATTTTTTAAATACATCTAAAAAGTATAATATTTATGAAGAAAAAACCAATCAACACATTTCCTTATTAAAATTTTACTTAAAATTAAAATATATATATATATATATATATATATATAAAAGATTTACATAAAACAATTTTTAAAAAATTAAATCAAATGAGGACAAAGTAAACTGATGATCGTTAGAGTAATGATTGAGATCTTTACTCTCACAAGACTCTCACAAATATAAACCACTCATGATGTAAATCTTAGACATATATGTACATGGAGGGCAAAAAATCAGTTTAGAAGTGTGGAGATCATCTCCAAAAAGAGTCCCAAATATTTTCCTTGATCCTTATCCATTGTTCATGTGGCATGCCTCTGCTGGCACAGCAACCAAAAAAGTCAAAAAAAAAAAAAAGGAAAAAGAAAAAAGAAAAAAGAAAAAGAAGTAAAAAACAGTTCGAAGCAATGATGGAACAACTTCAAGCTCAAGCAACATTATTATTATGAATACTAAAAGGCAACTACTAGTACTTCCTCATAACACTAAAAGCCCATAAATATATAGCAGCAGAGAGAATTTCACATCATACATCAACCATACACAAACACAACTAGTATCTGTTGTTAAGGCAATAAAAAATGGCACCTATCACTACATTGTTGTTCTGCTTCCTCTCTTGCATTTCACTTCTATCAACTCCTCCTCAGCCACTGCTCTCCTACAGCTCTGTTCATCAAAATCCATGGGAAAACTTACATCCATATCATCCCTACCTGATATGATGTGAATGATTTTTTCTGTGCCACAAAGGTTTTTTTTTTTCTTTTTCTTTCATGTAAAGCCCTTTGGATCCGTTCTTGCATAATAAATCTGAATCGCTTGCAAATGTTAAGCTTGGAAGACACCCCATGAGAGTTGAACTTAAGAAATCAGTGTTTATCGTTCGCCACTTAACCACTATGTTACCGTTGGCTTTCTGGCATTGGTGAAGCTTATGGGCCTGCTTATATTTTTTTTATTTACTCTGAAAGTATGTAACAGAGCAATTGATACAACTTCTGCTTATAATTTACAAAAAGCTGTAGTTGAAAAGTTGGAGGAGGAATGCTTTTAGCTTCTAATTTTTTATTATCAACTTTCTACATGCAAGAAGATGCACCAAATAGGCCAATTGTTTGCTTGTAAGCGAGCTTTGTATGCGTTTTAGTGATTTTGAAAGTTGTAGGCTTTGGTTTGTAGTTAAGTTTTCTTTACTTTTGGTAGTAAGGTTTGCAATATATTATCAGGTATTCAACCATATCATAATTTGTTTTAAGCCTTAGATGCTCACATTTTGGACACATTTGCAGCATTGGAGATCTGAGACCAAACCTGGTAAAAGAAAAGCACCTAGTTGGTTAACGATGCTAATTAACTTTGGCAGAGTGTGTTGACATGTCAAGTTCTAGATGAGAGACTAGTAGCAATGTACAGATACACATATCTGAGTATATATATATATGCTTTGAAGAGTAGGCTTTGGAATGGGGCAGAAGGATTGGGTTGAAACATGTTTCAGCATCAGCACAGAGGAAGAAGGTGAAGTGGGAAGCACAGCAGCTCAGCTAGTCTGTGCAGAATGAGAACTGCAGGCTAAGCTACTCTCATCTTGCTTCTTATCCTCTGGAAACTAAAGGGTATGAGTGGGATATTTCAGTTTTTTTTTTTTTTTTTTTTCACATCAGTACTTTGAAATGAGCAATATATGTACTAATTCTAGGATTGAGATATTGTAAATAGAGACATCAGGGCTCTTTCACAGATGAGTTATGTAAAACTATTGTTGTATGTATTCTATGTATTATTAGGCAGGGAGATGCTTGAAATTATGTACTAACAGAGTCGAGTTAAATAGTGGATTGTTTAAAGTTAAGTTTCAAAATTTAGGATAAATTTATGATGTGCACCTTAAAAAGACACAGAATTTATGCTACTTTTACTTTGTAATAAAAATTTCAAATAAGCAAATATTTAACGTGTACCATATGAATGTGTTACCTGTCGCCTGTCGTGTTTGTTTGTTATTGGTTTTTTTTTTTTTTTTTTTGGGTGTGGGTATATTTTTCCAGAAACAAAATGGTAATTAGAGGATGAAAGTTCTGCGAAATTGCAATGTTTGTCGTCACTGCGAAATCCAATTTCTAATCTTTCAAATTTTATCATGTTATAGTGACTCCGTAACTACTACTAGTCTAAAACCCTGTTCGTTGCCCATTCATCAATTTCAATTTCAATTTCATTTTCATTTTCATTTTATAGTTGGTCAAAACCTTGAATGAATGGTCATTGTGTGAGTCTATACATTTAATATACACACATAGATACATATACATACATAGAGAGAGAGAGAGAGAGAGAGAGAGAGAGATGCATATATGGCCATCGATGAAGATTAGGGAATCGTTCAAGGTAGCATACCTGGAGAAACTGGAGTTGAACCTCCACAGAATGAACAGCCAAAAGAAGAACACCACCTCCGTAATTGAGAAGAAACTCTTAGATGAAACTAATAATCAGAGAGAAAGAGAAAGAGAAAGAGAGAGAGATATTGTTGTTGATTTGGGGATGGAGAATCATGCTGCTGGTGGCGGTGGGGCTTTGCTTTTGTTCCAAGAGCTTCTCATGATCCTCTCTTGCTGTTACTGTTGTTTCTGCTTTGGAGGTATCCCCTTCTCATTTCATTATTTATACACATTGCTCTTCACGCCCAAACGACAGGCACACGGATTTAGGATCCTGCGGTGCTCTCCTGTGGAGTGTGGTTCAGAGTCTTTTTAATAATCTGAACCGTGAACCCTGTTTGTTATGCCCTGTTTGGTGTAACTGTTAAAACAGTTTATAGATTATAGCTTAACAGATTATAAATTATGACTTTAATCAAAAGTTGTTAATCTGTTTAGTGTAACTATTGAATTATAGATTTAAGAATAACTTTTTTAATTAATTTTTATTTTTTGTTTGTCTATATTTCTCATAAAAAATAATAATAATAATCTATAGTCCATTTGAGTCTTTTTCTATTTTTAAAAAAATAAAAAATAAAAAAATTAAGAGTATAACTATAAATTAACATGTTTTTTGAGTTAAAATAAACTGTTAGAATCAGAAGATGTTTGAAATAAGTTTAACCAAACAGTCTAAAATAACTTTTTCAAAACTAAAAGCCATTAGTTGATTATGAAAAGATGAAACAAACACCCCCTATGTCGACTATATCTATTTTTACAATCCTACAACAAAAGTATATTTATTTTTATAAAAATTAACGATTAACAAATTTTTATAAATTTTTAAAAATAATTAGAATTTAATAATGATGTTATGATTATCCGATTAATTTTATTTTTTACATGGATAATATTTTTGAAAAATTCTACAATAAATGATTCAGATCATCGAAAGACATTTGGAACAATCTTCCACAAAGAGGCACAACAATATCCCATGTCTTAGGCATACTTTATAAATCTAGTGATATATTAAGAATATGATTATTGAATAAATTATCAATCAATCATCTTCTTGACTAGGGTTGGGCATCACTGCTGGCTTGTCCAAGCCAGCCCTACTTTTTTAGGCCTTGAGAATATAATTTTAACCCATAAAACCAGGTTGGGTTCATATTTTCAACCTGATTAATAAATGAGCTGGATTTGAAAATTGTACTTATAGCCCAGTTCGACCCAACCCAACCAGCTACATATTTAATTTAATAAATAAATAAATTTATATAATATATTAAAAATATATATACTCTTTTAATTGTATAATTTTTTAATTTGTTTTTTATTTTATGTTAATAATTTATTTGTTGATAATGTAGGAAACTTAATATTATCAGAAACAATGGTTAACAGTGATTCTAGTTCTTCCGAAGATAATGAAATAAAGGAAGAAATTTGAAATTTAAACTATGGATTTTTTATTTATTTTTAGTTTGATGTACTATTACCGGTTTGGTTTTAAAACTTTAAGCATATAGAATTATATGGATGTGTTTGGTTTAAAAAAAACTTTATAACGTTTTAATTAATATGATATTGAATATTTAACGGTTAGTTACTCGATAGTCCTTTGTTTATTTATGAAAAAATAATTGGTACTATAATGTCTATTTTTTTAATAATTTATGCATGTGACCCAATGGATGGGTTTGAAAATTATAATCTATATTAGGGCTGGGTTTGGGATGATTATATAGGCCCCATGTTCGAGCTAGTCGGACTTGGACAGACACAAAGTCCCTTATTAGACAGTGTCGGCCCAAACCCAGCCTGGCTCGGCTCGATGAATGACCGTCCTTATTCTTGACACATCACTGAATCTAAAAAAATGCATCTGAAAAGTAGACTTTTAAGTACGTATATATTGCTATGGTTATGTGAGTGATTGATGAGTATCGCAACATGATAATTAAATTTGAATCGAGTACTGCTGTTAGCACGTACCTAATTTTTTTGGACCTCCTAATTCTCACTTTTTCTTTTTTTATATTACAATTATATTATGAAGTAAAATTACATTAAAGGACAACTTTTAATGGAACACTCAACCACCAAATGAAAACAATTAGAATGACACTCTATTGAACACCTACCTCCATCCCCATCTATACTCTTTACCAATCTAAACCTTAATCATATTCTTCTTCATCACCATCCAAAACCTATGTATTCATCTTCAATGAAAAATATTTGAAATTACCTAATCAGTTAACATTTTGTTCAGTGGTTTTAAATGTGGTCGGTATTCCAATTTAGTTAACGTTGCAAATAATCCTATTACAGACTCCGAGTTTCTACATTTGTTGTCATTTTCACAATTTGTTGATACTTATAGACTAATAGAGAACAATGACAATAATTCTGTTGAGGTTGGCGTTGCATTGGTAAATTTATCTATCTTGCATTTACAATTATGGGTTGTGTTCGGTTTAGTATTGGTTTGTCGACTGTTAAGATTCTGTTCAGTAATACAATGCTAAGTATAAACATTTTGTTCGGCACTGGAATATCAAACAGTTCCATTTTCTAGGATTTTCATTGTATTTCTGTTTTTTCTAAGGTTTTTTCTTCCAAAATCCCCTGTATCAAGGGTTTTACTCAAAAATAAACAACAAGTAATAATATGTGATGGGGAGTTTGAAGTTACCTAAGAGAAGAAGAAAGAGACTGTCGAAGAGATTTCTGACGAGATTTTTGACTAAGATACTATTGTTCACCGTGACAAGGTGATATTATGAATATGAATAAAATTGGTATTAAGTGGAATCTTCAAAGACATCTTATTAAAATTTAGGATTTAAAATGGGGGTTCAAATGGAAGTCCAAGGAAATTAGATAAGTGCTAACCAATAAGTCATATTTTGTTATTAAAATTACTATTAAAGTCTTATCAAGTTTGAATATAGACAACTAAATTTTATTTGTCATAAAATATTCTCAACAAGTTCATTCTTCCATAATGGTGTATGCTATCCCAATTTTACCCCTTATTTAATATGAACAATAATTTTAACTTAATTAAAATTAAAAAATTTAATTGAATAAAATATTAATATTATATTAAAAATATAAGTAACAGTTGGATCGAAACAACTTTAATATAAAATGCGTTATTTTTTATTATTTCCATTTATGAATTTTATTTGTATAAACAATTTAAAAAGGCTCCATTCTATTAAACTTCCAAAGAGTTATGAAAATAATACTATGAAAAATTTATATATTTATCAATGTATGAGATAATTGATGAATCTTATACATATCTTTTTTGTTTATGAAAATTCATTTAATTCAACAATTTAAAATATTATTATTATAAATTTTTAAATAAATTAAAATTATTTATGAATTTTTGGTTCATATTTTAATGAAAGTTAAAATTAAAATAAAATATGCTATTATGAATAATTGAACTTTTTTATATAAGAATTTATAAAATAAAAAGGGAAATATAACTTGTTTGTCAATATTAAAATTTGATAGAATTCAATAGTAATTTTTGAAACAAAATCAAACTTATCAATAATTTTTTCATTGTGGTTTATAATATTTTAATAAAATATCATAATTTTTACAATTAAAAAAATATAATTATGCTTAGATTAAAAATAATAATGAAATTATTGTTCATATTAAATGAGGGGTGAAATTGGGATAGCATACACTCTTATGGAATAATGAACTTGTTGCGAATGTTTTATGAAAAATATGATTTATTTGTTCATATTGAAAAGTGATAGAACTTAATAGTAATTTTAAGAGTAAAATAGGATTTGTTGGTTATTTTTTTAGGTTGTATTTCAATTATAAATTTAAATAGTGATTTCAAAAAGAAATATATATATAATATTTTATTTATATTTTTAATAATTTTCTTATTCTTTTATAAATTTTTACCCAAATTCATGATCGGAACATATCCTTAGAAAAAATCTTGGCCTGATTTTTTTTGGCGCAAAGATTTATTGATTTCAAAATCCTCTTCTAACTTATTGGAATTGGGGTGAAAAATATTTTTTAAAAGATAATTTATGCACTTTATGACATTTAGTACAATAAAAAATTAAAATTAACGAAAAACATTTTCAGTGATTAATGAAAATAAGTCTATTTGGCCGGGAAAAAAAAAAAATCAATTTTAAAAGCAAAAAAACAAAATTTGGATTGAAGCCTTACAAAATTGTGCTACCATTTCTGCTATTATTATTGTTATTATCACTATTACCATCACCACCACCACCACCGTGTTACCACCCATTGCCGCCACCACTACTAATAATTGGATTGTTTCTGAAATTTGGTTCATCTTTTTCAGCCTGTGTTGACAAAGAAGGAAACTGAGAGCACTGCATTTGGGAGAGAGGACTTCTGCACATGGAATTTGCTTTGTACATGCAAAATTGTGGAATTCGGCTACTCTCTGTGTAGCTCTTGAAAAACTCTAGCGTTATCAACAAAAAAAACCCAAAAAAAAAAATAGTTTTGTTTTTTGTTTTTTTTTTTCATCAGCAAAAACTGGTTCTGTTTACTGTTCATGTTATGGTTTAATCTTCTTGTACATGAATTGATGTGACTCATCTCCAGTGGACCTCCCTCCCCTTTGCCATGTTTTGGAGTTAACTAAATTTGTCTTATTATGCCGCGTGGCAGCCTGAGAGATGGACAATTTAGGTGTTCAACTAATTATATCTTGAAAAATGTTTTGTGGTCGATTAGGGCCATTAAGGCCACTAATTTTTGAGCTACCAACCAAAGCCCTTATATCTTTACATAGGGATGTTTTGTGAACACACTTTAAAAAAAAAAGAAAAAAAAAAAAAAAGTTAAACGTCATTTTATTTATTTATTTTGGATCACATTATCTTTCATATAAAATAGTTAAAAAAAATTAAAAAATCAATTTTTTACCATTTTTTCAAAACACTACTATATATTGCAAATATATATAAAAGAACAACAATGATAGAGACCCCCTTTTCCCATCACCCCCTTTCACCCCCTCTCACTCTCATTGGTTGCTTTTTCTTTTTTTTTTTTTTTTTTTTTTTTTTCTTTTTTTCACCCCACCCCAATCCAGGGATAAAAGAAATCATAAATCAAAATAAGTATTAGATATCTTGGGTTCCACTTTCACAATTATGCGTTTAAAAAAAATTTAACAATCAAAATTATTTTTACAAATAAATAAAAGCAATTTTTTTTTTAAAAAAATCTTTGATATTAAGATTTTATAAGATACATGATATATAATATTTTCATAATAGTTAAGGTCCCTAACATTTTCATTGAAAAAATTCGACTCAGAAAAATTTTGTCCGACTCAAAAAAGTTTTCGTCCCGATGCAGAAAAATTTTAATTTTCACTGAGAAATTTTGAAATTTCTAAATGATCATACCAAAAAAACTTTGAAATTTCTCTGAGTCAAATTTTCTCTGTGAAAATGTTGAGGGACCTCGGCTAATAACATCTTGGATCTCACCTACTACACAAAGTTAGAGAGAGATGTTTCACTAATTTTTCCTAAATAAAAATGGGCAAATAATTAAGGCTTCGTTTGGAAATAAGCTATTTTAATAACTTTTTAACTCTTTTACAAAAAGATATATAAAAAAGTAGAAAGAATAATATGATAATTTATAATGATATTTTAATTTTTTAACTAAAATATATAATTGACAAATGAGGGCTAAATTATATCTCAATCAAATTAAAAGAAAAGCAAAACAACCTCTTTAATAGGATACTTCTTTCTTCTTCTGCTTCTTTTTTATTTATTTATGTATTTTTTATGGGCTTTAATAAGATACTTAGACCTTGAGATATGTTTCCTAATTTTTTTATTGTAATATTAATGTTTTACCATTTTAAGATTTTATATTATAATAGTTTAAGATAGGGTCGTTTCCCATTATTCATATTAATTGGTCAGATATATTTCCTAATTTTTGTTTATATTGATAATATTACTATGGTCTAGCTTGTCTTATGTTTGAGATCAACTCTGGACCATCCAATTCGGCCCATGGGTTCATTTTTTGGTCTCGTTTTTATAACCGAATCATTCAATATGTAGAACTTGTCGGGTACTATATATCTTTGTAAAAAATTACGTTGATCGGATATCAATAACTATATGATCGGATCAATTTTGTATAAAAAAAGATGGTGAAAAAATAAATGGCTCACAGAAATCTGAACCAATCAAATAGTTATCAATATCCAATCAAAATCATTTTTTATAAGGATATAATATTCGACGAGTTCTATATATTAAATGGTTCGAATTATTGAAACGAGACTCAAAATGAGCTCATGAGCCAGACTGAACTGTCCAATTTTAACCTCAAACATAAGACAAGCTGGACCTATTACTATTTTACCTTTTATTTATGTTTTAAATACTAAGCATATTGATGGATTTGATTTAGGAGGGACGGCAACAAATTTCGTTCCGAATCGCCGTGTATGGATTTAAAAAGGGAGAAGCAAATTAGGAATTTTATCTAATCAATTTTTATTCTGTTGTTGAGATTTGTTTATGAGAATGAAACGTGATTTGTAATTAACTTTCCGATTTGTCACATTATGTGAAGATCTCATTTCGACATCACATACGAACAATTTAAGAATAACGTAAGTAAATATGCTAATAATATTTAAAAATTTATATTTTTCCATAAAAGAATTTTTAACACATGGATCTTATTGGTAATAAATTCATGAATTTGTGATTTTCATTTCTATTCAAATTTCAAACACAGTTGTAATGCAATTAAATAGGATTTAGATATGATATGAGTGTATTTTTATTTTTATTTTCTTTCTGTTGTTTTTCTTGTCGGTGAGTGGGATGATGATGAGCAATGCACATTGGAACTATCTAATCCAAATTGCCATTGTCAGTCTTACTGTGGAATTTATTTTTATTTTTTGAACTCGTTTAATCAATGTTCTTGTCTTTATTTAAGTTTTCAATCAATATTATTTTTTCTTTATCTTTTTAGAGTTTTTAGACTAAAGGCTTATAAAATTAGAATAGAATTAAAATTTCGGTTTTTATTTTGAACCAAAGAGGCGTTAGACTTTAATGAATATTGAAGGCTGATTTGCCAATTATTTTTTTGTTAAGTTTTTTTAAAGTCTTCAATGAATTTTTTTTGTAAAAATTCAAAACTTATCACTTTTCTATTAGGAGACCTTAAAACAGATTAAGGCTTCGTTTGGGAAGTGAGTTGGCTTTTTGATTTTTTTGGCTATTTTAACCTGGAACTAAAAAGCTTGGTTTGGGAAGGACTTTTGATTTTTTTGATATTTTTGTAAAAGAAATAATGTAATGATTATAGGTTGAATGTGATATTTTGTTTTATTGGACTAAAAAATCTATTTTGTTTTTTTGTGGCTATTTTAGCCAAAAAAAGCCACAAAACCCACTTCCCAAACATAGGCAAGATTAAAAAAAAAGTTGAATTTTTTTTTTAAATGAATTTGTTTTGGATATTTTTAAAAACAAATATGAGTTTTAAATTCTTCTATGCTAAAAGGATTTGAAAAAAAAAAAATACAAATTAATTTTTTTACTAAAGATAAAAAAAATATTAAAAAATCATTGTCAAGCAAGAGAAAAAATTCAGGAAAAAAAAATTAAATTTTTTTCTAGCAAGAATAATGGAAATTTTTTTTGAACTAAGAATAATGAAATTTGACAGTTACAATTTGTCAATAAAAAAATAATAATAATGAGTGAAAAACAATATATATATTAATGGTCACGATAAAAGCAAGGAAGGGGTTAGTTCGTCAACCTCCAACGGCCCTTCCTCTCTCATTTAAAAGAGGAGAATTAGTCCTAGTTTGGGATCTATTATATAATTCATCTCTTTAACTTTTCTTCATCACATCATCTTTTTATTTTTTTACACATCTTTTTATAAAAAGACAAAAAATATATTTTTTTAAGACATTCCAAACCAATCTCACACGTTGTGAGCAAAAAATATATTTATCAAAAAATAAAAATTATTATAAAACATTAATAATTAATATTATAATACATTAATAATTAATATTATAATATTTTTCTCTGATGCACTTTCAAGTAATTGTTCTTGTAAAATACCTAGCCCACATGATATTAACGTATCATGTCAAGGTCTCTTTTGAGAACTTTGACTACTTATTTAAGTTGACTTTTTCATTATTTTATGAGATTAAAAAGAGTTATGTTAAAGATGATTTGTAAAAATTTTTAATTTAATTGATGGTTGTAAGAGAAAAAATGATTGATTTGTATAATGTTATATTTTATCTCACTGACTATTTTAATTTTTAATTTTTTTAAATTTTTATTAACTATTTTAACCAAAAAAATATATAGGCCCTGTTTGGTAGAGTTGTGGAAAAGTGCTTATAACTTATGTGCGGGGAGCAAAAATATTCAGGCAAGCCCACACTCCTTTCTTCCAAGCTCCCGCCCGTCCGATCGACCTGCGTACACAACGGCGATGAGCTACCCGACGGTGTATGGCTGGAAAACCCCTCCGACGGTCAAGTTAGAACACACACAGGGAGAGAGAGAGAGAGAAATGAGTTGTGTTTAGTGTATCTCACCAAATGTTCCTCTGTCTCAGCATGGAGGACGCAGACTCGCTTATATACCTTCTGTGCCCCAAATCCACTCCCATTAGTCTCTCGACACATGGTGCAGCTATCCCATCTGTCAGCACAAATCTTGCTGAACACCACCTAACCAAACTGCCAGCCCACTCTACTGGGAGCTCGGCGGTAAAGATCTTCTCGACTATCAACGGCCCGTCTTTGTCTACCGGTAGCGAGTGCTCATTCGCGTGCTCAATGAGGACCGAGCTCAGTGCATCCGGCATAAGAAACTCGGGATACTCATCGGTTTGCCGTTGGCCTTCATTCCGAGCTAACTCATGAACCGTGGAACAACCACGCATTTCCTGGCGCCGGTCATCTCACTTGACCGGCCTCTACACCATGAAATCAAGTATCTCAGTCCAACTACGCTTCGCCTTAACCAAGCAAATCTTTTCTGATAGGGTCACGCGACTTCGGCCCAATCCTGTTCAGCCCAAATCTGTCCGGCCATTACCTCGGCCCAATCCAGATCATAAATCTCCCTCTCAATTGTCCCTTAATTCCGTCAACGCAAGCGTGACTGGGATTACCTATTCTGACCGGGGTAACACTTCATCGGTCATCAGTTTATAATACGGTGACCGGGCTAGTTGACATGCCTGTCTTCAAAACTTGCCCAATCGATGCCTCGATTCGCCATCCTGTCTCTTCAGTACTGACGTCGTGCGTTGATTGGCCTCGAGCAGCCAAACATCACGTCCGTTCAGATTCAAATTTTTGGCGGTCTTTTTCATCTCTATAAACATGTTGAACCTTCCTTCATTCCAACCTTACTGACTCTCTCTCCTCCTTGTCGATCCAGAGCTCCTGCCCTCCCTTGCTTGCCATTGCTGAGTTCGTGTTCGAAAAAAAAGCCTTTGCCCTCTCCTGGTAAGTTCTTCGAGCCTTGTTTTTGCTATTTCAGTTGGTATTTCACATATTAGGGCACTAAATCCGTAGGTTTTAGGACATAGGCACCCAAAACTGTCCCTAACCCTTCACTCTCTTTGCTGTTCTTCATTTTCTCTGATGAACACTGAAGATCTGGGGCAGATCGGGCTCCAGGTCTTCCCTTGATCCAAAAAATCATTAAGACTGAGCAAATGATCAGTTTGTCCCAACCTTAGCAGAAATCGGGGTATCCAGAGGACTTGGCCGCTCAACCGGGCTAACACCTGGTCCGCTTGAGCGACCGGGCTCCTTGGTTAGCCTTAATAACTGAGGTGGTTTGGCACTCTTCATGATCGAGCTAAAGTCAAGCTCGTTTTGCGCGACCGCGCTTCCACTTAAACTTGACATCCTTTTCTTGCAGAGTCCAAGGGGACCACTAACCAAATACCGAGGCTCTCAAAGACCGAGCAGCCATCAAAACACCAGTCTGCCAAACCACCTCAGCCGAGCTAAACCAGCCAGTTACACATGGGGCGCTTCCGCTTCCTTATTGACACTCCGGTTGCCCTGGCCGCGTTCCGAGAGGAGTACGGTATCCCGACCGATGTTCACTTAGAGCTCGCCGAGATTGAGACAACCCTTTGGGGCAGATTAGACCAGTGCCCCTTCACCGTGCTGTTTATAATTGAAGGAGGCCTTCGCTTCTCGGTCAACCCACTGATGACCGAATTCCTACGCCCTACCGGGCTAGCACCAACCCAAGTCTCAACCAACATCTACCGAATAATCAATGGCGTGCACGAGCTAAACAACCGGCTAAGCACAAACCTAGGTTTAGCCGAGATACTGCGACAATATACCCTTGGGCACACCGGCGATGGCCTCGCCTATTACCTAAAAATTAGGCCGAGCAAAGAAAAAATAGTGACCGGCACCCCAAATAAAGACTTACACGACGACTTTTTCTGGGTGTCTGGCAACTATGAAACAGCCGACGTACTGGGCTAGTTCATTAGCAAGAATTTCGGTGAAACATGTAAGCCGTGCTAACCTGCTCGGTCAATTGCTTTTCTTCAATACTCTGTACTTAGCCATTTTTCTGCTTTCCTTTGCAGCGATCCAAGCCTTACAAGCCAACTACCGCTACCCCAACGAAGAAGCCATCTGGACCGTGCTCCGCTACCGTCGCCGGGATTGTAACGAGCTGCTCGGCTACACTCCCACATACAGATACTCAGCTCCACACCGGAGTAAGGTCACAGACTTTCTCCGTGCTCCGTCGCCTCCTCCAGACCTAACATTACCGGACGTGCCCCTAATCCGGTTAATCGAAGAAGAAGAGATGGCAAAACGAAGCCGTATCAAGAACCTCCTCACAGTAACTTCCACCGAGATACCGAGCGTCATCACCCTCGCTCCAGCTGCCGGTCAATCCAGCAGGCCGTGGTTGCGCTTGCGTCTCCAACTGTCGGGCAAGCCAGCCAAGACAACCGTCGGGCTGGTAAAAGGCCTCGCGCGGACCTCTCTGCCGAGCTGGTTGAAGAGCTGACTATCGAGCAACCAAATTCACGGTGGACCCAACACCAAGATGGCGACATGATTCAAACACCGGTAAGGAGATCCGACAGCGACCCGTGAAGAAGGGCGATAAAGAACATCTTCTCGCCTTTGACCTCTCCAAGGCCTTTCTACTACCGAGCGACGTGGTCGGTAGCGACCATGTTCCAGACACTCGGTTGGTAAAGTCGGCCGTGAAGTCCATGACCAGGGTAAGAATCTCAAACTTCTACTCAAATTTTCACAAGTGTTTGCTTGGTTTCCTCTCTGATCAATCTTTCTTCTTGCAGGCTATCCAGAAGCAACACTTGGTTATGGAGCGAATTCATCGACAGCGGCAGAAGGCGAATGACACTACCAGCCAAGTTCAAAGCCTTCAAACTGAGCTCGACCGAGCAAAGTCTTCACTGCAAATAGCAAACGTGAACAACTCTCGGTTGCTCGGCCAACTTGGAGACGCCGAAAAAAAGAGGGATGAGCTCCAGGCCGAGCTGGATGCATTGAAAAAGTCCAGGGAGAAAGAGCTGGAGGATGAAAATAATTCCGGCTTCAAGGAGGCCGAGGACAGCTACAAAAAACAAGTCTTTTCCACCTAAGATATATACTTCAAAGCGGGTTGGAAGTCTGCTTGCGATCAGCTCGGCCAAAGTCCTGGACCCACGTGTTTGCCTCTCCGCCGGCTGCCTTCCTTCCAACCTATCTTGTGCTATATGCCAATGACATCTTCAACGTGTTACAGGCTGAGGCCGAGGAAGGACTCGAAGGAGAAACTGAGGCAAGTGCTGAGGAACAGGACCGCCAAGAGCAAGAGCAGCCCGACCAAACTAAGACCAGAGTCCAAGACCAATCACCAACAGTCAACTTGGAGGCAACCGAGGATGAATTCACTAACCTTTCCCCCTTAGCTTAGTTTTCTTTTTCTTGTTTTTTGTCTGAACATGTAACCGGACTAAGTTCCCCACCTTTTGTACTTATTTTCACATTAATGAAAAAGCTTTAATTTCATTAAGTGTTTGCACAGTCTTCGATTGAAGTAAAACCGAACAAAATACCTCGGATAGGCTAATCATCTTGCTCAAATTAATTAACCGGAAAAGACATCTCGGTTTAAATACAAAAGTTGTGCAAATCATTAACAGAGCCAACCGGAATAAAACATCTCGGTTGTTGTACTCAAAGTTGAACAAAACATCAACTCATTCAACCAGCGTAAATCATCTCGGTTGAGAATCTCAGAGTTGAGCAAATCATCAACTCGTTCAACCGGAGTAAATTATCTCGGTTGAGAATCTCAGAGTTGAGCAAATCATCAACTCGTTCAACTGGAGTAAATCATCTCGATTGAGAATCTCAGAGTTGAGCAAATCATCAACTCGTTCAACCGGAATAAATCATCTCGGTTGAGAATCTCAGAGTTGAGCAAATCATCAACTCGTTCAACTGGAATAAATCATCTCGGTTGGAATCTCAGAGTTAAGCAAATCATAAACTCGTTCAACCAGAATAAATCATCTCGGTTGAGAATCTCAAAGTTGAGCAAATCATCAACTCGTTCAATCGGAATAAATCATCTCGGTTGGAATCTCTGAGTTAAGCAAATCATCAACTCGTTCAACCGGAGCAAATCATCTCGGTTGAGAATCTCAGAGTTAAGCAAATCATCAACTCGTTCAACCGGAATAAATCATCTCGGTTGGAATCTCTGAGTTGAGCAAATCATCAACTCGTTCAACCGGAGCAAATCATCTCGGTTGAGAATCTCAGAGTTTGAGCAAATCATCGACGCGTTCAACCGGAGCAAATCATCTCGGTTGTAAGTCCCAATTTAAACTCAACAATCAAAATGCTAAGGCAAAGATGAGACACTTCTATATATTGACAAAAAGAATGTAACATTCCGAAGTGTAAGGCAAAAAATTCCTTTTCACGAAAAGAAAGCAAAAGCTAGAAATAATACAATTTGAGGTTGGCCGCATTATATGGCCGGGGTATTCCTCTACCATCCAAGTCCTCCAAATGGTATGCCCCCTTGCCCGCCAGACCGGTTATCTTATAGTGTCCTTTCCAATTTGCCCTTAGTTTGCCTTCACCTGGCACCAGGGTATTGCCCATGACCTTCCTCAAGACCCAATCACCTACTTTGAACGGTCTGGGGTGCACGGTTTTGTTGTATTTCCTCAAAATTTCTTGTTGGTAGGAGGCCACATGGATGAGAGCCTTTTCCTGGCGTTCTTCCACTAGGTCCAATTCTAGGGCAATGGCTTAAGCGTTCAGCTCAGGCTCAAAACTTTCACTTCTGAGGGTGGGTATACCAACTTCCAAAGAGATGACCGCCTCTATGCCATATGCCAAAGCAAAAAGAGTTTCCCCGGTAGATCGCCGCAGGGTTGTTCGGTACTCCCAAAGGACACTGGGGAGTTCCTCAGCCCACTTTCCTTTGGCTTTTTCAAGCCTCTTCTTTAGTCCATCAAGAATTGTCTTGTTCGAAGCCTCGGCTTGACCGTTGGACTGCGGGTAAGCCGGAGTAGAGTTGTAGAATTCAATCTTCAAATCTTCGCAAAACCCCCTGAATAGGCGGCCGTCAAATTGGGTGCCGTTATCCGAGATCAGAATTTTGGGGACGCCGAACCGTGTTACCACATTTTGCCAAACAAACCGCTTGATGTCTTTCTCCTTGATTGTCGCCAAAGGCTCAGCTTTAACCCACTTGGTGAAATAGTCTGTAGCCGCGATGAAGAACTTCCGGTTGCCTGGTGCAGTTGGGGGCGGCCCCACTATATCGAGCCCTCGCATTGCAAAAGGCCAAGGGCTGGTGAGGGAAAGGAGTTTCCTAGCCGGCTGGTGGATCTGGTGGGCAAACTTCTGGCACTTCTCACACTTGTGCGTCGACTTGCATGCACGGCCACCAGTAGCCTTGCGAAATAGCTCGGTAGGCCAAGGACCTGCTCCCTATGTGACTGTCACAGATGCCTTCGTAAACTTCGTACAGGAAGGCTTCCACACTGCTCGGGTGCACACACTTCAGGTAGGGACCGGTGAAAGACTTCTTGTATAGAGCGCCTGATGGAGAGAGCCAAAACCGCTCTGACTTCACCCGCACTTTATGTGCTTCTTTCTTGTTGGATGGAAGGGTCCGTTCTTTGAGAAAGAGGATTATAGGGTCCATCCAAGAAGGACCTAGCTTCGTATGATGCACTTCTATCGCCGGTTTCCTTAATCTTTGGGCTCGAAGAATTCAATCAAAAGAGGGTTGGGAGATGTGCTGTCAACCATAGAAGCAAGGCCGGCCAACTCATCTGCTTGGCCGTTTTCTTCGCGGCCAATCTGTTGGACCCTGATCGCTTGAAATCGCTTGATGTGGTCCCTGACCAGAGTTTGGTACTTCATCATTCTGTCATCCTTTGCCTCGTAAACCCCAGACACTTGGTTAACCACAAGCTGAGAATCACTGTAAACCATTAGCTCGGATGCTTGCATCTGAAGCGCGCTCTTAAGACCAGCCAAGAGCGCTTCGTACTCGGCCTCATTGTTGGATGCTGGGAATCCAAGGGTGATAGAGTGTTCAATGGTTAGCCCGTCTGGCGAAATCAATATTATACCCAGCCCGGCACCGTGGCGGTTTGAGGCCCCATCGACAAAAAGTTTCCACATCTCCCCCACAAAGAGCTTCCAACATTCTGATGGGTCCTGAGAGGCTCGAAGGTTGATGGGATCACGGTTGCACGGCTGTTCGGTTTCAAGTTCTGTGCTGAACGGTTCCACTTCAGCCCCCCTTGGCGATTCGGCGCCGGACTTAGCAAGTTGATCCATAATGCCTAAGTTCGTAGGCGAATCACCAGGTTACGGTATTATGCCGGCCGCAGGCTCTGGGCGGAGCGGTTCCACTTCTTCCCTCCGTGGTGATGCGATACCAGACAGAGGAGGTTGGACGGTGATACCCAACTCCATCATCACATCGCCGGGCTGTGGTATCGTATTATCTGAAGGTGGTTCAGTGGGGCGCGCAAGTTTCACATCGCCAACACTGCCAAGCTGTTGTATTTCGGTCGGGCTTGCATTCACCTCTTCATCTGCCATGGCAATATCGACCGGGCAAACCGGATGAGTTCCAGGTGAGAATTCAGCAACGAAGTTGGCCAAAGTTTGGGCTTTTATGGCAGTGCGAGGCTGGAACTTGACGTCAAACTGTCCCAACTCGACCGCCCATTTAAGAATTCGACTGAAAAAGTCTGCTCGCTCAAATAAAGCTTTGAGGGGGAACTCGGTCAGAACGATTATTGTATGTGCATGGAAATAGTGCGCCAACTTCCTTGAGGCCATTATTAATGCCAACGCAAGTATCTCGACTCTGCCAGTAGCAAGGTTTTGTTGACGTAGAAGATAGAGAGGTGCTTGATTCCTTCCAAGCGGACAAGCACCGCACTGACTGCATGCTGAGAAACAGCCAAATATAGGTAGAGTTCTTCTCCGGGCACCGGTGTGACCAATAGTAGCGTTGAAGACAAATATTTTTTGAGCTCAGCCAAAGCCCGGTCACACTCTCCATCCTATGAGAACTTTGATTTCAAGGCTTGAAAGAAGGGGCGGCAGCGATCTGATGACCGACTTATAAATCGATTAAGCGCGGCTATTCCGCCGATATCGTGACGTCCCTGGCCGAAATGGTGTTTTAACTCTTGCGCGGCTCGGATTTGTGTAGGGTCTGCTTCGATACCTTGGTTCGTGACTAGGAAATCCAAAAAAATTTCGGATCCCACGCCGAAGGCACACTTAGACGCATTCAGGCGCAGCTTGTGTTTTTTGAGAATGGCGAACATCTCGACCAAGTCGGACAAATGGTCTGTTTGATGCTGGCTCTTAACCACCATATCATCAATATAAGCCTCCATCGTCCGGCCTAGCAAAGGAGCGAACATCTTGGTCACCATCCTTTGAAAAGTTGCCCCGGCGTTCTTCAAACCAAAAGGCATGACTAGGTAGCAGAAGAGTCCCCTTGGTGTATTGAATGAGGTGATCTCTCGGTCGGGCCCATGCATGGCAATCTGATGGTAGCCACGGTAGGCGTCCAAGAAACTGAGCCTGTTATGTCCAGCCATTAAGTCCACAAGCTGGTCTATCCTAAGCAGGGGGAAGCTGTCTTTCGGACAAGCTTGGTTGATGTTCTTGTAGTCAACGCAAACTCGCCACTTCCTATTCTTCATGGGCACCACGACTGTGTTTGAAATCCACCGAGGGTAGTGCACTTCCTGAATCGCTCGCGCCTCAAGCAAGTTCTTCACTTCCTCCGCAACTACCTCGGCGTGATCTGTGCGATCTCCTTGTTCATTGAATGGTGGCAGCTCTGGGAAGACATTGAAATGACGACATATAAAACTCGGATCGAGACTGGGCATGTCGTAAGGCGACCACGCGAAGACTTCGATATTGGCCATCAAAAACTCAACCATCTCGGTCCTTTCTTGGGTGGTAAGGCTTGAGCCGAGCAAGAAGAACTTGTCCGAACTCTCTGTATCAATTCGTACTTCCACCAATTCCTCAACGGCTTTGTCCTCAACCTTAATGCCCACATCGTCAAGGACTCCCTGGTCTTCCGGTCCCTCTATCATTTGGACGAAGCCCTTAGCAGCTCGGCTCCTATTTACTGCCACGAAGCATTGCTTCGACATGACTTGATCGGTCCAGACCTCCATGATTGCCCCCATAGCCGAGGGAAATCTCATCACCTGATGGTAGGTCGACGCCACGGCTTGCATAGCGTGAAGCCATCCCCTTCCAAGGATCAAATTATAAGTAGATGGCACCTGCAACACCCAGAACTCCACTTGTTTGACCACGGATCCCGCTTTGACCGGCAGGATAATCTTTCCCAAAGGCCACTCTGGTTGCGAGTTGAAACCAACCAGTGGCGAAGTTGCCGGGGCCAAATCTGTATCTCGGAGCTTGAGCTGTTTGAAAGCGTCGTAGTACATGATCTCGACCGAGCTTCCCTGATCGATCAAGATCCGTTTGACATCAAATTCTTTGACGCGGAGTGTAACCACTAGGGTTGTGTGGCGTCTGAACGCGCTCTAGGTCTCTTGAGGAGAAACTGATCACATCTTTCTCTTCGGTCTTCCCCCTCTTGATCGCAGGTTGAATCGACAAAACTTCTCTTATGTGTTCTGCCTTATTGATCATACCTCGGAGCTCGCATACACGCACCGGTTCCACTATGCCGTGGATAACATTAACAACCCCTTGTGGAGGCGCATCTCGGTCATCCAGTCCCCGCGGGTCAACTGGAGCTTGATTTGCCTTCACGTCTCTATCAATGTAAAAGTCCAGGTGTCCGGATGCGACTAGCTCTTCCAAGTGTTGCCTCAAAGGCAAATAGTCCTCTGTCTGGTGGCCTCGCTCCTGGTGAAACGTGCAACGGTACCTCGGATTAAAGCCATTCTGTCCGTCACCTAACTTAGCAGGAAACCGGACATACTCCTTGTCACAGATTTCACTTAGTATGCGATAGATTGGAATCTTAAAGACCGTGGTGATGCATGTCCTTGTTTTCAACCTTCTGTTTGTATCGACTACGTCATCCCGGGAGTAGTCATCCCGGTCATTCCGACGTCCTTTACCCCGATTTTTGCGATTTGAGCCACGGTTTCATTCATCAGCGCGGTAACTTGTTCGGCCGGACTCTTGTCCGACCATGTGCACTTTTCCAGCCGACCTCTTGTCTGTTGCTACCGGAGTTGTCTTCGCGGTAGATGCTGACGCATCATCCTCTACTCGGATGTGCTCATTGATGCGTTGCATGAGCTGGCCCATGGATGTCGGCTGGTGCATGGTAAGCGAATCCCGCAGTCTATGTCCGACCGGGAGACCACGTTTGTATTGTGTGATTGCCAGGTTGACCGGGCAATCGAAGATCTCATTGAAAGTCTCCTAATATCTGGAGTTGTATGCCTTCAATGTGTCGTTCGGTTCCATCTTGATACTCAGTAGGTGGTTAACTTCCTTTGGTGTTTTTGTGTTGGTTTTGAAGCGTGTCACAAAGGCTTCGGCCAACTGATGCCACCTTTCTATGCTCTCCTCCGGCAACTTCTCGAACTATTTCAAGCCCAGTTCACCTAAACTTGACGGGAAGATAAGGCACATAAGTGCGTCATTCCGCCTATGTCCGGCCATGACCTGTCGGAAGTGGCCTACATGCATGTAGGGATCGGTTTTTCTGTCGTAGAGCGTGAATTTAGGCTGGTAGAAGCCTGCCGAAAACGGTGTTGTTTCTATCTCCAGGGAGAAAGGGGTGGCACTCAGCCTTGCGAAGTCTGTATCTGGAATAAGTGATGCTGCTAGGCGGGGTGGATGCATTCTGACCTCCTCGCTGGCGTGAACCCCATAGGATAACCGCTGGAATGCCGGCACCCTCTGAGCCTCTCGCCGGCGAGCCTGTTCCTTCAAGACAGCCCGCAAATCCTCTGAACGAGCGGAATAGGAGTACCTCGACGTTGTCTCCGGACGTGAGGGCTGGTAAGTGTTATCTTGCGCACTGGACTACACTGCACGCACATCGGGGATCACCAACCTTGTAACTTCTGGTAATAGAAATGGACGGAGTGTGTCGCTGACTTTGACTACCTAAACGGTGGGGTTGGGTTTGCTCATTGTGGTCTCCCACTCTAGCTACACCCTTCCCTTTGACATGCTGCTTCAGCTCCTCCATCTCCGTCGCCATTCGCCGGATGACGGCGTCCTGGTCCCCTAGCTTGTGTTCCAGACATCTGGCATGTGATTCTCTCCGCCGCTGATGACCGTCTGGACTCCGTGAATGACCATAACTTCTTCCGCGCTTATCTCGTGCATCTTCCGACTGTCCTCCAGGGAATGTCTCCAGGTCCGCCATTTGAGGGATGGCGGGATGTCCTTCTCTTCGTCTGCCTGACTTCGGCGTAACTCCGTCGATGGCAGACAACGAAATCTTGTCGTTGTTTGCCATAGAGGGCGATCAGATGAGCTTGGAAGACAAGGTTTTGTCTGTCAAGTTTCCCATAGACGGCGCCAATTGTGCGGGGAGCAAATATTCAGGCAAGCCCACACTCCTTTCTTCCAAGCTCTCGCCTGTTCGATCGACCTGTGTACACAACGACGGTGAACTACCCGGCGGTGTGTGGCCTTAAAACCCCTCCGACGGTCAAGTTAGAACACACACAGGGATAGAGAGAGAGAGAGAGAGAACTGAGTTGTGTTCAATGTATCTTACCAAATGTTCCTCTGTCTCAGCATGGGCGGCGCAGACTCGCTTATATATCTTCTGCGCCCCAAATCCACTCCCATTAGTCTTTCGACACGTGGTGTAGCTATCCCATCTGTCAGCACAAATCTTGCTGAACACCATCTAACCAAACTGCCACTCTCTTTGGGGAGCTCGATGGCCGTGCATCTTCTCGCTTATCAACGAGGATCGAGCTTAGCTACATCCCGGCATAGCCGAGCTTGGGACAGCTCATGCTGGTTTGCCGTTGGCCTTCATTCCGAGCTAACTCATGAACCGTGGAACAACCACGCCTTTCCTGGCGCCGGTCATCTCACCTTTCTGGCCTTTACACCATGAAATCAAGTATCTCGGTCCAACTACGCTTCGCCTTAACCAAGCAAATCCTTTCTAACAGGGTCGCGCAACCTCGGCCCAATCTTGTTCGGCCCAAATCTGTCCAGCCATTACCTCGGCCCAATCCAGATCATAAGTCTCCCTCTTAGCTTATGTCTAAACAACTTATAGCTTATAACTATGAACATAAGCTGATTTCTGACTTATAAATTAAGCATCTCCTGCCCCACTTAAAGAATAAGCTGATTTCTGACTTCCAAAAAGCTATAAGCTATAAGCTATAAGTTAAACCAAACACATCAAAATAGCTCAAATTAAGCTGAAAGCTGAAATAAGTAACTTTTAAACTGCACCAAACAGACACATATTATCAAATCTTACCCAAATTAATGTTTTCACTTACGGTGTAAAATATTTTGTAATTTATTTGAATTCTTTTATTTAACCACTTGTGACCTATTATATTTTTAAAAAGTGATTGATTGATATATATAATGTTACATTTTATCGTTATTAATTATTTTATCGTTATTAATTATTTTAACACAAAAAAAAAATATTTCCAAGTCCGATCCAAATAAATGTTTTAACTTGTAGTGTAAAATATTTGCTAATTTATTTGGATTCTTTTATTTAACCACTTGTGCCCAATTATATTTAGAGCTTATTTGAAAAATGTTATTGTAACACATTTTTTTATCGTTGGTTAATCATATTATTTTTTTATTTTTTCATATTTTTTTAATAAAAAATTTAAAAGTATATTTATTTAACTCTTTCCAAACAAACATTTTCACCTAAATGGGTCAACTACATAAATCAGAGACCAAAATGTAAAAATGTTTGGACTCCACAAAAAGGAACCCCACGATTTTTTATGTTATATTGATTGTTAATGTATTTGAATTTATTTATTTATTTTTATTTTTAATAGTGATATAAATAGTTTAAATTATTTTAAAAATTATAAAAATTATATTATGTGGAGTTCCCTATCATTATTGGACCAAAATATATCTATATCAAGGTCCTAAATTAGCTGTCCTAGATGCCCCAACATAGGGAATGCCATTCCCACCTAAATGGGTCCACTACTTAAATCAGAGACCAAAACATGGCACCGTTTGAAAAGTGGTTTTGTGAATTTCTTTAATTATTTTAGTCAAAAAAATAAAATAAAATATATTATTTTAATTATAACAAAAAAAATATTACATCCAATTCATAATCATTATACTATTTTCTCACAAAAAAATTAAAAAAGTTAAAAAAATTCTTTCTAAATCAAACTTTTTAGTTTAGACTAAAATAATCGAAAAAGTAAAAAAGCTAACTCACTTCCCAAACTAACATCCTAGATTAGCTTTCCTAGATGTCCCAACTTAAGGCAATGTTTGGCATATCCACTTGGGACTGTTTTAGCAAAAAAAAATAAAGAAAAATAAATTAGAAAGTCAATAAAATAAAATATAATATTCAATTCATAATTATTATTTTTTTACAAAAGTCATAAAAAGTCAACAAAATTTCATTTCAAAAGAGATTTTTTAACCCTAATCTAAAATATCCAAAAAGCTACAAAGTGAATTCAAATTCCAAACGAATGTTTAACTACCATGTACCAAACTCCATTTTGCGGTTTTGGGGGATTTCAATTTTTTTAAATTAAAATTCATAAAAAAAATAAAATAAGTTAAAATAATTAATAAAATAAAATGTCATATTCATAATTATTTTATTTTATTTTATTTATAAATATCATATCTAATTACAAAAAAATTTAATCATATTTTTAAATTCAAAAATTTTAACTTATTAAAATAACCAAAACTTAAAATATCAATTTCCAAAACACTCACTTTTAAGGCCAAGTTTGGGTACTTTCAAAAAAGTCAAAAAGTTACTCAAAAAGTTAAAAAGTTAACACTATTCACCAAAAGTCAACAATTACGGCTGCACAACTCCTAATTTAAATTTTCCTTTACAAACTAATTTTTACAATTTTTTATTACATATTTTTTCATAAAAAGTTAAAAAGTTAACCCAAACATCCATATTTTCAACCTCAATTTTTTAATCTAAAAAGATAAAAAATATACTTATTTAGTCTTCCCAAACTTGACCGAAGACAAACCACCCCCCTTCCTCTCTCGATCTCTCTGCCTCCCCTCTTTCGAAGCAATCAATGTTTCCCCAACCGTTTCGCTGAAATCGAATTGACGTCTTCGGATTTCCCTCTCTCCCTGTGTATATATATATGACTCGATATCATAGATAGTTCAGACCGATATCATAGATAGTTCAGACCGCTTTGTATCCTGTCGTACCGGTGCATTTTAGCATAAAAAATGGTGCACCCAATAGCGGAGGCGAACGAGAAGAGCCCGTTCGGCTCGCTCACCCCGGACGAGTTCTACGCTCGCCATTCAGTGAGTCACTCGTTCGAGTACATCACCAATTCCAGAGGAATGAAGCTGTTCACACAGTCGTGGACCCCACTCCCGCCGACGAAGATCATCGGAATAGTCGCCGTCGTCCACGGCTTCACCGGCGAGTCGAGCTGGTTCATTCAGCTCACCTCCGTCCTCTTCGCCAAGTCCGGCTTCGCCACTTGCGCCATCGATCACCAAGGCCACGGCTTCTCCGAAGGCCTCTCTTGCCACATCCCCGACATCAACCCTGTCGTCGACGACTGTATCTCCTTCTTCGACTCGTTCCGTGATCGTCACGCGCCGTCGCTTCCTTCGTTTCTCTACTCCGAGTCCCTCGGCGGAGCCATCGCGCTTCTCATCACTCTTCGCCGCGGCTCGAGCCGCCCGTACGACGGGCTGATTCTCAACGGCGCGATGTGTGGAATCAGCGCCAAGTTCAAGCCGCCGTGGCCGCTCGAACATTTTCTCTCGATCGTCGCCGCCGTGGTGCCGACGTGGCAAGTGGTGCCGACGCGCGGATCGATACCGGAGGTGTCGTTCAAGGTGGAGTGGAAGAGGAACCTGGCTTTCGCAAGCCCTAGGCGGATCAAGGCGAGACCACGCGCGGCGACGGCGCGTGAGCTTCTGAGGCTGAGCGCGGAGCTGCAATCGAAATTCGAGGAGGTGGAGGTGCCGTTTCTGATAATTCACGGCGGCGAAGACGTGGTGTGCGACCCGGCGTGCGCGGAGGAGTTGTATCGGAGAGCGTCGAGCAAGGACAAGACGATTAGGGTTTATCCGGGGATGTGGCACCAGCTGATTGGTGAGCCTGAAGAGAATGTGGAGTTGGTGTTTGGGGAGGTTGTGGAGTGGTTGAGGACTAGGGCTGAACGCGCCGCCGGAGAGGTTGAAGCTGCAGGAGGTGATTGTGGCGCGTAAGGGTGGCGGAGAGGGAGATGGTGGCACGAAAGTGGCATTTTATTATTATTATTATTATTGGGTAATTGTTAATTAATTAAGGGCAATGGAAGAATGGTAGTAGGTTTTTTTTTTTTTTTTTTTTTCTTTTTTTTTGCAATAAATTTTTATTTGTCTTTGTAATTCGAAAGTCATGTTTTTAATGCGTCTCTTCTCCTCTCCCAAGTATAAAAATTTAAATTCTAGATCTCTATTTTGGTTTAATTTAGTTCGTAAGATTTTCAGAAAAAATATTTGGGTTCGTATAATAAATATTTTGGCCAATATGATGAATATGAAATGCATCTTCAGTATTTCAATTCAAGCGCAAACTCATTTCTTAATCACCGGAGGCAGGGCCCATTTTTGTTACTTTATTATTGACATAAAAAGATTTATTTTAATCTAGGAAATATTCAGAAACTCGAATGGTAAATCTCTTTCACCTTTGATTCGAGAATTTGGAAAAAGAAAAAAAATATATATGTGAAATTATAAGTACATTTTATTTATATTTATTTATTTTTTCTTTTTAAATTATTTTTAAAATTTTTCAATTAAACACAATGTAAATGTAAATAAAAACAAATAATTGTAAATCAATGAAAGGTAAATGAGGTATGTATTCTTAGCTGTGATAAGTGGGCAAGATATTTTTGCAAAACCGAATGCATTTTAGAGGTAATGCCTTCTGTTAGAGGAATTCCAATCTTCCAATTTTTATTTTTTTTTCTATATCAAATTTAAGTAAAATATTAGTTGAAAATTTGATTTGATATAGGATGCTTTAATGGCATTTTATCAGAGTTACCGAAAAGCTTGATTTAAAAAAAAAAAAAAAAAAAAAAAAAAATTGAATTCACTCACTTTTAAAAATTTTAAATTTATTTCCAAAAACTTATTTCATCAAATTTAATTTTGTCATAATTCATTAAAAATTTTGATTTGATATAAATTTTATGAAATTATTAGAGATAATGTCCCGATTATGTGGCAGATAAATTGCTCTTAGATAAGACTGACAGAGATGGCTGGTAAAGCGATAGTTGTCTAATGATATGGAGAATATGTTGGAAGGTAAATAGAGACTATACAAATTGAAAATAATTTATATGTAAAAATATTAAGTTGATTTATATTAATAGAAACTAGCATATGAACCGTATGATGCATGGGCTAAATAAATAATTAAAAATAATTTTAAAATTAAATAGTAACTAAAATTTATTTAAAAAGTATAGAAAAATAATTTAGAATGAATTAACCATTTTATTAGAAAATATGTATACATATATTATAGTTATTATGTTATTAATTGTATATTTTAAGTTTACAATAATGAATAGATGTCATAAAATAAAAATAATTGGTAAAAATGAAAAAAATAGAATAAATTACAAAAATAAATTATATTAATGATAAAATAAAAATAAATTTCATTCTATAATTTTTTTAATTTTAGTTTATTCTATATTAAAGTTTGTCATAAAACTTAAACATATATTTTAGAGATAAAACAATATACATATATATATATATTAGTGAGGGGGTTGCGTGCAAAGCACGCTAACTGATGTCCATTAAAATGCCCATTAATAAAAGGAGATAATAATATAATTTTGTTAATAAATTTGGTATTTTGGATGAATGGATGAATCATAGATGGAAAAAATGAAATGGAATTAAATGAAAAACATTATAGACTATTAAATGTGACAACAAATGAGGGAAATCTTGCATTCATGTTACTTATTTGTACAAATCTACAGATATGGGAGGAAGAGAAGTGGCGAAGGTAGCCGCTCGGATGGCGGAGGCACATCCCTTTCCTTCATAAGAGTCAGTTCTGATGGCCCCGAGATGACAGATTTCTTTCGAGAAGACATAAACTGAAATAACAAAGATAAAAAGTAGGAGCCAATCAAGGTTGTTAAGATTGAGATCCTACACAAGATCATTTTGGAGGTCTGCTTGATCGAATTGTAGGATCGGATCCTATTAAAATGATAAAAAAAAAAAAAAAAAGCAATAATTTTTATATGACTAAGTAATACTATCACAACGTATATAGAATGACTCAAAAAAAAAAAAAAAGTAATATAACAAGCAGAAACAGAACTAAATTAAGGTAGAACAAATAGAACACTAAAATAAGTAATCATGGTCGCCGAAATTATTATCATTGCTACAATCAACATTAATCATATATACATAAAAATATTATAAATATATATATTTATAAATAAAAAAAAAAAGTGATTTAGAAAAGAAAAAAAAAATAAGTTTTTTGGTTTTCATTCACACAAATATACATATATATGTATATATATATATATATGTAATATAACAAAAAGAAACAGAACTTGAAGGGAAGAAAAAGAAGTTGAAGACTGAGAAGGAGGATTTGAAGCAGAGAAGAATTGAAGTTGAAGAAGAAGAAGAAGAAAACAAAGAAAACGAAGACAAAGAAGGAAGATTCGAAGAAGAAGACAGAAAATGAGCATACCTAGTTAGTAGTTACACAAAATTTGAAGTTTGATGTCCAATTTCTCTTGACCTAATTGTAGCTCAGAGGGTCATTTTTTCCCTTCTTTTGTCTGATAAAGGGTTGTTTGACTTATAGGCGACAAAAAAATCCCTATTAAACAGGATCACATGGAATCGCGATCCTGTTACGATCCTACCGATCCCACCACGATCTTGACATGGGTCTGATCCAAAGTAAGAGTCGGATTGCGATCTTAACAAAGATTCAAACGAAATTTCAGCATTAACCATTTATTTCTCGAGGTATCCACAAATTCAACAAAGGACAATATATGGCTCTATAAGCTGTTATAACGTCATTATAAGCATTCACAAGACATCAACAATAGTAATGATCTAGTTATGCTACAACAATTCTATTCCTCCAAGCAAGTTCATGAAAAATGCAACAATCAAGGTTTTGTCTCTCTGGGGTATTTCGTCATATCAACAAATTCTATGAGGAATTCTACATCAAGACTTCAAGCATGATGTCTACTATTGTTGGAGTTACAACAATCAATCATACAATAACAATATTCCACATTCAACATTATGCTTTCATCAACAAACCCACTCTTTCGGACATCAACAACTACACATTTGTTCTATTCGCTTCAAGTAAGCAAGAAGGTAGTGTTATTATTTCATTATTCTCAAGAATGGCAACAATTGGCAGTCCAACATCATGGGTCCATCTACTTCAGTAGAGCAAAGTCCAGCAAAAATCAAAGACATACAACTCTCTTTCTCAGAGTAATAGTGTTCAATGGCAAGGGTTCAATATATACAAGCAATATGAGGAAATGATACTCAACATTCAGTAAAACAAAGCCTTGGTCTATTTATCAACATCCAAAGGGGGCCTATATCTCAGGTTCATCAAACACGAGTTCAAGACTTAGATTAACAACAAAATGGCAACAACTCCATGGCCTTCAACATTATAATCATAGCAACACACACATCATATTTTTTTGATTTTCAAAATAGTACTATAAAAATTAAGTTTAAACTATTCATGCAGGAAGAGAATGAGAGTTGTAGTAGTAAGTGGGTTAGTACCCATTATAAGTAATATTGGAGAATTTACTTCCATGAGCAATAAGAACCAAACCAAACCAAAAGTAATATTGAGTTGTGTCTAGCACATTGTAGTTGCAAACAAGCAACAACAGAAATATGTTACAAACCAAACCACTTGAGCCATACCAAAGCAAACCAAAAATATGTCACATTGTAGTAACCTATTACAAAAATATTATAGTGTAAAGTGTTCTTTCTAGAGAGATTTTGTAGAGGGTACACTCGTTGCAGCAGAGATATGAGAAGCAGAATTTGTACCAACAAAGCCGGTTGAAATATCGGCAACATTTGTACCAACAGTTGATGGAAAGAGTTCTTCCTGTGCCTTGGGTTCTATTTGGACAGATTGTTGATGTGGTTTTGAAGCAAGAGTTATGATGGAGGGTTCTGCATCATCATTGTTCACTGATGTGATGACATGTTGAAGCATTACTTGTCCAATGGAACCGATATTGGCGAGGCTTTAGTTGAATAATGTGATATTCTGGCACATTCAATTTTGGAAGGGCGTCATTTGAAACTTTTCCATCCTGCATAATATATGTAGAATATTTTTAAAATTGGGAAGAAAAATAGTGAATTTGAAGATGAAGCATGTTAATTTATTTGACCTGTGTTGTATGCTTCATTAGGTCAGTAGATGAAATTGAAAAGAACTTTTCTGCATGATCCTGGAATATTGTTGCCATTATTGAACCTGAATTATCTTTGAGTTCAACTTGGAATTTGACTCTGTTTGTTTGTAGTAAGTTATATGTTAGTTTTATTAAATATAAAACATTAGTTATTATAAAAGGTGTAGGGTTAGTTTGTTGTTACCTCGGTTCTGCAATGACTTCTTTTTTTTTACAGTGGAAACAGTTGAAAACAGTTTGATATTTTGCATTTATGGATTTGTAACAATTGTTGCAGCTCATGTACCAAAAAGATTGATCAAGTGAGGTGATGGACATAGTTGCTTTGACCCAGTACATTTTCTAGTAACAGGTGATTAGCAATGGTTACTAATGATATATTTAAGATGCTTAAAGAGTAGAAGAATATGTATGAAGCTTACCGCATCTGGAGAAGATGGAATGCTATTGATGGAAATGATTTTATCTACTTTAGGACTTGGAGTTGTGATGTTTCGAACATGAGTTTCAAGTGGAGAAGGTAAAGTTCTAATGACTTCTTCATTTTGGATGCACCTGCATCAATTTATTTTGATATTAGTGTTCGTGAGAAATTATTATTTGAGTTAAAGTATTTGAATTAGATGGTACCAATTGTGAAGTTGGTGTGCAGCTTTGAAGTTGGGGTTGAGCACAAAAGCTGATGTTGGTTTTGTTGATAATGATTGTCCTGTAAAAAATAAATTAAAAAAAAATATGTTTTATATATTTTTAATATTTAGTATAATGTGGTAAGATTATAATTACTGCGAAACGATGAGACTTTAAGCCTAACTGCAATTAGAGTTGGGAATGATTGAGCAATGGCTTGCAATATCTCTCATTCATTAGTGACAAATTGTCCCCGCAAAGTTAAAACTATTGGCATTAACTTGCTACAATTAAGAGAATTTGTTAGTATTGAAATCAAGTTATACTAAACGCAAGTATACAAAATACTTTACTCTTCATTAATGAGTACAATTTCTTGTGCAGTTGTGGTTCCATTTTCTGTTGTGATTGTTTTTAGTGGCTCAATTTGAATAATTGCTGCAAGAATATCTGTTATAGATACAAAAACAATAAGAGTATCTAATGAAAAAGTAAATTGATAATTATTTATGTTGATCTAAGAAAATTACCTATGGATGATGTTTCATTGCCAAGATGGTCAGAGAATTCATTGAATGGTATGAAGTGATATGTTGGGGCATTGTTATCTTCATTACTGTTTTCAACATCTCGAATAAGTGTGCTAGCAGTGATTGTCCATTGCTATTGCCATGATTGTGGTGTGATACGGTATTTTTCTTGTAGCAACTTGACAGCAGCATTTGAGACATAGTATGAGTTAAAAACTTTGAAGGTATCTTGGAATTGTTCTATTTGATCTTCATAAGGTATAGCTTGAACTTGTGTACCCTATACAAGTGCTATGTATAACAGAAGTTAATGAGGCAATAGATTATGTAATTATGAATTAAATGAAAATTGTTATTGTTAAGAACCTAAAAAATGAATATGGTAAATATGGTATATATTATAAAACAAGAATTTGAAAGTGTAACCTCTGCATCAGCTAAAATGAGCCTTTGATATCTTGTTGAGCCTGTTTTTGGGATTCGTGGATTCCACTTTTCCAAAACACGAATCTTTGCTGTCCATTGTTTAGTTGTGGTAGTTATTTTCTTGATAGGTGTTATTTCTTCATTCATCCTGCAAAATTTGTTGTAAGAAACAATTTAACAAGAACTTAATACAACGATAATAGATAATTATAATAAATACAAATAAAATTAAAATTACACTACATAAGAGGAAATTTACCAAAAATTTACAACAAAAAAATGAATTATATACAGCCTGCAAGTGTTAGTAGTTCTTCATAAACAACATTTTTTGTGGTATAGTTATCCAAAGCATGTTGATTTGTTGGCGGAATGAGAACTTTAACATCTGCAGCAGTTGTAGCTCGTGATAGAGCAACATAAAGTTGTCCATGGGAGAATACTGGCTCTCGTAGGTAAAGACCTACTTTTTGTAATGTTTGGCCTTGCGCTTTATTTATTGTCATGGCAAAACATAACTTTACTGGGAATTGTGTTCTAGTAAACTGAATTGGGTATTTTTGATGATCTGAAGGTTGCAATGGTATTCGTGGTATGAAAACCATTTGTTCTTTTCGATCCCCAACAGCAATTTCAGCACAAATGATGAAATCTTTGAGATCTCGACAAATAAGTTGCGTTCCATTGCACAAGCCTATTGAAGGATCTATGTTTCTTAAAGTCATGATCGGACTATTGATTTTCAATTCTAAATGATGAGGTGGGAAACCATTTGGTTCAAGAGAATTCAAGAAGTCTTCATATTGTCCTTGATCATTTGGATCGATTGTCTTGTCGATGGTTGTATATAATCTACCTTTTGTTGGGAATTGTTTGATCAACAAAGCATTTATTTCTTGTACACAATCATTTTTTGGAGTGAGCACAACAGAATTAATCATTGAAATTGGATCTTCTGAGTAGTTCTTGAGATTTGGAAAGACAGTTTGAATTAAGTCTTTGATAGAATTTTCAGCATTTGAAAAATTGTTAGAAATTATCATAGATGCTGGTATTTTGATTTTGTTTTGATCATTGACCGATTCAGATCCATTGCCAATGCACAATAAGTAATTGCTAAAAGAAGGATCATGCCTTGCTCGCATATTTTCAGTTAACTTTATTTTCTCAACAGATTTCCATAATTCTGAATTGACCAAGCTAGCATCAATTGAATCATATTTTGTTCCTTTGGGAATGACTGGTGGTATTTGTCAAAAATCACCACCCAAAACTACAACTTTGCCTCCAAAGAGTAACTCTGACTCATTGATATCCTTCAGCATATCATTTAATGCCTCAATGTTTTGCCTCTTGGCCATGGGTGCCTCATCCCAAATGATTAGTTTTGCAGTTCTCAAAAGATTTACAAGCCCAGTTTGTTTACCTATGTTGCAAGATTTATATGTATCAACATCTATAGGTATTTTGAAACGAGAATGGGCCGTGCGGCCTCCTGGGAGAATAGAAGCTGCTACTCCAGATGTTGCTGTTGCAAGAGCAATGTAATTCTTGGATCTAATTGCTGCCAACAATGCCTTGTATAAAAAGGTCTTACCTGTGCCTCCAGGACCATCTATGAAAAAACACCCTTCATTTCCTGAGAAGACCCTATTTAAGATTTTGTCAAATGCTACTTTATGTTCCGAGGATAATAGAGAGATAGACTGGTAATTAGCTTCAGAAACAACAATATTCATTTCTTCTTCAATTTCGCGACAAGTATCTTGATTATCAGATAAGAGCACGTTGTCAGAGCAAATATTGAAATCTTTGATATCTTTGCCCATTGATTGAAGAGTTGAATTGGTGCTTTGTAGAACTTTTTTGAAAATTTCTTATTTTGAAATATTTGTTGTTTTGGCATAATCCTCTGCCATGTAGTCTTTGAATTTTTCCCACAACTGCTTTGGATTATTAGGAGCACAATGAATGAGAATGGTTGCAAACAATCTTCTTAGAGAGTAAGGCATTTGGTAAGAGATTGCTTCCTCCAGGCATTGTTCAAGATTGTTGTCTGATTGTAACAGACCATAGAGAAGGGTAGCTTCTCGAAAAGTTTTTGCTTTTCTTCCATTTATGGTTCTCAAGGATTCAAATGATGTAGGGCCTCTGATGTTGTTTAGAAGTAACCTAAGGTAATATCTTTCACCTTGTGCAGGATGTGCTGTGACAATGCGCCCAATAACATTGCCCTTTTTTCGCTCAGTCCACATTCTATCTTGTTGCCACCAAACAAAATGTTCAGGGAATTCCTTATATAAATATTTTCCAAGCTTTGCCTTCTCATTTGACTTGTTCATCAAAAAGAATTCAGTCAACATTGTTTTCGAACGGATGGGATCATTTAACACAGAATTTAGGTCATCTGAAGGATTGAAAGTAACAAATTGTTGGTGTTCAAGGTGGATTTGAAGATGGATTACTGATGGGTATATGTCATTCAAAGAGAATGCATAAATTCTCCACATTGCCTCTGGAGGTGAAATCCATCTTGCGGACTGAAATTGTTGGATTTCATCTATGATTTCTGATTGATTTTCTTGAACAATATGGAATGCAATTTTATCATGGCCTTTGTAAATATACTTGTACAAATATTTGACAGCTTTGATTGTTGAACAAATTTCCACATTAATGTGGCAATCATATTTGGCAAGAAGATATGGATTGTACGGAACTACCCAACGGTTATCCAAAATTTGCCCTCTGATTTTCACTTGATTACCATCAGCACGACGCTTGTATATTGGGTATGAGTCTTTGGAAGATCTTGTTATAGGTTCAAAATTTTTGGGATAATGATTTTTGCATTTTCCATTCTTCATGCAAATGTTGTTTGGATTCATTTCACCACAAGGTCCATGCATCATGTGTTTCACCACCATAGAAAACAAATGAGGATGTTTTTTTTTATCAGGAAGTTCATCAGATACGATTGAATCATAAGTATCAGGAGACAAAGGCTTTTGTCCAAGTGCTAGAATCAACAATAGATGCATATGTGGAAGACCTCTCTTTTGAAATTCAATGACGTAGACATATGCAATGACTTTCCCAAATATTTGATGTTTTATGATGTCATTCTTCAGTTGTTCCATTTTTGCTCTAAAAACGCGAGAGGTTAAATCTGGTCTATTTTGAGCTTCTTCATTAGGTCCTAACTCAGCTTTAATCTCTGGCCATGCTGGATTGCAAGTCATTGTAAGAAAGATATCAGGTTTGCCAAATCGCTGGACCAAAGCCATTGCATCAACATATCGACGTCTAAGATCTCTTGGACTACCTATGAATGACGGTGGTAGTATAATCCTGTGACCAATCTTTGAACCTCTACCTTCACCTGTTGTGACACTGTCTATGATTCCTTGATACAAATCAGCCCTAATTTCTCTTTGTTTGTTTCGAAAGAACTGAAGTCTAGATGTTTCAATCTTGACATACATATCAACACAATACTGTTGAAAGAGATGACCAGAGCGGAGTAAGATTGAAGAATCATTGGGTCGTATTTGAAGCTTGTAGCAGTAGTATTCACGACAAGAAATGGTAGTTTTCTTATTCTTTTGTTTCTGAAACACTGAAATAATTTTTTTTTTAGTTAGGAGTAAAATTTTTTTAATACTATTTAATTGATAAGGAGAGGATCTATTTACCTTGGGCTTCTTTTATGAGAAGGTCTGAAGCAATAGTAGCTTGATGAACACTGAGAATAGATTGTTGATGGCATGTGATTTTTGTTTGGTTTTTGTCAACTCTCTCAATACCATAATGCCATCCAGATTCACCATATGGAAATAACAATGGATATTGTAATGGGTCATAACATCCAAAATACCATTGAACTTTTTCACTATGACCAGAAATTTGATGAACGACAATATCTCTTGAGATTTCTTTGGTTAAGACATCATTTTCAGACCAAATTGCTGCCACTTGTGAGGCTGAAGGTTGATTGTAGACTCTCTGATCTAATGATACATCAGATCTAATAATAATTTGTTCAGAGTTCAAAGGATCTATGTGTTCTAATCTCCTGAAGAAGATTGAATATGGATTCAGATGTGAAATCTTTATGAGCCTTTCAAGAATAACAGGATTTAGCTTTTCGGAAGATTTCATTCTGTTTTGGATTTCATGATCAGTGTCATAAAAGTAGAGCTGTAGATGACTACGATTTTCATCAGAAGATGTAAGCTCATTAATGAAGTGATAAACTTGACCTTGTATCCTGAATGTATAGATTCCTTTATTTCTCCAACACAATTCCTTGTCATATTTAACTCCAAAAGATGTGAAAGCAAAGCAATTGTTATATGTTCGAACATACGTACGAAATTCTTTTGCTTCCTCAGAGTTAGAAGTATATAACCAGTCAAGTTCTGGAGGACAGTTACTGGAAACCAAAGAGACTTGTCCACCCATACAACAAAAGCTATTAGGCTCAAGGTAAAACTTTTTCGCACCACAGAAGTTGCAAGGTCTTTGTAGTGGTAAGATAGCAGGTTGAGTTGGAATGCCGTCTGTATTTTTGTTAGAAGCCTTCCATATTCGCGAACTACAATTTTCTATGAAGTGGAAGATATAATTTTGTTATTTAGAAAGTTAAGCAAAGAAATTAATTTGTAAAGAATTTAAATTTAGAATCAACCTGCATTAGGTTTTGAGCGATGATTTGTTCCGGAAGTGGAACCTATGAAAATTAATTTGTGTTAATGTTAGGTTTGTTGCTATAATTCTATTAGATGATTTATATAAAAAAAATAAGATTCAAACCTTTTTCATAAATACCGAAATAACTTATGTGGGATTTCCCTCTGTTGTCATGATATGTAACAAAGCCAGCTTGAACAGTTAAAACATGATTTCCTAATAAAAATAAGAAGAAAAAGAAAGAAACTAAATGAAATGTTTATCATACGATTTCAAAATTACTATGTTATTATGTAATCACGTTCAATATTTTTTGTTATCAGTTACCTATATGCAATTGTTGCTGATTTGAGTTGCTCCCTTGAATCAATAAATCTCTATTTTTTGTTGACGATGTGCGTTTCCTTTTTTTTATCTTGACGGAAGTCTATGGAATGTACCAGTAATTAATATGGCAAATATGTTAGATTTACAAGAGATGATATTTTTAAGCTAAGATTGGTAGTAAGATAACTAATCTTGATTTAAATCTAATGTTGATTTAAAGGAAAAATTAATACCAACAGAGTTTTCAGCTTGCGAAAGTAGATATTGTTTCTTTTTGGCATATGTCTCTCGCAGTCTTCTAATTTTTTCAAGTCTTTGTTTTTCTGTAAGCAGAGGAATAAAGTATATATGTAAAAAGTTAGTATTTTAATGTTCTTTTCTTTTATATAAGTTATGGGTAAATATGTGTAGAACAAATGTTTGAACAGAAGTTAAAAGTTTTAAAGTAAATTGTTTTGTACTTTTAACCAAAGATTGATCGGCATCTTCCTGGTCAGCACATAATCTTCGTTTTCGCATTTTTGCGTTGCACAACTACATACTAAAACTACATAAAAGAAGTTTATTTTTGTATTAGTAGAATGAATGGATTGTATTGAGCTATGTCCTATGTTTAACAATACTATTTATGTGGAAAAACATTAAATGGTACTAATTGACATATTTATATCATAATATTCTAAAGATAAATAAATTAAAGAATGATAATTATTTGGAATATAACATGCAAAAAAATTATGAAAGGAACAAATTTTTAATTGTAGCTAAACAGTTAAAGCAAAGAGAACCTGGCAAAGCTCAGTTAACTTGGTAGAAGAGTGTGGAATTGTGACTACTGCAGATAGAAAAAGAAAGGTAGTTTAGAAATTAAAAATAGCCAAATGGTTTGGATCGGACAGAAATCAAAAGATTGATATTTAAATTAAAGAAATTTTGTTTTTGTTATAACGCTCAAGTAGTGGATATTTTTTTTAATTGTCCTTTATAATTATTAATAATACTATAAAAATGAAATTTTCAATTTTAAAGAAAAGCAAAAATCATATTTTAGCAAACAACAGTTATGGAAAAAAAAAAGTAACATTTTATTTTAAGGATTTGTAAGAGAAATTTACAGAAGTTTAATATGTGTTTTTATTTTATATTAAGTAATTTAAAAAAAATAGTTTTACTTTGAAAATTAGGATTAAATGCTAGAATAAATGAATAAATCATTGAATAAAAAAGTATATGCAGTTATAGTTTACAATCATGTCAAAGTTGTAATATAAGGATAACAATATTAAGGAAAATGCAAATTGTTTTGGTTAAGAAGGAAAAGAATGTCTTTGACAGTGAAAATTTCCTTGATTTGGTGAAAATTTTATTTCTCTGTTGATTTTATACAAGTTTGATGAAAGGGTTTGACCTCATTTTCACAAAAAAAATTCATCAAATTTTGGGGTTTGGTGAAGAATTGAAGATGCTGTAAACAGTTAAAAATTAAAGAGTAATAAATATAATTGAGAACTTACAATTCAATGCTGCTGAATACTGCAAAAGAAGAGCTCCTTCGAATTTGCTTTGTAAGTACTAAGGACAAACTTCATTTGCAGTAGAAGTGATTAGAGCAACTGTAAACAAGTTCTGATTGTATTTCCTTCTTAAATATGAATATAATAAGACAAATAGGACTGTGTATGGTAGTGATCATGACAGATGTATGGCATAGATGTAAATTGGTGAATTTTTTATTTTTAGTTTTATTTAGCTAAGGGATTTCTTTGAAAGTAAAAGGGTAAAAATGTAAAATAACAATTATTGATATCAAACCCTAGAGATAAAGATCTTTAATCCAGATCTTTAATCCAGAAATTGATTGGACATATATTTAATGCAAAAATCAACATAAAAAAGAATATATTTTTGTGAAAGGATAATGATAAAAAAGTGAGGGAATTAGAGATTACTTTTATTTTGACATCACTCAAATTTTTAGTATATATTATATATGTGATTTAAATATAAATTTATAAAGAAAAATCAAATATTTAAATATAAAAAAATTGATGCCAAAAACAAGTTGATAACATGTAAACAATTAAATAAAATGTATATTTGAATAATTTATTATTGTTTATAACTTAAAATCTGAACATCTAATTTTTATTCAGAAATTTATATTTAAATACCATTTATGATGTTTATTCAAAATTTGTATGGTGTGGAAATAAAATTCCGTAAGTGAAAATGATTAATTTGTGAATTGATTTGACATTTATTTTAATGCAAAAATTAGTAATAAGAGGAGTATATTTCACTTGTATCACAAAATTATGAAGATTATCCTTCTATGAAAATAAATAAAGGGGTAAAATAAAAGAAAGGTATGGATAAGTATGAAATTTTGTCTAAAAATATAATGGTAAAAAAAATCAAATAATAATTTGAAAGAGTCAAACATTTTAAGTAGAGATGATCAATTCATAAATTGATTTGACACATTTAGTGGAAAACCCAACAGTAAAATTGCTATGTTTCACCTTTGGCTACCGTGGAAAGCATTTGACACACTAAAAAAATTAATGATTAATGTCCATTTATTAATTGAACACCAAATGGACAATGCAACATGATAAATACTATATTTTTATTTAATATATAAAGATAAATATTGTGGTTTATACAAATTGTAATGTACATATAAACAACAATTAAAAAAAATAATTTGGTTGTGCATTTTGTTAATATAAGTATTAACATTTAATTTAATGCATAAATTTAATTAATTGTTTTTTGGGGGGTATATATTTGACTGAAATTTATCTTATTTATTTGCTGTTGGATATTTTATATTTTTTAAACTAAAACAGTCAAATAGCAAGGTTTAATTAATGTATACTGTCATAATTTAATGTATACTCTCATTTTATAAATATTTTGTATTTGGTGCAAATTAACGATGGTATAGCAATAACTCACTGCTCAAACCTTCGAAAAAAAACATAGCATAGCCAAAATGAGACAATATCACATGCAAATCAATAGGAATTTTAATAATATGTTAATCTAAAAAAAAACAAATTAAGCACATTAATTCTAGAAGGAAAAATTATATGCACTAAACTTAGCACAGGGTATGAGCACCTTAATAAAAGGTAACACTGTACTTGAGAAAGTTTAAATGCAATTGAAGTAGGAGAATATTAGAAGAAGAAAAAAACATAAATATAGATAGTATAAGAAAAATAAAGAATGCATACAAAAAAGTAATACAACTTTTTACATGTGCATAAATACAAAAGCCAACAACTATAACTGCTTAAAATATTTGAAAATTATGTTTGGATCTTCATAACAAGCACACTGAACAACATGAAATATATATCTATATATAAAGAACTACATAATACAAAAATCTAAGACAAAACTAAGATGAGGCACCACTTTCATCATAACGCAACTCAAATTCAGAACCATCATATCTCTTTATAAATTCTTCTTTTTTTTTAGCAATATCTTCTGAGATCTTTTTTTCATATTCAATAAGTAGCTCTAGCTTTGGGTATTCGGTGAGTAGAGCCGGCAAAGTTCCAGTTGATGCCTTGTTATAATAGATCTCCTCCCTCTTAAACCGTCGAAAGAATTCTTCGATTTCTTGTTTTAACTGAACAAATTCATTGATAGGTTCACTTGATATAGATGGCTTGGAAATCTCAGAACAATCGGGATTAAGGGCAACACGAGTTGTTGATTGATTAGTTGATGGAGAAAATGCAGCCTTTTGCTTGCTATTGCCTCTAGTAAGAGGCCATGAATGACCTTTCATATTTAATATATAATTGCTGGAAGCAAGATAAAAAAATAAACAAAAGGAGCAAATATGAATATTTTGAAAAAACAGTTAAAAATATAATAAATTTAAATAGACAACATTCACATTAGTTTTTAACATTATGTGTTTTCAACCAACACATTTTAATGAATATGAATGCAATTCAAAGGCAATAAGTTTATCAAAGAATATTTCTTTCACAATGCGAAAGAAAAAAGAAAAAAGAAAAAAGAAAAAAGGAAAAGATAAACAATTCATTCCCATGTTTGGTTGTACACTTTGAAATACACATTCATTCCTATGTTCTAAGCACATTCATTCAAGTTTTTATCAAAACCAATAAACCAATGTAACCGCCCATTAACAGTTCCAACTATAACCCATTGAACCCTCCAACATCTCATAATTTCAGACCAAACCACCGATCTAAAGAATTTGGATATAATAAAAATAATTTTACAATATACATAATTCATCTCATATCCTAAACATATTATATCTCATTATATCCAAATCCAATATGGACAACTAAACAAGGCCTATATGGCTAGAACCAACCAAGCAATAAAGTAATCCAGTTTACAACTTAATTATTGGACTACAATTAACTACAAAACAAAGTTAACAATGCAATTAATCCAGAATAATGTTGGCACTGTTGACACTGTCTGTAGTGCTACTGATCAATTAATCTAAAAAAACAAGTGAATTTGTGATTATTGATCAACTAATCAGGAGACACAAGTGAATTTGTGATTTTTGACAATTTAGGATCATGTAAGTTTTGGTGGGTATTTCATTTATAAATTGACTGGATGATTAATTATATACATCATATTTTAGACTTACTTCAATCTTTATTTTTTTGAAATATCACTAACTTGGTTGTTATTGTGTGACTCAAGAGGATTTCCTTTGGACTTTTCTAACCGTTGAAGTGAGGACACTACATATTGTGCAGAAGCAAGCTACAAGCACACACTTCTTATACACCCACATTTTTATGTTACATAAACTTATGATATATATATGGTCCACTATAAAAACAAAAACAAAAAAAAATACTTATTCTAATATTATATTACAAGACAAAGGCATGGATGCCGTTTTTAAGGTGTATCCTCTTTTTTTAATTTATTTTTCCCCCTTTTTTCAAAGTCAATTGATTGACTTTGTGAAGCTGTAAGAGAGAGAGAGAGAGTCTGATGTTTGTTTATGTTATGCCTCTTTTCTTCATTATACTTAATTTGTCTAAACCAGCAGCTTTGTTTGATAATGTTGATTGAAGGAGTCTTTGTTTTATTGTATTTGTAATGAACAAGCTCAGTTCGAATTGGAAAAAGTGTGCAACTGCTTCTGTGTGCTTCTCTAATATTTGCAGTGAATATTTATTTGATTTATTATGTCTTTGCTCTAATTCTCAATTTGTCTGGATTGAACAATTGTGCACGACAAAACTTAGATGAAGAGAATGTCATGCTCATGGGAAATGAGTTTTGGTTTCTCTGAGGTACTCTATTAAAAGTAACATACATTTTATTGAATAAAACATTTTACCTTTTAAGTACTTTTCATCCTTCCGAGTAAATAGAGTTGATTAATCAAAAATTTGCTAGGTTTGATAAAGATGTTTGAAACAATTAGTTTTGGTTGCTTCAATATGAACCTCCTGTTTTGGTGGATATTGTATGTTATTTATCTTTGTGTTTTCTTACCATGTGTACTAATTTTAATTTCTTTGACCTTACTAAAAAGGATGTATATCAGAACTGTAAGGTTTATTGTATTCTCTGAAACTTCTAGATTTTATTTTTAAATTTTTATGGATTTCTTATGTAGTAAAACTTTTGGATTTTGTGTGGAGAAAGAATCAATAGCTAAATTTTGTGAATCAAAAGTTTGATCTACATTGAATCCTCACTTGAATTGCACCATTGGCTTTCTAATGAATTTTGCATTGCTGCGTGGGTTTTGCTCAATTTTGAAGTACAATAAAAAGGTTTTTGCTAAGCTGTTTTTGCGGTTAAATTAAAAATTTGACATTTTGTGTTCAGTTCATTTGGGTATTGTGATTGTGGATTCCTATTTGGTTTCGTAATGAATTTTGCAATACTCTTATCATTTTTAAGAATTGTCAAGTACAATAAAGCCTTCTATAACATTCTATGATTGCACAACAACCAAATAAAGCTGTTATTAAAAATAGCATTCTTTTTGTATGCCCACTAATGCCACCATGGGTAAAATATAATTTCGTAGTTTGCTTACACAAAGTAATCATTTCTGCCAATTCTACAAAATCCCAATGACCATAAGGTTGCATTTGGATTTATCAGTGTGAAAAGAATGGATTTGGCATTAATAATTTGACGGAGTATTAGCCGTCAATTCAATGTAATATTTTAGATTTAGATGTCAAGAATGGGTTTGAGAACTTTATATTAATGCATTTCAAGTAACAAATTTTCACCAAGTTATTTTAATCCCTTCCATAAAAGATTCTATTTGAACAAGAATCTCTACAAAATACACCTTGCAGCATATACTTTAGACTCATCAATCTACCTTCTAGAGCTAATCTTCTTATAATTTTATAAAATTCACACCTCAAATCCCTTCATTTGAAATTCACTCATCCAAATGGAGCCTAAGGGTTTAGTGGGTGCCATTCACAGATTTAATTTTTGACAACAGTCAATTCAGCTCAGTAAAAAACATAGTCAGACATCATGAACACAAAAGAAACAAAATAATAATAATAATAATAATAATAATAATAATAATAATAATAATAATAATAATAATTCCTTTGATTTTACAGATGTAAAAGCATAATTAAAAACTGAAATCTTGAAAAATCTTGGGTTACCGGGAAGGAGCCATCAGACTCGCCGGAAATTTGAGAAAGTAGAGACCAATCGACCTTGGCTATGTGGTCGATGAGGGCAGAGGGTTGGAGTCCTAGTATCCTTTGGAGGATTAACGACTGAATCTCCTCCACCATTGCAGTGGTTGTTAGACAGGTATTCCAGAATATGATCAACAAAATTAATTTTTTAGCTCAAATTGAAAGCCAAATTGCAGAATAAAAATGAAAAAAATTAAATTAAATTAACTAATGAGAAAGAAAAAGAACACAGAACCAAAGAAAATTAAAACAATAATAAAATTGAAACTCTAATGAAAAACAAGAAGCCACAAAATATACACAGTAAACATCATGCAAACAATAATAAAAAGAACAAAATCCCAACTAATTAACAGAACCAAAGAAAATTAAAACACTTTACAAACCCTAACTGGATCAAAATGAACCTAAAATCGAAATACCTAACATTCTTCATCTATGTCTTTACCTTAATAGAAGCTTGTGTCGTATTCTTCCATCCTTGGGCTCAATTTTCGTTTGATTCGCTAGTGAACACTATGAATACCCACAAAATCAAACAAATTGGCACAACAGAGGAGATGTCATCCGTGGTCGCCAGAGGAGAAAGGAGGGAGGAGATCGGTGAGAGGAGAGAGGAGGGAGGAGATCGATGAGAGTAGGGAGGAGGTGCTGGAATATCGGGGTTTGTGGAGGGAGATCGGCTTTGAGAAGAGAAGGGAGGGTTTGTTTTGGGGTGGATAAGAGAAGGGAGGGTTATCTGGACAGATTATAGAGAGAGAGTGGGTACATGGATCCTTTGATTTGATAAACAGCTGTACGTAATTTGAAGATATTTTTCCGTCAATACCCTGACATCCAAAGAAGCAAGGCAAAATTGCCTTTTCAACTATTACAAAACACTATTCATATGTGGCTGAAATTACTGTTCACGTTGGATTCGTGCTTTATATATATTGTATAGATATAGATATATTGATAAAATCTTTAAATCGGTTAAAAGTTTAACTAACTTACACAAAAATTAATTAATTAATTAAAATTTTTAAATTTTATTTTATTTAAAATTTAAATTGTTTTCAACTAAAATATGCATAACACTATAATATTAAATAGGAGTATATGTTTACTTTATATAAATGATGAAACTACTTTTTTTTTTTTTTTTCTTCTTTTTTTCCTGGAGTGGGATTGTGTGAAATAAAATTTGACAATTGTTCGGGTGGAAAGTTTATTTCGAATCAAACAATATTAGTCATTTAATCTTAATTAGGTCAATCTTTAATTTATTTCGAATCAAACAAAGCTAACTAATGTATTTTAATAAAACTGCTAAAATCACATTTAAACCAACGCATCAGTCAAATCAAAAATGATTTAGCCTAATCAGTTAGGTCAAAAGACTAACTAACTTACACAAAAATTAATTAATTAAAATTTTTAAATTTTATTTTAAAATTTAAACCGTCTTAAATTGAAACATGCACAACACTATAATATTAAATGAGAGTATAAAATTCACTTTATATAAATGAAATAACTCACTTTTTATAAAATAAATCATATTATAGACTAATTAGAGTTTTATTTTAAAATTTAAACTGTCTTAAATTGAATTATGCACAGCATTAGAATATTAAATGGGAGTATAAGACTTACTTTACGTAAGTGAAACAACTCACTTTTTTTCTTTTTCCATGTGGGATTATAAAATAAATTATAAACTAATTTGAATTTTATTTTTATACGGTTAAATAAAAGCTAGTCAATGGAAATTTTTTTAATTGTTTAAAATTAAGAAAATCAGTATGAAAAATTGCGGTTAAACCGATTAATCAGTCAAACTAAAAACTATTCAGCTTAATCAGTTAGGTCAAATGACCAACCAACTTATACAAAAATTAATTAATTAAAACTTTTAAATGATATTTTAATTTTAAAATTTAAACTGGCTTAAATTGAAATATTCACAACCTTACAATATTAAGGTTCACTTTATATTAGTAAAACAACCCACTTTTTCCTTCTTTTTTCGATGTGGAATTATAAAATAAAAGTTTACAATTATTTGGATAGGAAATTTATTTCTAATCAAGCAATCTCAGTCGTTCAATCTTTAATCAGATAATTCTTTTGTTTATTTCGAATCAAACAAATCTAACCACTATAGTTTAATAAAACTGCTAAAATCGTGATTAAACCAACGAATTAGTCAAATAAAAAATGATTTAGTAATCAGTTAGGTCAAAAAGCCAACCAACTTATACAAAAATTAATTAATTAAAACTTTTAAATTTTATTTTAAAATTTAAATTATATTAAATTGAAACATGCACAACACTATAATATTAAATGAGAGATTCACTTTATAAGAGAAACAATTCACTTTTTCCTTTTTCTCCCGATGTGGGATTATCAAATAAATCAAAGACTAATAAGGTAGCTTAATGAAATTTTCTTAATTGTTTAAAATTAAGAACAATTTCAGTCGTTTAATTTTTAATCATATCAATATTTAGTTTATTTCGAATCAAACAAATCTAATCAATATATTTTGATAAAACTACTAAAATAAAACTTCTAAAATGGCGATAAAACCAATGAATCAATCAAATAAAGAATGATTCAGCCTAATCGATTAGGTCAAAAGACCAATCAACTTACACAAAAATTAATTAATTAAAACTTTTAATTTTTTTTAAAAATTTAAATTATATTAAATTGAAACATGCACAATGTTATAATATTAAATGGGAGTATAATATTCACTTTATATGAGTAAAACAATTCATTTTTTCCTTATTTATTTTAAAATTTAAATTATATTAAATTGAAACATGCACGACATTACAATATTAAGTGTGAGTATAAAATTCACTTTATATGAGTAAAACAATTCATTTTTTTCTTCAACTCATCCAATCTTTCACTTATATGATCATATATTCTCAACTCTAATTTCACTTCAAAGATAGACATGTATAATCATGAAACTTGCAAAATTTGAGCCCAAACTCTCATCTCCCATGGTGGTTCTCATTTGAAATGTATACAAGAAATTACATATATGATCATGATTGTTCAAAACTTATGCCATGCATGTGAATATATTACACTATCTCCTTCGATTTTCCCCTTTATGATCATTTATGGATTCTCAACTTTATTTCCTCTCCAAGAACTCCTAATTTCTCATAAATCATTTCTATGTGAACTTAGATACTAAGGAATTAGGAGTGTAATATTTCAATTTCATGAATTTTGAGATGAAATTTACCTTAATTTGGTAATTTGTTGAATATAGCTCAAGCTCCTACTTTTCTTCTTTCTTCTTGAACTCTTGGACTCAACCTCAAGAACTCTCTCCCTCTCTCTCCCTCACTCTCTCTACGTGTATCTCTTTAGAATTCACCAAAGTCCATTACTTCCTTTCGTTTCCTAGTAAATAGATGAATAGAATAACTCTCATTTAATAATAATTCAATTCCTAGTTTAAATTGTATTTGATTAACTCAAATAAATTAATCTTATCATTCTATAATCCAAATTCCACTAAATTAAATTATATTAAGGTAAATAAAGCTCTAATTCATATCCAATTTCTAAATTTTAACTTGTTAAAATTAACGAAGCAGACAGGTTTAATTCATACATGTCCACATCTATTCACAATAACAATGTAATATCAATCAATGCAAGCATATATCATATGACACATAATTCACAATTAGCAGATAATTACATGATCAATAGTAAGCACATAATTAGCTTAATTAATTAAGGAGGTGGTTGTCACATTCTCCTCCCCTTAGGACGTTTGGTCCTCCAAACGCAATTTCCTTCCTCCGGGAAAAATATCGGATCAAGTGGGAAGAGGTCCGGATATCTTTTCTTCATATCGTCTTCCCTTTCCCAAGTTGCATAAATACCACCATGATTCTGCCAATCCACTTTCACTAACGGAATTTCTTTGTTTCTAAACTTTTTGATTTGCCAGTTAACAATCTGAATAGGCCTTTCCTCGTAAGAATAATCATCACTCAAAAGCACATGGGTAGGCTCAATAACATGAAAAGGATCTCGAAGATAATCCCGCAATATTGAAACATGAAAGACATTATGCATATGTTCCATTTCGGGAGGAAGTGCTACTTGATATGTCACTGGATTAATCTTTTCAATGATTTCATATGGCTCGACATACCTTAGTGCTAACTTGCCCTTAGTTCCAAAGCGAGTTTGCCCTTTCATTGGTGTCACCTTAATAAACACGTGATCACCCACTTCATATTTTTTGTCTCATCTTCAGACATCCGCATAGTTTTTCTGTCGGCTTTGTGCGGTTTTCAACATTTGTTGAATTAATTTCACATTTTTCGTTGTTTCATGTACAATCTCAGGCCCAAGTGAAGGTCTATCTCCAACTTCTGCCCAACAAATAGTAGCCCGACATTTTTTGCCATATAAAGCCTCGAAAGGTGCCATACCAATGCTTGAGTGAAAATTGTTGTTGTAGGCAAATTCGGTTAAAGGCAAGTGAGTTTCCCAATTCCCTTGAAAATCAAGCACACACATACGCAACATATCCTCTAGAGTTTGGATTATTCTTTTTGACTAGCTATCGGTTTGTAGATGATAAGCACTGCTCAATCTCAGCTCGGTTCCCAATGTCGTTTACAAACTTTGCCAAAATCTTGATGTGAACTTCGAGTCCTTATCAGAAACAATTGACACCAGCACTCCATGCAATCTAACAATCTCATTAATATAAACGGTAGCTAACTTGTCTGCATTATAAATTATTTTGACAGGTAAAAGTGTGCAGATTTAGTTAGACGGTCAACAATAACCCAAATTGAATCTATACCTCTATTGGAGTAAGGTAGTCCAATAATGAAATCCATAGTGATGTGCTCCAATTTCCACTCTGGTATTGGCAGTGGTTGGAGCAATCCAGCAGGCCGTTGATGCTCGGTTTTGACTTATTGGCAATGTAAATATTTAGACACAAATTCTGCAATTTCCTTTTTCATTCCCAGCCACCAAAAATCAAGCTTCAAATCTTGGTACATTTTTGTATTCCCCGGATGGATAGAAAATTTCGAATTGTGAGCTTCGTGCAAAACTTGCTTCTTTAACTCGACATCATTTGGTACACACAATCTGCCTTGGAATTTTAACATATCATTGTCAAAACTAAAATCTAGCCTTGGTTTGGATTCTCATTCATCAATAATCTTCTTCAAAAATTCATCTTGTTGTTGTTTTTCTTTAATTTCTTCAAAAATTGCTGGTTAAGCAGAAATAGCAACCAAAGTCCCGCCTTGCTCTTGCAAAACAATTTCAACTTCAAATTTCTCAAGGTCATGTAGCAATTCTCTTTGCCCGGTAAGTAAGCAAGCCAAATTCCGAATTAATTTCCCACTAAGCACATTGACAACAATGTTAGCTTTCCTTAGATGGTACAAGATTTGCAGGTCGTAATCTTTTATCAATTCCTGCTATCTCCGTTGTCTCATGTTCAACTTTTTTTGGGTAAAGAAATACTTTAAGCTCTTGTGGTTTGTGTAAACCTCACATGTTGCCCCATATAAGTAGTGGCGCTAAATTTTCAATGCAAATACTACTGCGGCAAGCTCCAAATCATGAGTCGAATAATTCTTTTCATGCGGTCTCAGTTGTCGGGAAGCATATGCTATTACTTTACCATTCTGCATCAATACACAACCCAAACCCTTATAAGAAGTCAATTGAGTTAAAGGCAAAACAATTTTGAAGAAGTCTTTCATGAATCTTCAGTAGTATCCGGCCAAACCCAAGAAACTTCAGACTTCGATAACATTAGTCAGTCTAGGCCAATTCATAACTATTTACATTTTCTGTAGATCGACAGAAATGCCATCTTTACTAATCACATGTCCCAAAAATATAATGCTATCCAGCCAGAATTCACACTTTGTTAGTTTTGCATATAATTTCTTCTCTCATAAGGTTTGTAAAGCAATTCTTAAATGATGTTTATGTTCCTCTTTACTTTTGGAATAAATCAAAATGTCATCTAAAAAAAAACTTCAAATTCATCGAGGAATGGCTTGAAAATTTTGTTCATGAGATCCATAAATACAGCAGGGGCATTAGTAACTCCGAAAGGCATAACAAGAAATTCATAATGTCCGTACCTTGTTCAGAAGGCAGTCTTTTCTACGTCTTCAACTATGACCTTCAGTTGGTGGTATCCCAATCTAAGATCAATTTTGGAAAAGACTTGAGCACCTTGCAATTGGTCAAATAAATCATCAATACGAGGCAACGGATACTTGTTTTTCACTGTCACTTTGTTTAGCTCACGGTAGTCAATGCAAAGCCTCAATAAAGCATCCTTCTTTTTCACAAACAAGACTGGAGCGCCCCACGGTGATGTACTGGGCGTAATAAACTTTTTATCCAAAACTTCTGCAACTGGATTTTCAATTTTTTCAATTCAGTAGGTGTCATTCGATATGGAGCTTTGGAAATTGGTTGTGTACTCAGTATCACCTTAATAGTGAACTCAATTTCCCTGTCAATCAAATCCCCTGGAAAATCATCTGAAAAAACATCTGGAAATTCTCTGACTATAGGAATACTATCCACATTAGCTTTATTATCCGCAGGCACAGTCAATACACAACATAAATACCCTTTACATCCTTTTTTAATCAATTTGCATGCTTTCATAGATGAAATCAAGTATGGGGGAGGTACGACACCAACTCCATTAAATATAAATTCAGGCAATCCAGGTGGACGAAAAATGACTTGTTTTGTTACACAATCAATGGAGACATGATATTTTGTTAACCAATCTATTCCCAAAATTACATCAAAGTGGTCAAGATTCAAAGGCAACAAATCAACATATAAAATCACATCCCCAATAACAATCTCACATGCAGGATACATATAAGCACAAGTCATGGACCCCCTAGTAGGTGAAGACACAGCTAATAAATAATTCATGGGTTCTAGTGGTCTAGATAATTTTCTCGAAAAAGTATGTGAGACAAATGAATACGTAGACCCCGAATAAATCAAAATATAAACATTTTGAGCACAAATAGGGAGTATACCTGACACTACTGTCTCAGTGTTCTACACGTCCCCTAGTACAAGTGTAAACACTCGGCCTCGCCTCAAAGTTTCTCTTCCGGTAGCTTTAGAATTGGGTTTTGGTGTAGCGATTGATGCTGCAGCACTTACTACTGGTCTACTAGTGCCTTGAGATGTGAGAGGACAATCTTTGACTATGTGGCCCACCTTGCCACACCGATAACATGCCCCGGAAATTTTGTAACAAACCCCTTTATGTCTTCTACCACATTCTGGATAAGGTGGTATAGAATTTCCCCTGACTGGAACTACTGGTTGACCCTGTATTCTATTTCTTGCTCAATGAGTTATTCCACCCCTTTTTGAAATTAAGACTTTGTCTCTAACCCCGCCATTCAGTCACCGGCGTCTTAGTCTACTTTAAGGCTGCAATGTTTGCCTCGACCATGATAACTCGATTGAGAACATCCACATACTTGAGTAATTTCAAAACATTGATCCAGTCAAGTATCTCCACATTAAGTCCTCCCTCAAATTTTTGAGCCTTTTTATAGTCAGTATCTACCATGTATGGTGCATAACGTGCAAGCTTAGTAAATTTTGCTTCGTATTCGGCCATAGACATAGTACCCTGCTTTAATTTCCCAAACTCAAATACTTTGCGATCACGGACACATTGAGGAAAGTATTTATCATAGAATGCTTCCTTGAATTGAGCCCAAATCATAGTATTATTACTTTCACACACAAGCATCCACCATCGCCTTACCTCCTTTTGTAAAGTAAAAGTAACCAACAACACTTTCTATGCCTCTAAACACAAAAACACTTCAAATAACTTTTCAATTTGTAGAATCCATGTCTCAACTTTCATTGGTTCCAGTCCTCCCTAGAATGTCAGTGGCTTCATTTTGTTAAACTTTTGCGTTAAGGCAATAACATTATCATTGGAATTTGGTTTAGGTTGCACTGGTAGCGAAGAAGGAGGTGAGGGCTATTAATTCTGTTGTTGTTGCCTTAAAGCTTCGGTCAATAATTCAACCATCCTTTCCAATCTTGTCATTCTTGCTTCTGATGATTCGGTTTCATCTATATTTCTTGCATTCTCCATTGAACTATATAAAACATGTAATAATAAACATAGGAAAGACGGTTTTTATATGATGTACACATAACATGTCCACGCACACTCAACATATTCATGCAATGCCCTAATTGCTTTTCGAGGACATCCTATAGCTCATTTGGACACATGTTTGCGGTATAACTCGTGCTCTGATACCACTCTGTTACAATCCAAACCCACCCCTATGAGTTTAGCATCGTAACTGGCTAGTAATCCATGATTACCAAATGCCTGCTTAACAATAATAACAATTATACAATAAGAGGGGCCAGCGGAAGCCTATAAATATTAAAACATAATGTCCAAAGAGCTGTGAGGACTTAAATGAACAACACAAGTTTCATATCCTTATATATGTACACAAACACTTAAGTCCATAAGACGCTTATATACAAAACAAAATAGAAGTTAGGGAATTAAGGCCTCGTTTGGCAAGTGGCTTTTTTAGCTAAAAAGTCAAAAAGTTACTAAAAAAGTCAAAAAGCCAACAACCTATACCAAAAGTCAATTATTCCCTTTTCTCTTGTCATGACCCAAACCCGCCCCTATGGGTTTAGCACCGTAACCGGCCAGTAATCTGTGATTATCGAAGGCCTGCTTAACAGTAAGACAGTATTACAGAGTATAGGGGCATGGCGGAAGCCAAAACAGTAATTAAACAATGTCCAATAAGCTGGGACAGTTTGTACGCAAAAAGACTTTTCATACATGTACACATAGACAGTACACATACATCCATATACAGTCGGTACCAAAACAGTATACACAACATTTACAATAATTCAGGACAGTGACTTAATCCCTATTAAGACAGTACAGTACAGTGCTACCAGTCGATGCATTATTACAAAACAGATACAGAGACAGATGGGGGAAACCAAAACACCCCAAAGTCGTAGCTTGAACGGGCTCGGAACCTCATAGTGAGGCACAGCGATTGGCTTGACAAAAGGGAGTCTAACCCACGCTCCTAGCTCCGGTCTGGTGCCTGGACACCTACATATATACATACACAGTGAGCTAAAGCCCAGTGAATAACATAATGCGTAAAGAGGTTAAGAATTAATGTCCTTTCAGTATTGAAAATAGTCAATTGATTCAGTATATCAGTCATTCAGTCATAACAGTCGTATGTGGTACATCCATTAGCAAAACAATACAGTAAACAGTAGGTCTTGAAAGACTGAACAGTCAATGATGGCCATCATAATAGTAAACAGAAGTTCCAAGATAGGAATTAACAGAGATCTCTGTAACAGTAACAGTAGCAGTAACAGTAACAGTAGTTGTTATGGATGCCACAATACAGTTCAGAATAGAGGACATACATTCATTCAGTTAATAGTATCAATTCAGAAACAATACAGTTTAACCATTCAGAAGATATTCGTATTTGAACATATCTTTACATAGTTGTTACTCACAGAGTTCTGGGCCACAGATAAGCTGGAGCGCGTCCTCAGATGCCAACCCTACACAGTTATAGGATGAACACACACTAAGTTACACATTCGGGAATCAAAGACTTAATCCCTCATTGACTTGGTGTGGTTCTATATCAATATCCTCATTAAGATGTTGTAAACTAGGCCTAAGGATACCTAGAATGAAATGAGGATGCAAAGATGCACTTTAAAAACATTTTCAGAATTTTCAAAAAAACAGGGTCCCGCTCGAGCGTGGCTTTCCTCGCTCGAGCGTACATGCAGACAAAGGTTCCCCGCTCGAGCGTCACTTTTCCGCTCGAGCGGTCTGCAAAACATGGCAAAAGTACTGAATGTGTGAAAATCACGCTCGATGGGCGCTCGATACACGCTCGAGCGTGTGACACAAGTCACCGCTCAAACGTAAATTACCCCGCTTGAGCGGACTACAAAACACAACTAAAATACTGGGAGCACGATTTTCACGCTCAAGCGCCACTTTCCCCACTCGAGCGTGAGTCCAAATTCTGGAAAACCTAGATTTGAACCTCAAGCTTAAAACCAAGTTTAAATGCTTCAAATTCGAACCTCTTGGGCTAATTTTCTGGAAAACACTTGTAAACTCATAGTATAACATGTTTCAAAGATCAATTTGAGAAATCAAAGCCCAGAGGTGGTTCAATTAAATCCAATTTCAAACCAATTTTCATGAACATAACTCAAACATGACATGCATGAGTTTAAACCAATTCAAGGCTTCAATTACATGCTCTAATGAGCCTCAACTTCCAAAAACAAGATAAAAACATGGATTCTAACAATAATATGAACATGCATGTACCAAATTCCATGTAATTAACCTCAAAATGCAACAATGTAGACATGCATACATGATATATGCTACAATTCAACATTTTAGGACCAATTCTAGGCTTAACTCTTCAATTTAGAATGAACCATGCAAGAACTAACTTAAAGACACAATTAAGAGATTGAATTCCTTACCTAAGTCTTCAATTTAAGGTATGGAAGTTCTATTCTTGTAATCTTCCTACAATTTCTCAAAGTCTCCAAGCAAATATGAAATGAAATCAAGCTCTCTCTCTTATCTCTCTCTCTCTAGTCGACTATAGCAAGGAAACAAATGGCTGAGCAAATGTGTGTCTAAGTGTATACAAGCCTCAATATGTTTGGTGTAGTGGCCCACTAGGATGGCATGTTGGTAATTAGTCCAACTTATGTAGTTTATCAATATTTGATCTAATTTAATCATACCAAATCACATTTTAACTGAATATGCCATAAAATCACATAAATTCCAATGATCATAAAATAATAATCAATTTCGGATTCGGCCGCCGATAAGGCCTTCAATTTGTAGTTTAAAGCATAAAACATGGACAGATAATTTAATAGTCAAATAGATAGAAATGCATTTACACTAGTACATTCAATCAGTCAGTTCAGTATTTCAGTCGATTCAATTACTTATCATAATTGGTTTTAGTTTAGCAGTAATCAGTGGTTAACCAGTAATCAGTGGTGAGGGTTATTACATCTCTCTACTTTTTGCACATCTTTTCGTAAAAAGTCAAAAAGTTATCCCAAACATACTAATTTTTTTTATATCATATTTTAGCCAAAAAGTTACTAAAAAAGCCTGTTCCCAAACGATGCCTAAATCCCAAAGCCAAAACAAATCATAACAACATTCACTTGACTTCATATAACATTCAAAAATAGTGGATTTAGATCACCCAAAAAGCCTTGACATTAACAGTTTGCAACCTCGCGGTGAGGCACAATAGGTTGGCTTGACAAAATGAATCAGGTTGACGCCACTAACTTCGCTCCGGTGCCTGACCACCTACATATATATAATAAACTGTGAGCTAAAACCCAGTGAATAACAAATGTATAAAGGGGTTAAAAATAAATGTCCTTTCAATAATTAAAATAGTCAATTACGTCTATAGATCAGTTATTCAATCAATATCTCATATTTTATGTCATATCAGTCATTTAGAAATCATAGTAGTCATACGTGGTACATCCAATAGCAGAACAGTACAGTAGGTCTTAACAGACTGAACAATCAGTTGATGGCCATCAATACAGTAACAGCAGTTCCAAGGATTGGAACTGACAAAGATCTCTGTAACAGTAACAATAACAGTAACAATAGCAATAGCAATAGGATTAGTAGTAACAGTCAGTTGCTACGGATGCCACGAGTACAGTTCATAAAATATGATAAACATTCATTCTATAAACAATATCATTTCAGAAAGCAGTACAGTTAATCATTTAAAAAATAATTATAATTTAACATAGCTTTACAACATTGTTACTCACAGTGGACTTCTCGAAACATGTGCTACAATGCACTAACAGTGCAGCATCCGACCTAAACAAACAAGTTCAAGCACAATAACTTAATACATAGTCCATTTGTTCAATCGATTCGTTGTTTACTTAATCGGTTTCCATCAGTTGTTCTACATTTTATTCGTGTTCATGAAATGCAATGCATTTGAGAAACACACTTAAATCAAGCAAACGGGGGCCCAAAAGGTGAAAAAGTGGAGCGAAAAACAAAATCAGGTCTGCCCAACGGGCTACACGTGCGGGGGTCCCAGCCACACGTGCGGTGACCATCACTGTACCTGCTCCTGCAGGTGCAATTTAAGTAGAATGCTTGCTTTGGCTGCCCTGTTTTTCACATGTGTGGGGCCCAAGTCGCACGTGTGGTGCTGTTCCAAAACTAAATTGAAATCTGCTATGTTTTGGCAATGTATTCTTTTTGTAAAACTAACCTCATTTTCATATAATTCAACTCAAAAATCCATAAAAAATAACTTTGAACTAGAATGTTTGAACATCAAACACAAATCATGTTTGTAAAGCAACCTCCATTTCCATGTAAAAAATAATCAAACCTTTGAATTGAGATATATAGTTATAAAAATACAAGTTGGAGTGCTAACTCTCCAAATCCCATGAAATTCCTTTCACTTTTGAAGAACTATATATGAATTTAAGTGTGTGAAAACAATTTTCATGAAAACCATGTCATGCATATGAAGTTTGAAGGATCAACTCATCCAATCTTTCACTTATATGATCACATATTCTCAACTCTAATTTCACTTCAAAGATAGACATGTATAATCATGAAACTTGCAAAATTTGAGCCCAAACTTTCATCTCCCATGGTGGTTCTCATCAATTTGAAATGTATACAAGAAATTAAATATATGATCATGATTGTTCAAAACTTATGCCATGTATATGAATATATTACACTATCTCCTTCAATTTTCCCCTTTATGATCATATATGGATTCTCAACTTTATTTCCTCTCCAAGAACTCCTAATTTCTCATAAATCATTTCTATGTGAACTTAGATACTAAGGAATTAGGAGTGTAACATTTCAATTTCATGAATTTTGAGATGAAATTTACCTTAATTTGGTGATTTGTTGAAATATAGCTCAAGCTCCTACTTTTCTTCTTTTTTCTTGAACTCTTGGACTCAACCTCAAGAACTCTCTCTCTCTCTCCCCCACTCTCTCTACGTATATCTCTTTAGAATTCACCAAGTCCATTACTTCCTTTTGTTTCTGTAATAACCCCGATCCATAATTAGCTACTAATCCGTAATTAATGATGCTAATGAGATAATTAAAATAAATTATGGTTTATTATGTAAATTACATGATATTTGGCCTTCTATCTGTTACTTATAGAAATATCTGTTTGGAATTCCACTTTAATATGTAAATTGAAAGCCTTATCGACATCCGAAACCGAAATTGACTACACCAATGTGTTATTTGGAATTTTTAAAATCATTTGGCAAATTTTATTAAAAATTGATTCAGTCTGATTCGTTAAGTTGCGTTTGGCTAGCTTAATAATCCAATTAATGCATTTTTGACATCATAGCTGTATATATGGGTCTTAAACTCATTTTGAGCTCATTTCTTTTACCCCTTAGTGCAAAAATCTGAGAATACATTCTAGAGTGAGAGTGAGACTCCATTTTAGAGAGAGAGTGTGTGGATTCAAGGAAGAAGTGAATAATTTTGCTAGAGTAGCTCAAGTTTGGCAAGGATCTTGTGTAATTGAGGGCTTTTGGTGAGCATCTAACCCATAATTCATGAAGAAGTTGTGTTATAAAGATGAATTCATGGAGTTGTTAGGATCATTGCATGTAATTTACATATGTTGGTCAAGAAATGGAGGATTCATTATAATTTCACTTGCATGTATACATATATATAGAGGTTTGTCATTTTAGTTTGATTTTGAGCATCTAAATTATTTTGGGAGTTATTTAGTGCATGCATGTTTGAATTATCATGTTCCTTCACTTAAAATCATGTTTTGGGAAGAATTTCTTACATGCATGGAGCTTATGAGCTCAATTTGCTAGTTTCTTGAGGTTTGAAGAAAAGATTTTACATGTATGTTGTGTTCATGAGCATTCATCATGTTTTAAGTTGTAATTGTGAGCTTTTGGAAAACTCTTGGGCCATGATTTTATGAAATGATCTTTAATTCATCATATTTTGCAAGTTTACTATGTTATCTCAAGTTTTAGGGCCCAAGAGATGTGTTTTTGAAGGTTGAACTCGAGTTTTGAGCTACGGAGGTCAATCTGGATTTTCCAGAAATTTGACCCAAGCTCGAGCGGGGACTTTCACGCTCGAGCGTGAACCCTGAATTCATGCACCGCGCTCAAGCATAGGTCGAGCGTCCGTTGAGCGTGAAAATCTTGCATCCAGTACTTTTTAGAGTTTATAGTATGCTCGAGCGGGGAAAGGAACGCTCGAGCGGAGCTTTATTGTCTGCATGTCCGCTCGAGCGAGGAAACCCATGCTCGAGCGTAGACCTCATTTTCAAAAAATTTGACTAAGTGTTCCAAGGCGTGTTTTGGCATCCTCATTGCATCTTAGGCATTCCTAAGCCTGAATTAAGCCATAGTAATGAGGTTATGGATTAGAAACACACTAAGAAAAGAATGTACTAAGTTCTGAGGCTGCAAGGGTGTGTGTGTTAAGTAATGTGTTAAGAATGATCATAAATCAACGTAATGAAAGCTAAGCCGTATTGGCCACATGAATGTGTAATGATAAGATATGTTTGTGTTATGTGCCTTTGTGTTTGTAGGTCAACGTCCGAGAGTTGATTGACCGCTTACTGGAACTACTGTGAGTGACGTTATCGTAAAGATACGTTTATATGAATTATGTTCCAAATAAAATATGATAAGCTATGATTTCTGAAATGATATATGTTTTCGTGAACAAATATTCCATGTTTGAAATCTATTATGGCATCCATAGATAGTCCCAAGTCATGGGGGACGGCATGAAAATGCGGGTCCATGACATACAAGTAATTACGATATCTCGTTAGCCACTTCATTATGGTGATATGTGTTTAATCGGTATCCGGAACCGATTACTCTAGTCGGAAGACGTTCTGTGATGTGTTTTATGGGATGTACCATTATTATGTTCTGATATGAGAATGATTATGCTCTGATCTGTTTTCCGCTTATGATATGTTCAGATTTCGTTCACTAACCCCTTTACCTTAATGTTATTCACTGGGCTTTAGCTCACTGTTTGTATATATATGTATTGTACGGGGAGCAAATATTCCAGCAAACCCGTACTCCTTTCTTTCAAGCTCCGTTTCTGTCCGATCACCTGCGAGGACAACGACGATGAGCTACCCGACGGTGTGTGGTCGGAAAACCCCTCCGACGATCAAGTTAGCACACACCTTGGGATAGAGAGAGAAAAATAAGAAGGTGTTTGAGTGTAAATATTTCATACAAAACGTTCGTCTGTCTCGCGTATAGGGGGCGCAGACATGCTTATATACCCTCTGCGCCCCAAATCTACTCCCATTGATCTCTCGACACATGGCACTGCTATCCCATCTGTCAGCACAAATCTTGCTGAGCATCACCTAACCCAACTGCCTGCCCACTCTACTGGGAGCTCGGCAACCGAGCTGCACTATCTCAGCTGTCAACGGCCATACTATGCTTCATATCCAAGCGCCCCCAGAACCGAGCTCCTTTCCTGCCGTGTTCGGCTGCATTCCGGCGAAGTCGAGCCTAAGATCGATCATACCGGTCAACCAAAGGCCTTTTAACCGGGCTTCTGGCGCAAGCTTCCCTGCCGAACTAACAGTGCGTGCCTTTTGACCGAGCAACGCAAGTTCAAGTAGCTCGGTCCAGGTCTGAGCAGCCCCAACTCCGAGCAAATCCAAAGTTATCCTGGCCCAACACACCCTTGGGCCTCCAACTTGCTCGGCCTTTATCTCGGCCCATTTCTAGCTCATAAATCTCCCTCTCAATTACCCTTTAATTCCGTCCGCGTAAGTGTGACTGGGATTATTCATTCTGACCGGGATAATCTCTTCCTCGGTTCTCAATTTGCAAGAGACCAACCGGGCTAATTTCCGCACCCGGTTCCTCGTCTTGCTCGGTTGACGCCTCATCTAACCTTTTTGTCCCTTCAACTTTGACGCTGCCATTAATGGTGACATGTGTCAATCTCCTATTGGCCCTTGAGTAGCCAACCCAACCGTCCGTTGGCATTCAAATTTTTGGCGGCCTTTGGGGCTATATACATGTCCCATCTCCCTCTGTTTCAAACTTACTGAACCTCTCCCATTCTAAGCATTCCAGAGCTCTTGCCCCTCATTCCTCGCCATTGCTGAGCTCGTGTTTGAGAAAGAAGTCGCTGCCTTTCACTCGTAAGTCCTCCAACTTTTCTTTTGCTGTTATTTCACGTAGTATTTCGCACATTAGGGCACTAAACACGTAGTTTTTAGGACATAGGCACCGAAAATCATCCCAAACCCTTAACTGTTCATGGTGTTCTTCATTTTCTCTGATGAACATTGAAGATCTATGGCAGACCGGGCTCTAGGTCTTCTTTTGATCCAAAAAATCACTCCGACCGAGCAAATAACTTGTTTGCCTCAACCTTAGTAAAAATCGGGACAACAAAAGGACTTGGCCGCTCGACCGGGCTAACATCTGGTCCGCTTGGGCGACCGAGCTCCTTGGTTAGCCTTTACGACCGAGGTGGTTTGGCACTCTTCATGACCGAGCTAAAGTCAAGCTCGCTTTGCGCGACCGCGCTCCCTCTTACACTTGCCATCCTTTTCCTGCAGAGTCCAAGGGGACCACTGACCATTACCAAGGCTCTCAAAGACCGAGCAGCCATCAATCACCAGACAGTGCCAAACCTCCTTAGCCGATCTAACTTAGCCGGTTTCACATTGGAAAATTTCGCTTCCTCGTCGATACTCCGGCTGCGCTGGCCGCGTTCAGGGAGGAGTACGGTATCCCGGCCGACGTCCACCTTGAGCTCGCAAAAATTAAAACAACGCCTTGGGGCAGATTAGAACAATGCCCCTTCACCATTCTGTCTATCATCGAAGGAGGCCTCCGCTTCCCGGTCAACCCATTGATGACTGAATTTCTGCGCCGGACTAAGCTTGCAGCCACATAAGTATCAACAAACACTTACCGAATTATCAACGACGTCCACGAGCTAAACAACCGGCTAGGCACCAACTTAGGTTTACCCGAGATACTGAGGCAATACACACTTGGGCACACCAGCGATGGCCTCGCTTATTATTTAAAAATCCAACCGGGTAAAGAAAAAATAGTGACTGGCACCCCAGATAAAGACTTACACGACGATGACTTTTTCTGGGTGTCTGGCAACTATGAAACAGCCGACGTACCGGGCTGGGCAATTAGCAAGAACTTTGGTTCCACATGTAAGCCGCGCTAACTTGCTCGGTTATCTGTCTTTCTTCAATATTCTGTACTTAACCATTTTTCCTGTTTCCTTTGCAGCGATTCAAACCTTGCAAGCCAACTACCAATATCCCAACGTTGAAGCCATCCAGATCGTGCTCCGTTACAACTACCGGGATTGTAACAAGCTGCTTGGCTACACCCCAACTTACAGATATTCAGCTCCACGTCGGAGCAAAGTGACAGACTTTCTCCATGCTCCATCACCTCCTCCAGACCCAACTCTACCGGACGTGCCGCTAATCTGGTTGACCGAAGAACAAGAAATGGCCAAACGAAGCCGCATCAAGAACTTCCTCACAGCCACTTCAACCGAGATACCGAGCATCATTACCCACTCACCAGCTACCGGTCAATCCAGCGGCCCCGTGGTTGCCTTGGCATCTCCAGCCGTCGGGCAATCCAGACAGGAAACTCGCCGGACTGGCAAAAGACCTCGCGCAGACCCATCTGTCGAGCCAGTTGCCGAGCTAACCACCAAGCAACCTGCCGAAATTGTCGACCCAACACCACCCTGGCGACCGTAGCTAAAACACCGGGGCAAAGACATCCCGGCAACAGCTTCCATCAAGGGCGACAAAGAACACCTGCTCGCCTACGATCTTTCCAAAGCCCTTCTTCTATCGAGCGACGTAGTTGGCAGCGACCACGTTCCTGACACTCGGTTGGTGAAGTCGTCAGTTAAGTCCATGGCCAGGGTAAGTCTCAATCTTTCACTGAAATTTTTACCAAGTGTTTGCACGGTTTCATCTTTGATCAAATTTCCTTCTTGCAGGCCATCTAAAAGAAGCACTTGGTCATGGAGCACATCCATCGACTGCGGCAAAAGGCGAATGACACCGCCAGCCAAGTCCAAAGCCTTCAAACCGAGCTCGGCCGAGCAAAATCTTCGCTTCAAATTGCTAATGCTGACAAGAACAGGTTGCTCGGCTAGCTTGATGAAGCCGAGAAGAAGAGGGATGAGCTCCAGGCCGAGCTGGATGCACTCAAAAAGTCGAGGGAGAAGGACTGCAAGGACGCCAACAACACCGGCTTTAAGAAAGCCGAGGACAGCTACAAGAAGCAGGTCTTCGCCACTCAAGACATTTATTTCAAAGCAGGTTAGAAGTCTGCCTGTCAGCAGCTCGGTCAAGGTTCTGACACTAACGTGTTTGCCTCTCTACCGGCTGCCTTCTTACCAACCTATCTTGTGCCATATGCCAACGACATCTTCAGCTCGTTGCAGGCCGAGGCCGAGGAAGGACTTGAAGAAGAGGCTGAGGCAGATGCTGAGGGAGAGGACCACCAAGAGCAGGAGCCCGGCCGAACTGAGCCCGGTGCCCAAGACCAATCTCCAACGGTCAATTTGGAGTCAACCGATGATGAATTCACCAATCTCTCCCCTTAGCTTAGTTTTCTTTTTTCTTTGCTTTTTGCTTTGCACATGTAACCGGGCTCTCTGCCCCTCCTTTTTTACTTCTTTTTTCATTAATGAAAAAGATCAAGTTTCACCGAGTGTTTGCACGGTCCTAAAGCTGAGTAACTTCAACCGGACAAAATATCTTGGCAAGACAAATATCATTAATTAACTCATATAACCGGCATAAATCATCTCGGTAGTACACCCAAAGTTGAGCTAAACATCAAAGTTTTCAACCGGAATAAACATCTCGGTTGAGAATACCGAAGTTGATCAAAACATCAACTTTTCAACCGGAGTAAACATCTCAGTTGAGACAGACTAAGTTGAACAAAACATTAACTCTTGCAACCGGAATAACCCATCTCGGTTGAGAATAACTAAGTTGAACAAAACATCAACCTTTCAACCGGAGTAAACATCTCGGTTGAGACGAACTAAGTTGAACAAAACATCAACTCTCTCAACCGGAGTAAATTATCTCGGTTGAGAATACCCAAAACTCAAAGCAACAAAAAATGCTAAGGCAAAGATGAGTCACTTCTATATATTGACAAAAAATGAATATTACATGAAGTGTAAGGCAAAAAATTCTTTTGCACAAAAAAGAAAGCAAAAGCTAGAAATAATACAGCTTGAGGTTGGCTGCATTCCATGGCCGGGGTATTCCTCTACCATCCAAGTCCTCAAAGTGATATGCCCCCTTGCCCGCCAGACCGATTATCTTGTAGGGTCCTTCCCAATTTGCCCCTAGTTTGCTTTCTCTTGGTACCAGGGTATTGCCCATAACCTTCCTCAAGACCCAATCACCTGCTTTGAACGGTCTGGGGTGCACCGTTTTGTTGTATTTTCTTGAAAGTTCTTGTTGATAGGCGGCCACGTGGATGAGAGCCTTTTCCCGACGCTTTTCCACTAGATCCAGTTCCAGGGCAATGGCCTCGGCGTTCAGCTTGGGCTCAAAACTTTCGCTTCTGAGTGTGGGCATGCCAACTTTCAAAGGTATGACCACCTCCATGCCATAAGGTAAAGCAAATGGAGTTTCCCCGGTAGACCGCCGAGGGGTTGTTCGATATGCCCAAAGGATGCTGGGGAGTTCCTCAGCCCACTTTCCCTTTGCCTTCTCCAACCGTTTCTTCAAACCATCAAGTATAGTCTTGTTTGACGCCTTGGCTTGACCATTGGACTGCGGGTAAGCCGAAGTAGAGTTTGTATAATTTAATCTTTAAATCTTCACAAAACCCTCTGAAGAGGCGACCGTCAAACTGGGTGCCGTTATCAGAGATCAGAATTTTGGGGATGCTAAACCGCGTGACTACATTCTGCCGACAAACCGCTTTACGTCCTTCTCCTTGATTGTTGCCAAAGGCTCCGCTTCAACCCATTTGGTGAAGTAGTCTATGGCCGCGATGAAGAACTTCCGGTTGCCTGGTGCGGTGGGGAGCGGCCCCACTATATCTAGCCCCCACATCGCAAAGGGCCAAGGACTGGTGAGGGGAAGAAGTTCCTTGGCAGGCTGGTAGATCTGGTGGGCAAACTTCTGGCACTTCTCACACTTGCGAACATACTTCTGTGCGTTGGCTTGCATGTACGGCCACCAATAGCCTTGCAAAATAGCTCGGTGTAGCACGTCCGCGGGACCTCGCTACAGTTCGGACTCCCTTTTTTGTTACGGTTCCTAATCTGAACCAAAGAGTCCAACTCTGGCAAATCGTTTTGAAGAAAAACAGATTTTGAAAAAAAGTGCCAAACATGGACTGCTTTGCCAGATACAGAGTCGCCACCTAAATATTTTTAAAATGGGAAATTTAGGAAACTCTGACTCGGTGCCGAAGGCCACGTGTTCGTCATCACCAAAGTAGTCTTGGCTCGGGAGCTTGGGTACGATCGGGGAAGGTCAGCTATGAGCACCCCCTTTCGCCCGGTCCGAAGACCGGCCTCTACTAACCGTGATATCCGTTTTTGAAAACATTATGTGTTCTTATACCGGTTATTAGCCTAGATTTACTACGTTATGTGCACAGCAAACAAGTATAGACCAAATTGCCTAAGTTGAAACAAAAGACTACATATTTGTTTTGAAAACGATATGCTACTCGCAAGTAGGCTAAAATACAGGTTTTGCCACCCGTAAGTGGGCTTTAGAAAATAGGATTTTGCCACTATCTAGTGGGCTTAAAACTCACAGTTTTAATGCATTGTCCCAATTTAGGTAATTTAACCTCCATCCACAGGCATTCAAGCAGTTATATCACATAAGCAGCTAGCCTCATGGTAATCATGCCATTATGGCAACACTCACACACATGCAAGGATGCTAAAGCATAAAAGCTCACCTAGTACTCCAAGCCAAAACAGAAGCTCATTAGAAATTAATGTATAGACCTAAACATACTGAAATGTCTAATGCAACACATGCAAAGAATATAATCTAGGCAGGCTCGGCTATCCTAATCATGGCATGTGAAGTGCTACAAGTAGCACGTATTCAATTTAGAAATTGAAATACAATGCAGTTTGTATGATGTACCGAGCCCGGTGCATGTAAACAAATGCATGGATGCACGCATGCGTTGCATAAGGTATGCTAAAATAAATATGCCCTAATCTACCATCATAAGCAGGTAAATAAAAGGGAGAAAGAAGTGGGGGTTGGAAGACATGCACACCACTCATACACACTTATTACAGATTCGCCCTCACTCGGAGGGACCAAAATAATAATACAGTCCAAGAAAAATAAACGAATAAATTATTACAAGACCTCTAATCTAATTAAATTAAATGCAAAGAAGAGATGGCCACTGACCTCGCCTCGGGATCTTGCGCGAATGATGCATGCTTGACCCTTCGCCAAAAATCCGTACATCGCCGCTTTTGTTTTTCTTGTCTTACTTCTCTGGAAAATTGCCAAAGTCCTAGGACAGATCCCCTGAGTACCTCAGAACATCACCGGCTGAAGCAAATATCCACCAGCTATAGTATGTGTCCATCGGCTACTTCTGAAGTTGTCGGCACAAAAAGTGTGCCGGTCGGCACAAAATATTGCCGGCCGGCAATAAATTCCTGCAGGAGACAGTTTTTGACAGCAACAGCAGACCAGCAGTGCAAGGTATGGGATTTTAGGACAAATGTATGCACGGACACACTCCCTATCATGCAATAGACTCAAGGGAGCATGGCCCTCGACCCCCGGGCCATCAATCACGCATTTCAATGCATGATGGCCCGGAAGCCAAGTTAGCAACTTTGATATCAAATGAAACATAAGCACAAAACAAATCCAAGGGCCCCCAACCCCTATCATGATTGGTCAAGAGGCAAGGGATGCATGCTCAATGAAATGCAACCTAAGCATGGCGGCTAAGTATGCAACATGAGCATGCAAATGAGCAATGTATGCTAGGCGCGCAACCTAAACATGTAAACAAACATGGAATGCAACAACATGCAACGATGGGCTTAAACTAACATGGGTAACTCACAAGCATGCCAAAATCAGCGGCCATAATCATGGAAATGAAGGCACAAAATGCACACACACATGCATGCAATCATGGTCCAACACCTTAAGCATAAACAAGGCAACTCTTAAGCACACTTAAAGAGGCTAAGTATGGACATATAGCATGCAGCGTAAGCTCTGAAATCATGTTATAGGAGGTTCTAAACCAACTAAATAAATCAACAAAGCATGCAACAATGCTCACACATGCACATACTTGAAGCATACAAGCCACAAAATATAAAGAGGCTATATAATGCATGCTAGGATCGACTCAAACAACTTAAGACAGACCTAAAGCATGGCAAAATAAGCACAAAATCCTCACAAATCTAAGCCTAAAACATTGCTCGAACAAAGGCTAACAACCTAAGGCATATTAAGGCAATTACAAGGCATCACATGGTAGGTATGCTAAGCATGTACCAAACTGAAAAATACCCTTCTACAATACTGATGAGGGACCAAAAATATGACTACCCACAGTAGATGACAAGCCCCAAATCAATATACAAACATGCTCAAAATGCAATGCGAGATTAAGGCCCACAAAGGGGTATAACATGAAGTACCAAAAGGGTGCACCAAACAGCCAAAGACCCTTCATGAGACATGTAGAGGGGGGCAAAATAAGACACTTTTCAGGCCTGTTGAAGGCCCAAAAACAGAAGCATGGCAAGCTAAAGAAACATGCAAAAAAATAGGGACCAAAGAGGGTATTGAAGTTAGTCATGCATGGAGGTCCCAAACAGTGTTGAGTCCTTCTTCAATGTTGAAGAAGGGCTCAAAATAAGCCTCTTTGTAGTTTACATGGAAGCTCAAAAATACATGCAACTATGGCTTAGATATGAACCAAGAAAATGCTAGTTTTGGGAAAAAGTGTGCTTACCCTTGTAGACCAACAAACCAGCACCTCTTGGACCAAGTTTTGGTGCTCCTAAGCTCTGCAAATGACCTCCCAAATTCTGGAAATGGAAGTGGTGGTGTTGTGCTATGGGTTGGTGAAGGAATGGCCCAAGAACAAGGGTGTTTGGAGGTTGAATGAGAGAGATATAGTGAGAGATGGAGGGATATATGTATCTATATCAGATATGTATCTATATCTCCGGTTTTTTGCTTAAGAATCTCTAACCCTAAACAATGGAGGAGGAGGGTTGCTTATATAGGCCAAGACCAAGTCTAAGACTTAGTGGCTAAGCAAAGGAAAAGGGTCAAGGGGTGCAAAGAGTTTGTGGCTTCTAGAGGAAGCTAATACAGCTGGCCAAGCTTCTCCAAGAAGCTTGGCCAAGGGTTCAACCTCTTAGAGGGAAAAAAGGGGTCAAAAGGGTGGAATGGTTGCAAAATAGTAATATATATGCACGTGGAGCTGGTTCTATGCATCCCAGCTGACACAGCTGGCATGCACCAGGCTTGGGAGGGTCAAAGGGGTCAGGTCGGCCAGAAAATTTGATCATCGGCCAAAATAAAGTGCCGGTCGGCACTATTTTCTGCCGGTCGGCTAAATAGAGTGCCGATAGGTGATTCCTAGGTCAAAAAATGGCCAGTGGGTATGTAAATTAAATCCCTGGAAGTTAGCTTTCCAATGGCGCAAACCTTGCATCAAAATTCCTCCTGTGCAGAAAGTTATGCCCTTTTTGGTGAAGCCGCGCAGACTCGATCCAAACGGGATGATGCCCAGCTTCAACCAATCATATCTCCTCCACCCGGACTTGGCTTTGGGAGATTCTTGAGTGCAAAATGAAGCCCCAGAAGTCTTCTTTCCAATGGTTATGGCCTCATAGCTTAACTCCAAGTATGCAATTGAATAAGCCTGATTTAGCGAGGGTCGCTCGACTTTCTTCTACCCGGATTCATGGCGAACTTCTTCTCCAACCTATTTTCTCCCCTCCTCTCCTCTTTTCTTTAACTCCAAACCCCTAAACAAAGTGTTTTGAAGGGTTTGCCTCTCTCCTTGCCGAAGGAATTGAATCTTTGGCCTGCACATCTCTCAACACTGAGCAAACCATCAGTAATGCCCAAGTCTTGAGGGCGGTCAAAAATTGGGTGTCTACACTCGGTAGGCCAAAGACCTGCCCCCTATGTGACTGCCACAGATGCCTTCGTGAATTTCGTACAAGAAGGCCTCCACACTGCTCGGGTGCATACATTTTAGGTAGGGATCGGTGAAAGACTTCTTGTATAAAGCGCTGGATGGAGAAAGCCAAAACCGCTCTAACTTCACCTGCACTTTATGTGCTTCCTTCTTGTCGGCTGGAAGAGTCCGTTCTCTGAGAAATAGGATGATAGAGTCCATCCAAGAGGGACCTAGCTCGGCGCAGAGTACTTCTGTCTGCCCGGTTTCCTCAATGCTGGGTCTCGAAAGGAATTCAATCAAAAGAGGGTTGGGAGATGCGCTATCAACCATGGAAGCAAGGCCTACCAACTCATCTGCTTGGCCATTTTCTTCTCGGCCAATCTGTTGGACCCTGATCGCCTAAAATCGCTTGATGCAGTCCCTAACCAGGGCTTGGTACTTCGCCATTCTGTCATCCTTTGCCTCGTAAACCCCAAAGACATGGTTAACCACAAGCTAGGAGTCACTGTAAACAATTAGCTCGGATGCTTGCATCTGAAGCGCGCTCTTGAGCCCGGCCAAAAGCGCCTCATACTCGGCCTCATTGTTGGATCCTGGGAAGCCAAGGGTGATAGAATGTTCAATAGTCAGGCCATCCGGCGAGATCAGAACTATACCTAGCCCGGCACCGTGATGGTTTGAGGCTCCATTAACAAAAAGTTTCCACATCTCCCCCACAAAGAGCTTCCAACATTCTGAGGGGTCTTGAGAGGCTCGAAGGTTGATGGGATCACAGTTGCTTGGCTGTTCGGCTTCAAGTTCTGTGCTGATTGGTTCCACTTCAGCCCCTCTTGGTGATTCGACACCAGGCTCAGCAAGTTGATCTATAATGCCTAAGTCCGTAGGTGAATCACCCGATTATGGATATGCCACCGCAGTTTTTTACCGAGTAGTTCCATGTCTTCCCCCCTCGGTGATGCGGTACTGGACAGAGTAGGTTGGTCGATGATACCCAACTCCGTCATCGCATCACCGGGCGGTGTAATCGTACTAACTGAAGGTGCGTCGGTGGGGCGCGCAAATTTCACGTCGCCAACTCCACCAGGTTGTTGTATCTCGGTCAGGCTTGCATTCACCTCCTCATCTGCCGCGGCAATATCGACCGGGCACACCAGATGAGTTCCAGGTGAGAATTCAGCAACGAAATCGGCCAAGGTCTGGGCTTTTATTGCAGTGCGCGGCTGGAACTTTACATCAAATTGTCCCAATTCAACCGCCCACTTGAGAATTCGACCAGAAAAGTCCGCCAGTTCGAACAAAGCCTTAAGGGGGAACTCGGTCAAAACGATGATGGTATCGACGTGGAAATATTGCGCCAACTTCCTTGAAGCCATCATCAATGCCAACGCAAGCTTTTCCAACGGCAAGTATCTCGACTCGGCCGGCAGCAAGGTTTTACTGACGTAGAAGATTGGGAGGTGCTTGATTCCTTCAGCTCGGACAAGCACCGCACTGACTGCATGCTGTGAAATGGCCAGGAAAATGTAGAGTTCCTCGTTGGGCTTCGATGTTACCAATAGTGGCGCCGAAGACAGATACTCCTTGAGCTCGGCCAAAGCCTGGTCATACTCTTCATCCCACGAGAACTTTGATTTCAATGCCTGAAAGAAAGGGCGGCAACGATCTGATGACCGGTTTATAAATCGATTAAGCGCAGCGGCCATTCCGGCCAGATGCTGCACGTCCTTAGCCGAGCTAGGCTGTTTCAACTCTTGCACGGCTTTGATCTGTGTGGGGTCTGCTTCGATACCTCGGTTTGTGACTAGGAATCCCAAAAATTTTCCAGATCCCACGCCAAAGGCACACTTAGACACATTCAGGCGTAACTTGTGCTTCTTGAGAATGGCGAACATCTCGGCTAAGTCGGACAAGTGGTCTTCTTGATGCCGGCTTTTAACTACCATATCATCAATATAAGCCTCCATTGTCCGGCCCAGCAAAGGAGCAAACATCTTGGTCACCATCCTCTGAAAAGTTGCCCCGGCGTTCTTTAAACCAAAAGGCATGACTCGGTAGCAGAAGAGTCCCCTTGGAGTCGTGAAGGAGGTGATCTCTCGATCGAGCCCATGCATGGCAATCTGATGGTAGCTGCGGTAGGCATCCAAGAAACTAAACTGTTTATGCCCAAATCCACAAATCCATTTGGTCAATTCTGGGCAAAGGGAAGCTGTCTTTCGGACAAGCTCGGTTGACTGTCTTGTAATCGACACAAACTCGCCACTTCCCATTCTTTTTGGGCACCACTACTGTGTTAGAAATCCACCGAGGGTATTGCACTTCCTGAATTGCTCGAGCCTCAAGCAAGTTTTTTACTTCCTCCGTAACTACCTCGGCGTGATGCAGCGCTGATCTCCTTGTTCACTAAATGACTGGCTTTGCTCCGGGAAAGACATTGAAGTGATGGCAGATAAAACTTAGATCGAGGCCGGGCATGTCGTAAGGCGACCATACGAAGACTTCGATGTTGGTCATCAAAAACTCAACCATGTCAGTTCTTTTTTGGGCAGTAAGGCTGGAGCCAAGCAAGAAGAACTTGTCTGGGTGCTCTGTATCAATTCACACCTCCACCAATTTCTCAACGACTTTGTCCTCTGCCCTAGTGCCCACATCATCAAGAACTCCCCGGTCTTCCGGTCCTTCTATCATTTGAACAAAGCCTTTGGCCGCTCGGCTCCTCACTACCATGAAGCACTACTTTGACATGACTTGATCTCTCCAAATCTCCTTGATTGCCCCCATAGCCGAGGGGAATCTCATCACCTGATGGTAGGTCGACGCTACGGCTTGCATAGCGTGAAGCCATCTTCTTCCAAGGATCAGGTTATAAGTAGAAGGCACTTGTAACACCCAGAACTCTACTTGCTTGACCATGGATCCCGCTTTGACTAGCAGGATAATCTTTCCCAAAGGCCACTCCGGTTGCGAGTTGAAACCAACTAGTAGCGAAGTTGCCGGAGCCAAGTCTGTATCCCGGAGCTTGAGCTGCTTGAACGCGTCATAATACATGATCTCGACCGAGCTTCCCTGATCGATCAAGATCCATTTGACATCAAATTCCTTGACGCGGAGTGTTACTACTAAGGCATCGTTGTGCGGCGTCTGAATACGCTCTAGATCCCTTGAGGTGAAACTGATCACATCTTTCTCTTCGGTCTTCTCCCTCTTGATCGCAGGTTAAACCGACAAAACTTCCCTCATGTGTTCTGCCTTCTTGATCATACCCTGGAGCTCGCATACACGTGCCGGTTCCACTATGTCGTGGATGACATTGACAATCCCCTGTGGAGGCGCATCTCGGTCATCCAGTCCCCGTGGGTCAATCAGAGCTTGATTTACCTTCACGCCCCCATCAATGTAAAGATCCAGGTGTCCGACTGCAACTAGCTCTTCCAAGTGTTGCCTCAAAGGCAAACAATCCTCTATCCAGTGGCTTCGCTCTCGGTGAAACGTGCAACGGTACCTCGGATTGAAGCCCTTCTGCACATCGCCTAACTTAGCAGAAAACCGGACATACTCCTCGTCACAGATTTCGCTTAGTATGCGATATATTGGAATTTTAAAGACCGTGGTGATGCCTGTCCTTGCTTTCAACCTTCTGCTTGCATCGGCCACATCATCCCGGGGGTAGTCATCCCGGTCATTCCGACGTCCCCTACCCCGATTTCGGCGATTTGAACCACGGTCCGGTTCCTCAACACGGTCACTGCTCGTTAATTTGGATTCTTGTCCGATCATACAAGACTTTTCGGCCGACTTACCTTTGCGGTAGATGCTGACGCATCATCCTCTACCCGGATGTGCTCATTAATGCGTTGCATGAGCTGGCCCATGGATGTCGGCTAGTGCATGGTAAGCGAATCCCGCAGTCCTATGTCCGACCGGGAGACCACGCTTGTATTGAGTGATTGCAAGGTTGACCGGACAATCTAAGATCTCGTTGAAGGTCTCCCAATATCTGGAGTTGTACGCCTTCAATGTGTCGCTCAGTTCCATCTTAACACTCAGTAGGTGATCAACTTCTTTTGGTGTTTTGGTGTTGGTTTTGAAGCGCGTCACAAAGACTTCGGCCAACTGGTGCCACCTTTCGATACTCCCTTCCGGCAACCTTTCAAACCATTTTAAGCCCAGTTCGCCTAAACTTGACGAGAAGATAAGGCACATAAGTGCGTTATTTCGCCTATGTCCGGCCATAACCTGTCGGAAGTGGCTTACATGCATGTAGGGATCGGTTTTTCCGTCGTAAAGTGTGAATTTAGGTTGGTGGAAGCCTGCCGAAAACGGTGTTGTTTCAATCTCTAGGAAGAAAGGGGTTGTGCTCAGCCTCGCCAAGTCTGAGTCTACAAGAAGCGGCGCTGCTTGGCGAGTTGGAGGCATTCCGACCTCATCGCTGGCGTGAACTCCGTAGGATAGCCGCTGGAACGCTAGCACCCTCTGAGCCTCCCGCCGGCGAGCCCGTTCCTTCAAAACTGCCCGCAAATCCTCTGATCGTGCGGAATAAGAGTACCTCGACGTCGTCGCCGAATGTGAGGGCTGGTAAGTGCTATCTTGCGCGCTGGACTTCTCTGCACGCACATCGGAATCACCAACCTTGTAACTTCTGGTAATAGAAATGGACGGAGTGTGTCGCTGACTTTGACTGCCTGAACGGCGGGGTTAGGTGCGCTCACTGTGGTCTCCCACTCTAGCTACACCCTTCCCTTTGACATGCCGCTTCAGCTCCTCCATCTCCATCGCCATTCGCCGGATGACGGCGTCTTGGTCCCTGAGCTTGTGTTCCAGACGTCTCGCATGTGATTCTCTCTGCCGCCGATGATCATCTGGACTCCGTGAATGACCATAACTTCTTCCGCGTTTATCTCGCACGTCTCCCGACTGTTCTCTTGGGAATGTCTCCAAGTCTGCCATTGGAAGGATAGTAGGATGTCCTTCTCTCCATCTGCCTGAGTCCGGGGCAACTCTGTCGATGGCAGACAACGGAATCACGTCGTTGTTCGCCATGAACGGCGATCAGATGAGCTTGGAAGACAATGTTTTTTTTGCAAAGGTTCCCACAGACGGCGCCAATTGTAAGGGGAGCAAATATTCCGACAAGCCCGTACTTCTTTCTTCCAAGCTCCGTTTCTGTCCGATCACCTGCGAGGACAACGACGATGAGCTATCCGGCGGTGTGTGGCTGGAAAACCCCTCCGACGATCAAGTTAGCACGCACCTTGGAATAGAGAGAGAAAAAGGAGAGGGTGTTTGAGTGTAAATATTTCTTACAAAATGTTCGTCTGTCTCGCGTATGGGGGGCGCAGACATGCTTATATACCCTCTGCGTCCCAAATCTACTCCTGGTGATCTCTCGACACGTGGCACTGCTATCCCATCTGTCAGCACAAATCTTGCTGAGCATCACCTAATCCAACTGCCTGCCCACTCTACTGGGAGCTCGGCAGCCGAGCTGCACCATCTCGGCTATCAACAACCATACTGTGCTTCATATCCAAGCGCCCCCAGAACCGAGCTCCTTTCTTGCCGTGTTCAGCTGCATTTCGGTGAAACCGAGTCTAAGATCGGTCATACCAGTCAACCAAAGGCCTTTTAACTGGGCTTCTGGCGCAAGCTTCCCTGCCGAACTAACGGTGCGTGCCTTTTGACCGAGCAACGCAAGTTCAAGTAGCTTGGTCCAGGTCCAAGCAGCCCCAACTCTGGGCAAATCCAAAGTTATCCCGGCCCAACACACCCTTGGGCCTCCAACTTGCTCGGCCTTTATCTCGGTCTATTTCTAGCTCATAAATCTCCCTCTCATGTATATAGGTGAACATTCTGGAGTTCAAGCCCGAAGGCTTTTGCCTGGTGCTGTGTTTTTGTTGTCAGCCAGCCACTGCGTCTCACGTGGAGGTTCCCGAAGTGTCCTATGTTCAGTCCTTTGGGTTTTGTATATGTATAAGACTTGATTTGATGTTATTGGCTGTACTTAAAATACTGTAATATTTGTGGGTATAACGTATAGTTGACTATTAGATATGTATATAAAGTTTTAATTATTTTGTTTCATATAAGTCAGCACAGCTCATTGGACAATTATATTTATGTATTTGCTTTCGTTAGCCCCTTAATTTTGTTAATCTATTTAGAGGCCTTCGATAATCCAAGGATTACTGGCTAGTTACGATGCTAAACCTATAGGGGCGGGTTTGGGTTGTGACAGTTTCCTAGTAAATAGATAAATAGAATAACTCTCATTTAATAATAATTCAATTCCTAGTTTAAATTGTATTTAATTAACTCAAATAAATTAATCTCATCATTCTGTAATCCTAACTCCACTAAATTAAATTATACTAAGGTAAATAAGGCTCTAATTCCTATCCAATTTCTAAATTCTAACTCGTTAAAATTAACGAAGCAGACAGGTCTAATTCATACATATCCACATCTGTTCACAATAACAATGCAATACCAATCAATGCAAGCATATATCATCTGACACATAATTCACAATTAGTAGAAAATCACATGATCAATAGTAAGCACATAATTAGCTTAATTAATTAAGGAGCTGGTTGTCACACAAGGGCCATGTATAAACCATAGTATTTTTTCCCTGGGTAAGGGTCATATGATCATAAGCTACGGTATTGTTTCCCCTGAGTGATGGCCATATAAACATATGCCACGGTATTGTTTCTCCCGGGCGAGGGCCATGTGAACTAAGGATGCCACAAATATATTTCAGAAAATTGGACACTCATTCACTATTCATAAAATAGCATTTCATGAAATAAAATACTTCTAATCAAATATAGCTTTACAGAGTTGTTACTCACTGATAGCTCCGATAGCAAAATGGACAGAGCAGACAGATCGAATAGCCTATGGCGCGTGACTTACACAAACACATAACAAATGCACATTGAACTCACGCCCAGAAAACACATAACTCATTCATTTTCTATCTTGTGTGTTTCTAATCCTTATCCTCATTATTATGTCTTAATTAAAGTTTAGGAATGCCTAAGATGCAATGAGAATGCCAAAATGTAAATTGAAATACTTAGTCAAATTTTCAAAAATAGGACAGTCTGCTCGAAAACACAACTTCAGTCGTTCGAGCGGTCTGCAAAAGTACTGGTTGCTTGATTTTTTCCGCTCGACGATCGCTCGAGCCAAAGACTGAGTAAAAAGGGATCTTAGCTCGAGCGCAACTTCTATCGCTCGAGCGATCTGCAAAATTTTGTAAAATTTCTAGCAGCATGAATTGTACGCTCAAGCTTAGACTTACCTGCCCAAGCGGAGGTACAAATATAAGGGTGGTCACTCAAGCACAGGTTCTGCCGCTTGAGCCAACTTCCAAACTCTACAAAAGTACTGAGAGCTCGCATTCTTCGCTCGAGCGGAGGGTGCAAAGTTTGAAATTTTCAGATTGCTGATTTAAGTCCAAAACTCAATGTCAAAACTTCAAAACACAACATTTTGGGCCAAAACTTGGTAAAACATTGAGAAACTCGTAGTATATAATGAATTACAAATTATTTTACAAAATCAAGCCCAAAAGTTTTACTAATTGTACAAAATAAAACTTAAAACTTCTAGAACATAACATGCATGTAATGACTTGATACAAGGCGTCAAAAACATGAATAGATGAAATGTTTAAGTGCAAAACCACCATGAGCTCCCAAAGAAGAACAAAAATAAGCTCTTGCATGTAAGAATTGTTGAAGTCAAAGCTCAAAATTTGATGAATTATGCATGCATGTGTAACAACTTGAAAATTTAAGTTGTCCCTTAAATTTTATACTAATATTATGGTTGTATGTGATAATATATTATTAAATAAATAATAATAAATACAGAATCTAATTTGGCATTGGATTATCAAATATGGGATTAACTAAGGATTATTATTTGGGGCCAAATTAACAGAAATATGAAATTATAATACTAGTTGAGCCAAGTTAAAGTTAAAGATAGTAAATAAATAAATATAAAAGTAAGAGTAAATAAATAAGAATATTGAAAACAATAATAATAATAATAATAATAATAATAATAATAATAATAATAATAATGGGTGTGGTAGTAAAATAAATAATTAATTTTTTGGTGGTATGCGATAGAGTGTAATTTAATTAGGGATTAATTTATTTATATAATTATATTAGAAAACTGAGCCAAAGTGTAATTATCTTAAATATTTATTAAAGATAAGTATGAATCCATATAATTTATTATCAAATCTAGAGAGGGATACGTAGGCCACGTTCTTACCTCCCTATAAATAGGGAGGAGGTGATCACTATGGAAAAGAAGCAGAAAAAAAGAGAGAAAGGAAGGAAAAGAGGATAGGGAGAAAGGGAAAAGGAAGGAGAGCGAAGGAACATTCATGATAAGGTACTAAAAATAAGAAGAAAATAGTAAGGGTCAATATTAAAGTGAGTTATATTATACCTTGAGTTACCATAATATATTTTACGTATGTTTTGACTTACCATAACTTATTTTGTACAAGTTATGTTTTATAAATTATTATAAATTATATTAATATTTCAAATTACGTGGATTATTTTCTGAACCCTATTTGCTTAAAATGAAACCCATGGATATGTTTGTTTAACTTTTAAAGAATATTTGACTATAACCTTATTAACAATTATGTTTTGTAAGTATAACCACGGAAGTCTTACGCCTTGGGAGACTTAAATAACTATTGCCTCTGTTTGGTCACTTTGTGACCCTCTATTGTCATGGATCTATTAACCTTGTTCTGTGCGGAGCAAAGTATTGTGCAGAGATAAGTGCTATACCATTGTGGGAGCCACCTCTATAATCCGTACAAGCCACCTATTGAATCCGTACCTTTGTTCTCTTTGTGACCTCACATTACGCTTTTGTTGTTCTTGTGGTTATGGTTATTTATTTACATAATCTCAGTTTTTGCTACTTAAATGATTATTTGTTCAAACTAAGTTATCTTAATATTTTAGTTACATAACTATCCATGGTTATTTTGTGTCCTTTATACTATTGGTATAATATTTCTTACTCTACCATGTGCTTATAACTGTTTACCAATTTTCAGGAAAACAATGCAATTTAGAAATAGTTTTTGGACACACACAGTACTTTTATGATATTTTTCTATATAAATATCGGCCTTTTTGGTTAATAAATTTTGTAATAAAAATAGAAACTCCGATGATTATTTTGATACCCTCACTTAAATATTACTTCCGCTCGCATTTATTAATTTGTCCAAGAATTGGACGGAGATAACTTCAGTTATTGGCCATCACGATACTTAACCCTTGGGTATAGGGAGCAGGTCGTGACAGCATGTATGTTATGATCTTGTTTCCTATCTCTTAGCTTGATTCTTGCATTTCCTAACTTAACACTCTTGAATTCATGCATTAGCTAACTCAATTACAAACTTAAAGTCTTGAATTCTTACTCTAGGTGTTCCATTGTGTTCTAACTTATTAATTCTTTGAGTTTCCAAGTTGAATCCTCCAATTCTCTACAAATCCAAGTTTGAAAACAAGTTTCTTCCTACTCTCCCTCTCTCTCTCACACGATTTTGATGTCAAAAGATGATGAAGTGTGTGTGGTATGCAAGACTTATATAGGTGCCGTTAGTGGCATTAATTAATTCTTGTTTAGATTAAACAATTATATTCATTTTATACCAAATATTTGGTTCTGAATTGAATTTCAATTAAACCTACTATAAAATTTTAAAAATTTCAAATAACACATAAACCAAGTTGATTTCGTGATCAGATACCGATAAATCCTTCAATTCGCATAATGCCACAGAAACACAGACATATCTGCCTACACCAAACATATATAAACACTTATAACACAATAAACATGCAATTCATACAAAATTTCCTCTTAATTACTTATTAGGCATGTTTAATCATGGTTTAACAGTTAATCACAGATTGAGGTTGTTACAAATTAGCTAGCTAATGGATATTTTTAATTGTTTAAAATTAAAATAATTAAAAAAAATAGTATGAGATATTGAAACTCTCACAGTTCTCATCACTAAAAACTCTATTTTCTTTATATAATATGTAAATAGATGTCATTCTAACAAAAAAATTTGTATAAAAATTCTATAAGAATATATTAGGTTTGATTTTCAAAACTTCTCTTAATTTTTTTTCAACAATATTAAAATTTAATTTAGTGAAAAAAAATAAAAAAATATCAAAAACACTTATTATTTTAATTTTTTTTTTTATATTTAGTTTTAAGAAAAATTAGGCGTCAACCCCTCTGACCTCTTACGTAGAAGCTTAAGGACTATGAGAAGAGTTGTATTAGGTAAGGTTCCTTGGTGTTTTTAAGGTAGTTATTTAAGTCCATTTTGCTAGCCCTTTTTTTTTGGTTCCTTTTTTGGCCTTCATTTAGAATTGCTCAAAGAATTTTTCGAATTACTCTGAGAAATTTTAAAATTACTTATTTTCACTCATAGAAATCTTAGAATTGTTTATTTACTCTCAGATAAATTTTAAAATTGCTTATTTTCTCTCAAATAAATTTTTGAATTGCTCGGAGAAATTTTTGAATTGCTTATTTTCTCTTATGCTGTGTTTGGTTGAGAAATTTGGAGAGGAATTTGGAAAGGAAAAGGAAAAAGGTGTGTAAAACTATGTGAAATATAGGCATATTTTTCTCACATTTCACTTACCTTTTCTATTTCTTTTTCAAGATCCCTCCCCAAATCTTCCAACCAAACACAGCATTAGAGAAATTTTAGAAATTTCACTAATTGAATATAGCTAACTCAGTGAAATTTTGTCAAATTTTTTTTTTCTTGAAATTTCATATACATCATCGATCTTGTTTGATAGATTTCAATGATAACAGTCTAAAAATATAAATTTTATCAAAAATGGATATCTAAATAAAAAATTATTGAATTTTTAAGTTTTAAAAACTTTTAAAAAGTCAAAGATGTTGAATGAGTAGTGTGCGCTTGAATCCGAAAATTGCTTCCGTATTTCCCAAAGACCATAGCTACTGCTACAATATTTGCTGTTATTTATTTTATAAAATTTTAATACGAAGGATCTTAAAATAAAACACTCATATTTTTATAAAATTAGCTTTATTATTTTGGAAAAAAATTTCTAAAATTTCTTTCTCAAAAAGAAACCAAACATTGGCCATAATGTTTTGTAAGAAGAGTATAACATAAAAATTATACATAAAATAATATAAAATGTTGTTGTAGATTTTGATTTTATTAATTTAAATCAAAAGAGTTATAAAAATGACTTAGGCTCCGTTTGGAAAGGAGGCTTGGGACTATTTTAGTCACAAAAGATAAAATAGACTATTTTAGCCACAACAAACAAAACATCACATCCAACCCATAATCATTACACTCTTCTCTCACAAAAAAAGTCAAAAAGGCTTTCCCAAACCAAGCTTGTTAGCCCAGGCCAAAATAGCCAAAAAAATCAAAAAGTCAAAAAGTCAACCCACTTCTTAAAGAAAAATGGCCATAATGTGAGTTGACTTTTTAATTATTTTAGTTTGAGGTTAAAAAGTTTGGGAAACTTATTTATAAGTCCTTTTTCAGAACCTTATGCTAGGCTAAGTCCTGTGTAATTTCTTATAGAGTCTCAAGTCCTATTTTCATAAGAATGTATTCCACAAGATCCTAATCTTTTTACCCCCCATTTTCATACCTTCCCTCTCTCACTCTCTCTCTCACTCCCAACCACCGAATTAAAACTATAAAATTAAAACTAATTTATTAAAGAAATAATAAATAAAAATGATTATCATTTTTTTTTTTGGTAGCAAATTTTTTTTTTTTCTAAATTTAAAAATAATATTTTTGGTGTTTGTTATTTGGGACATTTGTTGTCGTTTACTTTTCTCACTGCGATTCCTCGTAATTTTTTTTAGCTGAATCCCATTTTTTTCTTCATTTTCCCTACTCTCCTCCTTCAAGACCTCTTCTTTCTTCTCTTTCTCAATCCATAGCCCTCACTGGGTGTCTCAACCCCATGAAATATTGAAAATCGGAAGCAGAAAAAGCTTAGACGAGGAAGAAGAAGAGAAGAGTAGTACCGCGGTGTTCAAGGTGTGTTAAATTTGGTTTTAGTTCTGTTTTTGTTAAATTGGTGTTGTTTTGTTCATGGAGAATGTTTATTTTTCAAGGCATTTTGTTAATAGCTTAAAATCTGATGTTGTTCTAAGATTTTTGGATATTTAGTTTTCTTTTCCTGTCTAATAGCTCAGCAATTATTACTCAGTTGTTTGTGTTCAATAGTATTGTTCAGTTCCCAGAAAGTATTTATGTAATAGTGAGTGGTCTTGGAATTAAAGAATTCTTGAGTTGAATTCAACTCATTTTGGGTTTTGAGTTATTGATGTTTTTAACCCTGAGGGTTGTCATGAGTGGTTGGTGGGTGTGCTCCCACACAATTGCTGAGGTTTCGATTCTTGGGGTCAATTGGTTTGGTGAGTTGGTTCAACTATATGTATGTATGTATGTTGGTTGATCCGACGATATTCTCCACATATATTATTGATAATTTTTTAAATTTTACAATTAATAATACAAAATAAAAATATATTAAGATTATATATCTATTTCAAAACAAACGGATTAAAAAAATAAAAACTTATTAAGTTTGCGAAACGTAACGTGACACATTACGTTACGTTTATATAAATGTCACATTACGTTTATATAGGTGTCACGTTACGTTATGTTTATGTAAGTGTCACATTACGTTCATATTGGTGTCACGTTACGTTTATATAGGTGTCACGTTACGTTACGTTTACGTAGATATGTCACGTTACGTTTATATAGGTGTCACGTTACGTTTATGTAGGTGTTACGTTACGTTACGTTTATATCAATTTCCTATATATGGTTTTATTACTTATTTATGATATTAACAACTAATATTGAGGGTAAATGTGTCAACAAACTTCCCACAGGACTTATGGGAACATAAATTTTTTAGTAGGACCATATGTAGCATAAGTCTCCCTAATAGGACTTCTAAATAATTTTTTCAAAAAGTTTCGTTTATGATGGACTTTTTAGATTTTTTGACTTTTGTAAGAGAAAAAATGAAATAATTATGATTTGAATATGATATTTTATCTTATTAATTTTTTAATTCTTTTTTTTTTTAAACTATTTTAACCCAAATTATTTATGCCAAACAAAGCTTAAATAAAATTATGTAATTTAAATTAGTCTAATGGTTCGAACAAGCAACTGGCCAATAATGCTAGTGACGTATACTAAATTACACTTTCACCTAATATATATATATATATATTATGAATTTCAAGTAACTATCAAATTTTTATCATACCTCTTTAAATGCAGTCATTTACAACCTATTAATTTTTTCCACTAAAAGGAATCATAATCAAAATCAGAGGAATTGTCACTGATGTTTTCCTTTTTAACTATGACCCCATTGATTGAATTAATTCAACATGTTTTTTTTCTTCTTCTTTCTCAAACCCTGAAATATTATTGACCTTCTTGATGTTTGAATGAGATTATAAAATTTGTTAACTTTATGATATATTTGAAAAAAAAAAAAATTTGTCATAATTTACATTGATCTAAGCTTTGATTGGTAAGGGAGTCAAAACATTCAATAAAATTTTAAAAAAATAAAATTATTTTAGCACATTATTCTATTTGAGTCACAATTATCTTATTTGGATCATGTTACCTCTCTACCACATCATTTCAAACTTAACTCATATCACTTTTTTTTGTAAAAAATCAAAAAGTGTACCAATCTAGGACTTTCTAAAAAATCCTTTAATACACATAACAAATAGTCTTTTTTATATATATTTTTATTAATAATTTGTTAGTTATATAAATGAAAAATAATATTTTTATAGTTTTTTAATTAAAATGTATATTTATTTTTATTTATTTTAGTATCTGAGAGGGAAGATTTGCGCGGTAGTACGGCCGAGCTAATCTAGTTGACGCGGCTGACTTGCATGGTCGTTGACATTGACCGAGCAAGTGCGAATGTGCCCTAGCCAAGCCGTGTTCCGGGCAGAATTCCGAACAGCGAGTGATAACCGAGCTATAGGGCGACCCGGGTTGGGCCGAGATCGCAGCAAGGTCGGCCAGCTTCTGACCGGCCAACCGAGATGGACAGCTCGTGCGACCGGGAATTCAGATGGATTGGTTAGGGGCCGGCACGCCCCACAACCGGTTGGTTCTGATAAGCCGGTCTAGAGTAGCTCGGCAGAGGTGGTCTGTCTTCCATGTGATGACGAGGGACAGCTCGGCAGTATGTGGCTCGGCTGGTGATCTTCTGCAAGCGACAGCCCGGTTGTGGTATCTCGGTCAAGGATGCCACCTGGACCAATGGTGTGAAGGAGAGGACATTTGCTCCACGAACGCCTCAATACCGTTAGACAGTTCAGTGCGTACTGGTGAAAGGACAAAACCTTTACACGCGTAAGGTGGTGAGAGGCGCGCGCTACCACCTGTCTAGGGAAGGACAGCAGAGGAAGTGTGCGCACGACCTTGAGGCTGCATGGCCAGCCTAGAAATAGGGGGAGAGAAGAACGTTGGAGGTATGCGAACTCACTCTCTCAAACACTCTCTTCACATTGTCTTCTTCCTCAGTGAACTGACTTGAGCGTCGAAGGGTTTTTCCGGCACATCACCGCCGGGCAGCTCGCCGTCTTTGTGTTGCAGAGATAGACGTCGTTACCGGAAGCTTGACGTTCAAGGCGTACGGAGAGCTAAGGATATTTCGCCCCCGTACAATTGGCGCCGTCTATGGGAAGGATTTAATACTCAATCCTTGTTCTGTATGCTTCTTCGATCATTTCCATGGCCAACAACGACGAAGTTCCGCTATCCGTCGTCGATGGTGTCACTCCAGAGTATGTGCGGAGGAGAGAAGGCCCCCCAAATGTTCCAACCATGGCGGGCCTGGAAACCACTTCGCGAGGAGCGCGTGACAAGCGTGGAAGGAGTTCAGATCGTTCACAGAGTCCAGAGGGCCGCCAGCGTCGGGGGGAGTCCCGTGAGGAGCGCCTGGGGCACAAACTCAAGGACCAAGAAGCCCTCATTCGTAAGATGGCGGCGGAGATGGAGCTTCTGAAGCGCCAAGTGAGGGGGAAGGGTGTTGCTGGAGAGGGCAACCTCAGTGAGCGCACCCTCTCCCCTCGTTCTAGCAGTCGCCGCCAGAGGAGGACTCATTCAATCTCCATCACCAGGAACTATGGGGTCGGGGACTCGGACTAGAGAGAGGGCAGGTCCAGCACGCGCGACAGCACTTATCGCCCCTCTCGCCCATCGTCGACGTCGCGATACTCAACCTCCTCTCGTTCCAGGGATCTCAGGGACGTGCTGGAAGAGAGAGCGCGTCTTCGGGAGACTCAGAGGGTGCCGGCGCTCCAGAGATTGAGTGCCCCAGTTCGTTGCAGTGAAGAAGTGATGATGCCGGCACCCAGAAACGTAGCCCCAGCACTGGTGGACAAAGAGCTGGCGAGGCTTACAGCCACGCCGTTGTCCCCAGAGATTGAGAGCACCCCACTCCCTGCCGGATTCCACCAGCCAAAATTCACTTTGTACGACGGCAAGACGGATCCGTACATGCATGTGAGTCATTACCGGCAAGTGATGGCGGGGCACCGACGGAACGATGCCTTGATGTGTCTCATATTCCCAGCAAGTCTGGGAGAGCTGGGCTTGAAGTGGTTCGAAAGGCTCCCGGAGGGGAGTATCGAGGGGTGGCAGCAATTAGCGGAAGCCTTCGTCACCAGATTCAAGACTAACACTCGAACGCCGAAGGAGGTAGACCACCTTCTGGGCATCAAAATGGAGTCTGGGAGTTCCCTGAAGGCATACAATGCGAAGTATTGGGAAACTTACAACGAAATCCTCGACTGTCCTACCAATCTGGCGATCACTCAATACAAGAGGGGTCTCCCAGTCGGACATAGGCTGCGAGACTCACTCACGATGCATCAGCCCACCACCATGGAATCTTTGATGCAGCGGATCAACGAACACATTCGTGTGGAAGATGATGCCGCGCCTAATGGCGATAATCCGGTCGCGGTGGATAGAAGGGTAGCGGGGAAAGTTCATTCGGTCGGGCAGGAAGAAAACCGCCCTAGTGACCGACCAAAAGATCAACGTCGAGGGACCGGCCAAAATGACAAAAACAGAAGTCGCAGAAATGACCGGGCTGATGTACCCCGCGACGCAGCAGAGGATGCCAAAAGAAATCAAGGCGACAGGATTACCACGACCTTTAAAATTCCCATCTACCGCATTTTGAGCGAGATCCGAGGGGAGCCTTTTGTCCGTGGGGGAGCGCGCAGCGGGGCTTCAATCCAAAGTATCGCTGCACCTTTCATGAAGAACGGGGGCACCGGACAGAGGATTGCTTGCCGCTCAAACAGCATTTGGAGGAGTTGGTGGCGGCAGGGCATCTTGACCAATATATTGACGGAGGAGTTAAGGCGCGCCGATCGACAAACCGAGTTAAACGGAATGGCCGCCTAGAGGCGCCTCAGGGTGTGATCAACGCCATCCACGGCATCATTGAACCAAAGAAGGGTCTGTGGTGAGAGGATGATCAAAAAGGCCGAGCACATGAGGAAGTGCTCTCGTCCAGCATGTAAAAGGGAAAAGCGAGGAGAAAGACGCCCTTTCGTTTCTACCAAAGACACGAAAGGGTGCAGATGCCGCACAATGACGCTTTGGTGGTGACCCTTCGCGTCAAAGATTTCGATATCAAGAGAATATTGATCGACCAGGGGAGTTCGGTCGAAATAATGTATTATGACGCGTTCAAACAAATGAAGTTGGAGGACAAGGATTTGGCTCCTACAACATCTCCTTTGGTCGGCTTCAACTCGCAACCAGAATGGCCAATTGGAAAGATTATCTTGCCGGTCAAGGCGGGGTCGGTTGTGAAGCAAGTAGAATTCTGGGTACTCAAAGTTCCATCGACTTACAATTTGATTCTGGGCAGAGGTTGGCTGCACGCCATGCAAGCGGTTGCTTCAACTTTCCATCAAGTCATGCGCTTTCCGGTGCCCAACGGGCAAATAGAGGAAGTCTGGAGAGACCAGGTGATGGCCAAACAGTGCTTTGTTGCGGTAAATGGCAGCCGGGCGGCCAAAGGGTTTGTTCAGATGATCGAGGGGCCCGAGGGAAAGGAAGTCCTTGAAGACGTGGGCAGAAGGGCCGAGGAAAAGTCAGTGGAAGATTTGGTGGAAGTGCGCATTGACGAAAACGACCCGGCTAAGTTCTTCCTCCTGGGATCGTCGTTGTCCAGCGCCGAACGATCGGATTATGTCAACTTCTTGGTTTCCAACTTGGAGGCTTTCGCATGGACGCCTTACGATATGCCTGGCGTCGACCCAAGCTTCATCTGCCACCAGTTGAATGTCTTCCCCAATGCGCGGCCAGTCATACAGAGGACGCGCCGTTCAGCCTTGCATCATGCTAAAGTGGTGGCAGAAGAAGTGAAGAATCTGTTGGAAGCCGGGGCCATAGAATAGGTGCAATACCCGCGGTGAATATCTAACACGGTGGTAGTTCCTAAGAAGAACGGCAACTGGCGAGTCTACGTGGATTATAAGACTGTCAACCGCGCATGCCCAAAGGATAGCTTTCCTCTCCCACGAATTGACCAACTGGTGGACTTAACCGCTGGCCATCGGAGGTTTAGCTTCTTGGATGCATATCGCGGTTATCATCAGATAGCCATGTACAAACCAGACAGGGAGATCACGTCCTTCACCACCCCCAGAGGCTTATACTGCTACAAGGTCATGCCGTTCGGACTGAAGAACGCCGGGGCAACCTTTCAGCGGATGGTAACAAAGATGTTCGCTCCTCTCTTGGGCCGAACTATGGAAGCCTACATCGATGATACGGTGGTGAAGAGTAAAGAGAAGTCTCAGTACCTTGCCGACCTAGCAGAAATGTTTGCCATACTCAAGCGTCACAAGCTTCGCCTGAACGCCTCTAAGTGCGCCTTTGGAGTTGGCACTGGGAAATTCCTAGGTTTTTTGGTCACAAACCGGGAAATTGAGGCCGACCCGTCGCAAATCAAGGCAATACAAGAATTGGAATGCCCTAACTCCACGAAAGACGTGCAACATCTTGCAGGGATGGCAGCCGCGCTGAACAGATTTATCAGCCGATCCTCGGATCGTTGCAGGCCCTTTTTCAAAACTTTGAAGTCCAAGTTCTTTTGAGATGAAGAGTGCGACCGTGCTCTGGAGGACTTGAAAGCGTATCTCTCTTCAGCACCTATTTTGGTCACGCCTCGGCCGGGCGAAGAGTTGTATCTCTACTTGGCGGTCTCTCAACATGCGGTGAGCGCTGCTTTAGTCCGCGTTGAGGGCATTCAGCACTTGCCCATTTTCTATGTGAGCAAGACTCTGCTCCCGGCCGAAACGAGATATCTTCCCTTGGAAAAATTGGCGTTGGCTCTCATGATGGCGTCAAGAAAGCTGGCGCACTACTTTCATGCCTATACAATAGTGGTGTTAACCGAGTTCTTGCTCAAGGTGCTCTTCGAAAAAGCGGACTTTACTGGGAGAATTTTGAAATGGGCCGTGGAATTAGGCCAGTACGACATTAAGTTCTGACCGCGCACCGCGATCAAAGCTCAAGCCCTTGCAGATTTTGTGGCGAAATTTGCCCCAAGAACGCATCCTGTCTGTCCGGTTGATTTGGTTGATGCGGACTTAGCACAACCCAGGGTTCTGGCAACAGAGATATGTGATGGCTCGCGAGCGGAAGAAGAGCAAAGCTTGACCGAAATAGTAAGGGCCGACGACTCATCGAAAGAAGGACCCAGCAAAGACGTGCAAGGAGACCGATTGAGCCTACCAGAGACTTGGAATTGAGAAGCTCCCAGAATCCGTCTGATTGCTGGAAGCTGTTTCTTGGCGAGATGTGAAAGTTGTTCGTCGATGGGGCGTCCAATATGCATGGGGCTGGGCTGGGAATTGTGCTAACTTCGCCAGATGGGTTGATTATTGAGCAAACAATTACGCTCGGCTTCCCAGCATCCAATAACGAGGCGGAGTATGAAGCCCTCCTCGCCGGTCTAAGGAGCGCTCTGAGAATGAAGGTCACAGCCCTTATGGTGTTCAGTGACTCGAAGCTGGTGGTCAATCAAGTCTCAGGGGAGTATGAGGCCAAAGATAAAAGAATGGCCAAGTATCAGGCGCTGGTGCAAGCGGAAGTCAAGAAGTTCGATGCCATCAGAGTTGAGCAGATCAACCCAAGCGAAACAAAGACCGGCGATGAATTGGCCGGTCTCGCTTCCACTCGCATAACCTTTCCCAACCCCTTGATGATTGAATTTTACCCCGCCAAGCATTGAGGAACCGTATAACCGAGGTACTCAGACCGACTTGGGACCTTCCTGGATGGACCCCATCGTCCGCTTTTTGAAAGATCAAATTCTACCGAAGAAAAGAAGGCGCCCACAAGATCCGTGCAAAGTCGAGCGTTTTGGCTCTCACCTTCCGGAGCCTTGTACAAGAAATCTTTCACGGGTCAGATTCAAGTGTGTCCACCCCTCTAAGGTGGAAGCTTCTCTATGAGATCCACGAAGGCATCTCGGCAAGCCATACCGGGGTAGGTCCTTGGCCTACCGAGCAATCTCGCAGGTTATTGGTGGCCATGCATGCAGCCGACGCAAAAATACGCTCACGATGTGAAAATGTCGAAATTTGCTCACCAGATCCACCAACCACCAGGAGCCGCTCTCCTCACAAGTCCTTGGCCGTCAGACTGGGATTGGATATTGTTGGACCCCTCCCAGTCGCACCGAGCAATCGCAAGTTTTTCATCGCCGCCACTGATTATTTCACCAAGTGGGTGGAGGCCGAGCCATTGGCAACTATTAAGGAGAAGGACGTTAAGAAATTTGTATGGCAAAATGTGATCACTCGCTTCGGTATACCCAGAGCGCTCATCTCAGATAATGGCACTCAATTCGATGGGAAACTCTTTCGCGAATTTTGCGAAGAGTTGAAGATTGAATTCTACAATTCAACGCCAGCCTATCCTCAATCGAATGGTCAAGCAGAGGCCTCAAACAAGACCATCCTGGATGGGCTAAAGAAGCGGCTGGAGAAGGCAAAGGGAAAGTGGGTTGAAGAGCTTCCTAATGTACTATGGGCATACCGCACTACGCCAAGACGGTCGACCGGAGAAACACTGTTCGCTTTGGCTTATGGTATGGAGGCCGTCATCCCATTAGACATTAGCATGCCAACCATCCGCTCAGAAAGTTTCCAGCCAGACTTGAACAATGAGATCGTGGCACTAGAGTTGGACCTTGCTGAAGAAAGATGAGAGCGCACATTGATTCACATAGCGGCCTATCAGCAGGAACTGTCCAAAAAATACAACAAGGTAGTGCACCCAAGGCTATTCAAGATTGGGGATTGGGTCCTCAGGAAGGTGCTTGGCAACACAGTGATCCCTGGCGAAGGCAAGCTCGGTGCAAATTGGGAAGGACCATACAAGGTGGTTAGTCTTGCTGGCAAGGGGGCATACCATCTGGAAGACTTAGATGGCAAGACTATCCCCAGACCATGGAATGCAGCAAACCTTAAGGTCTTTTACTTTTGAAATGTAATTTGTTTATGTTCCTTAGCTTTTTTAGACCTCTAGCCCTTTGGCATGTGATGTAAGAGATGGCAATGTTTTTATAATGAAAGTTAGTCTCTTTTTGTTTGGTATTACATTGGTCCAATGATATCACAAGACACAAAAGGCAATTATGGATGCTAGGGGCAAGAACCGACCTGAAGGTGACCGGACTGTTTTCCTCGGAATAGGAGCAGACCGCACAAACAGTTCTTACGGAACAATGCGCATTAGGGCCGAGCTGGTTTTGCTCGCCCGGTGGGAATGTTGGCGGCATGACCAACCTAGCTAAAACATTGGTGTTTTGCCCAATGTAGGAGCCGAGCTGATTTTGCTCGGCCCAGCCAGCATATTGGTGGATTGTCCAATATGGGAAACGAGCTGATTTTGCTCGGCGGAATAAACAATGTTGGTGAGTTGTCCAGCAGTTATACGGCCAAGCTGAGTTTGCTCGGCCGAAAGGAAATATTGGCATATTGAACAACTTCAAAAGGTCGGCTAAGTGTTGCCAATCGAGCAAGGCCGAGCGGATTTTGCTCGGCCAAGTACAAAATAACGTTTTATTTGGAAATACAACGACTGTTTGTGCGGTTCAGCCGACCTGCCAGTTTCATAAAATTTGAAGCAAGAAATTCACACACATGCAATCCGAACAGAAATAACAGATATGGGAGCAAAAAGTTCACATTTCATTAAAAGCAAAAGTTCAGTACAAAAGGGGGGCATAGCCCGGTTACATTGCAAAAAAGAAGCAAAGAAAAAACAGAAAAATCTCTAATCTAGTGCAAGGTTTTGATCGGCGGCCTCCCCCATCTGCTCGTCGACCATCTGCTCCGGCAGAATTTGCTCGGCCTCATTGTCGGTGCCCTCCACCGTGAGGACCTCCCGGTCAATCACTTCATCTTCAGCATTTGGAGATGCTTCGGATGGAGATTACTCGGTCTGTTCCGCGGCGGCAGCTTCCTCCTCAGCCTCCTTCCTCGCCTCGGCAATGAGTCGGTTTTGCTCAGCCCTGGAGTATGCGAGCATGTACACCGGGATATAAGCAGCGGGCGGGTTGATGAACATAGCGGAGTCCTGACCCAGACCAACTTTTTCCACGGCAGCTTTCCAGCCGCACTGGAAAAAGATGTCTTTGGTCGCTTGGACCTGGCGCCAGAGGTCTTCGCCCGCTTATATCCTCGCCTTCAAGGCCTCGACCGCCTTCTCCAAAGCTTCTTTGTTGGCGTCACGAAGCTTCCTCAGCTTGGCGAGATACCAAGCTTTGGCCTTCTTCACAGCCTCCTGCTTTTCAGCATCAGCTCGGTCAACCTTTTGCTGCAGCTTATCTCGCTCCGCCGCGATAGCCTCATTCGCCGCCTTCAGCTTAGCCAACTCGGCCTTCTGCTCTTTGTTCTCGGCGATCGCATCGCGCAAGCTCTGGCGCACCTTTATCATCCGGTCGTGCGCCAAATAATTCTTTTGTGCGGCCTGCATGCAAGAGAAAGGTTGTAAGTATTTGTAAAACCGAGCAAATAGTTGAAGAAAAAATTGAAAGCTTACCAGCACGATGGATTTGGCAGCCGAGCGTAAGACCTTTAGGTCGGATAGCTCATCGTGTTTCTTCATGTCTGCTGGAAGGATCAACCCCTTGGTCATGTTGAAACCAAGGGAGTAATCCTTGTCTTAACAGAATCAATCTCGCCGAGACCGCCAGGCCGTTAACCCCGGCGCCTGTGTCGGGGTGGCTAGGCCCTTGCCTTTCGATTTACTGGCCCGTGGTTGCTCGGCCTGGTCACCCTGCTCGGTGGAGGCGACCTCGGTTGAGTCTTCATCAATGAGGCTCTGCCCGGCCAGATCCTTCCTGGGCCTTTTCTTCGATCGGCCAGCCTGTTGCTCGCTGGCAAGTGCAAGAACGGCTTCGGTTTGACCGGCTAGGCTGAGGAAGTTCCCCCGGCCGCTTCTGGAGGCTGGGACTCGCCTTCGTCTCCGGTGATCATAGACTTGATCGCTTGGATTTTCGCCATCTTTTGCTCGGCGGTGAGTGGAACCAATTTGATCGGTGGAAGAGTTGGATCTGGCTCTGGAGACGGAGCGCGCAGAAAATCAGTAACGTGGCTTTTGCGCGGCGCCTGGTAGTGGTATGTTTGTTCGAAACCAAGCAGTTTCGAGGCTTGTCTCTCTTCCTCGGGGAGACGAAGCAGAGCGCGGAATACTTCTGGGTCGGCCTGATGATAGTCCGCTGCCAAGTGTCTATCTGCAAGAGGAAGACAAGTGTTAGGTCGGTGCAAAATAATAAAGAAATTGACGCATTATAAAGATAGCACGGCGGGCCGGGCTACTCACCAGAATGGCCGAAATCCTTCCTAATGTACCAGCCCGGTATGGGCGCCTCGGTGTCCTCATAATTATCGGACACCCAAAGGAAGTCGTCATCGTTGGCTTCTTTGTTCGGGTTGCCTTCGATGAGTTTTGCCCGGCCCTTCTTGACTTTGAGGTACCAGCAAAACCCACCTTTATTTTTACTAAGGTCAGACAGAAAAATTTCTGCGAGGCCGAGATTGAGACCGAGCCTTCGGTTCAGCTCGGCGACGCCATTTATTATCTTGTATGTGTTGGTGGAAACTTGGCTCGGGCAAAGCCTTGTCTGCCTCAAAAATTCACAGAGCAAGGGTGGCACCGGGAAGCGGACTCCTCCCTCTACTATGGAAACGACCGTGAAGGGACACCGGTCTAAGTCCCCCCACGGCGTATCTCCCTTCTTAGCGAGCTCTAAGACTACGTCGTCCGAGATGTTGTAGTCTTTGCGGAACTCAGCCATCGCGCCGGGCATGCTGACCATAAACCGGTATTGTCACGCCCCAAAATTTGGACAATTAAATATTAACTTAGGACTAAACCCCAATGAATATTCTATCATCCAAATCCTAGGGGTGAAACAAAAATCTAAACATTCTAGTCTCAGTAAGGTAATTAACAAAACACCAATCATACCATGCACCATAATTCTATAACTAACCAATACCTTCAACATTAAAGTAACAATAAATAGTCAAAACAACTTAAATAAAGTACGGTTACAAACCATGCCAAATTATTCCAATACTAAAGTCATTAAAAAAAAATAATAATAAATACATAAAGTAGTATCAATCCTAAGCTCAAGAAAAATAAAAGAACTCCAAACGACATGTCCTACGATCACAGATATTTCTTGTCACCACCAAAGCCTCTACTAATCCTCAAGAAGGACGCCACCAAGGCTCAAATGTAACGCACCCGAGTTGCCAAGAGACAAAACGGGTCAGTATACAGATATACTGGTATGAGTACAAGAATCAACACCCACGTGTCCACCAGACACAAATAAAAATACATTAAATTCTTATTACTAGACAAGACAAGTAGTTCCAACCGCACCGAGACGAATGGGTAGTTTCTCGAGATACGGTGGCATTTAGTTTCTTGTTCGTACACAACGAAATATAAATTGATTATAAAATAAACAAAAATAGAAATAGAAATAGAAATATGGTGGGTCAGCCCTGCAAAAAAAATTAGTAAGACCCACCATCCTGCAAAAGAAAATAATGTTAGTATAAATTAATCATAAGTAACTTACTGAAGAAGTATAAAAATGTACCGTTTCATGCTTAAATAATTCGAATTGACGAAAACTTAAAGAACGAAAGTTGTACAGAATCAAATTTTATAAAAGACAATGCGGACGAATTTGACAGAAACTGAACAGGTTAAGAGGAAAACTTGATCTAAAATTCTAGACGGAATTCAATCGAAAAATCTAAAACTGAAAATGAACAAAAATTGCCCTAAGATGATTTTTTTTTTTTCGAAAAAGTTCAAAACGTGAAAAGTGTGCAGAATAATGTTTTACTTCAGTTTACGCGAAACCAATAAAAATAAGCTCGTTTCGTGGGTTAAAACAGCCTATCAAATCTGCATTACCAAAATGAATCAAACCGACAATAACCAAGGTCATCCGATTATAAATTCTAATCGATCTTTTTAATAAAAAGCTACAACACAAAAGTTGTCCAAAATCACGTGTACATGCCTCTGCTCAAATTTCATATTTTATTGAGATCGATTACTATTTTTCGAGATGTACAAATCAATAAACTCATAATTCAATTTTTGTACCTTAACTCCATCAATATAATTCAAACTATACATATAAGTTCATAATTACCACTTTGTACCCTGACTCAATTAAGACAATTCGAACTAACATACAAGTTCATAATTAATTCTTTGTACCTTGACTCAATTAAGACAATTCGAACTAACATACAAGTTCATAATTAATTCTTTGTACCTTGACTCCACCACTTCGGCCCTCCCCTTCTAGCCTACACATATATCCCATGTGCCTCCCGTATACCTAACCCACTCCGAAGCCAAACTTGCACGGGGATATCGTCCCGAGTTTGACTCACACTCCCCGGATGGTTAGCATATACGTACGCGCGCAAATCAAAGCACTCGTCTACTCATGAGAACGAGGCAACAATATATATAAACATCTCATCGACATCATGAGACAAATATAACCATGCCGGGCATAAGGCATCAAACAACTCTCATAATCCTCACCTTTTTTTTTCTCACTCTTTCTCACCATCACTCAAATAAAACAACAATCCATGGAGTCATGGTGGAGTATAAGGAATTTATCTACGGGTTCTAATTAATTTTAGTTTCATATATTCGGGAGTGTGATTATAATCATAAAATGAATACATATAAAAACCATAAACATTACATATAAATCATCTACATGCAAATACAAAATCAAACCAACATCAAATAAATAAATACCAACAACAAACCAATCCATCCTCTAACCAATATCTTTGGATTCTAAGTTTATTCCAATTTCATATAATTACGAGTATGATTAAATCCATAAAATAAATACATAAAAAAAACATAAACCTTGCATACACAACTAATTAAAATAATTGAAATCAATCAATCACCTAAAAATCTTAAACTTTACATATACAACTAATCAAAATAATTAAAATCAATCAATCATCTAAAAATTCTAAATCTTACATACACAACTAATAAAAATAATTAAAATTAATTAATCATCTAAAAACCCTAAACTTTACCTACACAACTAATCAAAGTAATTAAAATCAATCACTTATCTAAGAACCCTAAACTTTACATACACTACTAGTCAAAATAATTAAAATCAATTTATCATCTATAACCCTAAATCTTATATCCACAACTAATCAAAATAATTAAAATTAATCTATCATCTTTATGTAAAAACAAAATCAAACTAATATCAAACAAATAAAAATAAATACAACGAATTAAACATAAATCAAGGGAAGTGGGTTTTGTACTTAAAAATATTTTTGAAGATCAAAGAATCACTCAAAGAATTAATAAAGTCACCTAAAATAAAACCATAAACCTTACATACTCAACTAATTCAAATAATTAAAATCAAACAATCATCCGAAAACTCTAAACCTTACATACACGTCTAATCAAAATAATTAAAAATTAGTCAATCATCTAAAAATTCTACACCTTACATACCCAACTAATCAAAATAATTAGGATTAATTAATTATCTAAAAATCTTAAACCTTACCTATACATCTAATCAACATAATTAAAATTAATCAATCATCTAAAAATCCCAAACCTTACATACCCAACTAATCAAAATAATTACGATCAATTAATTATCTAAAAATCTTAAACCTTACCTATACATCTAATCAACATAATTAAAATTAATCAATCATCTAAAAATCACAAACCTTACATATACATCTAATCTTCATAATTAAAATTAATCAATCATCTAAAAAAAAATCCCAAACCTTACATACCCAACTAATTAAAATTACCACAATCAATTAATCATCTAAAAATCCTAAACCTTATATATACGTCTAATCAACATAATTAAAACTAATCAATCATCTAAAAAATTCCAAACCTTACATACCCAACTAGTTAAAATGATTACGATCAATTAATTATCTAAAAATCTTAAACCTTACACGTACCACTAATCAAATTAATTAAAATTAATCACTCATCTAAGAACCCTAAACCTTGCACGTACCACTAGTCAAATTAATTAAAATTAATCAAACCTCTAAGAACTCTAAACATTGCACGTACCACTAATCAAATTAATTAAAATAAATTAATCATCTAAGAACTCTAAATATCGCATATACACTAATCAAAATAATTACATTAATCAATCATCTAAAAAAAATAATAAAATCAATAATCATTTAAACACCTTAAACCTTATATATATCACTAATCAAAGTAATTAAAATAAATCAATCATCTAAGAACCCTAAATTTTACACGTTCCACTAATCAAATTAAATAAAATTAATCTCTCATCTAAAAACCCTAAACATTTCATAGCCACTAATTAAAATAATTAAGTTAATTCATCCTCTACATCCACATACAAAAATATCAAATCACATCAACTTAATAAAATAAATAAATAAATAAACTAACGAATCAAACATAATAAAAGAAAATAGGATTTGTACTCACAATTATTTTTGAAGATTATGTTGGAAAATTTGAATTTAAATTTACTCCAATGGTTGTGTCTCTTGAGATGAAAGGGTGTGTCCTTTTGAAGGATCACAACCTTTCTAAAGAGTCACATAGAAGTCTTTATATTCCATGTCCCTCACTTTAATTTTGGATGGTGAATTGCCATTCTTCTTCACTTTGCATTTATTCTTCATATTTCCTATGTCTAATTTTCCTATAAAGAGAGTACATGCACAGCAAAGTTCGCTAGGCTTGCAATAGTAGTGCTGTTAGTGCAAGACATTGATCGTTGTATCCTGGGAGATAGACGTCCATTGATTCCTAAGCACCGGTGGGAGGACGAATCTGTCTTAAGGAAAGAGTGTCACACACTCGACTCGATCAGGTTTTATCTTTTTACGTATCGTAAGTTTTATCACGTTATTACGTTGATTTATTTCAATTTTGGTTTTGCCCAAAAAGCTTTTGCATAATTTTTTAAATTATATTTTCCATATAGTTTGGTATAATTTTTCCTAACAATCTTAAGACAGAATCGTACGAAAATGTTTATGGCTTTTGGGAAATATAATTGCTTGTTATTTTTGAATATCATGAGTAATGCAATGTTTTGAATTGATTCAAATATGTATTTCATTAATCTTCATTTTGGTAATTTAGATGATATTTTTTTTATGAATGAATAGCATGATTTGACTTTGTTTGATTAATTGCAACATTCTATTAATGGAATCATTTATGAATTTGTGATACCTTTGTACGTTAAAGGCAGTTTATAACTGTTCTAAAAACAAAAGGAAAAAAAAAAAATGCTTATTATCGTTCCAAGTCTGAAATGGAGAGACTTACAAGTGTCCGTTGATTGATTCATACACATATACACATATACATGTCAATATGTATGTATATACCGATTTATTTCTTTGATTTATTTAAATTTGTATTATATTGTTGGATACTTGGAAAATCTACTGATTTAATGGTTCTACTTCATGTTAGATTTGTTGTCAACCAAATTTTGTTTTCTGTTGCTTTCTTTGCAACGGTTCACCATTAGTGCAAAATAATGAATTGATAGATGTTTTGTTTTGTACTGTGTTTGCTTTTGGAATTTGGAAACAAAATTTGAAATTGTCTGTCATATATTTTAAAAATTGGGTCCTTTGTTCTGTAAATAGATTGTGATTCATGTCATAATAAACAGATTATGAAACTAGAATAGTATACCAATTGGTTTTGAAACGGGTACCATTTGTATGGGTTTACCATTATTATGGTTTGATTGATTTTACCAGATTGTTCATAGTTTTCAGTTTGGTACTGAAACATTCTGGTTTCTTGATTGTTATTAGTGCTTTTTGTTTAATATTATTTTGTTTGTCTTTACATGCAAACATGACTAGGATGAACAATTACAACTTTTCAATTATGATTTATGGAGAAACACAGGTTCTTTTGATTTTCGGTTTGTTTGTTGACAGATATTTGATCTCTATTTTCTGACTTTAATCAGTCGGGATGGCTTTGCCTTCTGTTATTTTTTGAATATAAGATCTTTAAACAGATAAATAATTTTATGTCGATTTGATTAAATTAAGACATAACCGGGATGATGCCTGACGCATTATACAAATGTGTTTATTCGATTAAATTAAGACATGTTTAGTTTTTCCTGGTTTTTAAAACCAAGCAATGTTATCTTTTCCCTGTGTATTGTTGTAGTCAGGCGGTATGTTCTGTTTCCATCTATTTTTTAATGTATGGAAAAATGTGTTTTTAAAATCAAGATATGATTTTAATTACTAAAATCTGTATTTGTGAACTTATTTTTAAAATTAATTTGTGACATACCCATGGATCTCTTGTGGGGTATTTTTCGGATAGTATATTTCATGTGTAAATAATCCTTTTGTTTGATTGAGATAGTAGTATTAACAATTGTTAACACTGAAAATTTTAAACATGATATTTTCAATAATGGTGTTGTTCCATGTAATTGAAAATAGATTGAGGAATCTTTGTGTTGATTATTATTTGTTAATAATCAATTGAAAGTTATTTTTAAGTAACTTTGAGTTTGTGACATAAATTGTCATCAATCATAATTTTACTTGTATAGTAAAATTTGTTTAACCATGAACTATAATCTTAATGTGGGTGTTTATCTTTTGAATGAGAAAAGATAATTATATTTTCTTTGTCCCAACTATTCATCAAAAATGAATCAGGTTGTTTGTGCTAATTTATGTATTATCACAAATGTGGGGGAAGAGAGATTCCATGTCTACATATGTTGTAGAGTTGACAATCAATTTATGATGTCATTAATATCATTTTGGTATGCGATGTATTATTAATGGATGTCAATTATTTATCAAAGTATTGATAAAAATGTGAACTTGTGTGTTTTGACATAAGAAGAATTCTAATTATTCTTTGGAATAAAGACTAAAATTGGTGTGTTAATTATTTATCAAAGTATTGATAAAATTGTGAACTTATGTGTTCTGACATAAGAGAAATTCTAATTATTCTTTGGAATAAAAGACTGAAATTGGTGTGGTGACTGATAACTCCGTAATGAAATATTATAAGTTAAAATATTTCATGAATGAAAGACACTTTGGTAATTGTCGATGTAGTCACCAATACTGGATAAGACAAATAAGATGTAAATGTATTTATACAGTGATATTTATATTCCATGTTGAGATTGGAATTAAGGGTTGCAGTAAACAAAAAGAAAATTAATCATGGCTAAAGAAATGTTATTTGATAAAGTGTTGTGGCCACAACCGGTTTTAGTCATTTCTTCTTTGTACTGCAAAAGCAAGTTATGAAGTCTAATCGTTTTTAGACAAATTAGTATTGTGATTATATTCACAAAACAGTTTACATCTTGTTATGTAGTTCAAGCACGCCAATTAATGATATATTCTGATTTATCTCAGAATTGTGGGGTGTATTAATATTTTGTATAATTATACATCAACAAGAGGAATTAAGTTTCCTTAGATTGCTTAAAATGTGGGGGTGCTTGGAGGATTTTACCAAAGTAACGGTTCCGAAAATAGCTCCACAAAGAATCTCAATTCTTTATAAAGGACAAAGTTGGAGTAGAAGCAACAATGGTTTCATTAACTCCTAAGGAACAACTCTATGTTTATTATTTAAATGGGAGTGACATAGAGTAACGGTAAGTCTCGATGTAATCAAAGACTTAACACCGTATGACATTTGCTTTTAGTTGTGAATATTGTCTAAGGATAATATAATGGATTCACTAACTATTCTATGATATCTAACTGAGAAGGTTAAACGGAAAAATAGCGGCCGCTAAACAAAAAGTTTGACCAGAGAGCAAATGAGAGAAAGTTTATCGAGGGGAATGTGATTAAAGCCTATTACATCAGAGTCATCATAATGGTAACCCTACTTAGATGACTGGAGATCCCAAAGAACTAAGTTCAAAGGGACAACTAAGTTATGTGTGGCTCGCCAGAAATCACTAAAGGAGTCTAACTCCTATCCATTCCTATGATAAGAGTGATATCTGCAACATGTGTTGTATGCAGGGAACTTAGGGTAAGCTATGCTTTTAATGATTACTTATATCTTGGAAATCCTAGAAGGATATCTTTCAAGAGGTGTATTTAAGAGACTCGAAATAAGGATCACCTATATGAGTGTGAAGGGGCCGCTTCTATGAGAATTGATAAGGCTAAATTCTCTAAAGCACTCAAGAAACATCAGGACTTGCCCAAGGCCAAAATGGGCACAACCGTGAGAACTAAGCTGTGTTTGGAGATATTCTGTGTGAATTCTATTGTCTTGGCTTACACAAACGGCTGAACAGTTCAAGGCATCACGTCCTTGATTAGCTAGTAAGTCCGATAGGCTTTCACTAGGGAAGGTTCAAAGCCGAAAGCTACCTATCCCGATGCAGGATATTTCCATTATGTACTCTCTCTTTGTCTGCATGTTGTTGCATGTCCTTTCCGTAAATTTCATTCATGTGGGAGATTGTTGGAAAATTTGAATTTAAATTTACTCCAATGGTTGTGTCTCTTGAGATGAAAGGGTGTGTCCTTTTGAAGGATCACAACCTTTCTAAAGAGTCACATAGAAGTCTTTATATTCCATGTCCCTCACTTTAATTTTGGATGGTGAATTGCCATTCTTCTTCACTTTGCATTTATTCTTCATATTTCCTATGTCTAATTTTCCTATAAAGAGAGTACATGCACAGCAAAGTTCGCTAGGCTTGCAATAGTAGTGCTGCTAGTGCAAGACATTGATCGTTGTATCCTGGGAGATAGACGTCCATTGATTCCTAAGCACCGGTGGGAGGACGAATCTGTCTTAAGGAAAGAGTGTCACACACTCGACTCGATCAGGTTTTATCTTTTTACGTATCGTAAGTTTTATCACGTTATTACGTTGATTTATTTCAATTTTGGTTTTGCCCAAAAAGCTTTTGCATAATTTTTTAAATTATATTTTCCATATAGTTTGGTATAATTTTTCCTAACAGATTAAAGCAAGACTAAGAAGATTAATTGAACCACCAAAGTAAACCCAAAACCCTTTCTTTTTTTCTTTACTTTTCTTTTCTTCCTCTTTTTCTTTCTCTTCTCCACTCCACTGATGCTCTCCCCTGCCGTCTCTCTCTCTCTCTCTCTCTCTCTCCTCTCACACGGCTGCTCTCCTTTGCGGCTGCCTATGTTTTTCTTTTTCTTTTGTTTTGATTCTAACCTAATAGAAACTACTATTATATTATATAGAACAAATACCATATAAATATAATATAAATAATATGATATATATATTTTTTATTTTATTAACTAACTACAAAATATATAAATATACTTTATAACATCAATACATGACACACCCTTTTTTTTTATATATATAAATATAAATATTTAAATTAATTATATATAATTAACTATCACATTAAATGAATTGAACAACACATTAAATTAACTAAATATCATATTACACTAATTAAATATCACATTAAATTAACAGAATAACCCATTTAATTTTCATGTAACCACACCATTAATAAAATCAATAATAAAATCAAATCATAATAAGAATAAATAAATAAATAAAGACTTACGAAAAATTAGGGTCGCTACAGGTATTTTCCCATCTAGGTCGATCTTATTCACTCTGTATCTCGGTCAAAAATGTTGTGTGGTTGCTCGGGTTTTGAGCCCCACCAGTGGAGACGCTGAAGGGCTTGGTCAGTCCTATTTGTTCTGCATATTGAAAAATTAGGCCAGGGGTTAGCACGGTATAAATTGCACGGCCCATTGTGGAAATCCTAGCTAAAGGGGCTTTAGGCGCTTGGTCGGTCTATTATATATCTCGGTTCGTTGGCATGGCTGATTTAGCCTCTTAGTTTGATCATAGCTCGGTTGAAACTGATCGACGGATCTGGTTGATCCTCCAGCTCGGTCAAGGTTAGGCATAGGTTTCAGTGTTCTAGTTCGGTTAACTCTTCTCACTGATCTAATGGAGTATTTAGCCCGGTCGCGGCCTCTACAAGAAGCCACAAACCATTTTTTGATCGGTTGAAGCCCAAATTGAGGATCTAAATGAGCATTTAGCTCGGTCCTACCTAGATTCATGCTGTTCATCCCATTTCTGAGATGAATCCACTCAAACCCAGGAGGAACAAGGGCACGAAGGCCCCATCCACTCCCACGGTTTTCGTTTGCCCTAGGGTGTGATGGTTCTAAGCAATGAGAGGAACTCCTAATAACCTCGAAGCACAAACGCAAAGAACAACGGTGCAAGAAATGAAGAACATGCTCGAAGAATTCGAAAATGGAAACTGGAAAAACAATGAGGGGATGGAGAGACTTACCAAAGACTAACGTGAACCTTGAGAGCTCGAGCACAACATCAGAAATGGCAAACAGGAGCAAGGGCAGTGACTGCAATGAGATGAGGCAGTAGCAAAGGAAGTGGGGAAATTTTGAATGCTAGGGTTTCTGGAGCTAGAGCAGAGGAAATGAAATGTGAAGGGTTAAAACCCTTCGAGGGTTTAATGATGGAGGGAACAACCCAAACGGCGCAGCCGTTTGAAATTCGAGGCGTGGGAAACAGCTGGTTGCACGATCCAATGGCGCGATGACGCGTGGCACTGAAAACGCGGCTGTCAGTACGGTTGTACGACCTTTGATGGGACTGCGGAGGTGTTGGCCGGGCTACTGTGACAGCTCGGCGACTGATGTGTCCCTAATGAAGATAGCTCGGCGACTGAAATGTCTCTAGTCGAGATGGCTCGGCGACTCGAGTGTCCCTAGTTGAGATTGTTTGGCGAAAGAAGTGATCTCGATTGTGCTATAGAGCGATGACAGGCATTCCTGATTCGAGTCCGGTCGGGGGATGGAGCGACTCAACCTTAGCTTGGACACGGTGGTAAACCCAATCACGATAGCTCGGATGGGTTTAAGGGGCAATTGAGAGGGAAGATTTGCGCGGTAGTACGGCCGAGCTAATCTAGTTGACGCGGCTGACTTGCGGTGCGATGGCGTTGGCGTTGACCTTGAATGTGCGCGTGTCGGCGAGCTAAGCGAGTGATGACCAAGCTATGAGGCGACCGAGTTGGCCGAGATCGCAAAGAAGGTCGGCCGATTTCGCCAAGCGAGATGGACAAATGCGACCGAATTGAGATGGATTGTTAGGTAGGGCGACGCCCGCAACCGGTTGGTTCTGATAAGCCGGTCTAGAGTAGCTCGGCAGAGGTGGTCTGTCTTCCATGTGATGACGAGGGACAGCTCGGTAGTATGTGGCTCGGCTAGTGATCTTCCGCAAGCGACAGGCCGGTTGTGGTATCTCGGTCAAGGATGCCACCTGGACCAATAGTGTGAAGGAGAGGACATCTGCTCCACGAACGCCTCAATATCGTTAGACAGTTCAGTGCGTACTGGTGAAAGGACAAAACCTTTACACGCGTAAGGTGGTGAGGCGTATTGCTACATCGAGGAAGGACAAGAGAGAAGTGTCGCAAGACGACCTTGAGGCTGCATGGCCAGCCTAGAAATAGAGGGAGAGACGAACATTGGAGGTATGCGAACTCACCCTCTCAAACACTCTCTTCACATTGTCTTCTTCCTCAGTGAACTGACTTGAGCGTCGAAGGGTTTTTCCGGCACATCACCGGGCAAATACCGCCGTCTTTGTGTTCTTGCGAGATAGACGTTTATTCTGAAGCTTGATGTTCAAGGCGTATGGAGAGCTAAGGATATTTCGCCCCTGTACAGTATCTATTTATTATCTACATTAGTTTCGATCATTTTTTAGTCTTATTAAATAACAATAACGTAATCATATTAAAAATATATGACTACTTATATTTTGAGAAAATTGTTAAACATCCCTTACCAAACTTTGAATACTATGAGAGATCTAATATATTTTTTATTAGTTAAAGTCCATCGATAAAATTTTTCTATGATCATACCAATTTCTCTGTGATTATATTAGAAAATTTTTAAAATTTCTTTGTAAAATTAGAGAAATTTCTCTATGAAAATTGAATTTTTTCTGTGTCGGGACAAAATTTATCTATGTCAAATTTTCTCTATGAGAATATTGAGGGACACCAACTACTATGAAAATATTATATATATTTTATCTTATAAAATCTTAATATTAGGGACACTAAAAAAAATTTCTTGTATTTTTCTCAAATAGTAGAGAGGTTAATATAGGCCTCTCTTATGAAGTAAATTAAAAGTCATTTTCTAATTTTTAACATATTTTGAATTATATTATCTTTTACAATTTTTTTACATATTGTTTCAAAAAAAAAAAAAACTAAAAAAATTAAAAAAATCAATTTTTAATTATTTTTTTCAAAGTACCCTATAATCAATCACGTTACATCTATTGAATTTGATATAGCCTGAATTGTTCAAATTTGTTAATGCCGATCTTTTGACAGATTGATCGGCCAATCATCCGAATAACAAGATGACAATTACTCGAAACGAGGATAAAACCAATCGTTCAACGGATCGTGTGAGTAATCATCTCACAAACCGACTGACTGATAGAAATTCGGACGATTCAAGCGACCATATGTTGAGCGGACAAATCATTTAACTAATATGTAATTTACTAACCCAAGGATTGTGGCATTGTGGTAAGGTCTTAGGATTTAACCTCCAAGGTCACAAGTTCAATTCTTCTCTTAAGTCAATTTCTTGAGCGAAACACTGTTGGTTAGGACCTCAAGTTATTTAGTCAGCACTAGAGTAGGGAAGATTTTCCTGTAACCAAAAAATATATATATATATATAATTTACCTGAAACAAAAAATTTAGGATTCTGACAAGCTGGCCGTCTACGTCACACTCCGGAGGGAGTTAGATCAGATGAGATCCATTGACGCCGATGCGCCGTGCGCTCAAAAAAGTCAACAACACAACGGTGACTCACTTCTCACACGTGTCATCCTCCCATTGGTTCCAGTTCTTGTAACAGAAAACCCATACGAATCCCAAATCACCATGTCACAACACCAGCATGAACTAAAATCACAGTCAAACGTGCTGAGTGTGACTCTCTCTCTCTCTCTCTCTCATCACTTCCAAATCGATTCTCTGGTTTTCTACTTGTCTTTTCTCTCTCTACATTGTCTGAAAACCGCCATTTACGATGGCGGCCAAAGCTCTACTCATTTTCTCTCTCTCAGTTCTCATTCTATTCAACGCTTTTTCCTCTGCATCTCTCTCCTCCTCCATCAAGCCCGACGACGATGAGGATCTCAGTTTTCTGGAGGAAGACGACGCCGTATCGTCCCATCCTCCTCCAGATCCATACCAGTACGGCGGCGAAGAGTACAGAGACTTCGAGAACTACGACGACCTCGAGGAGGAAGAGGAGGCCTCCGATTCGGGCGATCACGAGGCTTATTCGATGCCTGTTGTTGATGAGAAGGACGTGGTGGTGTTGAAGGACTCTAATTTCAGCGATTTCATAGCGAAGAATCGGTACGTGATGGTGGAGTTCTATGCGCCGTGGTGCGGCCACTGTCAGGCCTTGGCGCCGGAGTACGCGGCGGCGGCGACGGAGTTGAAGGGCGAGGTGGTGCTTGCGAAGGTGGACGCGACAGAGGAGAGTGAGCTTGCACAGAAGTATGAGATTCAGGGTTTTCCGACTGTTTATTTCTTCATTGATGGTGTTCATAAGGATTACTCTGGCCAGAGGACCAAGTAAGTTTCTGATCTTCTTTTGGTTTTGGTTTTGGTTTTGGTTTTGCTGAGTTTGATTTTGAGTTGCATTATAGTCTCTCTTTTGGTTGATGAGAAATCAAAATTGAATCTTTTAGCTTATAGTACACAATAATATGTATCATAAATCTAAGAATCTGAATGAAATAAGGCAAAATGAGGCTAATTATGAATTAATAATGTTAATGCGATAATCGCTGCTTATTTCATGTTGAAATGGAAGGTAGAAGTGCTGATCACTGGTAGGGGTTTTTGTATTCAGGGGTTTAGAATGATAGAAAATTGAATTTGAAATTGTATTTCTCAAGAATCATGCAGTGCAGGGATTTTAGCTTTCAATGAAGTTGAAGATTTGATGCTTTCATTGTTGATTCATATGACTTTTCCTTGCAAATACGAAACGCAATATCTTTTTAAAATGAAATGCCATTGAAATTTAACAACTCTCTTGTTTCTGAGGGAGCATCCAAACATGCCACAATTCAAAATGACCAATTTACATTGCTCATTTATTTGATGTGAAAGTTTGGGGGGGCAATATTAAGCTTTACAGCACTTGCCACCATGGTATTCTTCTTTCCATAAAATTTCCTTAGTTTTTTGTCGTAGCATATAAACTAATTAATTAATTAATTCATTGAACTTTATTGTTCATGCGTGGTTGAGTAGTCAATTACTGTTGTCTTATTGTCTTATTACTCATCTTTTGTAGGGATGCTATTGTGAGTTGGGTGAAAAAGAAGACGGGACCTGGTATATACAACCTATCGACAGTAGAGGAAGCAGAACATATATTGACTGCTGAACCTAAAGTAGTTTTGGGCTTCCTTGACTCTCTAGTGGTATTTCTTGAATCTCAACTGGGACTTTATTTGTACCTATTGTTTGATTGATATCCAAAGTCTAGCATTATAAAATTCCCTACTAGTTACCTGTTTGAAATGCACACAAGTTATTTATCACTTTTTTGTTACTCCTACATGCTGTAAAACACCTTGACCATGTGCTGCCAGAGGTTGCTAAAAGATTTTTTTTTTTTGAACAACCCAAAATTGATATTTTGCCTTGACTTTTACTAATGCATTTTCATATTTTTTGTCCTGATAATTTTTGTTTTTTAACTGGTTTATCAGGCCTTAAATAAATCATTTGATCTTAAGATCACAAATGATAAGTTGATCAATTTACAAAACAAAGTGTGTGCATGGGTTGAATGCATATACTGATTAATCCCAACTTCATGTGTGTATACAGTGCTTCTTTGTTTGCTTAGAATCTGAATTTGACAGCTTACTCTCATAAGCTGCCCGACAGCTGCTCAGGTCTCATTTAAGTCAACTTTGACAATACAATGCCAATTTTAAGTTTCAGTTTGTTAAAGTTTCGTTGTTTGTTGGATGACACAAGTTTTTCACTTCCAAGTCAAAAATTCCTCCAGTCAAGTTGTGGGAGGTTTGTGAAAAGTCATAAATGGCTAATTCCATAATGTATGGAATAAGAAATTTCTCTACATCTTTTGAATTTTAATTGTTTGAACTTTTTTTCTCTGTGGAGTGAAAGTATTTGCAGTGAAAACTCTGCGTTTTCGTTCTCTTGTTTTCAACCTTGTTTCCCACAACATATGCAGGGTCCACAAAGTGAGGAGCTGTCTGCTGCTTCAAGACTGGAAGAGGATGTCAGTTTTTATCAAACTTCTAGTCCCGAAATGGCAAAACTTTTCCACATTGATCCCCAAGCCAAACGTCCAGCTCTGGTCTTGCTGAAGAAGGAGACTGAAAAGATCAGCCACTTCGGTTAGTTTCTTCATCATCTTAATTGTTAAGATGCTTCTGATTTATGTTGCCCGAAGACTTTACTTACACTTTCAGTTAGGTCTACAGATGGTCAATTCATCAAATCAGCAATAACACAATTTGTATATGAGAACAAGCTTCCTTTGGTGACCACTTTAACCAGGGAAAGTGCTCCATTAATATTTGAGAATCCAATTAAAAATCAGGTATTACTTGTATTAATGTTGCTTTATTTTAAATGGGGTTTTCAACATTTCACTGTTTTCATATATTTTTTGTTTTTTTTCCTGTTTCAGTTGTTGCTTTTTGCTACTTCCAATGACTCAGAAACGTTTCAACCTATGTTCCAAGAGGCAGCAAAAGCTTTCAAGGGAAAGGTGATTATAGAAACTAATTATTGCTTATTCTATTGCATTTTGGAAAGGAATATATTGCTTACCTTTCTCCTATTTGTTTAATCTTTTTTGTTGTTTTTATTTTTTTAAGGACAATATTATGAACATCATTTGATAAAATGGAAAGTAGACAATACACAGAACTGGAAAAAGAAGATATAAGCAAATCTCAGCGAACAACCAAACTACAAGACTCGGCTAAAAAATAATATGTAGACATTTTTAATCACTAAGTTCATTTACTCTTCCATTTTTAGTCACTTTCTGTTATCCAAATTGGCTAGATTATCAGTACTGCGTAGGTTAAAAATGTTAAAGCAAAAGGATTGGCTATGTTATTGAGTCCACAGGTTGTTTAGCAATGTTCTTTCAGATCCAAGTGTAGGAACTTTCACATTGCAATTGCAATGCATTTTTTTTTTCCCATTATTTACATTCATCTTGGTTAGTTCTTCTTGAGTATAACCCATGGTCTTATATGACATTATAAAATAGACAGTGTTCATTGTGAAATTACTGTTTGGGAGCCACTGGTGACAAAGTAGTTGCTTTTCTATCTTAGATGGTGGTGAAAGAATTTATAGTTAAACATATAATTAAGAGGAATTGTTGCATTCCAATAAGTCTCACAGGTGTAAAGGGGCAATGTAGCCCTCGATCATTTTTCTTAATGTTGTAAGGTAGCTTGGCAACTTTGTCTTTGCTTGTTTTCTGTTTGATATTTGGTGTGGGTGTTGCCTGGGATGTAATGGTATGATGTTGGGTTAGGAGTTTGGTTTGTTGAGAAGTTGAAGAGAGGTTTGATGTTGTCCTCAATTATCTTTTTTTTGGGATTAAAGTTGTCCTCAGTTGTTAACAACACATTAGCAAAGCATCTTACATGTACTTAAGTTTGTCTCCTCTTTTTAGGTGTCAAATGATATTTTCTTTTTTCTTTTTTTCATAAAAAATTGTTAATATTTAAGTATGTTTAATTCTGTAAAAGTGAAGAGCAATAGGAAGTTTGTCTCCGATGGTAGACTAGCCATGTGTAAGTTTGAAGTAAATGATGGTGGACTTTTGCATATGAGTCTCACATCAGCAGATGTCCCATTGTTCATTAATGAAGAAAAGTTTCATGTGTATTATACTTTTCCCCCCAAACGTTTCCTTTATGTTAAGTGCATATGAACGTAAGATTTCCAGATGTTGGTTATATCCTGTTCTCACAGCAACTGATTTTCCATGTAACTTGGTGTTAATAGATTTATTTTTATTTTTTTTTCTATTTATATTTGAAGCTTATCTTTGTTTACGTGGAAATGGACAATGAGGATTTTGGGAGACCAGTTTCAGAGTACTTTGGTGTTTCTGGAGATGCTCCAAGAGTGAGTTTTTCCCACTATCTTTCCTTTTTCCATATATTGTACATCCCTGTTAATTGTACTTACCTAAAACCGAGTAAACAAAAATTTTGGATGCTGTCCATTTATATGCAGGTTATTGCATACACAGGAAACGATGATGCCAGGAAGTTTGTATTGGACAGTGACTTGACCTTAAGCAGCATTAAGGTTCACATATGATCTTGTTTTTGTATGTTATTCTTCTGGCTTGGTGTTGGACGGAAAGGACTGACACAAATTCTGATAGTTGCTTCAATTTTCAATTAAGTCTGGAAATTTATATGATCTCTGTCATGTTGTAGTCATTTGGGGAGGACTTCCTGGAAGACAAACTAAAGCCTTTCTATAAGTCAGATCCAGTTCCAGAGACAGTAAGTCGTCAACATAATTTCTGCTGGTTTTTGATATGCAATATGAAGCCTCTCTGATCAACTTGTTTCCCATGTATGGTTGATGCAGAATGATGGGGATGTAAAAATAGTGGTTGGCAATAACTTTGATGAAATAGTTTTGGATGAGTCAAAGGATGTCCTTCTCGAGGTAATAATCTTCTTCATCTATATTGAGATCAAATAGTCATCCTACATATATTGATGTTTATGGAATCATTTTGATGTCTGGTCCTTAAACAGTTATATGCTCCTTGGTGTGGGCATTGCCAAGCACTAGAGCCAATATACAACAAGCTTGCCAAGCATTTGAAGGGCATCAATTCACTTGTTATTGCCAAGATGGATGGGACCACAAATGAGCACCCGAGGGCGAAGGTGCGATATATTTTTTTCATAATAACATTATAAGTAGAAACACCTCCTTCCATTATAATTTTTTTGTTCTCCTCTTTCTAGTTCATTCTCTAGCTGCTCATTTTCTGTACCTTAATGTTGTGTTTGGTTGGGGGATTTGAGGAGGGATTTGGAAAGAAAAATGGAAAAGGTAGGTGAAATGTGAATAAAACATACCTATATTTCATTTAGTTTCACACACCTTTTCCCTTTTCCTTTCCAAATCCCTCCCCAAATCCTCCAACCAAACACAGCATAAAAGAGGAAAAATAGGATAGCTTGATTCCATAACAGTTTTCCCTAACGTTAGAAGCTAAGATAGGCCAATAATAAACCTTGATTTGCAGGGCTTGAGAATATTTGATTTGAGATAGGGCTTTACGATTGGCTTTAATTATGGAATTAGTGATAGCAATGGAATTTCCTCTGCGATTTCTTAGTCTGTAAACTGGCCTTTAATTTTCACCTTAATTTTTGTTTCCTTTTCCTTTTTTGTATCCCTTCTCAAGTGATGTCTCAAGCAAATGACACGTGCTAGCCATTGTCACTTTTAAATGCACCGTTGTTATATTCTGAGTAGCATTTTAAGGATATTGATGCACTGTGAGAGCAATTTATATCTGTAATAACATGGAAACCCTACATGGGTAGATCTTTTTGTGTCAATTACGTTTAGGGAGAGACAGGAAATGAGTCATGTTTGAATTTGCTTTTGCAGTCTGATGGATTCCCAACAATTCTTTTCTTCCCAGCTGGCAATAAGAGCTTTGACCCGGTTAGTGAAAATTTTCTTTCTTATTCTGATAATATTATTTTTCTTCCTATTTTCTTTCTTATTCTGATACTGTTATTTTTCTTCCTATTTTCATCAATTATCATTGCCTCCTAACAAATTTCCTGATATTGCCATGTGTGATGTCAATGTTTTGCAGATCACTTTTGAATCTGATCGAACCGTAGTGGAATTCTACAAATTCCTCAAGAAGCACGCGTCCATTCCTTTCAAGCTCCAAAAGCCAGCTTCAACACAAAAATCCAAGGATTCTGATGCCACGGACGAGAAGAGCCAGAAGAGCGGTGATGCCAATTTGAAGGATGAATTGTGAGGTTTTAACATGATAGACAATTTTTGTTTTGTTTTGTTTTGTTTTAGATAAAATCCCGAAACATTCTCTTGTCTTCTCTTCTCATATAGTTGAAAGACTGACATTGGATGAGGGTGGGGGGACAAATTTCATATAATGCACCCCATCCTTGTTTTCATGTCAAAATTAAAAATTTTGAATGCTCATTTCCCCTTTTAAAAAAATTTAAAAAATAAATGGAATGATCCAATAAAAGTTCTTCACCATATACAAAAAGAACGAGGGGTTGGTGCCCATTAGGAACAAAAATGGCTAATAGATTTGTCGAAATACAGAAGTCGTAGTTTAGAGGAAAATAGCGGCTAATAAATTTGTCGAAACACCGAAGGCCTAGTTTGGAGGAAATTATTGGAATATGTTTAAAAGCATGTTATGGTTTGTATGAAATTCCCATTATTAACAAACCAGCACTAGAAAGAAAACTAGCTTATTTACGACTGTTTAGTGACATTTATAGCAGTGGATAGTGATGAATGGTAGTTGCAAGACGATCTGCATTTCAATTTCCCCCTATATATTTTTTTTTTGGGTGAATAATTTCCTCCTATATGTTTAGTCGAACAACACCACCTCTGTAGAAATGTTCTTGAATATTCGATGCCTTTGTTTGGATAATATATATATATATATATGTATGTATTTGTATTTTTAAGTGTTTGGTATAATTGTTCTAAATTCCTTCGAGTAAAAAATAAGTGAAATTACAAAAAATAAAAAAAAATAAAAAAAAATCAGACTTCGACTATTATAATAAAATAAATGTAATGTTTTAAATTTTATCAATTTAAATTTATATTTTTTGATTTATTTCTAATTTAATTTAAACAATTTGTTTATTTTTGTTAAATAAAATTAACCAAAAAAATAATATATTTGTCATAAAACTCAATATGAGCCTCCGTAAAAAATTTAAGGGGAATTAAGGGGAATTAGGGTGCAGAATTTTTTTTTACCAAAAATTGAAAAATATTATAAATATTAATAATTAAAATCATAAGCTTTTTCACTTTTTTGTAAAAAAAAAATTTATGCACCCCACTAGCATGTAATTCTTCCAAATATTTAAAATACATTTCGTCATTGAGTTTAATATTTTTTGCATTGATTTTAGACAAATAATACAAATTAAAAGATTAGAATTTAAATTAACAAAATTAAAAAAACAAAGCTTGTTTTGTTATAAGGTCAAATTCTAGAGTTTTTTTTTTTTCTTTCTAAAAAATATATTTTTTATTTTAAAAAAATTAAAAATATTTTTAAAATTAAAATCTTAGAGCATCCGCATCTATCTCTCCAAATTTTTAGGCTAATTTAACCCAAAATTTACTTTTTCTATTTTAACTAGTCATATTTTTAGTATTCACTGTATCAAACTCTCTATTTTAACTCAGTCTTATTAAAATATTAATTTCTTATTATATTTGTTATTCTTTTTTTTTATTATTAAATCGATGAGGTATCACCAAAACAATTCTTAAAAAATGCAAAAAAAAAAAAAAAAATGCCTTTGATTGGTCGACCGACTGGTGGACCACCCGGTCGATCGGTTAGGCTAATTTTCGACATTTTTCTTCTTCTGCTACAGGTACTCACGGGACATCTGGTAGGATATCCGGGAGGACATCCAGGTAGACGACTGGTTTAAAGATTTTGGCCCAAATTTGCTCCAGAAAATATAATAAAAAAATAATGTAACTAATGAACAGTGCCTCTTTATTTTTGTTGAGGTACTGTAGCAAATTTAACAAAACATTAATTTACAAAAAATTTGTTGAGGCTGATGGAGGAAGGGTTTGATACTGATGCTCTCTATAATAGCTTCAAAGCTATTGTAGAGTGCCTGATGCGGATGCTCTTAGTAAGGTTGCCACACTACCATTGCTCTCCTACCACTAACCCCAATCCAACCGCCACCACTAATTAGTACAATAGTTTCAACAGTTCCGTTAGGTAACTTGAGAAAATGGTGGCTCGAATGGTTGTCGTTTTGGCACCATTTTTTTCCCTTCCCCTTCATCTTCTTCATTTTCTCTCTCTGTCATCCCATTGACAGTTGCAGAGAGAGAGACCTCAAATCCACTATAAAAAAACAAAACACAAAAAAAAGAAAAGAAAATAGAGACTTCAATTGTGATGGATTTGGATTGACGTTAACAACAATAATACATCATCATTACACAACAAAAACAACACAAAAAATATATATATATATATAGAATCTGAAAAAAAAATTCAACAACACATCATCATCAACAATAACCAACAATCATCAACAATTTTTTTTTTCTTTTTCCTTCATCTTCTTTATCTTCTCTCCCTCTCATCTCATTAACAATTGCAGAGATAGAGAAAGAGACCTCAAATCTACTAAAAAAAAGAAAAAAGAAAAAAAAAGTAGAGAAAATAGAGACTTCGGTGATGGTGGTGGTGGAGGATCTGGATTTACATTATCAACAACAACACATCAACATCAACAACAACCACCAATTACAAAAAAAAAAAAAAAAAAAAAAATGTAGAATCTGATTTTTTTTTTTTTCAACAACACATCATCATCAAGGTCTCACCTTTGTGATTGAAGATTTGGTCGTACATGATGATGGAAGATCTGCAGATCTAGACAGCGATAGAGTAGAGGACGGACGGCGAAGGATCTGTAGATTTGAGTGGCCTTTGGCGGTAGCAGCAACGAACGACAAAGGCGGATGGCAAGGATAGGATGAGGTGAAGGATGAGGTGTTTGCGCAAAGTGGACAGCGACTCTGGCATCGCGGCAGTGGCAATGGTGTGGAGGAGTAGAGAGAGAGAGAGAGTCTGGTCTGAAAGAGAGATAGAGAGGAGAGAAAATTCGGGCCATTTGAGCCACAAATTTTCGAGTTACAAAACTTTATTGTAGCTTCAATGATACAAATCAAACATTAAAAATTAAAAATAAAAAAGTTTCTTTAAGAACATTATTTACGTTTTTTTTTTTTTTTGTAAAAAAATATTTTTCAAAATAATGTTTTTCACGAGCAAATTGCGAGAAATTTGAGAGAGTTCCCTCCTCAAATATGGGAATCAGGGGTGATTATTCAATGTTTCCGAAGTATGGACACGTAATATTCTATAAGGTTTTGGTTGGTAGAGAGGGGTAGGGGCCCATGATTTATGTTAGGAATGGAGGAACAACATGAGGCTAAGTAATTGTTGATTAGCTTGGAGTATGGTCACATGATATTCCGAGATTATTCAGTAATTTCCCGGGAATCAGTCCCAGTAGATAATCAAGAGTCTTCTATATATCCGTTAATTATCCGATATTGGATAATTGATTTATGAAAATGAAATAAATAAATTTAATTTTTATAATTGAGTTTGACTTCTCTCAAGTTGTCACTTGAGAGAGCGTTTGGGTTTGGTAGAATTATTTTTTAGCTAATTTTAGTGATTTGAACCGTTCAATTTTTTAGACTTGTTGAATATAATATTTATGCAAAAAATAGGATGGTTATATATCGATAACTTTATGTTTGAATAATATTTATTTACAAAAATAGATGACAAATATAATTTTAAGAATAACTATTCATTTTTTATAATACAAATTAGATTTAAACATATAACTACCGATGTCCGATTATTTTAACTTTTTGCATGCATATATAATTCAACAAATTTTAAAAAGTAAACGATTTGAATTATCGAAACAAGACTTGTGGTGAGCTCTATTGACCACTCAAATTCTCTCATGTTGAGATGTGAACATGAGAAACCTTTTTTTATTTTAAATAATTTATATATTTTTTTTTGTTTCGTTTCATTTCATCTACAAATTTATGTATGCCATTGAATTAAACCAATTTATAATATGATGGCATCAAACTTAATTGGTTGTTGTTGTTGTTGTTGTTTTTTTTTTTTTTTTTTAACGAGTTTTCAAAAATAAAACTAAGGAAAATAATCTTTAGACAACATTCTCGAAGAAACTCACTTAAGCTTCATTTGGCAAAATCAATTGGTATTAAAAAAAGTATAAAAGATAAAGGGGTAATTTGGGAAGCTAGTAAAAATAAGTTTTTAACTTTTAACTTATTTTTGGATAACATCACCTCTCACATTTTTTTACATATAAAAGGATAAAAAAATGTCAAAAAATTAACTTTTAGCCAACTTCCCAAATCACCTCAAAATAACTAAAATATGCTAATAAAACAAAATGTAAATCCAAACCATATCATTTCACATTTTTTTTAAAAAAAGTCAAAATTTTTGTCAAATAAACTTTTTAATTTCAAATTAAAAAAATTTCCAATTTCAGAAAGTCAACTAAATTTTTTTTTGTCAAACGATAACTAAAATACCTCCGTAACTACAGAAGAAGATGTGCTCCTCGTGTCGTTGGTGTTCAAAACTTTGCACACAACATGAGCCAGTTTGGTTGTGTTCACTTTTCTTCCTCCTTAATTTTTATTTTCATTTTTACAAATTTTTGAAAACAAAATAAAGAAACATTCAAAACATAGTAACAAATTGAGAAAATTTCATTTTATCCTCCAAACTTTGCCTCGATGATCAATTATACCCCTAAACTTTGAATAATTTTAATTTTACTCCTAAAATTTTTAAAATCGTATCAATTTGTACTCTACAATCACATTTAAACGAAAAAGTAAAAATAAATAAATTATATATTCACCTCAAATTTCAAACTATAGATGCAAACTTACCTTCTCTTCCTCTCTCTCATAATTCCCGAAATTACCCAAATCCCTCTGTCACCATCCTTCTCCATCCTCCCTCTTCCATCGTCATCTTCAACAAACTTCTTTGCAACTCCTTCATTTTCTTCTCTCTCTCCCTTTGTTTCTTCTCACTGACATGTACTTTAGCTTATATACAAGTTCAACATTGTCACTTACAATAGAGGTTGCTACGAAACCATCAAAACAAACAAAACCAATCTATTCAAGCTCTATTTGGTTGTTGAGAAACCATGCGAGAAAAAAAATTAGGATCTTATAATAGTTTCGAGATCAGCCAATTAGCCAAAAGCTCCAAACTTTCAATTCATTTCCTACGATTCCTTAGCAACCATCCACAACCCATATCATATGCACATGTTTTTTCCTTTATGAGCTTGTAGATAAGGACACAAATTCCCATTGAGTAAACAGCTTCGGCAGCGACGAAGAGGTTGTTGTGATCGTATACGATGACTTGTGGCAACACCAAAGCAGCCATGCTGGTAACAATGGCGATGAAAGCCTTCACCTTTTGTGGTTGTCTTCGGACCCATAACGAGATAGCTTGGATCGACCTTCTTGGTGTCTCATAGTGGTATGTGGTTTGGGGATTTGGAGAGATGGGTGTTCGATTTGAGGATTTGGGATAAGTGGGTGTTTGATCTGCAATGGCGATGCGATGGCGAGAAAGTGAGGGAAAAAATGGCAGATTAATTGGGTTTAGAAGAGGAAACAATTGGTAGTTACGAGAGCAGATGACGAACAAAGAATCGAAAGCCGATAAGAATATGTGATTAGAGTCGAAAGGGAGAGAATTGGATTGAGAGAAGTTGCGAAGAGCAGAGATAATAGGATTGAGTCGGCTAGGGTTTCTGTAAAAAGAGAGATTTAGAGAGAGCGAAAATAAGAGGTTCTAGAGCGAGAATAAACAGAGCGAGAATAAACAGAGGGAAATGGAGTAGTTACAGAAAAGTTTGTGAAAGATGGTGGCAAAAGAGGGAGGAAGAGGAGGAGGAGAGTGGCGGAGGAATTTGGGTAATTCAGGAAATAACAAGAGCAATGAAAGGATTTTGCATATATAATTTGAAATTTGGGATCAAAATATAATTTTTCCTAACTTTCTTTGTTTAAATATGATGGTAAGGGACAAATTGATATTATTTCAAAAATTTGGGAATAAAATTGAAATTATTCGAAGTCTGGGGGTGTAATTGATCACCGAGGCAAAGTTTGCGGGGTAAAATAAAGAGTGATTCTACTTATACCACTAATTTACCTCTTTACACCCTTCATATGAAATTTTTTTTCCCTTTCAATTTTACCTATGTGTGAAATTACTTTTAAAGACAAAAGATTAAAATTAAATATATTTTATTATCTTCTTACATCCATTGCTCTTCAATCCCTACTGCTCTTTTTCCTTTCTTAGTTTTTCTTTTCTGCTACATATCTCTTTTTAAAAAGTGAGAATCATAATATTTTAATTATAGAAGAAAGCAATGGATGAAGAAATGATATTGAAGAATCATCAAAAAAGTAGAATGGTGAGGATTTTTATTTGTTTGATAGGTTTTCGTTTCGTTTTTTGAGAGAGTTCTTCGACTTTTGTTTGGTGTGTCAAAATCGAACAAAATAAAATAGTCCGAAACTAATTAAGGTCGAATTGTACAACATTGAGGCCATTAATTAGGATCTCTTAATTTTACTTGCTTGTCAAACTATATATTTTATGTCTGTTTTATGTCAATCAGGTTGTACATAGTCAGAGCATAAAATGGGCAAAAATACAGAATTTGAAGAGAAAACAGCTTTCCCACATGTGCATTGACTTTTTTTGCACGTGCGTTGACTTTCCTGCACGTGCGTTGACTGTTCTCGAAAAACGGGCCCGATGTTTTAAACCTGTTTGAAAGACAACAGAAGTATAGATAGGCAAGAAAGAGGCTGGATTAGGGTTCTGAAATTGATTCCAAGAAGAGAGAGGCTAGGATTTGGAGGAAAATGATGATTCTCAAGCTTTCAATCCAACTTTCATGGGGGCTTCCATCTCTCCCATCTCTTTCACCTCTTCCCATTTCTCCATGAGTGGCTAGGTTATTCTTTTCTAGGGTTTTGATGAAACCCTAGCCATGTAATAGGATTTTTCATATGCTTTGATTGTGATTCGGTTTGAATCAATGTATGGATGTTTTAGAAGTTTATAATAATTATTCTTTTCATCTCTTCAAATATTTTACTCTCTATGATTGTTTAATACTTTTCATACATTAGTTTTCTTTGTATTTGTGTTCAAAATATAAGACAAGTCATGCTACGAGAGATGGGTTGTGTTGCTACAGTAGTTTAGAGCAAACACCTCGTGCTACTCGGGATGACTCGTGCCTGTACGTTGAATGCAACAACCCTCTTGATCAATATTTCAAACTTATAGTTGTGAAATATTAGGTATTTCAAATCGGATTGCAATTGATAGCCAATGTTTAATCTTATTTATATGGTTAGTGGTGAATTCTTTGCCCTAAGATTTTTTCCAAAAATTAATATCTCAAACCCTAATTTTAATTGTCAATTTAATTTCTTAATTTCGTTTAATTCCTTTTTAGTCATAAAATCTCTCAACCTTTTTAATCAAAATTAATTTATGAATTTAGTGATTAAATTAGTCTAATTTCACAATTATCCCTGTGCCTGAACTTGCCATTATTCTAAAAGAATTTGGTATAGTTTAGTGTTTATTTTTGGTGTGTGTAACGACTCATCAAATTTTGGCGCCTTTGCTGGGAACTTCTAGCAAAATTGAGTAATTTAAACTTACATTCGATTTTAATTTTTAGTTTAGGAATTTATATTTTTGTGTTGCTAAGTATACAGAGCATTTGAAAGTAGAGCTATCACCGAAGTGCAAGCGGAGCGCAACGAAGCAAACATTCGCAAACAAAGCACCAAAGTGCTACAAAGAAGACAAAGCTCAATTGGAGGTTGGAGACAACGTCTACACGTCAAGCACCTGCAACACGAGTAAAGCGTTTTTGTTAAATTGCTGTGAGTATTCTCTACTTTGGTATTTTTGTTTACATAACTTAGAGCACAGAGTCGGAACTTAGTGTGTGTGAATTTTCATATCCATACTTTGAGCCATTAGAGATGGAAAATCCAAATGTCCCGAATGGGCCCAACCAGACCTTTAAGGATTATTTCACACCCACTGCATATACATCACCATCATGTATCTAATTACCCGACACCACTGCTGCTCATTATGAGATTAAGTCCAGCACCATACAAATGCTCCCATTATTCCATGGACTAGCTCATGATGATCCTTATAAACATTTGAATGAATTTCTGGAAATTTGCTTTACAGCGAGGATCCAGAATTTCACAAATGAAGCCTTAATGTTGAGATTGTTCCCATTCTCATTAAAGGACAAAGCCAAACACTGGCTGAACTCCTTATTTGCTAATTCAATCACAACTTGGGACCAATTACAGCAACAGTTCTTGGAGAAGTACTTTCCCATCGGTAAAACCAACTAACTTAGGCGAGCCATCACCAATTTTGCTCAAATTGATGGCGAGCAATTTCACGAAACATGGGAGAGACTTCATGACCTTCTCCAACAGTGTCCCTACCACCAAGTGCCTGATTAGCAACTTGTTCAGACTTTTTACTATGGTTTAACTGAGCCTCACCGCCAAATGGTGGATTCATCTTGTGGTGGGACATTCATGTCCAAAAATGACACCGAGGCATGACAATTATTTGAGAACTTAAGTGATAATTCCCTTCACCATGCCTCCGCAGCTCGGCAAGTCTGGCAACCAGTAGTTGGAGCCCCGAAGAGATGGGGCATTTATACAGTCGAGAAAAACCTAGAGTTAGCCCAACAAGTAGAGGCATTGTCCTACAAAATAGACCAATTATTAGCCGCGGGACATGCCCCTACATAGCAAGATCAGCCTCAATTTCATGAGGCGTATGCTATTTGTGCGAGCCCTGCTCATGACTTGAGTGAGTGCCCTTTGGCATCACAATTTCCGGAGTTAGTCTAAGAGCATGTGAATGTGGCTAAAGGATTTTCCAACCTGGGTAATGACCCATACTCTAACACATATAATCCGGGATAGAGAAATCACCCTATTTTTTATAGAGAATTCCTTCACAAGGCACTTCTTACAACCCTCCACCACCAAGGCAGAATTTTAATAATTTTGCCAACCAATCTTCCTACCGACCACCACAACCTTACTGGCAACCACAACCCCCACCTGTTTCTCAAGGCAACTTTACCTTTGAGACTCAGGTGTTAGAAGTTCTCTCAGAACTTAAGGGGTTAGCACCAGTAGTTCACTCCCACACTCACTCCATCGCCAAGCTAGAGGCCCAATTAGGTCAAATGGCTAACAACATGATTAAGAGAGATGAGGAAAAATTACCGGGTCAGACTGAGGCCAATCTTAAGGGTCAATACGAGACAGAGGATTCGGATGGGAATGGAAAGCTCCATGAGCAGGTGCAAGCTGTGATTACCTTGAGAAGTGAGAGAGAGTTAGAGCCTCAGCCAGTTGTGCTTGATGCAACTAGAGCTAAGAAGGGTGACCACGGTGGTACACCCAATGAGAGCAAGGGTGAGGGGGAAACATGGATGACTTAGTCCCTAGCACTTCACATGAGCCTAAGGTACCATATATGCCTAAGGCACCATTTCCCCAATGCCTTGATACACCATCCTCTTTCAATAAGAAGGCGGCATTCGTGGAAGCAATGATGGAGGTCTTTAAACAAGTAAAAATCAACCTCTTCCTGTTAGAGGCGATTAAACGAGTACCCTTCTATGCTAAATTTCTAAAGGACGTTTGTACGCAAAAGCGTAAATCTAGGACACACGTGTCCCAAAAGGTCATACTCACAGAACAAGTAAGCTCCATCTTGTTGAATGACACACCCCCTAACCTTAAAGACCCGAGTGCCCCAACCATTGCATGCATTATAGGGCCTTATTAGATTTATGGGCTAGTGTCAATTTGTTACCGTACTCTGTGTACGAGGAATTTAGGATTGGCAAGTTAAAGCCCACTACTGTTATTCTCCAGTTGGCTGACCGGTCCCTCGAAGTGCCACGTGGCATGATTGAGGATGTGCTAGTGAAGGTCGATAGGTTTTACTTTCCTGTTGACTTTTTGGTTTTAGATATGGAACTGGTAGCCAGTTCTAGGAAACAAATCTCGGTGATCTTAGGTCGACCTTTCTTGGCTACGGCCAATGCATGCATAAATTGTCGTACCGGGGTTATGGAAGTTTCATTTGGAAACATGCAAGTGAAACTTAATGTTTTCCAAGCATCCCAACAACCCCATGAGAGAGAATAGTGCTTATTTGTGGATGGCATAGTGGAGGAAGCTTTACCCTCCATTCTTGTAGAGAACCTTCTAGAGGCTTGTTTAGCTCATTTTGGGTTTGAGAATTTTGATATCGACGGGTCAGTTGAGGAGGTGAACGTTTTACTTAATGCTTCTTCTACACCGGATTTTCCTCCGTGGAAAGCCCGGTTTGAGTCACTTCCTCCTCTGTCGAGAGAGCCCGCCATACTATCTTTGGTCACACCACCTACACTTAAGTTGAAACCACTCCCGGCCACACTCAAGTTTGCATTTTTAGGGCCTCAAGATACTTTACCAGTCATCATTGCATTTGACTTGACTGCAGAGCAGGAGAGTCAGTTAATGAGTGTTCTTGTGGCACATCGGAGTGCTATAGGGTGGTCGGTGGCTGATTTGAAAGGGATATATCCCTCTGTGTGCATGCATTATATACATCTAGAGGAGGACACCAAACCTTCTCGTGAAATGCAACAGAGACTTAATCCCAATATGAAAGAGGCTGTGAAAAATGAGGTGTTAAAATTGTTGGATGTTGGTATTATATACCCATATTGGATAGCAAGTGGGTGAGTCCCACATAAGTGGTGCCCAAGAAATCGGGCATCACTGTTGTTGAGAATGAGAGAGGAGAGTTAGTCCCCACATGAACCACTACTGGGTGGCGAGTGTGCATTGATTATAGGAGACTGAATTCCACGTCTAGGAAGGATCATTTTCCCTTACCTTTTATTGACCAGATCCTAGAGCGGTTAGCAGGGCAGGGTTTCTATTGTTTTCTTGATGGCTACTCGGGATATAATCAAGTCCCGGTGTACCCCGCTGACTAGGAAAAGACCACTTTCACTTGCTCTTTTGACACTTTTGCTTATAGGCGTATGCCCTTTGCGCTATGTAATGCACCGACGACTTTTCAACAGTGTATGATGGCCATTTTCTCTGACATGGTGGAGAAATTTTTAGAGGTTTTCATGGATGACTTCTTTGTGTTTGTGTCACGCCCCAAGTTTTAATTACACGAAAACACTACCAAAGCCTTTAATTTAGGTCCCTTTTTTTATTTTATTATTATTTTTTAAAAATATCTATTACCCTCGAGTAATAGAAATACAATAATACAAGTTCTCTCTCTCTCTCTCTCTCTCTTTCTCAAAGAATATTATAATAACAATAATACACGCCAATCTCCTACTGTGCTACTGTGTGTGCTGTTTTTTGACCACACTGCCAAATAGGTACTCAACTGGAGAACACCAGCATAATAGATTAAGCCCGAACGACCTGTCACAGAAAGAAAAGACTCCAGCGGTGGTTCTTTCACCCGGGGGCACTCTGACGATCAACTCAATACTCAGTTATCTCTCAAAGATAATAATTAGTGCTTAACTCACTAGCCAGAATACAAAAGCGTACCTTAGACCCACGAGGGTGCTTTACTTTTATAGCCAACACTAACCTGATCATTGTAAAAGCCTAGCTTCAATGGACTCTAGCTCAATGCTTATCTCGGACTCTCCAATAGACAAAGATAAACTCCTTAAGAGCTTTATCCTTATCCAGGCTGAGGTCCTCCCTCATTCTAGGACTCCTGTCCCTTATCCGTTCATCTCAGATTCTGGTATCTCCGCAGATAACCTCGGCCTAGCCGAGATCATCTCGGCGTCATGACCAGGACATGTGGCACCTCGGTTGGTACTTCGGTGCCACCTTGGCCACGTGTTGCTACTTACAAAAATATGTCCCCACAACTGCCCCCTAGGTTCTATCACCTCAGTATCCTTTGGTGATGGAACCTATATCATTTGAACCTATAGCACACCGGCTAAACTTGCTCTTATCCTTCATTACCGAGGTCATCATTCGTCGGCTCTATATGACCAAGACCTGTAGTTTGTTCAGAACCAAGGACCAAGTTTCTCAAGTTTCTTTAACCGAGATCGTTCCCTTAGCCGAGGTATTTGCTTCATTAAATCAAGGACTCCAAGAGTTTCAACACGCGTATGAGCTGTCACGCACTGTAACTGAACCTTTTTTGCCACGCGTCTCGTCCCTATGGAACCGTACCTGACACGCGCCATCAAGTTGCATCGTATTTGCGTGTGCCGCTTGATAGACACATCGTCCTAGGCACACTAATTGTGTTTTTGCCGCCTTTTCGTGTTTTGATAAAAAACACTTCCCTCTCTCTTCACCGTTTCACTTTCGTATCTTCGTCTTCGCTCAAGTTCTCTCTCTCTACTCTCCCAAATCCTCCATTGTTTCAAGCTCTACAATCACTCCGTTTACCTCCTTCGGCGAAGCTTTTACTGCTCCTCTCCATTTGCTACCATCGTTCGACCCCGGCGTACTTCACACCGGCTTCATTTTCTTCGGTGAGTTACTATTCCCCCTTGTTTCAATTCCTTGTTTTACTTCAAACTTTGTTATGCTTGTATATTGCCATTGCAAATCTGTTTATGCTCTTAAATAGTCATTTGTGTATTGAATTCCACCATTCATCATCTGTTTCATGATTCTATCTTTGTACAATCTGTTGCTGATATACACACACATATACACACATATTGACGTTCTTGATAGCTTGTCACTATTCTTGATTTTGTTTTTTAGGTTCTTAACCAAACACATACTCGTTATTCTGCCACTGAACTTGGCTTTGTATATCTGTACTTCTATCATTAAAATGTTTTTGAATTTCTTGTTCTGTCTTCTTGAGTCTGAATCATGTTCTTGTTTCTGTTTTCTTGTTGCATTTTTCTAGATTCTTGCCTCCAATTTCCTATTTTCACATAGTTTTTAGGCTTGGGTTTTGATAGAAGCCACTATCCCTAGGAAAATTGGAACAAATTTCCCTAGATCTTAAAAAGCCCTTGCCCTTGCTTTTGTTCTGAGTTTAAGCCGAGGTCCCTCAAACCTTAACAATCCACTTCTTTCTGAAATCCAACATCTTCCCATTTAGCCGACCTTATGGGTATGTTCAGGTGGAGGGTAGACACCCCAACTAAGCTAGCATACTTTAGGCAGGAGTTTGTCATCCCTACCGACGTTCACCTCAGGTTGGTTGGGGAGAAGGACTTTATTATACCCAAAGACGATTCCATGCCATTCCCAGTAGTAGCCTTCATAAAGTGTGGACTTAAGTTCCCTCTTGACATCCTTTTTCTGAGAAGTCCTTCACTATTATAAACTCAACCCAATGCAATTAGCCATTAACTCTTATAGAGTCATTAACGGTATCATTGCCTTAGCTAGCTGAGAAAATGCTAGGGTAACTCTAGCCGACATCCAGTACTGTTACACCATGTGTGGCTTTAAGTCAGAAAAAGGCTACATTTCTTACCTTAAGTCGAGGTCGACGGAATACAAACTCATCGCCAACCTCCCTGATTCCAACAAGGATGTCGGAGACAATTATTTCATCGTCTCGAGCAACTGGGAGTTCCCGCCAGATGATGACCTTCACCGCTATCCCCTAAGCCGAACAGTTTTCAGAAAGGGAGATGGTAAGAGCCAAATGTCACCTTTACTTGCTTTCAAGTCTTTTTTACTTTGATATTTTTGTATGCTCTTAACCTCTGTTTGTTTTATTTTGCAGTGCTTTCTCAACCGCCCAAGGACTTCCACAAATCCTTCTATCCCAGCAAGGATTTCAAGAAGTTGATGGGTTTGCCAGTTGACTAGCGGAAAGCACCTTTGCTTCTCAATTACATCCCAACCTACAAGTCCATTTTGCTCGACGTCCCGAAGAAGAGCAAGTCCCCTCCTTCTGCTACAACTTCATCACCTCGGCCAGATCAGGGATCAACCTCTGCTCCACCAGAACAACCATCTACTTCAGCTCCACAACTGATTCCACCTTCTCAATGCCAACGCTGACGTCGAGCTCCACTGCTCACACCAGCAGGCAGGACTCGAAGCTGAAGACATCGAAGTGTTGAGACGTCATCTTTGGACCCAGCAAATCCACCAACAGCTCTACCAGCAATCTGCCTTGGCACTAAAGTTATCGTTGCCAACTCCTTCGACGAAATGGGGCGACAAAAGGCCGTTGCTGAAGACCTTCTTGCCGACATCCCCAAAGTTGTCACAGTTCAATCTTCCCAGTCTCAACCCAAGTTGAAACCAAAGAGGCTGAAGAAAGCCCAAGCCAAGGCAATGGTGACTCAGATCGACTTTGAGGAAACCTTGCCAATCTCAAAAATGGCAGAGGTAGAAAAAAGTGCCTCTGTCGCCGAAAAGAGGCCTGCAGAGGCTGCTCCCTCGGAATCCACCCGGTCAAAGAAGCCGAGGTCAGAGTCCGCTGCAACCTCGGGGTCCCTGAAGTCCGATGCCCTCTGGGACCCTTCAATCACCATCGAGGACAAGCCAGTCAGAGTCGGCGACAGCGCGACTAACATTGAAGTCGGCATTACCCTCTCTACTGCATTGCTCCTTTCTAAAGACCTCGAACGCAACACCGAGGTTAGCGAATACGAGAATTTCGCTCTGCAGTTGTAGCACTCCATACTAGTAAGCCCCTAATACTTGTTACTTTTCTATTTTTTCCATACTTAGAGAGTTTTACTAACTTTTGTTTTTTTCATTTCTTCTAGGCGATCCAGTACGCTCATTCCTTCGCGATGTAGGCCTTTAACATTAAGAGGGAGTTGACCCTCAAGACGAAGGAAGCTGTTGGTTTGCTTAAGACCATCAATAAAGCCGATGCCAAGATGAAGACATTGATAGTTTAGGCCAAGGCAGCCAAATAGGCCCAGGACGAGACCGAGGAAAGGGCGGAGGCTACTGTGGCTATCGCTGAGGTCCTCAAGGCCGAAAAGAAAGAGGCCGAAGAAAAAACTGCCGAAGCCCAAGCCGAGCTCAACGCTGCCTTGGCCACAAAGGACGTCGAGATCAAAGCGGCGGACGAGAAGGCCTACGCCAAGGGGGCAGTCGACGTCCGTGAGGACTACAAGAAGCAGGTCAAAAAGGCATGCAACAAGGGTCACACCCTTGGTTGGATGGCTGCCTTGAAGGAGTTGGTTGTCCCCGAGGACTCAACTCTCTGAGATCACAACCTCCTTGTCCTGCCATTCCCCCTCACTCCAAGCCAATTCGAGGACAAGGCTGAGTTCGAGGAAAATGTTGAGGCCGAAAAGTCTGAAAAGGCCGAAGCTGCTGGGGCCAAGTCCCCAACTCTGAATGAGCAGTTTTTAGACTTGACTCAGTATGAGGGGGGCGAGGTCTCAAAAGAAGATGCCTCCTGTGCGAAGACAACACCCGAGGCGCTTATCGCCGAGAAGAACCTCGACCAGACTCTTGAAGAGATCGATGTCGAGCTCATGGCTGAGAAAGTTGCAGAGAAGAGTTCCCAAATGTCTTCTGAGAACCAAACCCTTCTAGCTGATGACGCCGAATAGTCCTACTATTAACTCTTTCTTTGTACTTAGTAATTTTCTGAACAATGTTTTCAGTTTTCATATTTAGCCGGCGTGCCACTTTTGTAATCAGAACAAGTAGTCTTTTCGCAGGCCGAAGTTCCCTTTTTCCTCTTTTAATGCAAGTACAACTTCTTCTTTTTTGACTAAGTGTTTGAATGCTTGTCTTCTTTACTGTTTTGTATAATTCCATACTAAGAATAATTTGCATGTCTTTGAAGTACACCTTAACTGTGCAATCTTCTCGGGGTGGAATACTTCAGGTATAACTATTGACTGTTTATCTCGGCCATGGCTTAATACTTGAAAATATTTGTAAAAATATTTTCACAAGTGTTTACTTAAAACTTGCCACTTCACTCTCACTTATCAAGACTTCTGTCTTCCATTACCTTCCAAGTCTTGGCAACATGGCAATCTCAGCAAGTACATAGATACTTCTTTCAACATAACCTTAGCTTAACTTTAACTTTTAAATTTTTCTTAAAATTTCAACAAGTGTTAAACCAATCTTTTTTTAACATAACCTCGACTTAACTGCAGCTTGTAAATTTTTCTCAAAATTTCAACAAGTGTTAAACCAACTTTAGCTTGTAAATTCTAACTTCCAAGCATTATTCTCTAGCTCTCTGCTCCCTAATGTGAATTTAAGTTTCACTTATGTTCACATTAAGCATGTACCTATGATCTTGTTGCCGAGATCAAATTCAAACAAAGATTGGCCAAGGTTATCAACCTCGGTCTCTCTGTTAATCTAACTGATATGTACTTAGTGTCATTCAAAGTTTTCATTCTGTTGACACAGCAAATCTAGGTTGATTCAACTTAGTTCAACTTTATTATATGCAAGTATAATTCAACTCTGCCATATAATAAGTCTAAGTTATTCGTCATGTTTCAATCAGAAACATCGCCAACTTAGTTCAACTCTATACATATGCAAGTATAATTCAACTCTGCCATATAACAAGTCTAAGTTATTCGTCATGTTTCAATCAGAAACATCGCTAAGTGACTGGTCAATCATTTTACACAAATTTGAAATAAAAAATCGAGCCAAAATTTTATTAATTACTTCGACTAATAACAAAAGATTTTAAAGAAATAATCAAATGAAATCTTAATGATAAAAGAACTTCAGGTTGCAAGTATTCCAGGGTCTTGGCAATTCTTTGCCTTCATTGTCTTTAAGCCGATATGCCCCATTGCCCAGGATTGAGATGATTCTATAAGGTCCCTTCCAGTTTGGGCCAAGCTTGCCCTCTCTAGGATCCTTCTTGTTGCCGACGACCTTTCTCGGGGTAAGGTCCCCAACTTGAAACTCTCGTGGGTTGACCTTTTTGTTGTAAGCCTTGGCAAGCTGTTGCTGGTATGCCCCCAGCTGAATTGTTATCTTCTCCCTTCTTTCTTCCAGTAGGTCCAGATCTCGGGCTAAAAATGCATTATTAGTCTTATTCTCCACTCCCTAGGTTCTGATCCCTGGGATGCCGACCTCTAATGGGATTACTGCCTTTGTGCCAAAAGCCATGGCAAATGGGGATTTCCTAGTTGATTTTCTCGGCGTAGTCTGATATGCCCAGAGTACACTGGGCAACTCATCCACCCACTTACCCTTTATTGCTTCCAGTCTCTTCTTTATCCCATCCAGGATAACTTTATTGGATGCTTCTGCTTGACCATTACTCTGAGGGAAGCTTGGAGTAGAGTAATAATTCTTGATCTTGTACTTTGCATAGAAGCTCTTGATTAGCTTACTGTCAAACTACGTACCATTGTCTGCTATTATTGCCCTTGGGATCCCAAACCTGGTGATGATATTCTTCCATATAAAGTTTTTTACATCAATGTCCCGAATCTTTATGAGGGGTTCAGCTTCTACCCACTAGGTAAAGTAATCTATTGCCACTAGCAGGAATTTCCTTTGTCCAGTCGCTTGAAGCAATTGTCCAACAAGGTCCATGCCCCATTAGGCAAATGGCCAAGGGCTGGACACTGGGTTCAGATCTGCTACTGGTTGGTGCATCAAAGGTGCAAATTTTTGACACTTCTCACACTTTCTGACATATGCTTCAGCATCTTTCTGCATGTAAGGCCACCAATACCCTTGAGTAATGGCCTTATGAGCAAGTGACCTGCCCCCAGTGTGGCTTCCACATACTCATTCATGTGTTTCATATAGGAAGTCTTCAACTTGTGAAGGACGCACACACCTCAAAAGGGGTCCAGTAAAAGATCTTCTGTAGAGATGCCCTTCTGCTGTCAAGCTGAATCTTGCCAACTTCAGTCTAATCTTGTGTGCTTCTTTATGATCATCTAGCAGTTTCCCATCTCTGAGGAATACTATTATCGTATCCATCCAACTTGGTCCCATCTCCACACACATTGCTTCATGCTCTGTATTCAGTGGTTCTACATTTGGACCTGACAAGTAGTCAACTATTATTGTCCTTGCCTCTCCTGGTTTCATTGCACTAGCCAGGTTGGCCAAGGCATCCGCATGGCTGTTGTCATCTCGGCTAACTTGCTGTAGTCGGAAATTTTGGAACAATGCTATCAGTTTGCCCACCTCCTTTACATAGGCCACCATCCTTTCATCTCGTCACAGATTCATCATACAGTTGACGATAAACTGGGAGTCACAGAAGACCATTACCTCGTCGGCTTCCATTGTTGCTGCCAACTTTAATCCTGCGATTAGTGCTTCATACTCTGTTTTGTTGTTTAAGGCCTTAAACCCCAAATGACTGGATTGTTTCAGCATCTACCCATCCGGTGATACTAGCACTACTCCTGTCCTAACTCCTTGTCGGTTTGAACTTCCGTCAACAAACAGGCAGAAGGAGTTGCCGACGTAAATACTGTAAGACCTGAGTTTTTCTTCTTTCTTCTGTTTGGCTATCCCCAACTGGGTTTCTCCTTGTTCACCTGACATCGTATACATCTGCTCAACGGAGCCCGATGTATGGTGGCACCCGGTGTGAACTCAGCCACGAAGTGGCCAAAACTTGGCCTTTGATTGCCGTTCTGGGTCTGAATTCCAGGTCATATTGGCCTAACACCGCTGCCTATCTGGCTATCCTACCTGTCATATCTCCTTGCTGCAACAGGGACTTCAGAGGATGCTCAGTTAATGCCATAATCTTATAGGTTTAAAAGTAATAATTCAGCTTCTTAGAGGCCATTACCAAAGCTAGTTTTAGTTTTTCCAAAGGTAAATATCTGGTCTCTACATCTACTAGGGTTTTACTCATGTATTAAACTGCCCTCTGTTCTCCCTTATCTTCCCTGATTATTACTGCACTTACTTCATGCTCTGAGACCGCCAAGTATAAGAGCAGCTCCTCTTTAGGTATTGGATTTGAGAGAACTGGAGCTATGGTCAAGTATTTCTTGAAGTCAGCCAAGGCAAGTTTGCAATCCTCTATCCATAAGAAGTCTATGGCTTTCTTTGCTAAACTGAAGAAATGTTTGTATTTATCAGAACTTCTGCTTATGAATTTGTTTAGGGCTGTAGCCCTTCCAGTCAGCATCTGCACTTGTTTTGCCAACATTGGGCTCTCTAACTCCAGAATGACCTTGATTTGATCCGGGCTTGCCTCAATGCCCTTTCTAGTGACCAAGTATCCCAGGAACTTCCTTGACCCAACTCCAAATGCATACTTTGATGCATTGAGTCGGAGCCGAAATTTCTTTAAAATGTCAAAGACTGTCTTCAGGTTAGCCAGATGACCTTTAGGTTCCTTGGTCTTTACGACCATGTCATTAATATATACCTCTACTGTTTTGCTTATTAGATGTCTGAACATCTTAGTTACCAATCTCTAGTAAGTTGCTCCTGCATTTTTCAACCCAAAAGGCATCACTCTGTAGTAATACAGCCCTTTTGGGGTGATAAATGCAATCTTCTCCTCATCGGGAGGGTACATGGCTATCTGATGGTACCCCCTATAAGCGTCCAAGAAGTTCATCCTTCTATGCCTTGAAGTGGCATCCACCAATTGATCAATCTTGGGTAGTGAGAAACTATCTTTGGGACAAGCCTTGTTCAGGCTGGTGAAGTCCACGCAGACCCTCCACTTCCCATTCTTTTTCTTCATAACAACCGTGTTTGATACCATGTCGGATAGTTTACCTCTCGAATGGCTCTAGCTTCCAGAAGTTTATCCACTTCCTCTTCTATTGCCTCAACATGCATCAACGTCGGCTTTCTTGCTCGCTAACAGGTTTTGCCGACCTGTCCACATTCAGTTCATGGCAAGTGACCTTGGGGTCAATGCCAGGCATTTCATACAGCGTCCAAGCAAACACCTCAAGGTTTGCTCTCAAGAATGCTTCTAATTCCTTTTCCTCTTCCTCGGCCAATCCTGAGCCAAGAAGGAAGAAGCGCTTTTCATCCCCTTGTTGGACTAAGATCTTCTTCAAGGCTTCTTCACTTTTCTCGGCTGGTTCTTTGCCGACATCCTCAAGGACTTCCATGTCCTCATCCTCAGTCTCCACTGCTTCTGCTTCTCGTATGTTGCAGGTGAATTTCATTGCTGCCATAAAACAATTCTTTGCCTGCACCTGATCCCCTCTGACCTCCTCAATTCCATGCTTTGTTAGGAACCGCAATAACTGGTACAATGTTGAGGGAACAACCCCCATTGCATGTAGCCATGGCCTTTCTAGAATAGCATTGTAAGGGGAGGGAGTGTTAATTATTGTGAACTCAATTTTTACCTTTTTGGTACCAGTCTGCACCTCCAAACTTACTGCCTCCAGGGGCCACGTCAGCGTTCCATTGAACCCGACCATTGGACCATTGGATTGTTCCAGATCGTCTTGATGAAGGCCAAGCTCCTTGTAACACCTGACATACATGATGTCACAAGAGCTGCCCTAGTCAATCAGAATTCGCTTTACCTGGCATTCTCCAATCTGGAGGGATATTACCAAGGCATCGTTGTGTGGATGCTGTATCATCTCTAGGTCATTTTCAGTAAAGGCCACCACTGGTCCTTGGCACTTGTTTGCCCTAGGTCTCTTCTGCCGAACCTGATACACATGTTGCAAGTGTTTTACCTTCTGAGTTTCCCTACGTATCTTGTTCTCATTGACTTTCGAGTGAATCACATTGATCACTCGAGGTCCGCCTACTTGTGGTTGTGGTATTGGAGGGGGTGGTACTACCGGTGCCTGAGGCAGTCTCGCTTGCTCTTCCCTTATCCTAGTCTCATCTACCAGATCCCTTAGATGACCTTGTCTTACCAGGTCTTCCAGATGTGCCGTTAGGGCTCTGCACCCTTGAGTTAAATGCCCATCCTCGTTGTGATAGACATAGCGTTTCCCTAGACTTCTTCTCATAAATTCACCAGGAATCCTCTCTGGTGCTCTATAATAGGGTTGATTCTGGATTCTCTTTAAGACTTTATAGACCGGAATTCGGAATACAGTTGTGACTGCCTGTGTGGCCTTCAATCCTGTCTCTTGCTCATTGTATCCACTATTACCTCAGCCTCACTTCGGCGAGTTGTTTCTCTTCTCTTGCTTTGACGCCTTTGTCCCCGGCGTGTCCTCCTCCGCCCTGGCATACTTTTCTATCATGGCCATAAGTTCCTTTATACTTTTTGGTAATGTCTTTGCCAGTGATTTTCGAAGCAGACAATTATCTTTTTGGTCGTTCTTAAAAGACACTACCGCCACCTCTTGGTTGCATCCTGGTATCCGAATGAATAGCTCATAATACCTCTTGGCATAAGCCCTGAGGCTTTCATCCTCGCTTATCCTTAAAGCCATTAAGGAGTCCACCCTCAACGACTGTAGTTTGTTTGTCACAACCCTTGCCACGAACATCTCGGCCAAGCCTTCCTAGGTTTTTACAGTTCCTTTCGACAACTTGTGAAACCAGTCTGATGCGATTTTCCCAAAGGATGAGGGGAACACTTTGCAAAGCAACGGCTCGTTCCCGGTGTACAATGCCATTGAGTTCAGGTACAAGCTGACATGAAAGTTAGGGTCAGACTTACCGTCGTATATCTAGAACCTCGGCATGTTGAACCTTTTCGGGGCCTCAAATTTGTCTAACTCCACCGAGAACGGGGTTCTCAACTTGACCGGAGAGGTTACCTTGGCATCTTGTCGCTTCTTCTGGAGGTAATCCCTCAGATCCTCCTTGGTCCGTCCACGAGCTCGGCTATCAACGGATTTTAGCCTTTTTGGTGCGCTACTCCCGGTGTCGTTATGAGTCCTCTTAGATCTCTCTCCGTTAGTTGCGTCAAAACAAAGTTCTTTCCTTTGAACATGCCAATGTTCTTTGGGGTCAGCTTCTTTGGTACGATGCGTCCCGCAAGAATCTCCCTTCATTGACTCTCCTCGCTCGACCTCCCTTGAAGGCCGGTAAGAGTGTTTCTTGGTCTTGGTGTGCTGGGGGACTGTAGAAACTGTTTTCCATCCCCCTTTCTGGGCATTGTTCCTGGCCGCTGGGATCGGCGTGTCTTGTAACGAAAAAGGTGGTTGTATGACGTTATTCTACATCATGAAATTGACGACTGATTGTAGGTCTGCCAATTTATTCGCCATTCCATTCATCTCTCCGTCCCTCCGCAGGCATCTATCTTTCCATACCTAGAGGTCGTTCTCGTTATAATACCCGCCTCGGTTTGCCTTCTTTGGTACGTCTCCCTCCTAGCCGACGTCCTTCTCTCTGGGATTCCGATCCCGAGTTTCTTCATTGCAGTTATCCTCCTCCTCGTTAGGGTCAATGTGTTTACCGCTCCTAGTAGGGATGTCATTCCCAACCTTTTCTTTCTGTCCGTCATTGGCCATTTATTCTCATTTCTTTCCCACAGACGGCGCCAAATTGTGTGTGCTGTTTTCTGACCACACTGCCAAACAGGTACTCAGTTGAAGAACACCGGCAGAATAGATTGCGCCCGAACAACCTGTCACAGAAAGAAAAGACTCTGACGGTGGTTCTTCCACCCGAAGGCACTCCGACGATCAAGTCAATACTCAGTTATCTCTCAAAGATAATAACTAGTGCTCAACTCACTAGCCAGAATACAAAAGCGTACCTTAGACCCACGAGGGTGCTTTACTTTTATAATCAACACTGACCTGATCCCTGTAGAAGCCCAACTTCAATGGACTCTGGCTCAATGCTTATCCCGGACTCTCCAATAGATAAAGATAAACTCCCTAAGAGCTTTATCCTTATCCAGGCTGAGGTCCTCCCTCATTCTAGGACTCCTGTCCCTAATCCGTTCATCTCGGATTTCGGTATCTCCGCAGATAACCTCGGCCTAGCCGATATCATCTCGGCGTTATGACCAAGACACGTAGCACCTTGGTTGGCACTTCGGTGCCACCTTGGCCACGTGTTGCTACTCACAAAAATATGTCCCCACAGCTACAAATAAATAAATACAAATATAAGATCCATTTCTTTTACATCTACTATGAAGTTATAAAAAGACACTCAAGGAATCCATAACTCTTCAACCAAAGAATCCAAACTTTCTTCCTGTAAAAAGATAAAACAACAAAGGGGTGAGCACTAATGCCCAGTAGGAATCTCATAGTTCTGAATCAATAACTAACACATAGATAGAAATAATCATGCATACAGAGTGATACCATATAGTAGGGTGACATTTTATAATTTCAAAATATCATAGGTAGGTACCTTTCTCTCAAAAATCATTTAAACGCTTTTAAGAAAATCCTTCAACCATTAAAAATTATCCCTTAATCTTAGAAAACCATAGATCCTTGTGAAACAAATAGATTTAAGAAACAACATCATTTAGAAATTGTTAACCAATTTCCAAAATATTTCTCATTTAATTTCCATTTTTAATATTCCTCTTTTTCTTTCATTCTTCCTTTTTACTCATTATATTTATTTAGAGCTCCACAACTTCAAGTTCAAGTTCTTTTTTTGATTCACTAACAATTCTCCTATACTCAATTCACACCATTAATTACACACTCAAATTTCATTTCAAGATAACACAAGATTAATAAACACAACTAATTCATTATGTTCACCATCACCAATCCATAATCCCCTTACCCATTTTTGGGTTCCATTTTTTACAAATAATGTCTATGTACATTTCCTCTTTATACCAAATTACACATCAATTTGTAATTTCATAGATTCATCACAAGTCACAAATAACATCATCAACTCAAAAAACATCTCAACACAATCCACTTTTTGCTGACTTATTACGGTGGGATAGCGGGCACCAAATTCATAACACTTTCCACATTTCGCCGACTACTATATGGTGGGAAGTGAACTCCCAAAAACTATTTTCTCAAAAGCCATTTTCTTCCAAAAAATCATATTTCTTCAAAAACCATTTTTCAACTTTTTAAAACCATCCCCCACATTTCCCAGCTACTATACAGTGGGATGTGGGCATCTAAAACATTTTCGAAAACAATCTGTTTTTCTACTTTTGCCGGCTATTGTACGACAGGACTGTGTAGACACCTAAAAATCATTTTTCCACTTTTGCTGGCTACTATACGGCGGGACTGTGTGGACACCCAAAAACATTTTTTCCACATTCGTCTAGCGATAAGCCTAGACAGGGTAATTGGGCATCTTGAATTCAAACCATCCCCACATTTGCCGGCTACTATACGGCGGGATGTGGGCTCCCAAAAACCTTTTTCAACTCCCTCGCGCGGGTACCAACTCAACACCACCCAACACAACTAAACTCAACACAACTCATCAAAACCCAACACAACTCAACTCAACACAACTCATCAAAACCCAACACAACTCAACTCAACACAATTCAACATAGTCAACACAATTTAACACAAGTCATTTCAACATGATTCAAGGTGAACTCTTAAATCTCCATTTCATCATTTCATCCCAAGGCTCATGTCATCCATATCATTAACAAATCTTTTTCCCCAAATATCATTTCATATTATAGCATGATTTACAATAGCCATAATAAAGGTTCATTCGCTAATTTTTAATATAATTTTCAAACACTTCCAAAATTCAATTAAACTTGTACATATATAATTCAACCCCTCAATTTCATAATTTTACTTTCAATTTAGGCAAAATCATTAATTATCATCAAGAAAAATCAAGATTTTCAAGAAAAATTAAAAATCCTCACACCACTACTTTTTATTCCAATTTTCCCATTGATTATACACCTAAGGTTCATAAATCCACAATCCTAACCCAACAATTGAACGCCAACACTTCAAACCCTAAACCCCCAATTTCATGATGTAACATTATATGCTTAAAAATGTAGATTTTGTATTTATGTAATCAAAATACCACAAATCTATCTATTAATGCAAGTATTGAAGAAGAACTAGGACCCCTACCTCAAGAATCAAGCAAAAGAGCAAAGCTTTGATGAGATTCCTTCACAAACCCAAACTTCAATCGGTTGAAAAGTGAGATCTTCTAGCCTTCTTCACTTTTGGTAAGAGATCTTGGCCAAAACTTTGAGGAATGGAAGATATTTGGGTCAAAAATCTAGGATTTTTCGGACCTAAGGTGAGAGAAAGGAAAAGAGAGTGCAAAGAATGATCTAGAAAATCACTTTTTAAGTCGTTGAATTCGCGCAATACGCTCGAGCGTCGATTTTCCCGCTCAAGCGTACCTACTTCCAACATAGATACTAAAACTTCAAACGGGTATAACTCTCTCATCCGGACTCTATTTTAGGTCGTTCTTGTGTCCAAATCGAAGCCCCGGAAACAAGATTTTCAATAGCTCTAGCCTCACATTCAAATTCAAAATGTGGAAAAAGAAAAGGGCGAAAGAGTGACGGATGTTCGTAGGAAAATTATCCGAATTAAAGTTTTTAGTCCAATCTTACTTTACCATCATGTTACCACTTCAATCAATACCCCAAAATAAAATAGGGAGGCTCCAAACACAATAATAAAAGTTCAAAAACAATCCCACTAGTCCCAGAAATTCAAACTCAACCAGATAGACCGTTCGAGCGCCCAATCTTGCGCTCGTGCGTGCAGACCAACAAAGTCGTCCGCTCGAGCGACCACTCCTACGCTCGAGCGAGAATTCACAACTCTCAGAATTTCGGACAGGCTACAAAAGTACTGAAATCCTCACAAGTCTGCTCGAGCGTCGACTCCCCCACTCGAGTGGAGGAAAAAATTCTAGATTGTTATAATCTTCCCTCTTTAAGAAATTCCGTCCCTGAAATTGCATCCGTTCTAACAAAAATAGCAACAACTTTATACTCACCAATTCTTAACAACCCCTAGTCCAAAAATAAAGCATGAGAGCACCCATATATATCCATCAAACCTTAACAACTTTCGATTACACCTTACCTTAATTCTAAACCCAAAAGTAGAAAGTGTCACAATCTCCCTTCCTTAAGAAATTTCGTCGTGGAAATGGAGAAAACCAAAAAAAAGGAAACTCAAACATGAACAGAAACACGCCCCTTTAATATCCAAAACTAAAGCCACACTCGGGATAAATTCTCAATTGCATTTCAATTAACAACGTTATTTATTTCTTAGCCCCTTTTAATGCTTGAAGGCTTTTGAAACACTGAGAATGGCCCTTACCACCGCCCGAAATCACTGGATTGATTACTTTCCTTTGAAATCATGTGTGATGCCTTAGATTATGCTGTTGGGGTTGTGTTGGGTCAAAAGGTCAATAGGGCACCATATGCTATATACTATGCTAGTCGCACTCTCTCGGATGCACAATTGAATTACATTACCACCGAGAAAGAGTTGCTCACTGTGGTCTTTGCCTTAGATAAATTTCGGTCCTATCAATTAGGTTCCAAGGTCATAGTCTTCATTGATCATGTCGCTTTGCGGTATTGATTATTAAAGAAAGAGACCAAACCTAAGTTAGTTAGATGGATTTTGTTGCTTCAGGAATTTGACCTAGAGATCTGAGATAAGAAAGGATCTAAGAATGTGGTGGCGGATCACCTCTCCTGAATTTTTGTTGAGTATACTAGTGACCCTCGAATTTTGCATGATTCGTTTCCGGACGAACAACTCCTTGTGGTGTCACATGCGAGCCCCCTGTGGTTTGCACATATTGTGAATTACTTGGCCATTGGACAAATTCCTAAAAATTGGTCTAAGCAAGACAAAGACCAATTCTTTTCGTAGGTTAGATATTATTTTTGGGAGGATCTGGAGTTGTTTAAATATTGCTCCGACCAAGTGATCCGACGGTGTGCGCCGAAGAGTGAGGTGTATAGAATTCTTACTTTTTGTCATTCTTCTGCATGTGGCGGTCATTTTAGTGAGCATAAAACGGCTGCCAATTAGCCTACAATTTTTAAAGATGCCCGTCAATTTTGTAGAACTTGTTTGCGTTGTCAGCAAATGGGTTCGATATCTCGGCATGACATGATGCCAATGTCTCCTATTCTTGTGGTAAAGATCTTTGATGTTTGGGGGATTGATTTTATGGGCCCTTTCCCGTCGTTGTTCGGGTTTGAGTATATTCTCTTGACAGTGGATTATGTGTCTAAGTGGGTGAAGGCGATAGCTACCCGAACAAACGATCATAGAGTAGCAATCAAATTTTTGCATGAAAACATCTTTAGTCGTTTTGGGTTTCCTAGAGCCATAATAAGTGATCAGGGCACTCATTTTTGTAACCGATTCTTTGAGTCGGCAGTTAAGAAAAACTCTATAACTTATAAAGTTAGCACTCCCTACCACCCTCAAACTAGTGGCCAAGTGGAAGTCTCAAATAGGGAGGTGAAGCACATAATAAAGGAAACGATGAGGCCAGATAGGAAAGATTCGTCAAAAAGTTTGATTGATGCATTATGGGCTACTGCACTGCTTGTAAGACATATATTGGGATGTCACCATATAGGGCGGTGTTTGGCAAAGCTTGTCATCTCCTAGTTGAACTTGAGCACCGAGCGTTGTGGGTCATAAAGAAGTTTAACTTCGATATGGCCACAGCTGGGCTCAACCGGAAATTGTAACTCAATGAGTTGGAGGAAATTCAGAATGATGCATATGAGAGTTCGAGAATTTTTAAAGCTCAAACTAAGGAATTCCATGACAAGCATATTAATAGAAAATCCTTTGAACTCGGCCAAAAAGTGTGGCTTTTTAACTGAAAATTGAGACTTTTTCTAGGTAGGCTTAGATCAAGATGGGATGGTTCCTTTGTGGTTATTGAGGCATTTATTCATGGCGTCGTTAAGGTGTAAGATCCAAAGAATGTCCACACTTTCAAAGTGAATGGCCAAAGACTGAAGGCATATATAGAGGGGATTGGGAATAAGGATATGATTGAGTCCATTGCTTTGATGGACCCTTTTTACTATGATTGAGAGATTGATGTCTTGTTCTCCTTTCTTTCTATTTCATTATATTTTTCTTTATTCTTGTTGTGCTTTATTTGCGTCTAGGAGACTCTAAATCCTCTAAAGGTGTAATTCCTTTGGTGTTTGCTATGCCCGAACGGCATCTGACGGTCTGGTATAGCCACCTAACTGTGTTTGTAGTGAATCCCTAGGAGACCAACTTAGATGGTGGAAACTAGAGTTCGAATGGCAAAGCCTAAAACATAAAAGTTTGGAATTTCCGAGACTAGAGTTTGGTTTGAATACCCAGGGGTGTGGAGATTGCTTCAAAACCACCCCGGCTTGAACTCTGTATGGCAGCCCCATAGGTCGAGTTAGCCTTAGGCACCTCGATTCTAAATACCGAATCAACCTAGTCTATCACCCTGTTGGAGAATAGGGAAAGTTACAAACACAGTTAGGGAGAAAAGTAGTACCCGTTATTTCGCGTGAAGATCATACCTTTGGTGAGCATGTAGTTATTCTTGTAATGATTTATTTATTTCAAATGTGAAACTAAGGTAGAAATGATTTGAAATTTTTTTCCTTGGGTTGTAGTTCTTTGTAAATTTTATTTGGGTTAAAAAAAAAATATATCGCATGTACGGCACTATCCGGTGCACGTGCGGCCAAATTTCAAGTTCACCAGTGCATACTGCTTTAATTGCAGGTGTGTGGCGCAGGTGCGGCAACCGAGCTGCACGTACGGCTTGATCCCCGCACGTGCAGAACGTTGTTTTCAAAACAAAAAAAAAAAATTACTCCCAAGTTTGAGCCTACTTTAATTGCAGGTGCGGGTGTATGGTGCGTCTTGCACGCCACACGTACGGCTTGGGCCCTGCACGTGCGGGAAATTTTGCTGAATCTATTCCTACGCCTGCTTTATATGCAGGTGCGTGCTTTGTGCGAAGAGACTTTGAAAAAAAAAAAGGATTTCTTTCTTGTATATATATTTTTATTTTATCTATTTCATTTTAACTTATTTTTATTTATTTATTTATTTTTGTTAAAAAAATTCAAATTTCTTTGTTCAACTTATTTTATTTATTTTATTCTATTTATTTTATTGTATTTTATTTTCATTTTTGAAAAAAAAAAAATTGAATATCTAACCTAAATCCACTTTTCTCACCATCACTCTCACAGATTTTGTCTCTCTCTCTCTCTACCTTATCATCTTCTTTTTCCCTTTCTCTTTCACTTAAGCCCCACCACCACTAATCTTCTTCTTTCTTCTTTCCACCATCACCAACCTTCACCCTCCTTCTTCCTCACCACTATCTCGCCAGCGGTGCCCTACTTCCTCTCCGTCCGTCGAATTTCCGGCGACCACCATTTTTTCCGGCGAATCTTCCTTTTTTTCTCTCTTTTTCTTCACTATTTAAAGGTAAATCCTTCCTTTTTGTTTAAAACTTCATATTTATTCTTTCAATCTTCCATTGTAGTGAGATTTAGGGATAGTTTTATAGTGATCTATTGTTCATCCTTACCCAAAAAAAAAAAAAAAAAAATTACCGTAGAGTTTTGTTTTTGTGGGTGTAAGAGTAGATAAGTAGAGTTTGATTTTTTTTTTTGTTCAAGTCATCATCTATTGTTGATCCTTAAAAATAATTTTAAAAAAAATTTTAAAAAAAATTCCTGCTTAGCTTTTTGTTTGTTTCATAGGTTATTTATTTATTTATTTGTTTATTTTTCTGTCATTTTATTTATTTAGCTTTTTTGTTTGTTTATTTTATTTGTCTTTATTTAGTTGTAGTATACTAATTTAGTTGTTTTTATTTTATTTTTCTTTGTGTTTTATTTTAGTTCATTTATTTCTCTCTTAAAAAAAAATAATAAATACCAAAAAATAAATAAATAAATAAAATATTCTAATGCCTAACTTTTCTAATTCACTGTATTTTCCATCTATTTATTTAGTTATTTAGATGTATTCTATTATCTCAGTATTACTTGTTAGTTTAATTCAATACTTGTTAAAATGTTAATATGTAAGTTTATATTATTATATTTTATTTTGTTTTAGTTTTCAAAAAATAAATAATTAAATAAAATAAAATAAAATAAAAAATTATGAGAATTGCATGTGATACTTTAGTGGGCAGACTTGTGCTTGAATATCTTACTTGATTCTCATGTTGGTTTCACAGGTATATGTGTTTATTGTTGGTGTGTGCGGGACATGAGTTGACGGATATCCGCCCAGGCCCCAGGCTTCCAAAAAGGCCAAAGGTTCCACCTCCTCGACGCTACCATCACCACCGTCACCACCACCCTCGCCACCACCACCGATTGACTTGCCACGCCCGGAGTGGGCTTTACGCCCGCTTCATAAGCTCACATAGTTCCAGCTCAACTATTTTCAGAATGACCCAGTCACCTTTTGGGTCGTTGAGCAGCTTCAACTCTAACAACAGTTGGGCCTTTGCACTGTGACAGCGCCCACTTATCCTCATCTGGTACGACTCTTCTACTAGAACCTGTATGAGTCACTCACCGAGGTAAGACTGTTGTCCACCATTGATGGCCATCTCGTCAGCATCACCGAATCCATGATTGCCGATATGTTAGGGTTTTTCTCCAAGACGGAATACCAGCCCTTCCCGGAAGTTGAGGACCAACAATCCATACATAGCCTCATCCAACAGTGCTTCTTGAGGGCCCACGGTGACACAAGTTTCACATGTTTGCTCCGGAGCAAGCTGCGTGGCCGCTTGTTATTCATTGACTCTATCATACATAAAAATGCCCTTCCACTTGGGCATAAAAGCTGAGTGCCGCTTAGAGTTTGTTCAGGTCTTATACGGTTATCAACATGGCTATCAGGTCCCGCTTGCACACATCATCTGGATACATATGCGGAAATTTCTACAAAAGGCAGTTCGGCCTCAACCTATGCAGAACTTGACTTGGCCACTATCATTTGCCAACTTGCTCACACTTGTCTTCGAGTTGAACGGCCTCCTATTGATTCGACTGAGGAGATTGATAAAGCTTATCCGACTTTCGAGCAGCGAGAATGGCAGCATAGTATATCTCGTATCCCGTCACAAGTTGCTACCCCGGTTGATAAGGCCTAGGACCCCGTCCACGACCAACCACCTCATCCTGCCTCCTTTGTGCCTTCCCAAGAGGACCCATTCTACATAACTCGCGAGGAGTACTTACAGCTTCAGCACTCTATGGATCAGATCCACAGTGCTCTTCGTGATCATCACCAGAGTCCCATAGGGTTGCGCACAGATTTTCAGGCGCATCAAGACTATTCTCAGACGATTTTTGATCAGCTCAACGCCCGCCAACTCGACATTCAGCAGTCAGTTACATCACTGCAAACTGACTTTTGCACATATCGAGAGTCGAGCCAGCAGCGTTTTGACTAGCTCGATGCACGGGTTCGAGATGGAGTATTCGAGACGCGGTCGTTGATAAACGCCTTGTTTGCCCAACATTTCCCGCCACCACCGCTACCGAATTCTCAATAGTACCGGCCTATATTTTGCTTTGTCTCTTTTATTTCTATTTTTCTTTTTAGTTATTTCTTCTTTCAAGAAAAAAAAAAGTGTAGTGTGTGTGTGTGTGTTACTATTTGCCTACCTGGATGTGCACCTACAATCTCTGGTAATATTCTCTCATTCCTATTTACTTGGCTTTTATTTCCATTGAGGATAATGTCATATTCAAGTTGGGGGTTGAGGGTATTTTCTTTTGTACATTTCTATTTGGCTCATAATTCATGCTTATACCTGTTTCATTTGATTGCATTACTTCACTTGATGTGACTTGTTGCTAGTAGGGTGATGATATTTGTATATGTTAATTAGGGAGCATAGTAGACTTGTATGAAAAGGGTTTATTGAGTAGATACTTGCATGTGATGTTTGCATTAGGAGAGTTGTTTGTGTTTGTGGTATTAATACACTTGTCATGAGTATGCCTTAATTCACATAAACACACTATCATAGCAGTAATCTCTTTATTATAACTTCTGGTGTACATCATTGATAATGGCTAGGTGTAGACACCCCATTTTTGACCGACCTTAAGACTCAGACGTCACCGATTGAGCGCTCGGTGATGTTGCATATTGTGCTCGTTCAGAAGTCTCAGAGTCGCGGCCATGCGCCCTGCCTCCGGACTTCCGAACTCTCTTCTATGCTTTGTCTCGGTTTGCGAACTAGACTCGATTTTCTCAGTTTTCTTTCCTGAGGGGAGGGAGAGATCCCGTAGACCATCTCTCAGTGGCCGTAGGCCATTTTGCCCATTTCGGAGCCCGGTTTCCGGTTTTCGGAGCCGTCAGGCCGTGTGCCTCGGTTTGGGACCACCCAACCATCTCCGATTCCTCTGGTTTTTGGTATGCATCTCATTTACTACCTTTCGAGGGACATTGGGGTCTTAGATACCCACTTCGTGGCCAAACACCACTTTCGGTGCTTAACGGCCGGTTTTCGGGCCCCGAACCTCGCGGTTTGGCCCCCGAGCGTTCGTTTCGCATCGGTTTTTGTTTATTTTTGGCAGGTACCTCTATTTTATCATAAGGAAGGTCACTGGGGGGTGGGATCCTGGCAATTGTCTCAGCAACTAGTTATGCCCTTCCGGCGCCCCCCGAAGCCCGTTTTTCTCACTTCTGAGCCAATGTTGAACACCCTAGGGCCATTTCCTTCGAGCCAAAACCACATATTTGTGTTGTACACACATGGGAGGACCCTAAAAAATGGTGCTCGGCCAGTAATTCTTCTTTTCATTTTTGGACCTCTCCTGTTTCAGAGTTGCAAAATTCTAACCACAGGGCCTTGTTGTACACATATGGGAGGACACCACCCTTTGGTGCTCGGCCAGCAATTCCAACTTTCCTTTTTTTGCCCCTAGCCGGCCGGCTAGGGGGGGCCGGCCGGCCACCTTCAATAAAGGTGGCTAGCCTGCCTGCATCCTCTCAGTGCATACTTTACAATTTGTAGTATTTGTTTCCCCGAAAAAGATCTCAGATCCTGGATATTTTGGGAGGGAAAGCTTGGGTGCATTTCCCTCCACCTTTACACCCTTTTTTTTGTCCATATAAGGGGCCTCCCAACTCTGTCCCTAGGGTTAGAAAAAAACTCCCCCAAGCATATCTCTCTCTATCTCTCCCAAACTCTCAAGTTTTGGTCTCATTTGTTCATCAACACCAAGCACTACCTTCACCACTTCCATTCCAGCAGCAAGGGAAGGTTTTTCAGAGGCTAAGAAGCAGCAAACTCAAGCCAAGAAGCAACCAAAGTGTAGTCTTCAAGGGTAAGTCACTATTTCCCCTTTTCTAGCACTTTTTTGCATCATTTTTCTACCCTATTTTCTTGTGGTTTTGGGCTCCGACCCTAACTGAGTTTAGGCCTATTTTGAGCCCCTCTTCAACATTGAAGAAGGGCCCAACCTTGTTTGGCACTTCTATATACCACTTGTCTCAATATCCCTCTTATATGCCATTATTTTGCATTGAATATTTGGCCTATGTGTGGTCTAATTTTGAGCATCTCATGAACTGATATTGTGCTTATTTTGAGCCCCTCTTAAACATTGAAGAAGGGCTCAACCTTGTTTTCATGCTCCATATGCCACTTGCTTTGAATCCATGTTTAGCCCTTGTTTTTGCATGCTTCATCTAGCTTATGTGTGATCTATTTTCGAGCATGACATAAACTGTGAGTGGGCCTACTTTGAGCCCCTCTTCAACATTTAAGAAGGGCTCAACCCTGTTTGGCCTCTCTATAATGCACTTGCTTCATAATCTCTCATATTTACCGTAAACTCGCATGATTTGTTTGACCTGCATGTGATTTGTTTTGGAGCATGCCTTAAACTGTGATTGAGTTTACTTTGTGTCCCTCTACAACATTGTAGAAGGGATCAACCTTGTTGGGGGTCTCCATGTTGTGCTTGTCTTTATATCCCTCTTTGGCCCCCATTTTTGCATGCTTTTTTTTAGGCCTATTTAGCCTCTGTTTTCAGCCATAATCAGTACTGAAAATATCCATATTTTGGCCTTCTTGTCATATTTTATTTGGGGTCTTTGCTGGTTTGGTGAGTGCTTGGTATACCTCTCTTTATAGCCCTCTTTTGGCTCATATTTTGCATGCTATGTTGAGCATATCTACATACTGTTTTTGGGGTTGTCATAAGCTGTAAATGTTCATATTTTTTGTCACTCTTCAATGTTGTAGAACTGTATTTTTTAGTTTGAGCATTGCGTATACCACCTGCTTCATTGTTCCCCTCTTTTCCCCCATTTTTGCATGCTATTTTTGCCATACTTGTGATTGTTGTTTGGCCTTGCTTCGCACTGGAAAAATTCTAGTCTAGGGGCTTCCTAGCATCTATCTTTACACTTCATGTCCATATTGTGCATGTTTGGCATAGCTGCAAGTCATTTCGGGTACTTAGCATAGCATTCCGGGCATCGGGTGTAATTTTGCTATAATTCGAGGGCTTTTTTTGCATCATTTTGGCTGCTGAAATTTGCATTTTCCATATGCCATATGCCACATCTCATTTGCATGTCATTTCATGCCTTAGGGCCATTGCCTCGGTTTGCGTGCCCACGGGCACGCATTTCGAGGCACTTCATTTTCATCTCCCGGCTTCTTATGTGAGTGTGGCTGAGGCTCTCTCACATTAGTATAAGTCCAATCTGTATTTGGAGTGCCATTTCATACTTTTATGCCATTGCCTCGGTTTGTGTGCCCGTGGGCACGCATTTCGAGGCACTTCGTTTTCATCCGATGGCCTCCTATGTGAGTATGGCTGAGGCCCTCTCATGTTGGTGTAAGCCCATATTGCATCGCATATCTCATTTTAGTCCTGTTGCATTCTCAGATGCCATCGCTTTCGGTTTGTGTCTGCAGCACGCATTTCGAGACACCTCATTTTAGTCTCATTGTATATCATATTTCATGTCACTTCATGCCTTTATGTCATTGCCTCGGTTTGCGTGCCCGTGTGCACGCATTTCGAGGCGCTTCACTTTTCTCACGGCCTTTTATGTGAGTGCAGCTGAGGCTCTCTCATGTTAGTGTAAGTCCAATTGCATTGCGTATACCATTCCATGCCTTAGGATCATTGCCTCGGTTTGTGTGCCCGCGTGCACATATTTCGAGGCATCTCGTTTTCATCAGCATTGTGCATGCTAAATTATATATTAGATCGCATTCATGCCTATTTGCATTGCATTCATACATTTCCTCGATTTGCGTGCCTGTGTGCACGCATGTCGAGGCATCTCATTTTCATCCGCATTGTGTACTAGGTTGTATCTTTGATTGCATTCATGCATATCATGCATATTGCATCATGTTCGGAATAGGAGTTAGCCCGGGCACGGGAAACGAGGCGCGTTCCGTACTCCGAGTGACGGAACGGGTCTCAATTCCCAAGTCACCGACACTCCGGATTACCCATGATGGAGTTTAGGTTTTGTTGTAGTTTCCTGTGCATTCACCCTATATTGAGTTGTGCATTTCGGTTCCTCGGTCATCATGCATCGGTATGCGTGATTGGTGGCACGAGGATCGAGGCATGCATATATTTGTGAAATACATTGCTATGCCCCTTTCCTCGCTCTCGTGCAAAGAAAATGAAGAATCAAGAACTTACCGAGTCCGCACGCATTTCGAGAAACATTGCAAACAGAGGCTAATTGGGGCATCCCAGTGGATTTCTGCGCAAGGCAGCCCAACATGCATCACTTCATTATCCGGAGCAGAGTCAAGGCAGCCCCTGGCTTGCACGCCAATTTTACAGCTTTCTTATTTAATTTGTTAAATAATTAGAAATCTGTATTATTCGGACTGTATTATTCTCTTATTTCGGACTGTATTATTATTTATTCGGACCCTCTGCGCGAGGGCATAATTGTAATAAGTGTGGGTGAGTGTGATGTATGTCTTCCAACCCCACGTATTTCTTTCCTTTTATTTACCCGCTTATGATGGTTAGATATAGGGCATATTTCAATTAGCATACAGTATGACAGCATGTTTGCATCATTCATCTGTTTTGCACGCACCGGGCTCGGCACATCATACAAACTGCATTTGTATTTCAATTCCAAATTGAATACATGTTAGTTGTTGCATTTCACATGCCATGTTTGGAATAGCCGAGCCTGCTATAGTTTGCATCTTTGCATGTGTCGCATTAGGCAATTCTGTATATTTAGGATCATGCATGACTTCTAATCGGTTTTCTGTTTTGGCTTGGAGTACTCGGTGAGTTTTATGCTTTAGCATCCTTGCATGCGTGTGAGTGTTGCCATGATAGCATGCTTACCATGAGGCTATGTGCTTATGTGATATAACTGCCTTGAATGCCTGTGGGTGGAGGTTGAGTTATTTGAAGTGGGACAATTCATCAAATGTTTGTTTTAAGCCCACTAGATAGTGGCAAAATCACGTTTTCTAAGCCCACCTGAGGGTGGCAAATCCACGCCTTAGCCTACTTGCGTAGCACCATCAAACCATTTTCAAACAAACAAACATGAAATGTTTAGTTCCAATAGTGGCTCATTTATACTTGTATGTTGCGCATCACATAGTAACCTAGGCTAATAACCTAATAAGAACGCACAATGTTTTCAAAATCGATATCATGGTTAGTAGAGGCCGGTCTTTGACCAGCGAAGCGGGTGCTCACGGTGACCTTCCCAATCGTCTAAGTTCCCGAGCCGAGGCAACTTTGGTGATGACGGACACGTGGCCTTTCGCACCGAGTCAGGGTTTCCTAAGTTTCCCATTAAAAAATATTTAGGTGGCGACTCTGTATCTGACAAAGCAGTCCATGTTTGGCACTTCTTTCAAAAAAATCTGTTTTAAAAAATGATTTGCCGGATTTGGACTCTTTGGTTCAGGATTAAGAACCGTGACATTTGAGTCCTTCGAACTGTAGTGACCCAATATCGAACCAGAACGGGAGGGACTCGCACTCCTTTCCCCCGGGATGCGTTTGGGGACGTCTACAGTTTCTGGCGACTCTGCTGGGGATCTAGAGAACTTGACTTGAACTCATGATATCTAGTTTTGACTACACTTGTGTGTTTCTTTGCATTGCATTTGCATTGGTGCGCCTAGGACACCGTGTTTGCCATCTGCTATTCCTGAGCGGTTTGCCGGAGGCTTGTCTTGTCAAGGCATGTCCATAAGGCTGACCGGTTACGGGCTCTGCCAGTATGGGAGCACAAACCCCGGTTTTACCGGGGCACCCTTTTTGACCATTCGACCTAGTGCATATTCGGATCCATAGTGACCATTCCAAACTAGGACAGGTTGCTTACCCGTTTATAGGTTGTTTGAAGCCGCTGCGTGCGTAGTGAAACCCTAGCTCCTGACAAAATAGGACAGGGAAACCCTACCCCAACATAGGGGTGTTTTCAACTCTCACTTATCTGCTATGTGCTTGTTAGAGTGTGCCTCTACAGGGAATGCATGTATCAGTTGAGTTTGGGTATCAGGCCTGCGGGCACCAGTCAGTTATCCGAGAATCAGTTGTCTGTGGATATCCGATTCGGTTTTGGGGAACAGTGATACAGGAACAGTGATCAGTTATTGAGGATAGTGTATTTTCAGCTTATCAACTGCGTGTTATATGCCCGACTGTGTGTTGTGTGTATTTAATTTAAGCTGTTATGCTGCCCGTTTTTCTGGTTATTTATTTCCTTTTCGCTTTATTATCTTTTGCTAGGGCAGTTTTTAGCACGATTGCTTCCGAACCACTAGATACCCCCCAAGCACTTTGGACACGAGGCCGCCGACTCAACCGATCCGAGGATCTCGTGACGACATCCTGTTCCACTCTCTACCCCCGCCATCGAAGAAGGCCGAGGAGGCAGCCAGATCGAACAGGTTACCGGACGAGGGTCGCTTTGACAAGAAACAATCAGCTAAGATTTCGTGGTTCACCATAGAGGTACATTTAAAGGCCATTCAGATGGAACAACAGAATACGTCAGGGATGGAGGCGATGATACGCCAGATGCATGAGAGCATGAGGCAGATGCAAGATGATGCCACCCGCCAAGCGAATTTTCCAAACAACAAGCCACGATCATGGCCGAGCCGACATTAGGTCGCAACAAAGAACGCAGCTGCTCGCTTCAGATCGCTCCTCCTCCACCAAGCCGCTTCGAGCAGCATCCACCGCCGTAACACCCCGCCAAATCCTCGAATGTCCTCCCAAATACTGTAATACCTTACCCGATGTCCTAACACTCAAGAGGACATAGGTCTTCCAATCTGCCGCCCGCCCCCACTTCGCCAAGAACTCCAAGAATCTCACACATACCCACCCGACTCCGCTTGAGTTCGAGGTAGATCATACTCTGGTGAGTAAGCCGGAAAAGCTTTTTAAGAAATCACAAGGGTGAAGGCCATCCTGCATTGAAGATGGCTACACCGACGTGGTAATAATCGCCGGATAGATTCAAGATGCCCCAGATTGATCGTTTTGACGGATCAGGGGATCCTATGGTCCATCTCCGGCTATTTTCAGACATCTTGAGGCCAATGGGCCTAACCCGACCACAAAAGCTTTCTTTATTTGGTAGAACTTTGTCGGGAGTGGCGGCCATCTAGTACGCAAAATTAGAAGACAATGTGAAGAGAAATTGGGATGAGTTGGTTGAGGCCTTCGTTGCGCAGTATTCGTATAACACGCAGATCGAGATTACAACACGTGATCTCGAGACAACGAGGCAGGAACAAAAAGAGACTTTCTCTAATTTTGTAACTCGGTGGAGAGCAAAGGCATCAATGATGACCTTAAGGCCAACAGATAAGGATCAAATTCGGATGATTGTACGCAACCTCCAACCCAAGTTAATGCAGAAAATGATCGTACTCCCTTTCCCCACCTTCTCAGATTTACACGAGATGGGGGTACAAATCGAGGATGCGATGAAGCAAGGTTTAATCGATCAGGACCAAGAACAGCCTCGAAGGACATTCAATCGCAATAACAACGCAGGCCCGAGTGGCGCTGCCAACACAAGAACTTCAGAGGTCGGTATGGTCACCACCACTCCCCCTTCTCAACCAAGGCCGGTAGCGGCCACCCCCTTTTCCAAGACTCGGAGCGAGAATCAGCCCCGAGATATCAATCCAGAGGCCAAAGAACCTTCACTCCACTATATATGCCCCTGTCCAAGGCTCTGGGGGTGTTAATCAGGAAGAAGCATCTGACACCCCTAGAACCGAGGCCACTACCGAATCCACTCCCTCCTTCCCACAACCCAAATGGCATCAGGCGTACCACCACCAAAGATGGCCATGATACAGATCAATGTTTCCGGCTGCGTCACGAGATTCAAGACCTCGCTGACAAGAATATCATTGTGCCTCCCGAAAGACCCAACGTCACCACTAACCCACTCCCCGCACATAACCAAGATCCACCACCCAAAAGAGTCAACCTCATCCAAACTGGGGTCGTTTCCTACGATCCTAGTATCTATATTACTCCCTCTCACCTACCCAAGCCGGAGGTGGTCCTTCCTGATTGCACTGACTTGTGCATGTTGGACACCTTCACAACCCAATCCGAGCCAGAGGTGGTGACCTCCGAAGATGGAACGGGCGGTGTTTGAAGAGAATGTAATTGGTGAGTCTGGGATGGGACAGTCTGGGAATCTAGCTGGGAGAGCCTATGATCCAAGTGGATACATTGTATCAGTGGGCCGGTTTGAGCCGAGTGTGGGACTGCCAGAAAAAGTTGAATTGTGCATGATTCGGGGGGATGGACTAGAACAAGGGGCAGATGATCTGACAATGATGGAAGAAGATTTTGCTAACCTTCAATTCTTCAACGACCAAGAGGCAGGGGATGCAACAATTAATTGGTTTGAATATGGGGAGTCGGCTGAAATTACCGGGTGGTTAGATGACCAGCCAGATGTTGTGGAAATTCAGCCAGAGCAAGGTCTGACAAGCGTATATCAATGATGGCCGGAAGGGCCGAGAGTCAGAATGAATTGCCGGAGAGCGCCGGTACAAAGAATTTCGCTCGGAATCAAGATATTGTGAAAACAGAACAACAAACCCTACTAACACAGGAGGAGCAAGAAAAGAAGTGGAATTCTGAGAGAATCCGGAAAGCCAAGAATCATGAAGAGGTTGAAAGTGCTGCGAGCACGAAAGCAGGATATGCTGTGAGCATATGGGATGAAAGTACCGAGAGTACAAACTTGCCAGAACCAGATAGGTGTCTGTTGAATGCTAGCGGGATGTGGTGGGAAGACGATGACTTATGTCTTGCCCACACAGACGAAGACTGGGCAGATACTCAACCAGATGATACTTGGTACCTCGATGAGGTGGACCACATGACCAGGAGTGGGCGGTATTTCAAACCCCCACACCTTGACCAACCTAAAGCATCTGGAAAAGATAAAGAGGCAGAGAAACAGAGAGAGAAGCAAATTGAAGAAGAAGCTGTACTGAGACAGTTAAAGAAGATACAAGCAGACATCTCCATCTGGGGACTGCTTATGGCATCAAGGGTGCACAGACAGGCTGTCCTATCTGCTATGGACAAGGCCAAACTCTCCATCGAAACTACGCCAGAGCAGCTGGTTGGGCTGGTTTTTCCGGGAGGGGGTTCCCCGGCATTAACCTTTTCAGACAAGGAATTGCCGCCTGAGGGCGTGAATCACAACAAACCTCTCTACATCTCCGTGGAATGTAGAGATAAGTGGATACCGGTGGTACTTGTTGATACCGGGTCTGCTATCAATGTCTGCCCAGTCAGAACGGCATATGCAATCGGGTTGAAACCCGCAGACTTTATACCAACCACCCAGGTGATCAGAGCTTATGATAATACCAGTAGGGAAGTGATGGGGACTGTCAAGGTTCGCACCTGTGTTGGTCCAGGACAACACAACATTGAATTTCATGTCTTGGACGTTCCCGCAACCTTCAACTTGCTCTTGGGGCGGCCGTGGTTGCACCAAGTGAAAGCAGTCTCTTCCACTCTGCACCAGATGTTGAAATACCCTTACGGGAAGGGGGTTGCAATTATTTTCGGAAATTCATCCATCCATCCGCCGCCAGAAGTGTCTACGCCAGTTTTGGAGATCGAGCACGGCACGGAGGATGTGTTCTTATCAGGGTTCACTTTGGCGGAGGCCCGGGTAGTGCAGAATATAATGGCTGTGAATGAAGGTGTGTATGTCAGTGCTCAATCCGTCTACCTCATGAACAAGCTATAACATATTCCCGGGATGGGATTACGAAGAAGCGGCAGGAAATGAGTCGCAGCATTGGCCGAAGTGCCACACAACCTGCATACCTTTGGGCTGGGTTATTTGTCCACCAAAGAGGACTGGATGAGGAAAGGAAAGGAAATGGCCGGCAGAGCCAGAGCGAAGCAGGCTGGGAAGCCTTTTGATTTAATGCGCAGGCCCATCCAGGGTACCCTGAACGGACGCTTCATCCGAGAGGGGGAGGACTTTCCATTTTGCGACTTTCCAGAGCCATGGCTAAACGCGGAGAAGAAGCGCGTACCAGGTTTCGAAATCTTCTTCGACCTGCAACTATCCGGGGATGACGTTGCCACAGAGCAGACAGACCCAACAACTAAGGTTGAGCAGAATAAGGCAGTGGATCCTGAGGGCACAGAATTGGAAATGGGGGTAGCACTGGCATGTCTCCTCTCTGATCCTCCGATCGACCAAGAGTGCTTGGGGGATAACTTCGTGGTTTCCATGATTGGGGATGAAACGGCGAGCCGACCAAATAGCCTATCTTGGATGCATCAATCGCACCTCTCTCACTTGGCAAGACGAGGAGGATTTTTGTCCAAAGAAGACCGGTCAGTAGTGAGCCGGAATCGATTCCACCGAGTCCTCGTGAGTCGAATCGTGTTCCAGCCGACCGAGTCTCGAGCCGGTACTCCGGGATGTTAACCCGGATGCCACCCCGCCTGTGTCGTTTTTTCCTTTTCATTTGAGTCTGTTGTAACCGGCGAATTGGACGATTTGGATGTACCTAATGAGAATGAACTATCTGTGGTTTCCGAGTACTTTTCGTGCCCTAATTTATTGCATTAATTCAGACTTTCAAAATTTTGATCAAAACGACGAGGACGGTTCCTCCGGTTTTACAACGCTTAATTGAGCAAGAGAGATTTGTTAAACCATTAATGGATGAAATCATTACCGTGAACATTGGTACTGAGGAGGACCCGCGGCTGGTCCAGATCGGATCCACGTTGTCTTCGGAGGAACGCGAGCGCTTAGTCGCTTTATTAAAAGATTTCAAAGATGTTTTCGCGTGGTCCTACGAAGACATGCCTGGAATCGATCCTGAGATTGTACAGCATCGGATCCCCCTTGACCACGAGGCCCGACCTGTCAAGCAGAATCTCAGAAGGATCCGCCCGGATTGGGCTCTCAAGATTAAGGAAGAGGTCACCAAGCAAATCGACGCAGCTTCCCGCCGTATCTGAATATCCGACTTGGTTGGCCAACATTGTTCCGGTCAAGAAAGATGGCAGGATCCGTGTGTGTAGACTTCGTGGATTTGAACGAGCTAGTCCGAAGGACGACTTTCCTTACCGCACATCGATGAGTTGGTAGATTTCACGATGGGGCATGCATTGCTCTCATTCATGGATGGCTTCTCGTGATACAACCAGATAGTGATGGCCCCAGAGGATGTGGAAAAGATCAGATTCACCACCCCGTGGGGACATATCGCTATCGGTAATGCCGCTTTGGGTTAAAGAACGTTGAGCTACTTATCAACGGGTCATGACCACAATATTACATGATATGATCCACAAAGAGGTTGAGGTGTATGGACGACATGATTGTCAAGTCCAAAGAAAGAGAGGGCCACTACACCGCCTTTGCACAAGTTTTTTCAAAGGATCGTGGAATTCGCTATGCTAAACCCTCGAAATGTACATTTGGTGTTACAAATGGGAAAAATGTCCGGGTTTCGACACAATAAAGGCATCGAGGTCGACCCTTCCAAAATCAAGGCCATCTTAGAAATGCCACCACCGAAGACTGAAAAAGAGGTGCGAGGCTTTCTGGGTAAAGTGCAATTCATAAGATGGTTTATTTCAAAATTAACCTTGACTTGTGAACCACTTTTTGGCCTCCTGAAGAAAGGAAAGAAGTTCCAATGGGACGGCCGATGTCAAGCTGCATTTGAACAGATCAAAGAATATCTACAGAACCCACCCGTCTTATCGCCACCGTAACTGTGGAAACCGCTGATTTTGTATCTATCGCTGATCGAAACTACAATGGGCTGCATGCTTGCACAAGAATCGAAGATAAGGTGGAAAAAGCCATCTATTATTTGAGCAAAAGATGCCGGAGTATGAGACCCGATATACACCGAAAAGGCTTGCTTAGTTTCGTATGGGCTACCGTGAAGTCACGGCACTACCTGTTAGCTCACTCTGTAATGTTGGTTTCACGACTTGATCCCATCAAATATCTCTTCGAGAAACCAACGCTTACGGGTAGGCTAGCTCGTTGGTTGTTGTTGCTCTCTGAATTTGATCTCACGTACGTGACACGCAAGTCAGTGAAAGGAAGAGCAGTGGCAGAGTTCCTTGCCGACCACCCGGTTGAGGGGGATGAAGCAGTTGAGTACCTATTCCCGGATGAATCAATTTTGCATATCGACGAAGAAACTTGGACGATGTACTTTGACGGAGCGTCAAATCAACATGGGTATGGGATAGGAGTGTTGTTGATAGCACCCGATGATTCCCGTATCCCTCTCGCCTTCAAACTCCAGTTCAAAGTCTCGAACAACGAAGCAAAATATGAGGCATGTATCGCTGGTCTAGAAGCAGCCCTGGAACTAGGGGCAAGACGACTGGACGTCATTGGGGATTCGAACCTTGTTGTGTCTCAAGCTAAAGGAGACTGGAAAGTAAAAGAGGAAAAGATGATGATGTATCACCAAACCTTGGATTTGCTGATTCCTCGGTTTGAGAAGCTAAGTTTCACTCATCTACTAAGAGAGAACAACAAGTTCGCAGATTCATTAGCAACTCTATCATCTATGGTAGACATCCCGTGTGGAGTCCGAATGCGTCCAGTTATCATCGACCAGAAATTTGCACCTGCCTATGAGTCAATTGCAGCCATAGATGAAGTTCAGGACGAACACCCCTGGTATTACGACATCTGGAACTTCTTGGAGAAAGAAGCATACCCGCCAGGGGTAAATGCCAAAGACAAGAGGGCAATTAGAAGAATGGCAATTCAGTTCGTCATCTACGGGGGTAAACTGTATAAACGGGGTCATCTGGGAATGCATAAATTGTGTGTTGATGCCGAAGAGTCAAAGCGTCTGATGGAAGCCATCCACGGGGGTAAATGTGGTGCACACATGAATGGGGTAATGTTGGCGCGAAAGATCCTTAGACAAGGTTATTACTGGTCCACCATGGAGGAGGATTGTATTGGCTTCATCCGGCGATGTCACAAGTGTCAAATTCATGCAAATCGCATGAACATCCCGCCGTCAAAGCTGTACAACATGACTTCGCCATGGCCGTTTTCTGTCTGGGGAATTGATGTAATCGGAGCTGTTACGCCAAAGGGATCGAATGGGCATGAGTTCATCTTGGTAGCGATAGATTATTTCACAAAGTGGGTTGAGGCCCAATCTTACGCAGTGTTGAAGGCTTCGCATGTAGCAAAATTTATCAGAAACAACATTATCTGTCGCTACGGGGTCCCAAATGAAATCGTTTCAGACAATGGTTCCCACTTCAAAAAGGAGGTGATCGACTTGTTGGAGAAATACAATGTGGCTTTTCATAAGTCGTCTACTTACCGCAAGAAACCAACGGGCGATTGAGACCGCCAACAAGAACATCAAGCGCATACTATAGAAGATGGTGGAAACCTATCAGGACTGGCCATATTAGCTGTCTTTCGCTCTGTGGGGCTACAGGACTTCGATCAGAACTTCTACTATGGCGACTCCGTACTCATTGGTTTATGGGATGGAAGCCGTTCTGCCTATTGAGATTGAGGTCCCGTCATTACGAGTATTGGCCGAAAGTCTTGGGATAGCCAAGCAGATTAGCAAAGAAAATAGATTTGAGGAACTCATGCTTTTCGATGAAAGAAGGCTGAAGGCACTGTACCACATCCAAGGTTATCAACGCAGAATCGCCCGGGCTTTTAACAAGAAGGTTAAGTCCAAGAATTTGAAAGAAGGAGATTTGGTACTCAAAGACAACCGAGCTCCCATCCACGACCCAAGGGGCAAGTTCAGACCCAATTGGACTGGTCCTTATATTATCAAGTCAATCTGGTCAGGTGGAGCTGTGGTTCTGATGGATCTAGATGGCTTAGAGTTTTCTCAACCGATCAACATGGACAAGTTGAAGAAATATTACCCCTGAGAGGCTCGCTAGGCCGAAAACCCGAAAGGGCGACCTAGGCAAAATTCAGAGCATAGAAAATTTGAAATTATAAAAACTGAGCTCACAAGGTTGAAAACCCGCAAAGGGCGGCCTTGGCAAAAGTTAGAGCGCAAAAGGAGAGTAAAAATACCCGAGCGAACCCAAGCCTGAACTACGTAAGGCTTGATTCCCATCTATGGGATACGTAGGCAGCTTCATCTTGAAGTTCAACCCCAATCTTTTCCCCGATCAACTTTGTCCATATTGATCATCTCAGTCATCTCTATTCATCAGCATTTATCGTGATCTCCTAAGATGTTGTTGTTCAGACTAGGGCAACTTTCCGTTGCATTGAAGTGTTGCACCGCCTGCACTAGGGCAACTTTCCGTTGCTATGAATCACCGAGGCACTTTTCAAACTAGGGCAACTTTCCGGTTAGGATCCGGTTGTGTATCTCAAAGGATGATTTCAGGCGTGTCTAGTTCTGATCCATATCGAAAATAGTTTTGAAAAGTTTTAATAAAAATTGACTTTGTTCAAATTAATCTTTTCACAACTAAGACCATTTTTGGACCAAAAACGGGGAATTTTCAGTACCACAACCTTCAATGTCATTGATTTCAAAACAGAGTTCTCTTACCCTTGCATACAATTGAAGTTGCTTTTTATTACATTCATAACGAAAACTTGAAAGTACTAATAAAGCAATAAATCTGGGGCATAGTCAAGTCGCTTGTCCTCGCTCTTCCAGAGTCGGGTTGAAGCCTCCGATGCCAACCTAGGCCCAACTCAGGCTTCTTCATTGAGCCAATCCCAAAGACTCGCCGATAAAGTTCAACCGAAAATAGGGCGGGGACAAGAAATCTCTAGCCCTCCAGGCCGAAGTATGTCAGGCAAGGTGTGCACCTCGAACCGGGAAAGTGGCTGGGTACTCAATCCCCTCCGGAGGGCAAGTCTGATCATGGCCAAACTGACGCAGAATGCGGAATAGGAAATAAAATACGCAATGAGTCAAGCCGACCAACCGGATCCCAGTATCCTGAAACATGCTATAGCTCATCGCCGGAAGGTTAAGCCAAGGACAGCGCCAAGCAATGCAATCAGTAGACAAATTGCACATCCATTCAAACCACCATCCCTCATCAAGGGCATCGACCAGGCGTTGTCGAAAGAAGTAGCCACGGGCTGAGTAAGCAGGGCAAGAGTCCACAACTCGCAATTTGTCCATCAACCATATCTGGGGAGGGATGAAAAATGAGAGAATAAAGAATAGAGAGATGTGCGATGAGAGAAAAGTAAGATAAGGGTTTTGTGAGAAAAACTGAGCCCGAGGGCCGAGTGATGTGAGCGAATACATATGTGAGCTTGGGTGGGAAACATTACCTGCACCAGTAGTGGACTCCCTGCGAACCTGGTTGTTTCCCGGCGGTGGAAAACATCCAAGCCCATTAGTGTCTCGGCCAGAGTCATGGCAATGCAACTCTTTCCCTCTTTCAAGCCTTGTGCAACTTCGATCAGACGGATGCTATTCTCCGAGCCCGAGACTAACGTAAAATGAGATAGCATGCACAAGCAGAGGGCATGTTGTCGAAACCTTGCCAATGATGGTCATTGCGGTCACCCAAGATCGAGAGAATCGGTAAATCAGGCTTGGGATATCCAACATGCCGTCACCAATCAGAGAGCGAGCGTCATGCGCGTTGAAACCACATATCCGCCCTAAAGCTTGGGCGTGGCCAAAACGAGACTGAGGCAAAATCTCTTCTGAGCGCTCAGACTCCATCAAGACTTGAAAATCTTCGAAAGTAGGACATACCTCTTGTCCGCCGAAGCTAAAGACATGCGTCACCGGGTTCCAAAACCTTGCCGCGGCACGGAGGAAAGGAAGGTGCAGTGGAGTCCGCCTCAACGTAAATAGTGCATTTAAGCCGAAACCCCGGAAGTTCAACTTTTCCGAGCCATCTAGAGAAGAAATCCAAGATGTGAGATTTTCTGCGAGAAATGCCTCCATTTTTGTGAGAAACGGTGATGAAACGAATAAGTTCCAAGGCTGGGGCTTTTATAGGGGGTAAAACACTATTCAAAGGACAAGTGTCAAAATTCAGGGGTTATGAGGAAGTGGCCGTCCATCTATCCTAGTAGGCCGGCCACCCTCTAATTTCCAGATACAAAATGTGTTTGGCCGCGTGTTGGTCCTGTTTCACCCTCCGGAAGGAAGTTTGAGGCAGTTCTAGGCATCGGGAACGTCGAAGGCCTCCATTTCTCTCAAATTCAGATGCGTTTCATCACCCAGATCGTCCGTCCGAAGTACGCTTTGTTGTATTTTTACTTATCGAGTTGTTGTTTTGTTTGTTGAGTTGTAAGTTTTGTTGAGCTGTTGCATTTTGTATTTTGAGTTATTACTTTTTGTTTATGCAATTTTGTTAAGTCTTGTTTATCGAGTCGTTAACGTTGTTGTACTTTGCTTATCGAGTTGTAAACTTGCTAAGATTCTGTTATTTCTTAGTGAATCGAGTTGTTTTTGATTTGTTGCGTCGGTTCATTACCTGACCCGGTAAGTACACAAGGCACATTTTCATTCAATTCCATTTTGTGCAAAATGATGCGTTGCGATGCTAAGAATCTCAAATACAAATATCTTTTCAAAAGCTGTTTCATTCCATCATGTTTTACAACAAAATAAAGGTACAAGTTTTACAGGAAATAAAACTGCCTAACAATATGCAAAGTGCTACAAACTACTAGCAAAAAGTAAAATAAAGCAGGAAATAACATCAATCTCCTCGGGAACGGGAATGAGGAGGTCCTCTCATCCTCTTCTGCGGGACGACCTCTGCACCATCATCATCATCCGGGTCAGAGCTATCATCCTCCGGATCCCCCTCAGCCTCATCTCCACTCCCGGAACCAAGACCGGAGCCTACCTCTCCAGCGGATGTCTCTGACTCACGGTCTGCGACCTCCTCCTCCTCCTCAATAATGGGTGCCCTACGTCTGCGAGACGGCCCTGCTCCTCGAGCTCCTCGAAAAGGCCTAGATGGCCCAGCTCCCTGAGAAGGCCTGGATGGCCCAGCTTTCTGAGAAGGCCCGAGTGTGTCACGACCCAAACCCGGCCCTATGGGTTTAGCACCGTAACTGGCCAGTAATCCGAGATTACCAAAGGCCTACAGAACAGTAATACAGTCAAACAGAGTACAGGGCCTGGCGGAAGCCAATACAGTAAATAACTAGTGTCCATTGAGCTGTGAAAATCTGTATGTCAAAAACATTTTTATGCATTTATACGGTTCAACACAGTACAATCCATATGCAGTCTATACAATCATTTACAATAATGCAGACAGGATCAAGTCCCTAGACAACAAAGCAAAGAAATGCCTATACAAAAGTACAATACACAAGGAGACCGATAGGGACACAAAACACCCCAAGCCATAACATGGCAACTCGAACCTCGCAGTGAGGCACATAGGTCGGCTTGACAAAACTGGGACCAATCTCACGCCTCCTAGCTCCGGCCTCAGCCGAGAACCTACATATATATATAAACAAAGGAGCTAAAGCCCGATGAATAACATACAAAGGTAAAGAGGTTATGAATGAATGTCCTTACGGTAATGAAATCAATTCATTATACAAGATTTCAATCTTCAAGATTTCACCAATCAAGATTTCAATCAATCACCATATGTGGTACATCTATTAGCCTATACACAGTTGGTCCAAAAGGACCGAGACTTAACAGACCCAACAGTAATGATGGCCATCACACTATATGGTTCCACAAGGAAACCGACAGAGCTCAGAATAAATCAATAACAAGGTGCTAAGGATGCCACAATACAGTTCGAAATACAGGACATACGTTCATTCAATAAACAATATCAGTTCAATAAACAGTTCAGTTCAGTATTCAAAATATAACCATTTGAACATATCTTTACACAATCTGTTACTCACAGAGATTGGGCTAATAGCAGCTAGAGCGCGTCCCCGAGAGCCAACCCTAAACAGTCAACAAATAGAACACACACTAAGTTTCACAGTCGGAAGGATGTTAATTAAATCCCTAAATATCCTCGGTGTGGTTCTATGTCTAAATCCTTATTAAGATGTCTTAAACTAGGCCTAAGAATGCCTAGGATGGGATGAGGATGCAAAAATACAGTTGGAAGGCACTTTTCAAAAGTTGCTGAAAACAGGGGCCTCGCTCGAGCGAGCCTTCCTTCGCTCGAGCGAGGTTACAAAATCAAAGGCTTCGCTCGAGCGAACAATCCTTCGCTCGAGCGGTCTGATGAAACAGTAAAAGTACTGGATGCTCGATTTTTGCGCTCGAGCCACCAATCCTTCGCTCGAGCGCGGCTCAGAGAAAACGTTGGTCGCTCGAGCGAAGAAGCCAAATCTGAAATTTCCAGATTTTCCTTCCAAGCTCAAACCAAGCATTCCCAACTCAATTCTCGACCTCTTGGGCCCAAATTCTGGAAAATACATTCTAAAACAATGAATAACAAGTTTCAAAAGCCAATTTATGAATTCAAGCCCCAAAGGTGAGTCAATTAAAACCATTTTCAAACCCAATTCAAGAACACTTTCAAAACATGCAATGCATGAACTTTAAACCAAAATCAAGCTTTAAATCTTGCTCTATTGAGCTCCAATCTTTGAAAACAAGATGAAAACATGGACTATAGCTTAAGCATGAGCATGCATGTATAATCTACCATGAATTCAACTTCAAAAATCACCAAGATAGTCATGCATGCAACAATCAAGCTTCAATTCAATATGTATGAACTAATTCATGACTTAATTCCACAATGATGCATGAAACATGCAAGATGGGGCTCAAAGGTAACAAGAGGACAATGAATTTTCTTACCTAAGTCTTCAATCTCAAGGTCCAAGAGTCCAATTTGGCAATTCTCTAACAATTCCTACAACTTCTCCAAGCTAAATCCACAAGATGAGTCCAAGCTCAAATGTCTCTCACTCTCTCTAAGTTCTTGGTCGACTATGAGTGAAGGGAAGGGCTGGGAAATGTTGTCTCTAAGTAGATACAAGACTCAAATTGCTTAAAGTAATAGCCACTAGGTGGCATTTTGGTAAATAAATCCAAGTTGGCAATTAACTCCTTTTTAATCTAATTTAATCATTCCTAATCAATTTTCAGATAAATATATCATAAAATCAGAAATATTCTACTGAGTCTAAAACATCAAACGGTTTCTAAATCGGCCGCCGATAAGGCCTTCAATTAGCAATTTAAACATAAAATGCAAACAGATAAATCAATCAATCAAACAGATACCATATGCAATTCAATAGATTACTCATTCAATTTCAATTTCGCCCATTCACTGCTCAAGAGTTCATCCAGTTCACTTATCACCATTATCGCTCGGTTTAGCAAGAATCAAGAGATAATTCGGGGTTATTCGTAAACCAGACGAGGGTTGTTACGCCTCTCCTCCTTATAAGGAGTTTAGTCCTCTAAACTCGAAGTTACCTTCGTTCGAAGAAAACAGATTCACCGAACAAATCAGGATATCGCCTAGCCATGTCATCTTCCCTTTCCCAAGTGGCATACACACCACCATGGTTCTGCCAATCAACTTTCACTAGCGGGATCTCTTTGTTTCTCAGTTTCTTGATCCGCTTGCTCACAATCAGATAGGCCGTTCCTCGTAAGTGTAGTCATCACTAAGCACTATCTTAGTAGGCTCAATCACATGAAACGCATCTCGGAGGTAGTCTCTCAACATCGAAATGTGGAAGACGTTATGCATGTGCTCTATTTCAGGAGGGAGCGCAACTTGATACGCCACCAGATTGATTTTCTCAATAATCTGATACGGTTCGACATATCATGGCGCTTAACTTGCCTTTGACTCCAAAGCGAAGTCCGCCTTTCATTGGTGTCACTTTCACAAAACGTGATCACCCACTTCATATTCTCTATCTCGTCTTCGACGTCAGATAACTCTTACTTCGCTTCGTGCGCTACCGTCAGACGCTTTTATCTTTTCGCTTGTTTCATACACAATCTCGCCCAAGTAAAGGCCCATCTCCAACTTCGCCCACAGATTGAGATCTACACTTTCGCCAACCAATGCCTCGAAAGGCGCCATACCGATACTCGAATGGTAGCTGTTGTTGTAGGCGAATTCAGCCAATGGCAAATGACTTTCCCAGTTTCCCTGAAAGTCCAGTACACACATTCTCAGTAGGTCCTCTAAAGTCTGGATGGTCCTTTCTGACTGGCCATCTGTCTGAGGATGATAGGCACTACTCAAATTTCAATTCGCACTCCAATGCAACAGAGGCTCGCTGTAACCTCGATGTAAACTTCAATCCTCGTCAAACAATAGATACAGGCACTCCATGCAATCTCACAATTTCGTCAATATAGATAACGGCCAATTTATCTGCATTATAAATCGTCTTGACAGGTAGGAAGTGTGCAGATTTAGTCAATCTATCAACAATAACCCAAATAGAGTCCATACCTTTCCTAGAGCGAGGTAATCCAACAATGAAATCCATCGTGATATGCTCTCATTTCCACTCTGGTATGGGTAAGGGTTGCAGTAATCCTGCAGGTCGTTGATGTTCAGCTTTGACTTGTTGGCAATGAAGGCACTTAGACACAAAGTCAGCAATTTCCTTCTTCATTCCTGGCCACCAGAAATTCTGTTTCAGATCTTGGTACATTTTCGTATTCCCTAGGTGAATAGAAAACTTCGAACTGTGGCCTTCCTGTAGAACTCTTCTTTTCAATTCAGTGTCATTTGGTACACACAGTCTTTCTTGAAATTTCAATACATTGTTGTCAAATTTGAACCCCGGTCTCGGTTTTGAATCTCTTTCTTCAATAATCTTCTTCAGGAAATCATCCAATTGTTGTTTTTCTTTAATTTTCTCAATCAATGCTGGTCGAGCAGAAATAGCAGCTAAGGTTCCACCTTGTTCTCTCAAAACAATTTCAATCTCAGACTTTTCCAGATCAAGAAGCAACTCTTTCTGTCCAGTCAGCAAACAAGCTAAGTTGGCAATCGATTTTCGGCTCAATGCATCGGCAACGGTGTTGGCTTTTCCCGGATGGTACAAAATCTGCAGGTCATAATCCTTGATCAGTTCTAGCCATCTCCGCTGTCTCATATTCAATTCTTTCTGAGTGAAAAAGTACTTCAGGCTCTTGTGGTCAGTATACACTTCACAGGTTGCTCCATACAAATAGTGACGCCAAATTTTCAGTGCAAACACTACTGCAGCAAGTTCTAAGTCATGGGTCGGGTAGTTCTTTTCATGTGGTCTCAACTGTCTGGAAGCATAAGCAATAACTCTCCCATTCTGCATTAAAACACATCCCAAACCCTTATGAGAAGCATCACTAAAAACAGTATAACCATCCGTACCTGAAGGTAGAGTCAGAATCGGTGCAGTCACAAGTCTAGTTTTCAATTCTTGAAATGCTGATTCCCTTTGGTCACCCAACAAATGATATCCCTTTCAGGTCAATCGAGTGGTAGGGCAATTTTGGAGAAGTCTTTGACAAATCTCCTGTAATATCCATCCAGTCCCAAAAAGCTTCGGACTTCAGTTACATTGGTTGGTCTAGGCCAGTTCACTACAGCTTCAATTTTCTGCGGATCAACAGAAATTCCGTCTTTGCTAACAACATGCCCCAAAAACATCACATGATCAAGCCAAAATTCACATTTAGACAGTTTAGCATACAGTTTCTGTTCTCTTAAGGTTTGCAGGGCAAGTCTTAGGTGATGTTCATGTTCTTCTACAGTCTTAGAATAGATCAATATGTCGTCAATAAATACCACAATGAAATCATCAAGGTATGGTTTAAAAATTCTGTTCATAAGGTCCATAAATGCAGCAGGGGCATTCGTAACTCCGAACGGCATAACTAAAAATTCAAAGTGGCCATACCTCGTTCTAAAAGCAGTTTTATCGATGTCTTCCTTTGACTTTCGATTGATGATACCCGATCTAAGATCAATCTTGAAAATACTTGTGCCCTCAGAATCGGGTCAAATAAATCATCAATACGCTGTAATGGATATTTATTCTTTACGCTACCTTGTTCAATTCATGTAATCAATACATAGTCTCGTGATTCGCCTTTTCTTCTTCACAAACAAAACAGTGCACCCCACGGTGAGGTACTAGGTCCGATAAACTTCTTGTCCAACAGCTTCTTGCAATTGTACTTTCAATTCCTTCCCTCACCGAGCCATTCTCAGAAGGAGCTTTAGATATTGGCCGTATTCTAACCACATCCACAATAAATTCAATTTCCCGTCAATCAAATCCTCGCAAATCATCCGAAATACATCCGGGAATTCTCGACTATAGGAATGCAATTCACATCGCTTTTAACATTATCATTAACAGTACAATAATACAGAACACGATATCCGTTACACCCTTTCTAATCAATTTGACAACTTTACTGAAGAAATCGTATGGAGGAGGTACTACTCCACCCCATTAAACACAAATTCAGCAAACCCGTGGACGGAAAACTACTTGTTTTGTTACACGCGGTCTATAGTGGCATGATATTTTTGTAGCCAATCCATCCCCAATATTACATCGAAATGATCTATGTTCAACGGTAGTAAATCAATAAATGATGCATATCCCCAACAATAATCTCACAAGGTGATACATATATGCACATGTCATGGATCCCAACAGTGATGAATCTGACTAGCAGATAGTTCATGGGTTCTAAGGGTCTATTCAGTTTACGCGAAAAAGCATGCGACACATACGAATGTGTAGACCCCGAATCAATCAATACATAAGCATTTTGAGCACAGATAGAGAGGATACCTGACACAACAGTCTCAGTGTTTTGCACGCCTCCAGATTAGGGCAAACACTGCCCCGCCTCATAGGCTCTTTCCCAAAGAGCTTTGGGGTTAGGCTTTGGTGTTGTAATCTTTGATGCAAATTTTTACTACTAACCCGTGGAGCGTATAAGGCTTTTTAATTTGCAGGCCCACCTTGCCACACCAAACAAGCTCCAAACCCGTAGCAAACCCCTTTGTGCTTGTTGCCACATACGGAGCAGGGTGGAGTAAATCCACTCCCTTGGCTGGGGCTAGTAGTCGACCCCGTATTCTGTTTCTTGTTTGCTGGGTTATGCTTGCCTTTCTTAAATTTAAAACTCTGCCTTTTGCCTTGCCACTCCGTTGTCGTTGTTTGATTGTTTCACCGCCGCAATATTTGTCTCGCCATCAATGCCCTACGAGAACACCCACATAAGTTGGCATTTTCAACACATTTATTCGGTCCTGGATAGCAACACTAAGGCCGCCTTCAAACCTCCTGGCCTTCTTATAATCGGTATCCACCATATGTGGTGCATACCTAGCAAGTTCAGTAAAATTCTTCTCATACTTTCGCAACATGCGTTTTGCCTGTCTCAACTGGTCAAACTCAGTCACTTTTCTGTCCCTGATGCATTGGGGAAAATACTTTTCAAAGAAGGACTCCTTAAACTGAGCCCAAGTCACAATAGTATTTGCATCACGGGTCAACATCCACCACCTTCTTGCTTCTTCCTGAAGGGTGAAGGTTGCCAACAATACTTTGTTTGCTTCGGAGCACGGAAAAACCTCAAACAACTTCGGCCTCAAGAACCCGTGCTTCAAATTTTTTAACGGTTCCAAGCCTCCCTGAAAGGACGGCGGTTTCATTTTGCTGAATTTCTGAGTCAGTGCAATAATGTCCACCTCATTAGCATTCACATTCTGTACATTTTGTTCCGGTTGCACCGGAGGAGGAGGAGGTGGGGGCTGTTGGTTCGGTTGTTGTTCGAGTCTTTCAATTATCAGTCCCATCATTTGTTCAAGTCTGGCCATTCTGGCCTCAGAGGATGATGCTTCAGTTTCATTTGCAGTGTTTGTGTTATCCATTTCACTATAAGCAGTTGTAACAGTTATCATTATAAACAGTTGTACAATTAAACAGTTTAACACTTTAACATATAATCAGTCAGTCATAAGCACACACTTTTCAAATTCATGAGATGCCCTAATTGCTTCTCTAGGACACTCTATAGCTCGTTTGGACACGTGTGTGCGGTATAACTCGTGGTTAAGTATCGTTCTGATACCACTCTGACACGACCCAAACCCGGCCCTATGGGTTTAGCATCAGAATCGCCAAGAATCCGAGATTACCAAAGGCCTACGTAAAGAATACATCAAACAGTAGTACTGGCTGGCGGAAGCCAATACAAGAAATAACTAGTGTCCATTGAAATGTGAAAATCAGATGTCAAAAACATTTTTATGCATTCATACGGTTCAACACAAGACAATCCATATGCATCTATACAATCATTTACAATCGATGCAGGATCAAGTCCCTAGACAACAGGCAAGAAATGCCTATACAAAAGTACAATACTGACAAGGAGACCGATAGGACACAAAAACACCCCAAGCCATAACATGGCAACTCGGAACCTCTCGCAGTGAGGCACATAGGTCGGCTTGACAAAACTGGGACCAATCTCACGCTCCTAGCTCCGGCCAGTTCCGAGAACCTACATATATATATAAACAAGTGAGCTAAAGCCCAATGAATAACATACAAAGGTAAAGAGGTTATGAATGAATGTCCCTTACTAATGAAATCAATTCATTATACAAGATTTCAATCTTTCAAGATTTCACCAATCAAGATTTCAATCAATCACCATATGTGGTACATCTATTAGCCTATAAACAAGAGGGTCCAAAAGGACCGCCTTAACAGACCCAACAAGAATGATGGCTATCAAACAATATGGTTCCACAAGGAAACCGACAGAGCTCAGAATACCAATAACAAGGTGCTAAGGATGCCACAATACAACAAATACAGACATACGTTCATTCAATAAACAATATCGGTTCAATAAACAGCTATTCAAGATTCAAAATATAACCATTTGAACATATCTTTACACAACTGTTACTCACAGAGATTGGGCTAATAGCAACTAGAGCGCCCCCCGAGAGCCAACCCTAAGCAACAACAAATAGAACACACACTAAGTTTCACGATCGGAAGGATGTTAATTAAATCCCTAAATATCCTCTGTGGTTCTATGTCTAAATCCTTATTAAGATGTCTTAAACTAGGCCTAAGAATGCCTAGGATGGGATGAGGATGCAAAAATACAGTTGGAAGGCACTTTTCAAAAGTTGCTGAAAACAGGGGCCTCGCTCGAGCGAGCCTTCCTTTGCTCGAGCGAGGTTACAAAATCAAAGGCTTCGCCGAGCGAACAATCCTTCGCCGAGCGGTCGATGAAACAAAGAAAGTATGGATGCTCGATTTTTGCGCTCGAGCCACCAATCCTTCGCTCGAGCGCGGCTCAGAGAAAACGTTGGTCGCTCGAGCGAGGAATCCTTCGCTCGAGCGAAGAAGCCAAATCTGGAATTTCCAGATTTTCCTTCCAAGCTCAAACCAAGCATTCCCAACTCAATTCTCGACCTCTTGGGCCCAAATTCTGGAAAATACATTCTAAAACAATGAATAACAAGTTTCAAAAGCCAATTTATGAATTCAAGCCCCAAAGGTGAGTCAATTAAAACCATTTTCAAACCCAATTCAAGAACACTTTCAAAACATGCAATGCATGAACTTTAAACCAAAATCAAGCTTTAAATCTTGCTCTATTGAGCTCCAATCTTTGAAAACAAGATGAAAACATGGACTATAGCTTAAGCATGAGCATGCATGTATAATCTACCATGAATTCAACTTCAAAAATCACCAAGATAGTCTTGCATGCAACAATCAAGCTTCAATTCAATATGTATGAACTAATTCATGACTTAATTCCACAATGATGCATGAAACATGCAAGATGGGGCTCAAAGGTAACAAGAGGACAATGAATTTTCTTACCTAAGTCTTCAATCTCAAGGTCCAAGAGTCCAATTTGGCAATTCTCTAACAATTCCTACAACTTCTCCAAGCTAAATCCACAAGATGAGTCCAAGCTCAAATGTCTCTCACTCTCTCTAAGTTCTTGGTCGACTATGAGTGAAGGGAAGGGCTGGGAAATGTTGTCTCTAAGTAGATACAAGACTCAAATTGCTTAAAGTAATAGCCACTAGGTGGCATTTTGGTAAATAAATCCAAGTTGGCAATTAACTCCTTTTTAATCTAATTTAATCATTCCTAATCAATTTTCAGATAAATATATCATAAAATCAGAAATATTCTACTGAGTCTAAAACATCAAACGGTTTCTAAATCGGCCGCCGATAAGGCCTTCAATTAGCAATTTAAACATAAAATGCAAACAGATAAATCAATCAATCAAACAGATACCATATGCAATTCAATAGATTACTCATTCAATTTCAATTTCGCCCATTCACTGCTCAAGAGTTCATCCAGTTCACTTATCACCATTATCGCTCAGGTTTAGCAAGAATCAAGAGATAATTCGGGGTTATTCGCAAACTGCGAGGTTGTTACATTCTCCTCCTTATAAGGAGTTTAGTCCTCTAAACTCGAAGTTACCTTCATGCGAAGAAAACAGATTCACGGAACAAATCAGGATATCGCCTAGCCATGTTATCTTCCCTTTCCCAAGTGGCATACACACCACCATGGTTCTGCCAGTCAACTTTCACTAGCGGGATCTCTTTGTTTCTCAGTTTCTTAATCCGTCGGTTCACAATCTGTATAGGCCGTTCCTCGTAAGTGTAGTCATCACTAAGCACTATCTTAGTAGGCTCAATCACATGAAACGGATCTCGGAGGTAGTCTCTCAACATCGAAATGTGGAAGACGTTATGCATGTGCTCTATTTCAGGAGGGAGCGCAACTTGATACGCCACCAGATTGATTTTCTCAATAATCTGATACGGTCCGACATACCGCGGCGCTAACTTGCCTTTGACTCCAAAGCGAGTCTGGCCTTTCATTGGTGTCACTTTCACAAAAACGTGATCACCCACTTCATATTCTCTATCTCGCCTCGACGTCGCATAACTCTTCATGCGCTGCATGCGCTTTTCTCTCTCCAGACGCTTTTATCTTTTCAGTTGTTTCATACACAATCTCGGGCCCAAGTAAAGGCCCATCTCCAACTTCTGCCCAGCAGATTGGAGATCTACACTTTCTGCCATACAATGCCTCGAAAGGCGCCATACCGATACTCGAATGGTAGCTGTTGTTGTAGGCGAATTCAGCCAATGGCAAATGACTTTCCCAGTTTCCCTGAAAGTCCAGTACACACATTCTCAGTAGGTCCTCTAGAGTCTGGATGGTCCTTTCTGACTGGCCATCTGTCTGAGGATGGTATGCACTACTCACTCAATTCGCACTCCAATGCAATCAGAGGCTCTGCCAGAACCTCGATGTAAACTTCGAATCCCTGTCAGAAACAATAGATACAGGCACTCCATGCAATCTCATAATTTCGTCAATACAGATAACGGCCAATTTATCTGCATTATAAATCGTCTTGACAGGTAGGAAGTGTGCAGATTTAGTCAATCTATCAACAATAACCCAAATAGAGTCCATACCTTTCCTAGAGCGAGGTAATCCAACAATGAAATCCATCGTGATATGCTCCCATTTCCACTCTGGTATGGGTAAGGGTTGCAGTAATCCTGCAGGTCGTTGATGTTCAGCTTTGACTTGTTGGCAATGAAGGCACTTAGACACAAAGTCAGCAATTTCCTTCTTCATTCCTGGCCACCAGAAATTCTGTTTCAGATCTTGGTACATTTTCGTATTCCCTGGGTGAATAGAAAACTTCGAACTGTGGCCTTCCTGTAGAACTCTTCTTTTCAATTCAGTGTCATTTGGTACACACAGTCTTTCTTGAAATTTCAATACATTGTTGTCAAATTTGAACCCCGGTCTCGGTTTTGAATCTCTTTCTTCAATAATCTTCTTCAGGAAATCATCCAATTGTTGTTTTTCTTTAATTTTCTCAATCAATGCTGGTCGAGCAGAAATAACAGCTAAGGTTCCACCTTGTTCTCTCAAAAAAATTTCAATCTCAGACTTTTCCAGATCAAGAAGCAACTCTTTCTGTCCAGTCAGCAAACAAGCTAAGTTGGCAATCGATTTTCGGCTCAATGCATCGGCAACGGTGTTGGCTTTTCCCGTATGGTACAAAATCTGCAGGTCATAATCCTTGATCAGTTCTAGCCATCTCCGCTGTCTCATATTCAATTCTTTCTGAGTGAAAAAGTACTTCAGGCTCTTGTGGTCAGTATACACTTCACAGGTTGCTCCATACAAATAGTGACACCAAATTTTCAGTGCAAACACTACTGCAGCAAGTTCTAAGTCATGGGTCGGGTAGTTCTTTTCATGTGGTCTCAACTGTTTGGAAGCATAAGCAATAACTCTCCCATTCTGCATTAAAACACATCCCAAACCCTTATGAGAAGCATCACTAAAAACAAGATAACCATCCGCATTCAAGGTAGAGTCGAATCGGTGCACCACAAGTCTAGTTTTCAATTCTTGAAATGCCGATTCCTTTGGTCACCCAAATGATATCCCTTTGTGTCAATCGAGTCGGTGGTAGGGCAATTTTGGAGAAGTCTTTGACAAATCTCTGTAATATCCATCCAAATTCCCAAAAGCTTGGACTTGATTACATTGGTTGGTCTAGGCTTCACTACAGACTTCAATTTTCTCATGATCAACGTAAATTCCGTCTTTGCTAACAACATGCCCCAAAAACATCACATGATCAAGCCAAAATTCACATTTAGACAGTTTAGCATACAGTTTCTGTTCTCTTAAGGTTTGCAGGGCAAGTCTTAGGTGATGTTCATGTTCTTCTACAGTCTTAGAATAGATCAATATGTCGTCAATAAATACCACAATGAAATCATCAAGGTATGGTTTAAAAATTCTGTTCATAAGGTCCATAAATGCAGCAGGGGCATTCGTAACTCCGAACGGCATAACTAAAAATTCAAAGTGGCCATACCTCGTTCTAAAAGCAGTTTTATCGATGTCTTCCGGTTTGACTTTCAGTTGATGATACCCCGATCTAAGATCAATCTTGGAAAATACTTGTGCCCCCTGTAACTGGTCAAATAAATCATCAATACGCGGTAATGGATATTTATTCTTTACAGTTACCTTGTTCAATTCGCGGTAATCAATACATAGTCTCAGTGATTCGTCTTTCTTCTTCACAAACAAAACAGGTGCACCCCACGGTGAGGTACTAGGTCTGATAAACTTCTTGTCCAACAGTTCCTGCAATTGTACTTTCAATTCCTTCAGTTCAGTCTGAGCCATTCTGTAAGGAGCTTTAGATATTGGCTGTGTACCCGGAACCACATCCACAATAAATTCAATTTCCCTGTCAATCAAATCCCCTGGCAAATCATCTGGAAATACATCTGGGAATTCTCTGACTATAGGAATGCAATTCACATCAGTTTTAACATTATCATTAACAGGTACAGTCAATACAGAACACAGATATCCGTTACACCCCTTTCTAATCAATTTGACAGCCTTTACAGAAGAAATCAGGTATGGAGGAGGTACTACTCCACTCCCATTAAACACAAATTCAGGCAAACCCGGTGGACGGAAAACTACTTGTTTTGTTACACAGTCTATAGTGGCATGATATTTTTGTAGCCAATCCATCACCAATAGTAGATCAAAATGATCTTAGTTCAACGGTAGTAGATCACTAAACAGTTGCATATACCTAACAATAATCACACAAGCAAGATACATATATGCAGATGTCATGGATCCCCAACAGTGATGATCTGACTAGCGAGATAGTTCATGGGTTCTAAGGGTCTATTCTTTACGCGAAAAAGCATCGACACATACGAATGTGTAGACCGAATCAATCAATACATAAGCATTTTGAGCACAGATAGAGAGGATACCTGACACAACAGTCTCAGTGTTTTGCACGTCTCCCGGTACTAGGGCAAACACTCGGCCCTGCCTCATAGGCTCTTTCCCAGTAGCTTTGGGGTTAGGCTTTGGTGTTGCTTTGTTGCGCTTGGTGCTTTTTACTACTAACTGGTGGAGCGAAGGGCGCTTTAATTTGTGGCCCACCTTGCCACACCAAACAAGCTCGAAACCCGTAGCAAACCCCTTTGTGCTTGTTGCCACATACGGAGCAGGGTGGAGTAAATCCACTCCCTTGGCTGGGGCTAGTAGTCGACCCCGTATTCTGTTTCTTGTTTGCTGGGTTATGCTTGCCTTTCTTAAATTTGAAACTCTGCCTTTTGCCTTGCCACTCAGTTGTCGGTGTTTCAGATTGTTTCACCGCTGCAATATTTGTCTTGGCCATCAATGCCCGGTCGAGAACACCCACATAAGTTGGCATTTTAAACACATTTATTCGGTCCTGGATAGCAACACTAAGGCCGCCTTCAAACCTCCTGGCCTTCTTATAATCGGTATCCACCATATGTGGTGCATACCTAGCAAGTTCAGTAAAATTCTTCTCATACTCGGCAACAGACGTTTTGCCCTGTCTCAACTATTCAAACTCAGTCACTTTTCTGTCCCTGATGCATTGGGGAAAATACTTTTCAAAGAAGGACTCCTTAAACTGAGCCCAAGTCACAATAGTATTTGTATCACGGGTCAACATCCACCACCTTTTTGCTTCTTCCTGAAGGGTGAAGGTTGCCAACAATACTTTGTTTGCTTCGGAGCACGGAAAAACCTCAAACAACTTCTCAGTCTCAAGAACCCAGGCTTCAGCCTTTAACGGTTCCAAGCCTCCCTGAAAGGACGGCGGTTTCATTTTGCTGAATTTTTGAGTCAGTGCAATAATGTCCACCTCATTAGCATTCACATTTTGTACATTTTGTTCCGGTTGCACCGGAGGAGGAGGAGGTGGGGGCTGTTGGTTCGGTTGTTGTTCGAGTCTTTCAATTATCAGTCCCATCATTTGTTCAAGTCTGGCCATTCTGGCCTCAGAGGATGATGCTTCAGTTTCATTTGCAGTGTTTGTGTTATCCATTTCACTATAAGCAGTTGTAACAGTTATCATTATAAATAGTTGTACAATTAAACAGTTTAACACTTTAACATATAATCAGTCAGTCATAAGCACACACTTTTCAAATTCATGAGATGCCCTAATTGCTTCTCTAGGACACTCTATAGCTCGTTTGGACACGTGTGTGCGGTATAACTCGTGGTTAAGTATCGCTCTGATACCACTCTGACACGACCCAAACCCGGCCCTATGGGTTTAGCATCAGAATCGCCAAGAATCCGAGATTACCAAAGGCCTACTGAAGCGATATCTGATCAAACAGAGTACGGGGCCTGGCGGAAGCCAATACAGTAAATAACTAGTGTCCATTGAGTCAGTGAAAATCAGATGTCAAAAACATTTTTATGCATTTATACGGTTCAACACAGTACAATCCATATGCAGTCTATACAATCATTTACAGTCAGTCGGTACAGGGATCAAGTCCCTAGACAACAGTGCAGTAAACAGTCTATACAAAAGTACAATACAGCAAGGAGACCGATAGGGGACACAAAAACACCCCAAGCCATAACATGGCAACTCGGGACCTCGCAGTGAGGCACATAGGTCAAGCTTGACAAAAGCGGGGACCAATCTCACGCCTCCTAGCTCCGGCCCGTCACGAGAACCTACATATATATATAAACAAAGTGAGCTAAAGCCCAAGTGAATAACATACAAGTAAAGAGGTTATGAATGAATGTCCTTACTAATGAAATCAATTCATTATACAAAGATTTCAATCTTTCAAGATTTCAATCAATCATATGTGGTACATCCATTAGCCTATAAACAAGAGGTCCAAAAGGACCGGCCAAGACATCTAACAAAGAATGATGGCCATCAAACAATATGGTTCCACAAGGAAACCGACAGAGCTCAGAATACCAATAACAAGGTGCTAAGGATGCCACAATACGAAATACAGACATACGTTCATTCAATAAACAATATCGTTCAATAAACAGCCTACCAAGATTCAAAATATAACCATTTGAACATATCTTTACACAACTGTTACTCACAGAGATTGGGCTAATAGCAGCTAGAGCGCCCCCGAGAGCCAACCCTAAGCGATCAACAAATAGAACACACACTAAGTTTCACGATCGGAAGGATGTTAATTAAATCCCTAAATATCCCTGTGGTTCTATGTCTAAATCCTTATTAAGATGTCTTAAACTAGGCCTAAGAATGCCTAGGATGGGATGAGGATGCAAAAATACAGCTTGGAAGGCACTTTTCAAAAGTTCTTGTCAAAAGGGCCTCGCCGAGCGAGCCTTCCTTCGCTCGAGCGAGGTTACAAAATCAAAGGCTTCGCCGAGCGAACAATCGCTTCGAGCGGTCTGATGAAACAAGAAAAGTAATCGATGCTCGATTTTTGCGCCGAGCCACCAATCCTTCGCCGAGCTGCTCGAGAAAACGTTGGGCGCTCGAGCGAGAAATCCTTCGCTCGAGCAAAGAAGCCAAATCTGGAATTTTCAGATTTTCCTTCCAAGCTCAAACCAAGCATTCCCAACTCAATTCTCGACCTCTTGGGCCCAAATTCTGGAAAATACATTCTAAAACAATGAATAACAAGTTTCAAAAGCCAATTTATGAATTCAAGCCCCAAAGGTGAGTCAATTAAAACCATTTTCAAACCCAATTCAAGAACACTTTCAAAACATGCAATGCATGAACTTTAAACCAAAATCAAGCTTTAAATCTTGCTCTATTGAGCTCCAATCTTTGAAAACAAGATGAAAACATGGACTATAGCTTAAGCATGAGCATGCATGTATAATCTACCATGAATTCAACTTCAAAAATCACCAAGATAGTCATGCATGCAACAATCAAGCTTCAATTCAATATGTATGAACTAATTCATGACTTAATTCCACAATGATGCATGAAACATGCAAGATGGGGCTCAAAGGTAACAAGAGGACAATGAATTTTCTTACCTAAGTCTTCAATCTCAAGGTCCAAGAGTCCAATTTGGCAATTCTCTAACAATTCCTACAACTTCTCCAAGCTAAATCCACAAGATGAGTCCAAGCTCAAATGTCTCTCACTCTCTAAGTTCTTGGTCGACTATGAGTGAAGGGAAGGGCTGGGAAATGTTGTCTCTAAGTAGATACAAGACTCAAATTGCTTAAAGTAATAGCCACTAGGTGGCATTTTGGTAAATAAATCCAAGTTGGCAATTAACTCCTTTTTAATCTAATTTAATCATTCCTAATCAATTTTCAGATAAATATATCATAAAATCAGAAATATTCTACTGAGTCTAAAACATCAAACGGTTTCTAAATCGGCCGCCGATAAGGCCTTCAATTAGCAATTTAAACATAAAATGCAAACAGATAAATCAATCAATCAAACAGATACCATATGCAATTCAATAGATTACTCATTCAATTTCAATTTCAGTTCCATTCAGTCTGTTCAGTAGTTCATCCAGTTCACTTATCAGTCATTATCGCTCGGTTTAGCGAATCAAGAGATAATTCGGGGTTATTCTAAAACGATGCGAGGTTGTTACAGGGTGGTCCGGCCTGCGACGAAGCATACACGGGAGGCATCTGAAAATGAAAAGTCCAAATACATCAGTTCAAGTATGAAAAGCAGATACGAGTACAAAATGCGAGTGGGGTGTGTGTCAGACGTGCTCTACACAGCCTATCAATGCAGCAGAATGTTCAAAACCTATATGTTATCAGAAATATGTTAAATACAGGGAAGATGAACAGTACCTACACGCCCATGATGGCCATCTGTGCCTCCCTCCATAGGATCATGCCCTCGAATGTGGCCAGCATCTCGAGCAGTTCGTCCGTGTACTCAATTGGGGGCTGCAAATACAAATGCAAAACTATCAGCGAGGGAATGAATGTCCAAGTATCTGACTGATGAATCAAAGCTGTAGAACATACCGGGGGTGAATCAGGGTCTCTGACATATCTGTGGTCAGGAAGAGGAGGCTCTAGCGGGACCTGGTAAGGAGTCCCGAACCGCCAACTCGTCAACTCGGTCGGCATGTCTGGCCACCCAGGATGATGATGAAGAGACGGAGGGATTGGAGGAATCGAACTACCTGATGCACCAGCCCTGCTAGAGGAGGGGATACCAGGCACCAAAGACGACTCAAGATGGCATACCAAGAGGGCCTCGATGAGCACGCACTCCTGTCAAGGGGGGCATCAGATATATACGACGGTAGGTGGCGTAGTTCCCCTCCATGAGATATAACAAAGCATCGGTGCCCTGCATAGCACTAATGACCTCCTGGGCAGAGAGTCTATCGGCAGTCCGCATAGTGGCTGGAGGTACAGCAGGAGGGTCCTGAGAATCGTACCCCCACACCTGACGCAGGAAGGGTTCCCCCAGGAACCATGCCCTACCAACTGGTCCTTCAAGCAGGAACCGATACTGAGAATTACTCGATCCTCCGGGATACGAATGTCGGAGACCGTCACCAAAGACCGCCAGTCGCCAAGTAATCATGGATAACCAAGGCATAAACCAATCAAATCGAGAATATACAGGGCAGATCAAAGACAAAAATGAAAGGAACTGAGAGTTCGAATACCTGTCGCCGCAGACGCAGATCAAAATACTGTCGCAAGTAGAAGAGAGTCTCTCAAGCTCTTGGTCAGTGTTCGCCCTCGAATACCAACGAAAACGGAGTCGTAAGGAGTCCTGCCACCTCCATCTCCGGAGCTAATGTGGGAAAGTATACGTACACCCATAGTTGAGAAAAGCAGCGCAGAATATGAATACAAAGTGCTAAAGACAGAATACAGGGTGCAAAGTGCACTGTGTGTGCAATGAATAAGTAATGAGGAGCAGAAATGTAAATCAAGAGGACAAAACGCATTCTCCTGGCTCTCCAATAGCCGCCGAGTAAGTCTCCACGCGAGAGGTCAAGGCTCATGTAACAATAAAGGGTAGCTGTGCCACACCCCACCATATCGACCGACCGTGATAGGTCCACCAGTATGCCAAGATATAACCCAACAAGTGTTCCCTATCGGCAAAACAGAGTGGTGCCAAAGAGGAACATAAGGAAGCCACAGGCGTCTTTGCTCCCTCGGGAGACTCAGCTCCATCTCCGCCTCAAAATGGAAGAGAACCAGTGTCCGACTCTCCTAAGCTCGTTTCTGGTGGGCGAGCCCCCAACAGATATATCCATGCGGCCTCCCACTCCCCCATATCTTCGTCGTAAGGTATGGGCCAGCCGCCTATGTTTAGGCCGGTGAGCACGGTGAAGTCTAGCGGAGTCATGGTCATATCCCCGGTGGCAGAAAAATGGAAGGAATTGGTGGTGTCCCACCGTCTCTCCAACAAAGCAGCCAACAATGTCCTGCTGGCAGGGCAGCGTGATAACCCCACACAGAATGTTCCAAATCCTGCTAGATCAACCAGATCTCGGACAGCCTCTGGAAACTCAACAGACTCTCAAGAGAGAGTATCCTCGTGATAGGCGAGAGTCAACTCGATTCGTAATGAATACATGTGCTTAGTACACAATAAAATGCAAGCCGAATGAAATGAAATAGCTGTGTGCAAATGAAATGAAATAGCTGTCTACAAATGACACGAATCAGTGTGGGCTGCGTGTTCACCATCAACTTGGACTGCATGTTCAAATTTCAGAATGATCAGTGTGGACTGCGTGTTCACCATCAACTTGGACTGCGTGTTCAGAAAATCAGAGTTTGGGACTGTGTGTTCTACTCTTAATCGATTAAGGCTGTGTTCACCATCAACTTGGAGCGTGTTCGTAAAATCGAGTTTGGGGAATGTGTTCTACTCTTAATCAGTGTGGGTTGCGTGTTCACCATCAACTTGGACTGCGTGTTCAGAAAATCAGAGTTTGGGACTGTGTGTTCTACTCTTAATCAGTGTGGGCTGCGTGTTCACCATCAACCTGGACTGCGTGTTCAAATTTCAGAATGATCAGTGTGGGCTGCGTGTTCACCATCAACTTGGACTGCGTGTTCAAAAAATCAAAGTTTGGGACTGTGTGTTCTACTCTTAATCAGTGTGGGCTGTGTGTTCACCATCAACTTGGACTGCGTGTTCAGAAAATCAGAGTTTGGGACTGTGTGTTCTACTCTTAATCAGTGTGGGCTGCGTGTTCACCATCAACTTGGACTGCGTGTTCAGAAAATCAGAGTTTGGGACTGTGTGTTATACTCTTTAATCGGCAAGTGGTCGTGTTCACCATCAACTTGGATCGTGTTCAAATTTGAGAATGATCGGTGGGGCTGCGTGTTCACCATCAACTTGACCGCGTGTTCGTAAAATCGAGTTTGGGGATCGTGTTCTACTCTTAATCGATGTGGCCGTGTGTTCACCATCAACTTGCGTGTTCGTAAAATCGAGTTTGGGGTGTGTGTTGTACTCTTAATCGATGTGGGCCGGTGTTCACCATCAACTGGACTGCGTGTTCGTAAAATCGAGTTCGGATCGCGTGTTCTACTCTTAGTCGATTAATGCCGTGTGTTCACCATCAACTTGGACTACGTGTTCAGAAAATCAGAGTTTGGGCCGCGTGTTCTACTCGTTAATCAGTGTGTGCTGTGTGCTCACTTTCAAATTCGGGCTGTGTGTTCGACAAATCAGTGTTTGAGCCGTGTGTTCAATTCTTAATGTGTATTGTGCGTTCAAAGTCAATCAGTGAGCCTAGTGTTTAGCAATTCAAGTGTTTAAACTACATGTTCAGAATGCAAGCGAAGTACTGCGTCATAAGTTAAAACTGTGTGTTTAAGCATGGCAGAGCTACAAAATGCATGAAAAACGCAGAAAATAAAGTAAAATACCTCTCGTGCATCGTGAGAGAGGTCTTTGCTCGACTCTGCAAAGTAAATCCCGGTGCTCGATTGTTGAACCCAGTGAAAGCGGCGAAAAACTGAAGTGTGTATTAGGCGTATCTCCCGGGAATGAAAGGGCGGATTCTCGGGGGCAGTGTCATAATGTCAAAGTCATCCCCGGCACCTGGAGGACCTCCACCGTAAGGAAAATCACCCGCCATTTCAAAAATCTGCAAAAATGAGCAAAATGAGCAAAAATTGAAAAAAGTCAACAAAAATCAACTCCCGAGAAATGAAAAAGTCAACAAAAGTCAACTCCCGAGAGAATCTTCCAAATATTGAGACAAACTTACCTCAAGTGGTGAAAATGAGAAAAAGAGCCCCGAAATCAAAATTTAGTCGGCTCAAAGTGCTTAAAACTGAAAGATTTCGCGGAAACAACTTGCATGGAAAGCCGAAAAGCGCGTATAAAATGCAGATCTGAAGGAAAAAATGGTTTTGGGAGCAAGGGAAGGATTTTTTGCAGCTATGGGAGTGATTTCGGAATGAATGGAGGTGCATATATATAGAAATGAGAAAAATGACCAAAATGCCCCTGCTTTTGGGCAGGTGGCCGGCCGGCCGGCCACCTTTTCTGGCTGGCCGGCCATTTGCTTTTTCTTTCCTAGCCGGTGGACTCCTCAAGGGCAACCACCTGGCCGGTGGTGTACCCCACACCCCCCTCTAGCTCCCTGCAAATTTTGAGGAAGATCGGAGTTCCCGGGACCTGAAAAAGTTCAAGAAAAGTGCACTTTCTGGCGCGAAATTGCTCCGCCGGAACTTCAGCTGCAATTTCTGACGTGTGTCTCATCATCACTCATCAAAATCAAGGTGTAGCCTTTTCAAACATGTTGTAACCTCTCCGGGAGGTGAACCAGAGGTTGCGATCGAGTCGCCTTCGCCGAAATGCGCGTTTCCCAGCTCGTTGTTTCGCAACAAACGGGTGCCCTGATTTATGCTCGTTTTGCATTTTTTGTGCATATAACTTGTATTCTCATGAACATTTTTCATTCTCATGCATGATTTCTTGATGTACCATACCTCTATGCTTGAGCATGCGTTGTCACGCACGTTCCTTTCTTACATTGCGATGCATTCACTCGCCGACACTGCGTATGTTGAACTTTCAGAATCACAGGAATCACATTGAATATATGTTGTTAGCATATTGTTCTTGTTGAATTTCTCTCTTTTGCAGGCACGATATTGTATGTACGGTTCATTCGAAATTGGTGCGACCCATCGAATCAGCGGTATCGTATCTTCTCCGTGTGAGACGCAACGAGAATTGAATGATTCTCTGCATTCCTAACTGCATGAAATGTAGTTGCTACTTTGCATTCTTGCTTAAAACTGTTGCATTCTTGCTTAAAACTGTTGCATCTATTTGTGAATACTTGCCTCATTACAACTTGCTGCATTTGCATGATCATTTGGCTCTGTGCATGTCGCTTTGCATTTTGTCCCCCCTGCCTGCGGGCACATCTCTGTTTATCTTGTATGATTGTCTAAGTCTTCAGCCTTGTCAAAATGGGTCGTCTCTGGGCTTTGACATTCACTTCCGTCACTTGTGACTTTCGAGTTCTGTCAAAGAGGGGCAACTGTAGACACCCCATTTTTGACCGACCTTAAGACTTAGACGTCACCGATTGAGCGCTCGGTGATGTTGCATATTGTGCTCGTTCAGAAGTCTCAGAGTCGCGGCCGTGCGCCCTGCCTCCGGACTTCCGAACTCTCTTCTATGCTTTGTCTCGGTTTGGGAACCAGACTCGGTTTTCTCAATTTTCTTTCCTGAGGGGAGGGAGAGGTCCCGTAGACCATCTCTCAGTGGCCGTGGGCTACATTTCGTGGCCGTAGGCCATTTTGCCCATTTCGGAGCCCGGTTCTCGGTTTTCGGAGCCGTCAGGCCGTGTGCCTCGGTTTGGGACCACCCAACCATCTCCGATTCCTCCGGTTTTTGGCATGCATCTTATTTACTCCCTTTCAAGGGACACTGGGGTCTTAGATACCCACTTCGTGGCCAAACACCACTTTCGGTGCTTAACGGCCGGTTTTCGAGCCCCGAATCTCGCGGTTTGGCCCCCGAGCGTTCGTTTCGCATCGGTTTTTGTTTATTTTTGGCAGGTACCTCTGTTTTATCATAAGGAAGGTCACTGGGGCGTGGGATCCTAGCAATTGTCTCAGCAACTAGTTATGCCCTTCCGGCGCCCCCCGGGGCCCGTTTTTCTCACTTCCGAGCCAATGTTGAACACCCTAGGGCCATTTCCTTCGAGCCGAAACCACATATTTGTGTTGTATACACATGGGAGGACCCTAAAAAATGGTGCTTAGCCAGTAATTCTTCTTTTCATTTTTGGACCTCTCCTAGAGGTGACTTGTTGTATCTCCTGCTTCAGAGTTGCAAAATTCCAACCACAAGGCCTTGTTGTACACATATGGGAGGACACCACCCTTTGGTGCTCGGCCAGCAATTCCAACTTTCCTTTTTTTGCCCCTAGCCGGCTGCAGGATACCAGCCACCTCCAATAAAGGTGGCTAGCCGGCCTGCATCCTCTCAGTGCATACTTTACAGCTGTATAGCTGTTTCTCCCAGAAAAGATCTGTATCCGGGGGATATTTTGGGAGAGAAAGCTTGGGTGCATTTCCCTCCACCTTTACACCCTTTTTTTTGTCCATATAAGGGGCCTCCCAACTCAGTCCCTAGGGTTAGAAAAAAACTCCCCCAAGCATATCTCTCTCTATCTCTCCCAAACTCTCAAGTTTTGGTCTCATTTGTTCATCAACACCAAGCACTACCTTCACCACTTCCATTCCAGCAGCAAGGGAAGGTTTTTCAGAGGCTAAGAAGCAGCAAACTCAAGCCAAGAAGCAACCAAAGTGTAGTCTTCAAGGGTAAGTCACTATTTCCCCTTTTCTAGCACTTTTTTGTATCATTTTTCTACCCTATTTGCTTGTGGTTTTGGGCTCCGACCCTAACTGAGTTTAGGCCTATTTTGAGCCCCTCTTCAACATTGAAGAAGGGCCCAACCTTTTTTGGCACTTCTATATACCACTTGTCTCAATATCCCTCTTATATGCCATTATTTTGCATTGAATATTTGGCCTATGTGTGATCTGATTTGGAGCATCTCATGAACTGATATTGTGCTTATTTTGAGTCCCTATTCAACATTGAAGAAGGGCTCAACCTTGTTTTCATGCTCCATATGCCACTTGCTTTGAATCCATGTTTAGCCCTTGTTTTTGCATGCTTCATCTAGCTTATGTGTGATCTATTTTCGAGCATGACATAAACTGTGAGTGGGCCTACTTTGAGCCCCTCTTCAACATTTAAGAAGGGCTCAAACCTGTTTGGCCTCTCTATCATGCACTTGCTTCATAATCTCTCATATTTACCGTAAACTCGCATGATTTGTTTGACCTGCATGTGATTTGTTTTGGAGCATGCCTTAAACTGTGATTGAGTTTATTTTGTGTCCGTCTACAACATTGTAGAAGGGATCAACCTTGTTGGGGGTCTCCATGTTGTGCTTGTCTTTATATCCCTCTTTGGCCCCCATTTTTGCATGCTTTTTTTTAGGCCTATTTAGCCTCTGTTTTCGGCCATCATCAGTACTGAAAATATACATATTTTGTCCTTATTGTCATATTTTATTAAGGGTCTTTGCTGGTTTGGTGAGTGCTTGGTATACCTCTCTTTATAGCCCTCTTTTGGCTCATATTTTGCATGCTATGTTGAGTATATCTACATACTGTTTTGGGGGTTTTCATAAGCTGTAAATGTTCATATTTTTGGTCACTCTTCAATGTTGTAGAACTGTATTTTTCAGTTTGAGCATTGCGTATACCACCTGCTTCATTGTTCCCCTCTTTTCCCCCATTTTTGCATGCTATTTTTGCCATACTTGTGATTGTTGTTTGGCCTTGCTTCGCACTGGAAAAATGCTATTCTAGGGGCTTCCTAGCATCTATATTTACACTTCATGTCCATATTGTGCATGTTTGGCATAGCTGCAAGTCATTTTGCATTTAGCATAGCATTAAGACATCGTGTAATTTTGCTATAATTCGGGGGCTGTTTTTGCATCATTTTGGCTGCTGAAATTTGCATTTTTCATATGCCATATGCCACATCTCAGTTGCATGTCATTTCATGCCGTAGGGCCATTGCCTCGGTTTGCGTGCCCACGGGCACGCATTTCGAGGCACTTCATTTTCATCTCCTGGCTTCTTATGTGAGTGTGGCTGAGGCTCTCTCACATTAGTATAAGTTCAATCTGTATTTGGAGTGCCATTTCATACTTTTATGCCATTGCCTCGGTTTGCGTGCCCGTGGGCACGCATTTCGAGGCACTTCGTTTTCATCCGATGGCCTCCTATGTGAGTATGGCTGAGGCCCTCTCATGTTGGTGTAAGCCCATATTACATCGCATATCTCATTTTAGTCCTGTTGCATTCCGTATGCCATCGCCTCGGTTTGCGTGCCCGTAGACACGCATTTCGAGACACCTCATTTTAGTCTCATTGTATATCATATTTCATGTCACTTCATGTCTTTATGCCATTGCCTCGGTTTGCGTGCCCACGGGCACGCATTTCGAGGCACTTCATTTTCATCTCCCGGCTTCTTATGTGAGTGTGGCTGAGGCTCTCTCACATTAGTATAAGTCCAATCTGTATTTGGAGTGCCATTTCATACTTTTATGCCATTGCCTCGGTTTGCGTGCCCGTGGGCACGCATTTTGAGGTACTTCGTTTTCATCCGATGGCCTCCTATGTGAGTATGGCTGAGGTCCTCTCATGTTGGTGTAAGCCCATATTGCATCGCATATCTCATTTTAGTCCTGTTGCATTCTGTATGCCATCGCCTTGGTTTGCGTGCCCGTGGGCAAGCATTTCGAGACACCTCATTTTAGTCTCATTGTATATCATATTTCATGTCACTTCATGCCTTTATGTCATTGCCTCGATTTGCGTGCCCGTGTGCACGCATTTCGAGGCGCTTCACTTTTCTCACGGCCTCTTATGTGAGTGCAGCTGAAGCTCTCTCATGTTAGTGTAAGTCCAATTGCATTGCGTATGCCATTCCATGCCTTAGGATCATTGCCTCGGTTTGCGTACCCGCGTGCACGCATTTCGAGGCATCTCGTTTTTATCAGCATTGTGCTTGCTAAATTATATATTAGATCGCATTCATGCCTATTTGCATTGCATTCATACATTTCCTCGATTTGCGTGCCTGTGTGCACGCATGTCGAGGCATCTCATTTTCATCCGCATTGTGTACTAGGTTGTATCTTTGATTGCATTCATGCATATCATGCATATTGCATCATGTTCGGAATAGGAGTTAGCCCGGGCACGGGAAACGAGGCGCGTTCCGTACTCCGAGTGACGGAACGGGTCTCAATTCCCAAGTCACCGACACTCCGGATTACCCATGATGGAGTTTAGGTTTTGTTGTAGTTTCCTGTGCATTCACCCTATATTGAGTTGTACATTTCGGTTCCTCGGTCATCATGCATCGGTATGCGTGATTGGTGGCACGAGGATCGAGGCATGCATATATTTGTGAAATACATTGCTATGCCCCTTTCCTGCTCTCTGGTGCAGCAAAATGAAGAATCAGCAACTTACCGGAGTCTGGCACGCATTTCGAGAAACATTGCAAACAGAGGCTAATTGGGGCATCCCAGTGGATTTCTGCGCAAGGCAGCCCAACATGCATCACTTCATTATCCGGAGCAGAGTCAAGGCAGCCCCTGGCTTGCACGCCAATTTTACAGCTTTCTTATTTAATTTGTTAAATAATTAGAAATCTGTATTATTCGGACTGTATTATTCTCTTATTTCGGACTGTATTATTATTTATTCGGACCCTCTGCGCGAGGGCATAATTGTAATAAGTGTGGGTGAGTGTGATGTATGTCTTCCAACCCCACGTATTTCTTTCCTTTTATTTACCCGCTTATGATGGTTAGATATAGGGCATATTTCAATTAGCATACAGTATGACAGCATGTTTGCATCATTCATCTGCTTTTGCATATACTGACTCGGCACATCATACAAACTGCATTTGTATTTCAATTCCAAATTGAATACATGTTAGTTGTTGCATTTCACATGCCATGTTTAGAATAGCCGAGCCTGCTATAGTTTGCATCTTTGCATGTGTCGCATTAGGCAATTCTGTATATTTAGGATCATGCATGACTTCTAATCGGTTTTCTGTTTTGGCTTGGAGTACTCGGTGAGTTTTATGCTTTAGCATCCTTACATGCGTGTGAGTGTTGCCATGATAGCATGCTTACCATGAGGCTATGTGCTTATGTGATATAACTGCCTTGAATGCCTGTGGGTGGAGGTTGAGTTATTTGAAGTGGGACAATTCATCAAATGTTTGTTTTAAGCCCACTAGATAGTGGCAAAATCACGTTTTTCTAAGCCCACCTGAGGGTGGCAAATCCACGTCTTAGCCTACTTGCGGGTAGCACCATCAAACCATTTTCAAACAAACAAACATGAAATGTTTAGTTCCAATTCAGGCGGCTCAGTCTATACTTGTATGCTGTGCGCATCACATAGTAACCTAGGCTAATAACCGGAATAAGAACGCACAATGTTTTCAAAATCTGATATCATGGTTAGTAGAGGCCGGTCTTTGACCAGGCGAAGGTGCTCACGGTGACCTTCTAATCGTACCCAAGTTCCCGAGCCGAGGCAACTTTGGTGATGACGGGCACGTGGCCTTTGGCACCGAGTTAGGGTTTCCTAAGTTTCCCATTAAAAAATATTTAGGTGGCGACTCTGTATCTGGCAAAGCAGTCCATGTTTGGCACTTCTTTCAAAAAAATCTGTTTTAAAAAACGATTTGCCGGATTTGGACTCTTTGGTTCAGGATTAAGAACTGTGACATTTGAGTCCTTCGAACTGTAGTGACCCAATATCGAACCAGAACGGGGGGGACTCGCACTCCTTTCCCCCGGATGCGTTCGGGGACGTCTACACTAGGGTTGCAGAAAAGAATAAATGAGGAGTCAAAATTCTTAAAAAAAAAAAAAACACTTGACTTGTTTGGGTTCGTAGCCTTTTTAACTCAAGTTATTAAGCCCGTAAGGGTGTCTCTACACCTAGTGCCCTAAAACAATCTGATTTGGGAGTCATTGGCCCAATACTTGCTACATGGGTTAATTAGAAAGCTTAAGGGACTTAGACATTGCACAGTTAAGGAAAAATAAAATAAAAAATAACTTGCTCAGATTCGTAACCTTTTCAACTCGAGTTATTAAGCCCGTAGGGGTGTCTTCACACCTAGTGCCCTAAAACAATTTGATTTGGGAGTCATTGGCCCAATGCTTATTACATGGGTTGATTAGAAAGCTTAATGGATCAAGACATTGCACAGTCATCTAAAAAAAAAAAAAATTTGAGAATCTTGGCTGCAACAATAGTTTTTTTGTATATGTTGGGTGTTATTATGAGTTACACTGGGTTATTATAGTGGATAGTTAACTAATATGGAGATTGCACTTTACACCGAGGGTACTGATGATTTGTCTACTAGCATCACAAGTACAACGAACTTTACTTTTGTATTAATTGAATTGTGATTTTGACTCAATAGATTCCTTCTTGCTTGTCCACTGTACTTTTAATGACTCATTATGTCTTAATATCACACTGTAGTGGCACATAAGTTGATTGTTAGGTGGAGTAGTGTGGTTAATTGTTGAGCATATATAAATATGCTAATGTTTATGAGTATCATTTCTGGAAACCCTCACGAGACTTTACTCGTCCACTTTAGGTAACTTTGTGGTTTAAAAGTTTGTTGCATTTGCTAAATGCAACCGTTTTTCCATGAAAGAGGAAATAGCCAGATTTTGTTTTATTTTATTTTATTTTTATTACTTGCTTGAGGACTAGCAAGTTGTAAGGAACTACATTGCTGAACAAAAAAATATGCCCTGTAATCCACTGTCGAATAAAAGATACATTTTTGGTAACCCAAGGCCGAACGTTTTTTATTTGTTCAGTTACTCATTACCGTGCATTTCTAGTTTAATTTTTTTTTTAATATGTTTTGTTTTTTTTCTTGGAAGGATTATACTTATATTTATTGTAGTAATGTAAGTATAATCATTTATTTGCTAAACTTCTTGAAGGACACTTATTTGCTAATAGATTATCTGAAGATGAAACATCCTTATTAGTTGATATGTCAAAGAGTATGGTGCGATCGAAAGAGATATTGATTACATTGAAACGAATAAATGCCTTTAATGTGACCACAATGAAGACAATATACAATGCACATAAAGCGATAGGTGACTGGATAATTTATTTTAGTTCGACAATATGACATAGAGTAATCTAATTTATGTAGCAATGTATCACCGAACAGACACTTCACAAATAATGTATCATCAAACAAGCATTTCACAAATAGGCTCCAACTAATTTCTTCTTAAAGTAAAGAAAAATCATCCAATCGAATGACAACAAATGGTTGAAAAAAATTAGTTTGTCTGGTAATATAACACTGGAGTAATTCAAATTTTTTAGCATTGTTTTACCAAAAGCTATTGATGTAAAGATACAAAATTGAAAGTGTTTTGAAGAATTTTTAGTTTATAGTGTGTTTTGGTAATATAATGGGTGTAATGTGAATCACATTTTTTTTTTAATGGTGTAATGAGATGAAGGGTATAAAAAGGTAAACTAGTTGTGTAAGTAGAATCACTCTAAAATAAAAATTTTCTCTAACAAATTTCATGAGATAATAGTTCTTAAATATTTAAAAATAAATTCTTCATTCTTTCTAAAAACTGAGTTGTTTTCATAATTTTCTTTCCCAAAAAAAAAAAATCCTCAAAAAAAAAATAAAAATAAAAATAAATTATAATAATAATAAAATCAAAAAAAGGGACAAATTACAAATATGCCTCTGAGGTTTACTTAAAGTACAAATTGTCTCTTTTGGTTTGAAAATTACAAATACTCCCTTGTTAGAATTTTTATTTAACAGAATTAATTGAAAAAATAAAATTCATAATTACTCTCCAATACAATAATAAAATTACCTAAATTATTAATCAAAACATATTTCTAATATTATTAAAAATTGTTAATTGACTTGATAATTTATTAATAAAAGGGACAATTTGTTATGAAATTAGAAATCTTAATGATAGAATATAATTTTTAAAATCACATGAAACGATTTGTATTTTAATCAAATCTCCGAATATTTGTAATTTATCCTTTGAAAAAAAAAGAAAAAGAAGCAAATGTATCAAACTTCTAGCGGAGCTTCTATTGGCACATACCTATTCCACTTTTTACACATTCTTCTCAGTTTACACACCTTTAAAAAAAAATAAAAAATACTTATTACACACACTTTTATTCTAATTATATACTCATACACACAACTTTCCAACACTTCCAATCCACACACTTTCCACACCAGCGATCGCCTCGCCGGCGGCGACGCAGCACCACCGTTCCTTTTCACTTCCAGTCGCCATCCCCATCCCTTCCTCCACCCACCTGCGACACTACCGCGACCCCCACCTCATCCTCTCTCTCTCTCTCTCTCTCTCTAGCTCTATCTCTATCTTTTCTCAGTCGCAAAAATGGGGTTTCAGAGGTTGATAGTCGAACCAATATGTTTTGTTCGAATGTTGATGGTCGAACCAAATTCATTGGTTCGATGGTTGATTTTCCGAATAGAGGTGATTCTTTCAATACTGGTAGTCCAAATAGTAAGAAAATGAGTCTTCTTTCAGATTTAGGTTCTCCTCTCTCTCTCTCTCGGTGTGCAGAATTAAGGGTCGCGAAAGGGTGGGAGCTGTGGCGGCGGTGGTGTTGTGTTCTGAAGTGAGGGGTTATGGAGGTAGTGGAGAGGGTGAGTGAACGACGAACAATGGGATAGGGTGGGGGTTCAATTTGAGAAGAGGGAGGTTGGAGGGAGGCGATAGAGGGAGAGACTGTGTTAAGGAATGAGATGACCGGAGAGAGAGGGACTATGTTGGGTATTAAGGTTAGGGTTTTGGTTGAAGAAGAAAGGGATATTTTGGTAATTTTATTTTAAGATGGAAATGTAATAAAAAAAATATCATTAAGGCCTCGTTTGGCAACCAAACTTTTTAGTAAAAAAGCTAAAAAGTTACTAAGGCCTCGTTTGGGAACAGGCTGATTTAGTAACTTTTTGGTTAATTGGCTAAAAAGGTAGGCAAAAAAAACTTGTATGTTTGGGATGACTTTTTGGCTAATTACGAAAAGTTGTGCAAAAAGTAGAGAGCAAAGAGAATCTTTGACTTTTTGATATGGCTTGTTGGCTTTTTGGCTAAAATGATAACTTTTTGGTTAATTGGCTAATTTAGCTACTCCCCAAACAGGGCCTAAATTAGTCAAAAAGTCAACAACCCATACTAAAAAGTCAAAGATTCTTTTTTCTCTCTACTTTTTGCACATCTTTTTGTAAAAAATCAAAAAGTCATCCCAAACATACTAGTTTTTTTAACTCATATTTTAGTCAAATAGTTAAAAAATTACTAAATTAGTCTGTTCTCAAACGAGACTTAAGGCCTAGTTTGAGATCTACTATATAATCCATCTTTTTACCTTTTTATCTTTTTTTTATCACATCACCTCTCTACTTTTCTGCATATCATTTCGTAAAAAGATAAAAAGTATATTTTTTTAAGACACTCCAAACCAATCCTAAGTGTGCGAGGAGAGGGGAAGTAGTGTGTAAATAAAAGCTCCCAACTTCTGGGGGTAAATGTGTCATTACAGCTCTGCAATCTTACAGAAATGTTCCAGGTTCCAGGTTCTCCTTTCCAACACGATTTTGAATCAAATTCAAAAAGTACCCAGAACGAATAATTAATTCAAAAAAAAAAAAAAAAAAAAAAAAATTTTTTTTTTCTGTCTTTAATAATCTCCATCATTCATCATCAACTTCACAACACTTCTTCATCTTCCTATCTAAAAAAAAAACTTAAAACTAAACTGTCATCATCCATCATCATAAAAATGTTCTTCATCATCTGAGACAAACATCATCTTCACAAATCTGTTCTTCAGAAATCTGTTCTTACAGAGCAAACCATAGAACAATTCCTGAAGCCAAAACAATGTTCCAACTTTTCTCAGATGATGAAGAACATGAGAGAGAAGAGAGGAAGGAGGAGAGAAGGGGGCGATAGTTTGTTTTGGTGGGTATTGATCTCAGCCATCAGCTCCCTTAGTGGGACAGATGTCGTCATATAAAAAACTACTCTAGAGATCACTTTAGGAAAAATACTCTAGAGGATCCGCACGCCTTCGGTTCAAATACGAGTCCAAAACACATCAATTAAAACACAACTCAGCTCCTCAATTCTAGTTGATTTATTGACGTAACTTCACGTTCGTTGGTACGTATGTTTCGATCTTGTCTGTTTTCCTCTCTCGATCATGATATATATACATATATAATTATTTTTCTGATCTATTCTATGCATTTCACAGATTCATATTCGGTATTAGTTTCAGCAGATTAGATCTTCTTTGAGTAAAGAAGGTTCATTGAACTATTCTTGATCTGTTCCACACTGATTTTACTTTCAGTTGGTAGTTCAAATCGCTGAATATCTTAATTACATGAACTTTTGTAGATTACCCTTTTTTCTATCGAGATTTGATGGTTTAGTGGTTAAGTATGGTGGATTTACTTGAGCTTGATTCTTGTTTGACCTCTAATTCATCGATGATCACGTAACTGGTGGTGTTCTGAACTGAGGTTTTTTAACTCAAATTGTGTGGTTGATTAGGTGTTACAATGGTCACAGTCCTGGTTAAATGTAGATCTGTACGAGGAGTTGGGTGATTCTTTTTGGGGCTCTTGTTTTGGGTTTCCTTTGTGAGCTACAATTTTCTTGTTAGGGGTTTTAACCTACTTTTGTCTAATTTGAGAGACTTCATGTTTTTTGGGAATTCGACTTTCTTTTCCACAAAAATCTGCTGTTGTAATCTTTGGTACTATGAAAGATTTGTTCAGTGTCTTTGAAATCTCAGGTTGTGTGTTATTTCAGTGGGAGAGGGAGGGGTTGGGGTTGGGGTTGGGGTTATTCTAATTTTATTTATTTATTGCTTTTTGGGTTTTCTTTGCTTGTTGGTCAAGTGTAAATTGTATGCTTCTGCAGTGCGAACAAGCCCGTTTCAATTCTTATTCTAGAAACTATAACTATTTTAAAATAATTATAAACGGAACTGTCTTGGGGACTTAAGAAAATAATATGGAAATCAAATTCCAAAAGAACCATAAAACAAATTCTTTAGAAGGGAAATCAAATTTGGTGGTAATTTAATATAACATGTTGAGAGAGTTTTAACTATTCGATTAAATAACTGCCTACCACTGGATACAGCTATTTATAGTACCAGACTAATTTTAAGGGTAAAACATCCAAGTCTGATTTTGTGTCACGGCAAGCAAAAACATAAGGTACATGCTTTAGACGATAAACTACGAAGTGCGGACACTTCTAAGAAGGTGGTGTGTCCATCTTGTACACACTTCCAAATGTGTTCTGTTTTTTTAGACCTAGACATGTGTCGGGGGGATAGACTTGTTCGTTGCTTAATCTCACATGAAACAACTTATAAGTTTGAACAAAATTGCTTGTTATCTAATGATAAAAGAGAAACAATATAAATTTATACATATTAATCATTCCTATTTGAAACTCTATAAATTAATGTCATATTGTATTTTTTTATTATTAGACACATATATATTGCGTATAATACTATACATGTTGCACGTTTCTCTCTGTGTTGTCTTGCATATTTTAAAAATTGTCGTGTTGGCGTCTTTGTCTTGAAATTTTTCTAGAAAGTGTTAGGGCCGGTTCTGCGATTTTCAAGACCCAAGGTGGAGTCTTAAAATTGGTGCCCTTTATATATAAATAATAAAAAAATCATTTATTTAAATTTTTATTCTAAAGGTGTATAATGTAAATTCAAAATTAACGTAATGCGAGTCATACCGATAATGATTTAGATCTATAAATATATGTTTTTTTATTTGTTCTTTAAGAGAAACATTTTAAATTTTTTTTTTTTAATCAAATTTAGAATTCATCAAATTTGAATTTGATAAAAATTTAGAAAGATAATGAAGATAATTTTTTTTTCCATCAAATTTGATGAAAACGGAAATTTGGGATATGAAGAGAATTTTTAGAAAGATTTTCTTGAAAATTTGATAAAAGAGTTGGATTAATTCATATCAAATCAAGTTTTTTACTTGAATATATAATCAAATTAAATCAGGGAAAAAAAATGAAGGGTTGCAGATGCTCTAAAAACCTTTAATTTAAATTGTGAAGTTACATGAGTTGGTTTGGACCTTCATTTTTAAACCTACTAACACCATATGAGTTAAAATTATTTGGGGGGGTAAAGTTTTTTTTTTTTTTTTTTGGGAGGGGAGGGGGTCGAGTTGGGTGGCGTTGGTGACAGGTGTGGTCGTTGGTGCCTTTTTGTTTGATGTGGTTGGCTTGGATGGAAAGGAACAAGAGAATTTTTCAAGGAATTGAGCATTCGGTTGTGGTTGTTGGAGGACTGGTTCTTAGTTGCTTTGTATAGTTGGTTGGAGTGTAAAGTTGATCCAGATCTGTTTACTTTTTTAGATTTTTTGGATGATGTGATTGGTTAAACGAGTTTTGTTTTCCGCTTTTGGTCTATTGTTTTCTTTGCATCATCTTGATGCCTTTTCAATAAAATTTTATTATTTATTAAAAAAAAAAAATTATTTGGGGCCCTTACAATTTGTTGAAATTTGGGAGTCCAAGGCAGGCCTTGCTCGCCTTGGGCCAAGGCCGGCTCTAAAAAGTGTAATCAAATTTGTGTTTAGCAAGCTTTCCTCTTTTTTTTTCCTTCTCCCAAGACATGAAAGGGTCGTTTAGTTTAGTTTATTTAGTCAATCCTAGAATAGTTTTTGCAGGCATACTTTGACACATTTTATTTTTTGGAAAGTGTAATCAAATTTGTTATGCCTTAGTGTACTTCTTAAAAATTTGATTGTTTTGTTATTAAAAATTTTTAGGGCCTTTTCTAGAAGCATATCTACAAAAGTAAATTTTTTTTGACAATATGTAGAAAAAAATCACTTAAAAAAAAAAAAAAACACAAAAACACAAACAAATGGGCACATTTGCTTCAAATGAGGTCTTTTCATGGAGATGTGAATATGCTTTCAACATGTACAGCCAAACAAATGGCTTTCATGGTAATATCTCATGTCTCTTAAATCACAAAATTTTGAAAAAATTACAAAATGGAATATCATCTTTTCAGCTGACGTCATTTTACATCATTGAAGGTTATCATTATTCTGGTGTAGAGCTACTCTGATGATTATGTGGATGCAGAAAGCATCTTATTTCTTCATTCTCAAGCATCACTTTGATTTCATCAATCGCATCTTAAATTTCAGTGTAGCTGCTTTGGTATTTTTCAGCAAGTATGGAAGCTAACCGGGGCCAGAATGGAATTCAACTGTTGTTAGCTGCAGAGCAAGAAGCTCAACGCATTGTCAATGCTGCAAGAACTGGTAATTATTGTTGCAAATCTCAGTTCTAATCTTTCTGATTCATTTTCATATTTTTATGTTAAGTAAGGATCCTTGTGGTCTTTAAGAAATTATGTTACACTTTTGTACTATGTTATATTGATTTGATTGTGGGTTGTTGGGATGATTACTGCCTACTTGTTTTTAATTTTTTACACCCATTATTTTTCTGTATTTGTGATTTTTTATTTTCTTTCTTTGGATGAACAAATAAGGTTTCTTGGAGAGGAATTAGTTACTTGGAAGTGAGGTTTTCTGTATGGGTGTGAGAGGATTATTTCATGTCTTATTAGTAGAATGATTACTCTAAATATTTCTCAGTTTTCATATTATTCCTTGTGGATTGAAGAACTTCTCATTTGCTAGAATGGTATTTAGCCTTCTTTTGCTGTTACCACTTCTGATCACTCACCATAAGATCAAAGTTCAAATTGCCACGACTTCCAACAGTACCTTGTTCACAGATGCCACCACCCTTCATTCTGCCTGTCCCTTGTCTGCTTGTCGGTATGAATGTTTGTTCAATGTGCAAGTGTGCTGCAAAGACTTGTGCTTTGTCTAATTTCCAAGGCTGCTGAGCGATCCAAGATATCATCATGCTTTTCTTTCGGTTTTTAACCAGGGACGACGTGCACTGCACAATTGACAGGCATGTAGCATTGTGGATGGATCAGTAGATTTATGTAGCTAGGGAACTTCCTTGTGTGGCTTATGATACATGCTGGCGGTGAAGACTTGTTTTGGCATTAAAGTTCATATATGTGCATAACAGCATAAAAATATTGTTAAATACATCTATAATACTGATACATTTATGGGCAAGTTCTTTATTATTAATGAATTTCTTATATTTGCCACACAAAAAAAAAAAGAAGAAAAAAAAAAGGAAGATTTATGGGCAAGTTATAAATGCAACCCAATGCAACTGATGGTCTTGACCTAAAAACGAAGATAAGATCGTATGACGTCTCTCTCTGATATGAAGTAATTTTATTGCTGGAGTGCTTGATAATACGGGGGTTAACCAGAAGCATTGGGTCGAGTGAGCCGCAGGAGCAACACTGATTTTTATCCACATTGGTTTCTGTTTTCAGCAAAAATGGCTAGACTAAAACAAGCCAAAGAGGAAGCTGAAAAGGAGATTGCTGAATTCCGTGCACAAATGGAAGCTGAATTTCAAAGAAAGGTTGCGGAGGTAAAACTGTTAAAAACAAAATAAAAATAATTGTCAATATGAATTTCATTCATAGAATATCTTTGTCAGGTTGAATCTGTTGCCAATTTTGAATTTCTACTGTCAAATCCGTTTCATAAATTCAGTAGGTTCTTACTACCAAATCCTCCACATTCTTAGAGGTTCTGAATTGTTTGCAGCTTTTTACCAGCATGTTTAATTCAAACTGTTGGCCATACTAGTGTTCATGATATAGTCAAATACTCTGATATTTATTCCAAAAAAAAAAAGATATAGTCAAATACTCTGATTCTCTGAATAACTTCATTTTTCTACACAATTTTTGAAAATTTCTGAGAATGATTGAATTTTGATAAATATGCTTAATCTATCTTGAACTTTGTGCTCCCAACCCCTCAATTTATTTCAAAAAGATTGCAACTGTTGTCATTGTTGCTCTTCTTTCCTAATTCCCAAGTATTGTCTGTATGATGAAGGTTATTCTAGAATTTATAATTTCCATTTGCCCCTTTTTCTATTGAATTGTGTGTATACTAATTAGACCCTACACATTTCGTTGAACAGAGTAGTGGAGATTCTGGTGCTAATGTGAAGCGTCTTGAACTAGAAACAGAGGCAAAGATCCAGCACCTGAAGACACAGGCTGCAAGAATTTCTCATGATGTCGCCCAGATGCTACTGAGGCATGTGACAACTATAAAGAACTAAGATCTTGGTTTGACCTTCATGTCCTGGAATGTTTGGGTACTCTCTTCTGTTATAATTCCTAAATTTTAGCATGGATTTTTTGCTTGTGACGATAAGGAGCTTGCTTTTATCCTGTATCTTAGCATACTTATAATTTGTATTTGTTGATTGTGCCCTTTTATTAAATAAAACCCTTCAATGTGTGTTCTCATGTATTAATGCTTAATGCTAGTGACAGAGAGAACATTCCTCTTACTCAAGAATTTTTTTAGTGTCATTATTGACCGAACATCGGGGTAGAAATTTACCTTAATATGTGCAAATTGTACTTTCTGCCCTTTTTCTCAGAGTTATTTTGTTATCTGGTTGTGCCCAAAATGTAACAATTACATTATGAATGAACAATATGGACTTTCATCTTTCTCTTTTGAATTTTTTTGATTTTATTGAATGAGACCTTACTCTCATAATTTTACTGTTATTCTATAATTATTTGCTAATATAATGTGAGTGTAACGCCATAACCATCCAATCTCCATCTCAACCCATTTATTTTATTTTTTGTGAATCATATGACACTGTTGATTTTCTAGAAAGTATTGGGCAGTGAAACCACACTTTGCTATCACAGGAGTTCTGTGTTTGTAGTACAATGTATGAATCTATATATATCTACAGACAAGGAGGAGGATGCCTGAAAATACTCCAATTGCCCTCTAAAAGGTGAGGTGAAGAACAATTTACGGGCCAATATTACATCGACGGTATTATTGTTAATTGTCATCGCGCTCTTGTTTGTCTTCTTAATTAGGAATGCAAAATTGAGAGATCTTGCAGGATTTGCTCCACGACTATGGCGCATGCGAATAGTCCTACCCCAAGGAGTGCAGGCCTTGCTGTTGATATTGCCTTCTGGTCTGTTTCCTCCTCAGATTCTCTGTTGTGAATAGCCCAGGCCATTACTGGTGGAAGAACTCCATATAACATTGTCATGCAGTACCCACCCTGTTCAACATTTCAGGTGATTATTTGTCACTCAAGGATTTGAGTTGTTTGCCATTGGATATTAACAATAGAGCCTGACACTAAATCCTTAATGGAATCATAAGAAAATTCATCTATGGTTCCTAAAGTACGTGTTTTGTGTCATTTTGATCTGCGAAGTTTCAATTTTGTCCCTAGACATTATAAGGTTATGCTTCATGTTCTTTACCATGTTTAGGGGTTGACGTGATAAAATAAGGTGTATTTTATTATCACTCCATTAATGATTTAGATGACCCATTTGAAATTGTTCCTCGAATGGATCTCTGGAGAAGGTTGCCCAAAAGCGGTATATAAGGTGTACCCGGTAAAACTTACAAGATGGGTGACTAGGGCTGCTGTTTCCATTGTTACATAATTTTTCAAGACCACAACTAAGATACTAGGGTTTAGGTTTTGGGGACCAAAGTGATACGGATCACATATTTTAGAGATCATAGGTGTATTTTATTATCATTCCCTTGATGATTTAGATAGACCTGTTTGAAATTGAAAACATTAAAGATAAAATCCACAAAAGTGAAACTTGGAGGACCAAAGTAATACGGAACACATACTTTATAGGTGTGTTTTACCTTTTTGTAGGGCTTGCACTGAGCACAAACACTAGCACAAATAGGAAAGAAACGTATGAAATCTCGTTATCTCAAATTACATACATGGACTCGAAATCACACATAAAACTTACGGCAATGTCTGTGGCAGCAGAGAATGCATCTGGAACTGTCGTCGATACAAAAAGAGACGGCACAATGGCCATTGCTGTTGCTGTGAAGCTAACTTTATTTCTTCCCCACCATTTTCTTAGGCTAAATAGCTTGTTTGTTTTCTGTCACAGTTATGCATATCTAATGTCATTACTCACAGAACATTTGCAATCAATTTAGAGTTAAAATTGAGTGAAACTCACCTGCAATATCTGTGTTGAAGGTGAACGCCATGACAAGTTATTAAGTTGTTCCTTGAAGAATTCAAAGAAGCCTAGGAGAGTGCCGATTAGCGAAGTCCCGATTGCTAGGAGAGAGAAGGCCTCTACCATAAACGAAACCCCGGTCCATTTCACACTGGATTAGACTGACAATGTATGATTTGGTGACTATAGGAATATGCTAGAAATAACACTGGATTTAGGCACTGAGGCAAAAAAGTGTGAAAGAGCTAAATGGGAAAAATAGAATTAGGCCTAATATGTAACTGGGAACAGGGATTAATGAGTATATTGATCAAGAACAGTTTCAAAGTTTCTATATGCAACAGTGTGAATATTTTCTCCCAAGAACTTTGTTGGTCCCCCGAACTAAACTATGTATTATGAAGAGTGCACATTTAAAACCCATCTCTAAGATCAACTATGAAGTCTAAGAAATCATCTCATACTTACCCAAAAAAAACATTATTACAATGTTTCTATAAGAAAGATTATTAGCCAATAATTCTATGAAAACAAAACTAACCACAAAAAATAACGGTATGCTAACCCCCCCCCCCCCCCTTCTCTCTCTCTCTCTCTCTCTCTCTCTCTCTTCCATTACACAACCCTTCACCACGGCCCCTCAGGGCCTGCTTGTGGAAGACACTCATGAAAGGAAATATATGTACACAAGATTACTCTATATTAATTTAGATAGAAAAACATTGTAGACCCAATTTTTTTTTTTTCCCCTGGAAAAATGTCCAGAATGTAGTGTGGCAACACTGCATTCATTATGGTAACACATCATACAGTGGGACCATCACTGAAGAGGTTGCTCCGTTTATGTTTCACTTGATTTTCTATGGTCGGTTTGTGGTTAGTTCTATATCTGTAGAATTACTGGTATAACATATGGTTGAAAGATTGAAGTACCTCAGGAGCAATTCGACAGGATCAGAAACTTGGTCAGCATGGGCTGATAGGCCAAGTGCTACTGCGTCCCAAACAAGCAATGCCAGTAATGGCACAACGCTTCCAAGCACAACTGAAGCCCTTATCCTCTGTAGATCGCCTCCCAAATAAGCGCACACAACTGCAAGAAATCACATATCATAAAACTCATTGTCATCACTGTTTGATCAAAATCCGAGATCAAAATTTGTGTTCACCAGGAGCTAGATCATGATAGACCAAAGAAAATATAATCACGGGAACAGTAGCCGGAACTTTTCCCCAGTCACCATCCCCCTCCAATCCTGACCACCCTCCGAACACGATCGCTAGAACCTCAATTGCTAGTAGCAAACCTATTCCATATCAGTAGGTCAAATTTGTGAATGTGTATGTTTGCTAAATAGATAGAACCAGTATACATCTGTTGAAGGAGTATACCTATCATGGAAACTGTGAGCAACTGGTTGATTTGATCTGTGGCTTGGGTCCCTCCAATGGAAATGAGGGCAGTGAAGAGGAGAGTGAAGAAGAATCCGGAGACTGACTCCGGAAGATTGATCAGATGGTGGAGGATCTCACCGGACTTGGAACTGTAGGCAATCATTGTAGTGTAACCCAAGAAAACATAGGTCATGGTAGCCAGAGTCCCACCCCAGTCCCCTAGTGTCTCTTGGGCCATGGTTCGAATGGAGAGTACCTCCAACTCATTCTCTTCTACTCTCTTCTCCTTCTTTCTCATCAGTTCAACATTGATTTCAACTAGCAAATTTGCTTCAATTAAGAGGAAAGCCCAACATGTGATCATTGTTATCGAACTTGGAAGCAACCCCTGTAATGTCGAAGAGGTGTAACATTAAAGTTGTTTTTTAGATGAAACAAACTAGGACTAGCCCAGTTGGTTGGAACCCTTGCATCTGATTAGTAGGTCAAGGGCATAGTTTTAAATACTGCGAAGTTGGAACTGATTTTTTGGGATTTAAGATAAAGATACACCCCATTATTAATTAACATTTGCGGGCTTAGTTTGGGAATATGTTATTTTAATAATTTTTTGATTTTTTACGAAAAAATGTATAAAAAAGTAGAGAGAATGATGTGACAACTTATAGTAACTTTTTAATTTTTTTTACTAAAACTTCAAGTTGCCAAACGACACTGTTTGATATTCCCGATGCTGCGACTGTAATAGCTATGTGTACCAATACCGTGATTTAGAACTATGATCAAGGATACCATTCTAGCCTGTATGGTGAAACTCCAAGTATGGGCGAAGAGCTTGAGAGAAAGGTAGAGAAAGTTACCGCAGGGGAAGTTTTCTGTGGCAGAGCAAGTATCCCGGAACCAATAGAGGTTCCGATAATTAAAGCGACTGCACCGGGAATAGTTCCCTTTTTCTCGGATAAATTGGTGGACTTTTCTCTCAACTTTGCGAGACATTTCTTTGTCTTTGTTGTAGAAACTGAAAGTTTCCAACTGTTGGATGGAATTTTTCTTTGCAGGTAGCAGTAGGCACAAGCATTATAGGAGCTGCAAGTAAGTAGAGAGAACCATGTGAATTTTCCTGTATGTTTTCCTAGAAAGTAGGGTAAGAAAATTACAGGAGAGAGTGAGAGAAGGGGGTTACATCATACATGGTGGATTTTAAGCTTAGTGTAATGCTCTGTTGATGAGTTATTGTCCGTGATGAACTTATTTCTGGATCTCTGTGCCTATTAGGATACAAGGAAGAAGGCAAGCACTGTATATCCATGAGAGAGAGAGAGAGAGAGAGAGAGAGAGAGAAATGAATGGACCATAAATGTAAGTTTTTCCAAATATCTTGGAAATGAATGGACCATAAATGCAAGTTTTCAAATGGACCCCAAGGACTGAGATTCATTAGGCCTATTGTATGCTTTGACCACATGTATCTGGCCTTGCAAAGAAACTTGTAGTACAATCTATACTATATATTAAGTAAAAAAGGGTTTTTAACCCTCAAGATCTGTGGGAGCTCCAATATATCAATTTTAATTTTTTAATTTTTTGTTTAAAAAAAAAAATTAACCTCAGCATTTATTAACTTCTCTCAATCCACAACACTTTTTGACTTCTCTCATAATTACTGCAGTATCTTTTTCAAAATAAATAATTTGTATATTAAAAAAATTTAAAACAAATATAAATATCTATATCTATATCTATCTATTTATTTATATCTATCTCTAACCCACAAGTTTTGTGGGAGTTCCAATATCCTAATCTAAATTTCTTGATTTTTTGATTTAAAAAAAAAAAAACCTTAGCATTTATTAATTTTTCACAACCCCCAAGCCTTACCCTTATAATAACATTTTAATGTATTAAGAATAAGTATAAAAAAAAATTTCTTGAAAAGTCCAATGCATATGAATTCCTTGAAAAGTCTCAACACATATGATTATTATCCCTCATAATAACACTTTAATAAATGCATTAAGAATAAGTATAAAAAAAAATTTCTTGAAAAGTACAACACGTATGATTATTATCAAAATATTAAACTTTAATATAATATAAAAAATAAGACATTTAATTCATTGAAAAGTCCAACATATGATTATTATCAAAATATTAAACTTCAATATAATATAAAAAAGAAAAAAAAAAAAAAGAAGAAGACATTTAAAAAAAAAGACATTTAAAAATCACAATTCACATATATATCCTCTAATCAGCATTTATTACATTTTTTTCAATCCACGTGTCTTTCCACATGCCTGCATTTATTGATTTGGTCAAAATTCTCTAATCAGCATTTAAAATCCCCTCATACAGATAATTATAGATACAACAAGTGCATAGTTACTGCAGTACTCTTTTCAACTTTTCCCATACACTATGATTAGTGATAAGATTGTTAAATTATTTTTATAAAAAAATTTAAAAAACATAATTTATATATTAAAAAAATCTAAAACAAATATAAATATTTATAATTATCCTGTGCATAGCACAAGCCATAGGCTAGTTCAGAATTATTAGTATGAACATGATGAGATACTATTTTTTTTTTTTCAATCGCTATTCTTACTTGGGTAATGCTATAGTGTGCAACTTACACCTTACACTTTTTTGTGTTCACTTACACCTTACACTTACACATTTTTTACCTTGCACTTACACCTTTTGTGTAAGTGGCACATGATGTGCAACTTATACATTTCATTTATACCTTCCACTTACACTTATACCTTACACTTACACCTTACACTTACACCTTTTGTGTGAGTGGCACATGGTGTGCAACCCACTTACACCTTTTGTGGGTTGCACACCTAAGAAAACTCCTTCTTATTTTAATATAAGTACACTTTTAGCTTTGTCTTTACTAGCCTATCACCCGTGCTATGCACGGGATAATTATAGATATTTATATTTGTTTTAGATTTTTTTAATATATAAATTATGTTTTTTTAAGATTTTTTATAAAAATAATTTAACAATCTTATCACTAATCATAGTATATGAGAGAAGTTGAAAAGGGTACTACAGTAACTATACACAGATTATATCTGTATGAGGGGATTTTAAATGCTAATCAAGGGATTTTGATCAAATCAATAAATGTAGGCATGTGAAAAGACATGTATATTGAAAAAAGTTAATAAATGTTGATCAGGGGATTTTAACAAAATCCATAAATGCTGAGTTTTTTTTTTTAAATAAAAAATTTAGAAAATTCAGATTGGGATTATTTAGAGCTATTGAACAAACTACAATCACATTTTTCTTTTTGTGAGTTAACTTCAATCATATTAAAAATCAAATTATTAACAAAAGGAGATAACTTCAATCATACAAATCACAATTTTTTTAATGGTATCTAACTTCAATGACATTTTTCTCATAATAAAAAAAAATAATTGAAAAAAATGACCATTAAAATAGTAAATAAAAAAGATTATTTAGAACCATTGAACAAACTGCAATCACATTTTTCTTTTTATGAGTGTTTATGTTTATCTAACTTCAATCATATTAAAAAATAAAATTATAAACAAAAGGAGATAACTTCAATCATACAAATCACAATTTTTTTTAACACTATCTAATCATGATCAATAATTAAAAAAACACAATAATTTATTTTTCAAAAAATATAGTGAGTTAAAAAGATCAATTACAATTTTTTTGGGTCAAAATACAATCTATTCATCATCAATAATTGGTACATCATGTGACCCTAATGAGTACAATCCATTTTGTTTTTCAAAACACACAGTGAATTAAAAATCAAATCACAAATTAAGTGAATTGATAGTTAAAAAAACACAATAAGTTTTTTTCAAAAAACACAGTGAGTTAAATAAATCAATTATAATTTTTTTTCAAAATACAATCTAATCATTATCAATAATTGGTACTTTAAAAATCAAATCAGAAAAAATCAAATCAAATCACAAATATTTTTATGCTATCTAACTACAATCATAATTTTTTCATAAATAATTGTAAAAAAAAACCATTAAAATAGTAAATAAAAGATTAAATCACATTAAAAAAAGAATCATTGAACAAACTACAATCACATCACATTTTTCCCATAATAAAAAAAATAAATAAATGAAAAAAAAAGAACCATTGACTAACTACAATCACATATTAAAAAAAAAGAACCATTGAATTAACTACAATTACATTTTTTTTCTTTGTGAGTGTTTATGTTTATCTAACTTCAATCATATTAAAAATAAAATTAAAATAGTAAATAAAAAGATTAAATAACATTAAAAAAAAAAAACCATTGAACTAACTACAACAATCATATTAAAAAAAAGAGCCATTGAACAAATTACAATCACATCACATTACAATCATATTTTTTTCTTTGTGAGTGCTTATGTTTATTTAACTTCAATCATATTAAAAATAAAATTAAAATAATAAATAAAAAGATTAAATAACATTAAAAAAAACCATTGAACTAACTATAACAATCATATTTAAAAAAAAAAAAAAAAAGTCATTGAACAAACTACAATCACATCACATTTTTCCTATAATAAAATAAATAAATGAAAAAAAAAAAGAACTATTAAACTAACTACAATCACATTAAAAAAAAAAAAGAATCATTCAACTAATTATAATCACATTTTTCTCTTTGTGAGGGTTTATATTTATCTAACTTCAATCATATTAAAAAATCAAATTATAATTTTTTATTCGCTAGACAAATCACAAATATTTTTATGCGCTACAATATTAAAACAGTAAACAAAAGGAAAAGTCAAAAAGGAGAAAACAAAAAAAAAAAAAGATTTACTGTTTGCATACGTGGTCACTGAAATTGAAAGTGTAGAAGTGAGAAGTTAAGCAGAAGAAAACAAAAATGAGACTTAGGGGTGGTTTGGGATGTTCTAAATAAATCTTTTTTTTTTTTTTTTTAAATATGGGTTGGTGGTTTTTAGATATATATAGATGATGTGAAATAAATAAAGATGAATTGATTGATATAAGATAGTTTTTTTTTTTTTTTTTTTTTTTTTTTTTTTTTAAAACAAACCTTACTATGTACAATAGATATGTGAAAAGTTAAAAAGAGTGTGTGTATTGGAGAAATTAAAAAGACTTTGAAGAATTTAATAAGTGTTAAGTTTTTTTTTTCAAAAAAAAAATCAAAAAAATTAAGAAATTAAGGTTCAAATATTGGAACTCCCACATTTTGTGGGTTAGAGATAGATATAAATAAGTAAATAGATATAGATATTTATATTTGTTTTAAATTTTTTTTAATATACAAATTATTTGTTTTGGAAAAGGTACTGCAGTAATTATTAAAGAAGTCAAAAAGTCTTGTGAGTTGAGAGAAGTTAATAAATGCTTAGGTTAATTTTTTTTTTTAAAAAAAACAAAAAATTAGAAAATTAGGATTGACATATTGGAGCTATCACAAGCCTTGGAGGTTAGAAACCTCCTTTTGCTTAATATATAGTATAGATATAGATAGATAGTATAGATATTAGCATATCACTCGTGCTATGCACGGATTGTGTTTACAATTATCTATATATGTGAATTATGATTTTTAAATATTTTTTTTCCCTTTTTTATATTATATTAAAGTTTAATATTTTGATAATAATCATATGTGTTGGACTTTTCAAGGAATTAAATGTCTTTTTTTTTATTATATTATATTAAAATTTAATATTTTGATAATAATCATATGTGTTGGACTTTTCAATAAATTTTTTTTATGCTTGTTCTTAATGCATTAAAGTGTTATTATGAAGGTAAGACTTGAGAGTTGGGAGAAGTTAATAAATGTTAAGATTTTTTTTTTAAAAAAATCAAAAAAACAGGAAATTTAGATTGGGAGATTGAAACTCTCACAAGGTTTGGGGTTAAAAACCCCCTTTTGCTTAATATATAGTATAGATAGATTACAAAATAGAATGGGAATAATAACTGTGTATAACAAAATAGAATGGGAATAATAACTATGTATAACAAGAATAAAGAAAAAAGTGTATTTGGAGTAAATAGGAACTAGTAGTAATCCGCGCTATGCACGGGACTTTATGGATTTTTTAAAAAATAATTATAATTATTTTGAAGTAATTTAATATTTTATCTTGTGATATATATGAAATTAAGTTAACTTTTATATTTATAACTTTTTAAATTATTAGTTTAAAAAAATAAAAAATATATATAAATCTATTTAGTGCAATTTTGATAATTTGTATTAAAAAAAAAGTTAAACCTAATTAAATGAGATTAAATGATTTATGACATACCTCTTCTTGTTATGAAAATAGACAAATTTAAAAGTTATAATTAAGACAAATATACAATTTTATTATTAAATGTGAAGTGAAATGATATTTAATAATAATTAATATGATGTTTATATTATTAATCTAATAATTTAAGTTACATTTTTTTTTAATTTCAATTTCATAACTAAAAATACAATATAAATATAATACACATACGGATTTCTAATATTTAAGAATAAGAAGGTTTTGAAATATTTTCAAACTTTCATCATTTTCTTCTAATTTTTTTTTTATTTAATTTGATTTTAATATTGAATAAAAATTTTGATTTAATATGAACTAGCCTATCACCCGTGTTATGCACAGGATAATTATAGATATTTATATTTGTTTTAGAATTTTTTTTAATATATAAATTATGTTTTTTAAGATTTTTTTCTTATTACTAACCATAGTGTATAGGAGAAGTTGAAAAAGGTACTGCAGTAACTATACACGAATTGTATCTATAATTATTTGTATAAGGGGATTTTAAATGTTGATCAGGAGATTTTGACTAAATCAATAATTCCAGGCATGCGAAAAGATATGTGGATTGAAAAAAGTTAATAAATGCTGATCAGGGGGTTTTGACCAAATCAATGAGTTTTTTTTTTTTAAATAAAAAATTTTAAAAATTCAAATTGAAATATTAAAGCTTCCATAGGCCTTGGAGGTTAAAAACTCACTTTTGCTTAATATATAGTATAAATATAGATAGATAGATAGATATATTTTTTTTTTATTTTTTTTTATTTTTGTGTGGTTTCTATTCGGTTATTTTTTTTAAAATTTATTTAAGATGGAGTTGTGTGTATCTTTTTTTTTTTTTAAATTTAATTTATTTGTGGTTTCCATTTGTTTTTAATTATTATTATTTAGATAAGTTATGATGTGAGTTAGATATGTGATAGACATGTGAGTTTTATTGATTTAAAGTTTATTTAGATAAACTTTAAAGATTTTTTTTTAGTTTTTTAGTTTTTTTTATATTATAATATAATATATAAAATATAGGTAGAAATCTATAGCTTTAATAGAAAATATTATCTGATTTTTTAGGGAAGAGAAAATGAATACAAGTTTTAATATTTTTTTTTGAAAATTTGTGAGAGAGATTAGGAGAGAGAGATTATGAAATATTTTTATTATTAAATAAATAAATCAGTCGATAGTTTTTTTCTAATCTATTTTGTAAATTAAAAATCAATAATTTAAAAAAATTGATTAATTTGTCCCATTAAGTAATTTAAAATTTTGATAGATATACATAAAAAAATATATATAATTATATTATTAAATTACAATTCAAATTTAGATGTTATATCTTTTTGAGATCTATAACTAAATTCTTATCTTTTTTTAAAAAAAAAAATTTTTGTGTGTAACCATAGTGTATGGGAGAAATTAAAAAAGGTGTTGCAATAATTATGAGAGAAGTCAAAAGAGATTGTAAGTTGGGAGAAGTCAATAAATGCTGAGGTTTTTTTTTTAAAATCAAAAAATTAGAAAATTAGGATTAGGATATTAGAGCTCCTATCTGATTTTTTGGGGAAGAGAAAATGAATGCAAGTTTTAATATTTTTTTTTAAAAATTTGTGAGAGAGATTAGGAGAGAGAGGTTATAAAATATTTTTGTTATTAAATAAATAAATCAGTCAATAGTTTTTTTAATCTATTTTGTAAATTAAAAATCAATAATTTTGAAAATTTGATTAATTTGTCCCATTAAGTGATTTCAAATTTTGATAGATATACATAAAAAAAATACATAATTATATTATCAAATCATAATTCAAAGTTAGATGTTATATCTTTTTGAGATCTATAGCTAAATTCTTATCTTTTTATTATTATATTATTAAATCACAATTCAAATTTAGATGTTATATCTTTTTCAGATCTATAACTAAATTCTTATCTTTTTTATTTTTATTTTTGTGTGTAACCATAGTGTATGGGAGAAATTGAAAAATGTGTTGTAATAATCTATACTATATATTAAGCAAAAGGGGGTTTTCAACCTCAAGCTTTGTGGGAGCTCCAATCTCCCAATCTAAATTTCTTGATTTTTTGATTTAAAAAAAAAATCTTAGCATTTATTAACTTCTCTCAACTCTCAAGTCTTATCCTCATAATAACACTATTATCCCTCATAATAACACTTTAATGTATTAAGAACAAACATAAAAAAAATTTCTTGAAAAGTCCAACACATATGATTATTATCAAAATATTAAACTTTAATATAATATAATAAAAAAAAAGACATTTAATTCCTTGAAAAGTCCAACACATATGATTATTATCAAAATATTAAACTTTAAGATAATATAAAAAAGGAAAAAAAGAAGACATTTAAAATAAATAAATAAAAAAATATTTAAAAATCACAATCTATCTATACTATATATTAAGCAAAATGGGGTTTTTAACCTTCAAGGCTTGTGGGAGCTCTAATATCCCAATCTGAATTTTCTAAATTTTTAATTTTTTTTTAAAAAAAACTAAGCATTTATTGATTTGGTCAAACTTCCCTGATCAGCATTTATTAACTTTTTTCAATCTACACATCTTTCCACATGCCTGCATTTATTGATTTGGTCAAAATCTCCTGATCAGCATTTAAAATCTCCTCAAACAAATAATTATAGATACAATCCGTATATAGTTACTCCAGTATCCTTTTCAACTTCACCCATACCGTATGGTTAGTGATAAGATTGTTAAATTATTTTTATAAAAAATCTTAGAAAACATAATTGACATTTTAAAAAAAATCTAAAACATATATAAATATTTATAATTATTCCGTGCATAGTACGAGTGATAGATAATTCACATATATAGATAATTGTAAACACAATCCGTGCATGGAAGCTCCAATCTCCTAATCTGAATTTTCTAAATTTTTTATTCAAAAAAAAAAAAACCGCAGCATTTATTGATTTGGTTAAAATCCCCTGATCAACATTTATTAACTTTTTCCAATCCACATGTCTTTTCACATGGCTGCATTTATTGATTTGTTCAAAATTTACTGATCAGTATTTAAAATCCCCCTCATACAAATAATTATAGATACAGCCCGTGCATAATTACTGCAGTACCCTTTTCAACTTCTCTCATACACTATAGTTAGTGATAAGATTATTAAATTATTTTTATAAAAAATCTTTAAGAACATAATTTATATATTAAAAAAAATCTAAAACAAATATAAATATATATAATTATCCCATGCATAGCATGGGTGATAGGCTAGTATACTATATATTAAGTAAAAGGGGGTTTTTAACCCCAAGGCCTGTGGAAACTCCAATTTCCTAATCCTAATTTTCTAATTTTTTGATTTAAAAAAAAAAAAAAACCTTAGCATTTATTGCCTTCTCCCAAACCAACCTCAGCATTTATTGACTTCTCCTAACCCACAATCCTTTTTGACTTCTCTCATAATTATTGCAATATCCTTTTCAATTTCTCCCATACACTATGGCTACACAAAAAAAAAAAAAAAAAAGATAAGAATTTAGCTATAGATCTCAAAAAGATGTAACATCTAAATTTGAATTATGATTTAATAATATAATTATGTTTTTTTTTTTTGTGTATATCTATCAAAATTTTAAATCACTTAATGGGACAAATTAATCAATTTTTCAAAATTATTGATTTTTAATTTACAAAATAGATTAAAAAAAACTATTGACTGATTTATTTATTTAATAATAAAAATATTTCATAATCTCTCTCTCCTAATCTCTCTCACAAATTTTCAAAAAAAAATATTAAAACTTGCATTCCTTTTCTTTCCCCAAAAAAATCAGATAATATTTTTTATTAAAGTTGTAGATATCTACCTATATTCTAAAAAAATATCTTTAAAGTTTATCTAAATAAACTTTAAATCAATAAAACTCACATGTCTATCACATATCTAACTCACATCATAACTTACCTAAATAATAATAATTAAAAACAAATGGAAACTACAGATAAATTAAATTTTTAAAAAAAAGATACCCACAACTCCATCTTAAATAAATTGAAAAAAAAAATACCCGAATAGAAACCACACAAAAATAAAAATAAAAATAAAAAGAAAAAGATATATCTATCTATCTATATTTACTATATATTAAGCAAAAGGAGGTTTCTAACCCCCAAGGCTTGTGGAAGCTCTAATATGCCAATCTTAATTTTCTAATTTTTTGTTTTTTTAAAAAAAATTTACCTCAGCATTTATTAACTTCTTTCAACCCATAAGACTTTTTGACTTCTCTCATAATTACTGCAGTACCTTTTCCAAAACAAATAATATGTATATTAAAAAAAATTTAAAACAAATATAAATATTTATATCTATATCTATCTATTAATTTATATTTATCTCTAACTCACAAGTTTTGTGGGAGTTCCAATATTTCAATCTAAATTTCTTGACTTTTTTATTTAAAAAAAAAAAACTTTAACATTTATTAATTTCTCACAACCCCCAAGCCTTACCATTATGATAACACTTTAATGCATTAAGAATAAGCATAAAAAACAATTCCTTGAAAAGTCCAACACATATGAATTCCTTGAAAAGTTCCAACACATATGATTATTATCTCTCATAATAATATTTTAATGCATTAAGAATAAGCATAAAAAAAATTTCTTGAAAAGTATAACACATCTATATATTAAGGAAAATGGTCTTTTAAAACCCAAGGCTTGTGGAACCTCCAACATGCCAATCCTAATTTCTTGATTTTTTTAATATTTTTTTTTTTAAAAAATGGCTTGGTGATTGGTGATTGGTTCAAAGATTGTAATAATTACACTATTGATTACAATAAATTCAAAGATTGTAATAATTACACTATTGATTACAATAAACACTTAATTTATAATAATTACACTTATTAAATGAATAACGCAATAAATAAAATCCTAATTTCCTTACTTTTTGCATCCCCAAGAGACCCATGTAATTATTGTGTAAATGCCTCTTAAATAAATAAATAAACACTTATTAAATTCTTTCAAATTCCTTGGTCAAACCCCATGTATTTAATTTATATATTATGTAATTATTATGTAAATGCCTCTTAAATAAATAAATAGACATTTATTAAATTCTTTCAAACTCCTCGGTCAAACCCCATGTATTTAATTTATATATATAATTTATATATTAAAAAAATGAAAACAAATATAAATATCTATAATTATCCCGTGCATAGCACGGGTGATAGGCTAGTCTATATATTAAGGAAAAGGGTCTTTTAAAACCCAAGGCTTGTGGAAGCTCCAACATGCCCATCCTAATTTCTTGATTTTTTAATATTTTTTTTTAAAAAAATTGACTTGGTGATTGGTGATTGGTTTATAATAATTACACTATTGACACGCAATAAATGAAATCTTAATTTTCTTACTTTTTGCATCCCCAAGAGACCCATGTAATTATGGTGTAAATGCCTCTTAATTTTTTTCCCTCTTAATTTTTTTGTTTTGTTTTTTGAAAAAAAAAAAAAAAAAAACACTTATTAAATTCTTTCAAACTCCTCGGTCAAACCTCATGTATTTAATTTATATATTAAAAAAAATTAAAACAAATATAACGCAATAAATGAAATCATCATTTCCTTACTTTTTGCATCCCCAAGAGACCCATGTAATTATGGTATAAATGCCTCTTAATTTTTTTCCCTCTTAATTTTTTTGTTTTGTTTTTTGAAAAAAAAATAAACACTTATTAAATTCTTTCAAACTCCTCGGTCAAACCCCATGTATTTAATTTATATATTAAAAAAAATTAAAATAAATATAAATATCTATAATTATCTCGTGCATAGCACGGGTGATAGGCTAGTCTATATATTAAGGAAAAGGGTCTTTTAAAACCCAAGGCTTGTGGAACCTCCAACATGCCAATCCTAATTTCTTGATTTTTTAATATTTTTTTTTAAAAAAATTGACTTGGTAATTGGTGATTGGTTCAAAGATTGTCATAATTACACTATTGATTACAATAAATTCAAAGATTGTAATAATTACACTATTGATTACAATAAACACTTAATTTATAATAATTATACTTATTAAATGAATAACGCAATAAATGAAATCCTAATTTTCTTACTTTTTACATCCCCAAGAGACCCATGTAATTATTGTGTAAATGCCTCTTAAATAAATAAATAAACACTTATTAAATTCTTTCAAACTCCTCGGTCAAACCCCACATATTTAATTTATATATTATGTAATTATTGTGTAAATGCCTCTTAAATAAATAAATAAACACTTATTAAATTCTTTCAAACTCCTCGGTCAAACCCTATGTATTTAATATATAGATTTAATTTATATATTAAAAAAAATGAAAACAAATATAAATATCTATAATTATCCCGTGCATAGCACGGGTGATAGGCTAGTTATGAGAGAAGTCAAAAGGGATTGTGGGTTGAGAAAATTCAATCAATGCTGAGGTTGGGTTGGGAGAAGTCAATAAATACTGAGGTTTTTTTTTTTTCAATCAAAAAATTAGAAAATTAGGATTAGGAGATTGGAGCTCCTATTTAATTTTTTGGGGAAGAGAAAATGAATGCAAGTTTTAATTTTTTTTTTTGAAAATTTGTGAGAGAGATTAGGAGAGAGAGATTATGAAATATTTTTATTATTAAATAAATAAATCAGTCAATATTTTTTAAATCTATTTTGTAAATTAGAAATCAATAATTTTAGAAAATTGATTAATTTATCTCGTTAAGTGATTTAAAATTTTGATAGATATACATAATTATATTATCAAATCATAATTCAAAGTTAGATGTTATATCTTTTTGAGATCTATAGCTAAATTTTTATCTTTTTTATTTTTTATTTTTGTGTGTAACCATAGTTTATGGGAGAAATTGAAAATGGTGTTGCAATAATTATGAGAGAAATCAAAAGAGATTGTGTGTTGGGAAAAGTCAATAAATGCTGAGATTGGGTTGGGAGAAGTCAATAAATGCTGAGGTTTTTTTTTTTAAATCAAAAAATTAGAAAATTAGGATTAGGAGATTGGAGCTCCTATCTGATTTTTTGAGGAAGAGAAAATGAATGCAAGTTTTAATTTATTTTTTTGAAAATTTGTGAGAGAGATTAGGAGAGAGAGATTAAGAAATATTTTTGTTATTAAATAAATAAATCAGTCAATAGTTTTTTTAATCTCTTTTGTAAATTAAAAATCAATAATTTTGGAAAATTGATTAATTTGTCTCATTAAGTGATTTAAAATTTTGATAGATATACATAAAAAAAATACATAATTATATTATTAAATCATAATTCAAATTTAGATATTATATCTTTTTGAGATCTATAACTACATTCTTATCTTTTTTATTTTTTATTTTTGTGTGTAACCATAGTTTATGGGAGAAATTGAAAAGGGTGTTGTAATAATTATGAGAGAAATCAAAATGGATTGTGTGTTAGGAAAAGTAAATAAATGCTGAGGTTGGATTGGGAGAAGTCAATAAATGCTGAGGTTTTTTTTATTTTTTTTGTTAAATCAAAAAATTAGAAAATTAGGATTAGGAGATTGGAGCTCTCACAGGCTTTGGGGTTAAAAACCCCCTTTTGCTTAATATATAGTATATAAATAGATAGTAGTTCTCTTTTTTTTCTTTTTCTTTTTTTTTCCTCTTAATTTTTCTTTACATCTTTAGCCTATGTTTGGGAAGAAGGTTTTGTGGTTTTTTTTGGCTAAAATAGTCACAAAAAATAAAATATGTTTTTTAGCCTAATATGACAAAATATCACATCCAACCTATAATTATTATATTTTTTCTCTCATAAAAAAATCAAAAAAGTCTAAAGCTCTTCTCAAACTAGACTTTTTAGTCCCAAATTAAAGTAACTAAAAAAATCAAAAAAATTAAAAAGCCAATTCACTTCATAAACGAAGCCTTAGTCAGTGACATGGAATGTAAAATTGTGAAAAATAATTTTTTTGTTTTTGTTAACATTGAAATTGGGAGTTTTGGGCCCATTTGGTAAAACATTAGCAATAATGTTTTAGAGTTCTAAATTGGGAGCACTAGAGCATCACTAATGATGTGGCACAGGGGGTCCCACCATAGTGATGTGATGTTTTGACTTGAGTTTGTTTTTTTTTTTTTTTTTAATTCATTACTGCTATTAGTGATCTAAAAATTAGTGGAATGAATCACCACTCCAAAATTTATTATTCTGTTATATGTTTTTTTTTTTCCTTTTAATAAAAACAAAAAAATCTGGTAATTGATTTCGCTTCTAAAAAAAGAGATTGAGTTTTACACGGCTTTGCCGTAATGTTGTGGTTTATTACGGACATCCAATGATCACATCACTTAAATTTAAAGAAAACAAATTTAAATCATATACATCCCATACACCCTAACATATTGAAAAAATGCCTCATTTGAGAATATATTATTTTATTAATTTTTTATAAAAAGATATATAAAAAAAAAAGTAAAGATAGTAATTTGATAATTTATAAGAATTTTTTTAACTAAAATATTTAGTCCAAACGAGATGTAAGCTTCCTCGTAATCAAGAGAAGAAAAAAACAAAAGACTTTGACATTTCAATATGTACTAGAAGGAGAAAAAAGTCTCGATCTTTGGAAATTTGATCAACAGACATGCAGGGATTTACTTGTTAAATAAGTAATCACAGACATGTAGGGATATATGTTTATGTTTTGAAAAATTATCGACAGATTAATATTAAAATAAAAATGTTATATGATTTTTTTATATGAATAAATTATGTGAAATTGTGATTTCAAACCAAGTCAAATCTTATATAAATAGATTGATTTTATGATTTAAATAGTTTGATTTAATTCTAATTTTTATAGAATCATATATAACGAATTAAATTTAATTTTATCTCAAATCGAATCAATTTGTAGTATGCTGACCCCTAATCTGCAAGCTCTTTCTCTTCTTCTTTTTTTTTTTTTTTTTTTTTCTTAACTTTCCGCCCTCTCCCTCTCACAACTCGTAAGATCTCTGTTTTTCACCTCCCTTTCTATCTGTTCAATCTCTCTCTCTCTCTCTCTCTCTCTCTCTCTACAAGCCCAAATGATCCAGCGACCATGACCACCTGCCAGCCACCATTCTCTTCTGCTCAACACCATCACCATATTATTTTGTTTCAAATAATAAAAAATAATTTTGCACAATATTAAAAGAGGGAAAATGCTATGTATCCAAAAGTAAATTACCAAATAAATTATCAAGCCTTTCACACGAGTACAAGACCCACGCACATGTGATTTGTGTGAATCCTACATCCATGTGAGAGATTTGATAATTTATTTAGGCTCCTAATATGACTCTTAAAAGAGACTTTAATTTGGGCGTCCTTTTCTCTTTTATTTCTGTGATTGCTTTATCAATACAAGATTACACAGATTAGTCTAATTTTTTTTTATTTTTTACGCAATCTTTGTTTAAAATATATATATATTTTATTTATATATGTTTGTATGTATAGGTGCACATGCAATTATAATCTTGGCAGTTTCTGAACCAAACTCCATGTAAGCTGAATCAGGACTTCCCTTTGGATTTGTGGAAACAGAAAAGGGGTTTTTAGAGAGAGAAAGGGGGTTAGTTTTTGGAAGTAGAGGTTGATGGGTAATTTTGGTTTGATGGAGAGAGAATGGAATAAAAATCAAAGAAAAGAAAAAAAATGGAAAGAAATTGGGTCACTTGACTTGCAAAGAGAAGAATGGGTGAGAGGGGGATTGAAAGTGGAGTAGAGAGAGAAATAAATAAAGATATGTGTCATACGTAAAGTTGAGCAGCGGATATATCAATCCGTTAAAATTGACCGAACCGAATCAAATCGAACTGCCGCATTTTGGACGGATGTGTGATGACCAGTGGACGGTTGCGGATTAATTTTCTGTAATCTACCAATTTGGCGGACGGATGGCGGATTTGAAATTCCTTTAGCCGCAATCGAACTGCTAAATCACGAGCACTACTAATAATTTATAAAATTTTATGTTTTCAATTTATTTAAATATTTTGTTTGTGTTTTCAATTGAAAAAGAGTTTAAATATTCTGTTGAAAAAAAAAATTCAACTTGAATATATTTTTTGAATTGAAAAAAAAATAAACGTATTATTTATCTATATTTTTTTGTTTTTAAATTTAACTTTAAAAATAATAAATAGAAAATATGATATATGATGGTTGGTTTTTGTTTTCAAAAATATATATAGATACAACAATACAGAGACATACAATTTCTACTACTGTTTTGTTTATAGTTTTAGTGGTTTGAATTGTTATTATATTTTAAGAACTACAGATTGTAATATTTTATGTGGATGAATCATGCTGTGATTGTAATATGTGGATAAGCCAGACAGTGATTGTGATATTTTAAAGTTTCAAACTTTCTTTTTTTGAATGAGACATACAGTGATTATAATAATTTTTTAAGTCATTATCTGTAATACTTTTTTTTTTTTTCTTTTTTTTGAGGAAGTGCACAAGTTGAATTATGTTGAAAATTTATAAAATCTTAAACTGCCAAAACGATTCGCATCCATCCGTCAAACCGCCAATCCGCTCAATCCACATCTGCCGGATTGGCGGACGGATGCGGATTGATTTTATCCAATCCGTCAATCTGGTGGACGGATAGCGGATTAAAGGTTCCATGGTCACAACCGACCCGCACCCACCCCTAGTCATACGTAGTTTGTAGTGAGAGAAATGAATTGGAGGTCATGTCGAGTCTGTAAAGAGTAGGGGTGTGAAAAATAAAATAAAATAAATAAATTAGTGGAACGAGTAAAATGATCTAATTGGTGTGGTCTAATTTTTACTAATTTCAGTTTTAATTCTGATTTTGAAAATGATGAAAACGTTTAAATTGGTCTAGTTCTTGGTTCCAAAACTTTAATTACGGTTCCGATCTAAACATATTTCTTTGTTTTTTTTTTTTTTTTTTTTTTTTTTTTTTAATATGTAAAAATTAAAATATAAAAAGTCTCTTATAAAATTTAAACACCAACCTTTATTGTGAAAATGATAAACTCTAACTAATTTAACCAAATTAATTATTGTTAATTTGTTTACAAACATAAAATATATATTAGTTTATTGTTATATAAAATTTATAGAACCACATTGGTTCAGTTCTGGTCCGGTTCCATAGTTTAATGATTCGATTACAATTCTAATTTTTTTGAAATCGATTTCTATGGTTCGATTCCTAATTTATTTTAAAATCGAACCAATCCGATCTATATACATCCCTTTAAAGAGATAAAAAGGGGCTGTAGAGAGAAATTTGTAACCATGATTAAATTTAAATATCCCATCCGACTGTTCTCCAATTTACGTGGTAGCAAGCCAATAGTTGTCAGTTAATTTGTGCTTTATGGTACATGCATATAAAATTGAGGAGTATTTTAAGAAGATGGTTAAAAATTATTTTTAAATTTTTTTTGACTTTCTTATAAGAGAGGAAAGTGGGTTAAAAGTTAAGAAGTGACTCTTAATTCACTTTCCAAAATAGGCCTTAATCTCCTAAAGGAATGAGAGAACAAGTAACAATTATGGTGTTTTCAAAACAAGTTTCATCCCTCCTCCCTTCAGCCACAACCCCCTTGGTATATCTATTTTATTATTATTATTTTTTATTTTGAATATATAAACACGTTTTTTTTGTTGATTTTTATTTTTTATTTTAAATTTATTTTTACAATGTTATGGAACCGATGAATTGTTGATGTTGCTTAATAGTTTTCCATTTAATGTTCAAACCAAGCACAACCTTACCCTCATGCTGCAATGGGATATTTCAGCCCAAGCCCAACCCTGAGAATTGAAAAAGATGGCCCAAGCTTGCTCAATGAATTGGGCCCTTGAGCATCATTGATAAATGCAACATTTGTTCCCAAGATCTCTAGTCTTTTATTTATTTTCGTAGGACCCCAAATCTCTAGTATTATTATTGACGACTTAAAGTTTTTACTCAATTAAGTTGTGTTGCTTACTTTAGTTAAAGTCTTTTAATAGTTATGCTGAAGACTTGGGATTGAATCTTTACCTAAGATCTGATAAGTCTCCCTCTACTGACATTTTTTCATTAGTTGTCGTCACGACTGACTCCATTTTTACTCTTTATCAAATTCTCTCTCCATTTTCTTTTATATTTTCTTGATTCCTCAATTTCATCATTTCTAAAAGCTAAGAAACGTTCATATTCCACATTTTCTCTAATTATTGATTCCATAGATATAAGGGTTGTTATGTCTTTTTCTTTTTCTATCCTAATTTTTAATACCCTATTCAATATGACAAGTTACAAGGTACGATCTTAAACGTATCCAGTCATGAATAAGAGAAAAAGACTACTCTCTTTATATAGCTTATTACTATTAAATAAATAAAAAATCATTCAACCACCAAGTCTTATTAACTATGGTCAATAATTTACACTTCCACTAAAAATAATGATTATATTAATGATATACTCTTTTGCTCCCTACAGGCCCACTAGCCTAGTCTCACTTCTCTGTTACTATCATAATAGTTGTTTACTTTTATCAGGTGGACCACAATTTTTAATTTTTAATTTTTTTTCAGTGATGGACCATTATGGAATACACAGTATTTAGTGAGTACTCAGCATCCAATAATATTCGGTAGTCGGTGATGTGGGTAAAACATCAGCATTAAGGGTGTGATACATGATATCATTAATACTAGGTTATCTCCCATTAATAATAATAAGACAAGACTATAGTGAATTCCATTGCATTGTTAGTAGCAACGATTACATTTATATCACCAACAGTTGCATTGCTTGTATAAATTAAATCGTGTTAAAAAATAATATAGACGATTGATTGGAAATTATCTAATATGGACAATTACAAGTATTTTCAAAATAAATCATAATTTTGAAAGACCTAAAAATTTAATAAAGACAAAAGTAAAAAAATACATTTTTGCATATATTTTTTTCATTTTTTGTTAAATTTCTTATTTAATTTTTTTCATAAATATTTTATTTTTTGAATATATCTAAATCATGTTCATTTAAAAAGTTAAAATAAAAATAATAAAATAATGTTTAAATTAAAAAACAAAACAAAATATTATATTTACTCTCTTGCCTAATATTTTTTTTTTTCCTCAACTAAAATTGTCAAACGGGACTGTTTAGTGCCTCGTCATTCTTTTGCGTGACTTTGTTCGTTTTGGGTAATGAACTAAAAGTCGTACTTATAAATATTATGCAGTTTAAATTCTATCTAAAATTTTTTGGATTAATAAATTTTATTTAGTAGAATTAAAAATATTATTAATTTTTTTTATTTTGAAAATTAAGAATATTATCAATTTTGTATAGTAATATTTTAGATAATTAGTTTATTAACAGATAAAAAAATAGAGTATAAGATTAAATGTTTTTACATTTCTATTTATTGGTTTAATTAAACTATCCAATAAAACGAAAAATGCTCTCAGTTTTTTTTCAATTTTAAAATTGAGAATATTATCAATTTTTTTTATTTTTAAAGTTCTTTTTCTTCAGTTTTGCACATCAATATTCTATCATCATGCTCATTTATAGACACAAAATTTTCAATTGTGCACAAAAACATAATTTAGTTTTTTCAAAAAAAAAAATCATAACCATTTCGCTTTCAGTTTTCAGTTTATATTTACAAAATTTTTAAAAATTATCATAAAAACTTGTTTGATAATTTTTTTAATTTATAAATGGTTGTCTCAATTTATAAATTTAAGAAAAAAACGTAAACTTAAAAAATGAGTTTACGTTAATTTTTAAACAAAAATTTAAAACTTTAACAAACAATTTTTTTTTCAAATAATTTTTTTTCCAATTATTTTTAATTTTTTTTTTTCAATTATAATGTGTATGATCCAATTGTTATAAATAATAAAAAATAAAGAGTAATACTAGGTATCATGAAAGATTTTTTATCGGTAGATTACACATACAAGAAAACATCACACAGTAATCAAAGGATAAAAAATTTTCATGAAGTATTTCATGATATTTTTTTCATGATTCATAATATTATTAAAAAATGAATATAAATATTTTAGGCCTGAACAAACATATTTTTTAGTTTATGTTTTTAAAATTTTTCAAACATTTTGTTTAAACTAAACGCGCTAGTAATTTTTTTTTTTTTAAATAAACAAAAAACAGTTTATAAAATTTTTGTAAATATAAATAAAAAACATAAATGTTACTAAGGCTTGGTTTGGGAATAAGCTATTTTAGTAATTTTTTGACTTTTTACGAAAAAGTGTGCAGAAAAATAGAGAGGTGATGTGATGTGTTTTAGTTGACTTTTTGGCTATTTTAGCCACTTCCCAAATGATGCTTAAATGCTACCTTAGTGTGTTTTTTTTTTAGCGAATTATATTAATAGTCCTCATAATTTGGTACTCGTGTCACTTTATCCTAATTTTTTAATTGTAACACATTTTACTTTGAATTTTGAATCTTATTTCAAATAAAGGCAATTGAATATATCATTATTAAATTTCAAAAGTAAAATCATCAATTTGACAAAAATAAATTTCAAAAAAATATTTTCAAATTTTTAAAAATAATTTATGCACACTAAAAATAAAATTATATAAAATTAATAAATTTTTAGACATTTATATTTTTTATCAAATTAATTTTTATACGTGGATAATCATCATGAAAAGAGAATCGAAAAGAGTCTTCTTACATGTCTCCCTCTCCTTGGAGCACTAGCTTTTTTTTAATTCTTTGCCGTCACAACTAACTCCATTTTTACTCTCTATCCAACTAGCTTATCACCCGTGCTATGGGCCTGTTTGGCACAGCTTATAATCAGTTTATTTCAGATTTTAGCTTAATTTAAGCTATTGTGATGTGTTTGGTTTAGCTTATAGTTTATAGCTTATAGCTTTTTGGAAGTCAGAAATCAGCTTATTCTTTGAGTGGGGCAGGAGATGCTTTAAGAATAAGCTGGAAATCAGCTTAAGCTGAAAGTTATAAGGTATAAGCTGTTTGGGCATAAGGTATAAGCAGTTTTCCACAGCTCTACCAAACAGGGCCTATATAGGGAATAATTATAAAATTTATATTTATTTTAAATTTTTTTAATATATAAATTATGTTTTTTTAAATTTTTTATAAAAATAATTTAACAATCGTATCACTAACAATAGTGTAATGGAGAAGTTAAAAAAGGTATTACAGTAATTATGCACAGGTTGTATCTATAATTATTTGTATGAGGAGATTTTAAATGCTGATAAGAGGATTTTGACCAAATCAATAAATGTAAGCATGTAAAAAAACATGTGGATTGAAAAAAGTTAATAAATACTGATTAGAGGATTATAACTAAATCAATAAATGTTGAAATTTTTTTTAAATAAAAAAATTAAAAAATTAAAATTGTGATATTGAAACTCTCACAAAGTTTATATATATTTTGCATGTGGAATACATAGTTTTGGAGTACACGTAGACATCATAACACTCTTATAAATATGTCAGAATTTTTCATTGGGCGATATTAATTTGGTGTTCATAGGCTTTAATTAAAGCATTAAATAGTAGAGTTCACATTAGTCTGTCACATTAGTCTGTAGGCTTTCCTCCAATCGTAGAGTAGAGCATTGAAAAGGAAGTTAAAAAGACTTTGGAGAATTTAATAAAGGGCAATGATAGAGACCACTAAAAATGGTACTCTAAAGCAACCACTAATAATGTGACATCCACCTTTTTTTATAATAAAAAAAGAGACAACAATATTGTGGTAGTGAGTGAGACCCACTGCCACATCATTAGTGGTGGCATTAATCAGTGTTCCCACTCATTTTCATTTAATAAATACTAAGTTTTTTTTTTAAAGGAAACAAATCAAAAAATTAAAAAATAAGGATTAAGATATTAGAGCTCTCACAAAGCCTGTGAGTTAAAAACTCCATTTTTCTTAATATGGATGTATATATAGATATAGATAGATTTGCTAACAGTCCAACGCATTGACTGTTTTGTGGTAGAGGTCTAAGCTTCAATCTTTGTTATAACAACACAAACACAACATTTCTTGGATAATTTCGAACATCTGGTTAGAAGAATCATTTTTGATATATTTTTCTTTTTACATTTATATTTTGTATTAAAAACTTTAAAATACCATAACTCTAACCATATAAAACAGTTTTTTTAATAAAATTTATATTTTTAAATTCATCTTTTCGAGATCTTTAAAATAATATCCACCTTAAATATAAAATTTTGAAAGAAAAAATAGTCTTGTCTTAAAAAAACTTGAAGAATTTAATAAATGTTAAGTTTTTTTTTTTCAAAAAAAATTAAGAAATTAAGGTTTAGATATTGGAATTCCCACAAAACTTGTGGATTAGAGATAGATATAGATATAGATATTTATATTTGTTTTCAATTTTTTTTAATATACAAATTATTTGTTTTGGAAAAGATATTACAGTAATTATGAGAGAAGTCAAAAAGTCTTGTGGGTTGAGAGAAGTTAATAAATGTTGAGGTTAAATTTTTTTTTAAAAAAAACAAAAAATAAAAAAATTAAGATTGACATATTAGACCTCTCACAAAATTTGTAGATTAAAAATTCCTTTTTACTTAATATATAGTATAGATTCTCTCTCAATTTTCTTTCGTTATTTTCTTGATTCCTCAATTTCATCATTTTGTAGTACTCTATTTAATATGACAAATTACGAGACACAGTCCTAAATATACCCGTCTTATAAAGGATTTGAACTACTTTCTTTATATAACTTACTAGCATATCACCTGTTTTATGCACGGATTGTATTTATAATTATCTATATATGTGAATTGTGATTTTTAAATATATATATATATTTTTAAATGTCTTTTTTTTTCCTTTTTTATATTATATTAAAATTTAATATTTTGATAATAATCATATGTGTTGAACTTTTCAAGAAATTAAATGTCTTTTTTTTATTATATTATATTAAAGTTTAATATTTTGATAATAATTATATGTGTTGGACTTTTTAAGAATTTTTTTTTTATGCTTGTTCTTAATGCATTAAAGTGTTATTATGAGGGATGATAATCATATTTGTTGGGACTTTTTAAGGAATTCATATGTGTTGGATTTCAAAGAATTTTTTTTATGCTTGTTCTTAATGCATTAAAGTGTTATTATGAGGGCAAGACTTGGGAGTTGGGAAAAGTTAATAAATGCTAAGAATTTTTTTTTTAAATCAAAAAATCAAGAAATTTAGATTGAAAGATTGGAGCTCCCACAAAGTTTGGGGTTAAAAACCTTCTTTTACTTAATATATAGTATAGATTTAGTAAATAAATCATTTAATTTTTTTAACTTACTCTATACCTTGAAGATTTTAAAAAATATAATCAATTTCATAATTTTGAATAATTATGTTGAACTCTCCAAAATTTTAGGATTGGATTTTCTTCATATTTATACTAACATATCACCCATGCTATGCACAAATTGTATTTATAATTATCTATATATTTGAATTGGTATTTTTAAATGTCTTTTTTTTTTTAAATGTCTTATTTTTTCCTTTTTTATATTATATTAAAGTTTAACATTTTGATAATAATCATATGTGTTAGAGTTTTCAATAAATTAAATGTCTTTTTTTATTATTATTATATTATATTAAAGTTTAATATTTTGATAATAATCATATGTGTTGGACTTTTCAAGAAATTTTTTTATACTTGTTCTTAATGCATTAAAGTGTTATTATGAGGGATAATAATCATATGTATTGGGACTTTTCAAGTAATTCATGTGTTAGATTTCAAAGAATTTTTTTTATACTTATTCTTAATGCATTAAAGTGTTATTATGAGGGTAAGACTTGGGAGTTGGGAGAAGTTAATAAATGCTAAGATTTTTTTTTTAAAATCAACAAAATCAGAAAATTTAGATTGCGATATTCTTGGTTTATTATGAAACATAAATCTTTTATTTTTTAACAAATTACAAATATACCATAAAATTTATTTAAAATATGAATTGGTCATACAATAGTAGAAATTACAACTATCGTTTGTAATAAATTTTAATTTAATACAATACTCAAGGAAAGAAAGAAAGAAAAAAAAAACTATTTTCCTATGCAATAATAAATTATCAAAATTGTTTATTGAAAAATATTTCTCATATCATTAAAAAATTATTAATTGACTTAATAATTTGTTTATTAACAAAATGGTTAACTGAAATCTTTTTTCATATCATTAAAAATTATTAATTTATTTAATGATTTACTTATTAATAAAATTAATCAGTTGTTGTGAGAGTATGATTTATGTATTAATAAAATTAGTCATTTGTATATGTATGTATTTTCTTCTGTTTCTTTATTAGTTCAGTGACTTATCTTAGTATTTTTTTTGGATGAGAGAATTATCTTAGTATTTGTTTTATATTTATCTGTTGAAAATAACTACACATTGTAATTTTTTTTTTTTATGAATTCGAAAAAAATATTTAAAACTCATAAATTCACCCAAAATGATATGATAATAAAATTGGAGTCAACATTATTGGTTGTATAACAAATCAAAAAATCATACATATCATAACACATAATTCTATTATATATCTAAATGTTTTCTTTTTTTTCTTTTTTATATTATATTAAAGTTTAATATTTTGATAATAATCATATGTGTTAGACTTTTTAAGGAATTAATGTCTTTTTTTTATTTTATATTATATTATATTAAAGTTTAATATTTTGATATAATCATATGTGTTGGACTTTTTAAGAATTTTTTTTTATGCTTGTTCTTAATGCATTAAAGTGTTATTATGAGGGATAATAATCATATGTGTTGGGACTTTTCAAGGAATTCATATATGTTTGATTTCAAAGAATTTTTTTATACTTGTTTTTAATGCATTAAAGTGTTATTATGAGGGTAAGACTTGGGGGGTTTGGGATAAGTTAATAAATGCTAAGGTTTTTTTTTTAAAATCAAAAAATCAAAAAAATTAGATTAAGTGATTGGAGCTCTCACAAGACTTAGGGTTAAAAATTCCCTTTTACTTAATATATAGTATAAATTACTATTAGATAAATAAAAAATTATGTAACTACCAAGTCTTACGAACGATGATCAATAATTTATACTTCGCTAAAAATAATGATTATATTGATGGTATACTCTTTTTTAACTTACAGGCCCACTAGCCTAGGCTAACAGTTGTTTACTTTTATCAGGTGGACCACAATTTTAATTTTTAATTTTTAATTTTTTTTCAGTGATGTACCATTGTGGAATACACAGCCAGTACTCATCGTCCAATAATATTAGGTAGCCGGTGATTTTGCTCCCAATTTACCATTTGGTTAATGTGGGTAAAACAACAACTTTGATTGGTAGCTCGAATTTCACTCCTCCTAATTCCTCTAATTTTCATTTTCAGTAAATTATTATTATTATTTTTTTTTAACTTACCTTGCATTTTTTTTTTTTGCCATTTTTGACAGTTTCGGGGGATTCGGGGGCGGAGCTTTCGAGCTCCCCCGCTTTTCTCGTAAAACAAATCAACATTAAGGGTGTGATACGTGATATCATTAATACTAGGTTATCTCCCATTAATAATAATAAGATGAGACTATAGTAAATTCCATTGCATTGCTAAGTACCAACGATTACATTAATATTAGGGGTATTTTTTTTCAGGTCCTTAGTGTTATGATTTTTTAGCATAAAGGACACCAAATATTTTCATAATGTCTAAGGTCCATCAACAATATTTTCATAATGTTTAAGGTCCCTCAATCTTAATCCAGAGAAATTTCAGTCCAGAGAAATTTGATCCAGAGAAATTTCAGTCCAGAGAAATTTCAGTGCAGAGAAAATTGGTCAGAGAAATTCTAGCCTAGAGAAATTTCTCTGGACCAAATTTCTTTGGATGATTTTCTCTACTTTTCTTCTCATTCACATCCAAATCATTCTGATTCATTAGGTAAGCAACATTGTTCAACTGAATTCAACTGGAAAAATTTCACATTGTAATATGTAAGCAACATTAGAATAAGATAACAATGGCAACTTACCGGAACTAGAGAAATTCTGAAAAAATCTGAGTATTTCTCTAGTTTGTTATTCAAATATTAATTGAGAATTTTTTTGGTTTATTAAAAATAACAATTGAGAATTTCTCTGGTTTATTAAAAATAACAATTGAGAATTTCTCTGGTTTGTAATATCTGGAAAAATTTCTGCAACTTACCCAAATCTGTTCTTCGCTTTTTTCCAATTGAATTTTTCAATCGAAAGTGTTTCTTTGATGTTTGCAGATTCATCCACCAAATTTCTCTGGACTTCGAAATTCCTCTGGATAATCTAAGCACAATGGGAGTTGTTTGCTCAGCTGGAAAAATTTAAAATTTCTCTGGCTGCATGGTTAGAAAAGAAAGTAAACTTAATCAATATTAAAGTCGCATCATAAGTTAGAACATAAATTCCTTTGCTTTGAATTGAAATTTCTCTGGATTGGTCCAGGAAAATGCTCTGATTTTAGCTGAGCTTTGACATGATCTGGAATAATTTTTATTCACTCAATGGAGTGAATAATGTCAATCATAAACAAAATTTCTCTGACCTATATATATATATATTTATCTGATTTAGCTGATTTCTCTGATTTCTATATTTTGTATAGGTCCAGAGAAATTTATATAAATTATAGAGTGAACTGTTGGTCCAGTTGGTTCAGAGAAATTTTGTTATAATGGATTGTTATTAACATATTTATCTTATATATGGATTAGAAAAGAAGATATATATATACATAATGGATTACATATTTATCAACACATATTTATAATGGATTGGTCCATTATATATATTTATCAACAGTATAAGCTATATATATAATGGATTGTTACAATGGATTGTTGATATATGTATATATATATATATAAATTTCTTTGTGTTAGAAAAGAAGGTAAAAGTTATCAACAGTTCACTCCATTGAGTGAATAAACAACAATAGCAACCTATATATATATATATAAATTAAAAGCTAGCCCCAAGCTCCAATGCAAAACCACACCAATAGGATTTCAAGTTCGAATCCATCTTCTCCAAGCTCTCATTGTGAAATTTCTCTGGGTTTCTTCGTAATTTCTCTGGCATGTTTATTTTGTTCAATGCTCTATTTCCTCAAATTTTCTCTGTAATTTCTCAAAATTTCTTCGTAATTTCTCCATTTCCTCAAAAAACCTGCAATTTTCTCTGCACTACGCAAAAAATGTAATTTTCTCTGCACTTTTCTCTGCACTACAAACCTCCAATTTTATAGTAACAAACCTGCAATTTTCTCTGCACTATCCCACAAACCCCAAAAAAGAAACCAAAAGTCTCTATGAACAAAAAACATGCAATTTTCTCTGCACTACACAAAAAATACAATTTTCTCTGCACTTTTCTCTGCACTACAAACCTGCAAATTTATAGTAACAAACCTGCAATTTTCTCTGCACTACCCCACAAACCCCGAAAAAGAAACCAAAAGTCTCTGTGAACAAAAATGTAACAACCTCTCGATTCGGATGACCATGAATTATATCTTGATTAATGCCGATAATGACCGATAAGTGAATCGATGAACTCTTGAATGAAACCGAAACGAAATTGAATGAGTTAACCTATTGAATTGCATTTTATCTCTGCTTAATTGATTTATCATCTGTTTGTGTTTATGTTTAAATTAATTGAAGGCCTTATCGTGACGATTTAGAAACCGTTTGAAGTTTTAGGATCAGTAGAATATTTCTGATTTAATGGTATATTTATCTGAAAATTGATTAGGAATGATTAAATTAGGTTAAATTAAGTCAATTGAAGAGTTTGAGTTAATTACGTTATTGCCACTCCTAGTGGGCCACTACCTAAGCATATTGAAGCCTTGTATTCTACACTTAGCAACATTTCTTCAGCTCATTTGAGAGCCTAGCCGACCAAACAGGAGGTTAGAGAGAGAGAGTGTTCATCTTGAGGGAATTGAGCTCAAATTGTTGGAATTGGTTGAAGGACTTGAGGAACTTGTAGGAAATTGGCTAAAGTAAGCTTGCTAGACTTGAAACCAACACTCTAGGTAAGGAAATTCATTGTCTTCTTGTTGTCTTGAGCCTCATTTTGTATCATCCATGTCAATTGTTGAGTTAGAGTGCTAAGAGGTTGGATTATGTTAGAATTGTTGCATGTTGAATTTGTTGGTTCTTGAGGTTGAATTCATGGTCAATTGGTGCATGCAAGCTCATATTCATATTAAGTCCATGATTTCATTTCATTTGCCAACTATAGAGCTTTTTGGAGCAAGATTTAAAGCTTGAAATTGGTTTAAAGTTCATGCATTGCATGTTTAAAACTTGTTCATGAAATGGGTTTGAATTTTGGATTTAATTGAAACACCCTTGGGCCTTGATTTCTTAAATTGAGCTTTAAAACTTGTTATTCTATGTGTTTGAAAGAGTTTTCCAGAAAATGGGCCCAAGAGGATCGATTTTGGAGCATCAAAACTTGGTTTGAAATTCAGAATCTGGATTTTCCAGATTTTGACGTGCTCTTCAGATTTCCTTGGCATGTTTTGCTTTTAACGCCGGGAAAATCGCTCCAAAGTTTTGCACCTTCCATCACCCGCTTGAAGCGAATGTTCGACGAAAAGCCGCTGGGTTTGTCCGCCGTCCGGGGAAAAAAAACGCGCCGAGCTGGGCCCTATTTTGATTTTTTGCATCCTCATCCCATCCTAGGCATTCTTAGGCCTAGTTTAAGACATCTTGATGAGGATTTAAGCATAGAACCACACCGAGGAATTTAGGATTTAATTATCATCCTTTCCAATCGTAAACTTAGTGTGTTCTATTGATTGATTGTTTAGGGTTGACTCTAGCTAGCTACCGATAGCCCAATCACCGTGAGTAACAGATTGTGTAAAGATATGTTCAAAATGGTTATATTTTGATTCTTGAATTATTGAATTGATATTGTTTATTGAATGAATGTATGTCCGTATTTTGTATTGTGGCATCCTTAGCACCTTGTGGAACCATCTTGATTGATGGCCATCATTATGGTTGGTTTGGACCTCTTGTTTATAGGCTAATGGATGTACCACATATGGATCGATCGAAATATTGATTGGTCAAATCTTGAAAGATTGAAATCTTTATCGAGGATTGAGTCCGTCGTATGTCTGTAAATGATTGTATAGAGGTTTGGAATGTATGAATGCATAAAAATGTTTTTGGCATACTGATTTTCAATGGACACTAGTTATTGATTGATTTGGCTTCAGACTACGATTGATGTATCGCTCAGAGGCCTTCGTAATCTTGGATTCTTGGCGATTCTGTGCTAAACCCATAGGTGGTATCGAGCGATACTTAACCACGAGTTATACCGCACGTGTCCAAATGAGCTATAGGGTGTCCTAGAATAGCAATTAGGTCATCTCATGAATTTGAAAAGTGTGTGCTTATGATCGATTATATGTTAAAGTGTTAATTTAATTGTACAATTATAATGATAATATAATCGCTATAGTGAAATGGATAATGCAAATGGCAAGCATCATCCTCCGAGGCGAATGGCGGACTTGAACAAATGATGGGATCGATAATTGAAAGACTACAACAATCCTCCTCTGAACAAAATGTACAGAATGTGGATGTTAATGAGGTGGATATCATTGCATTGACTCATAAGTTCAGCAAGATGAAACCGCCGTCCTTTCAAGGAGGCTTAGAACCGTTAAAGGCTGAAGCTTGGGTTCTCGAGACTGAGAAGTTGTTTGAGATGTTTCCGTGCTCCAAAGCCAACAAAGTATTGCTAGCAACCTTCACCCTTCAGGAAGAAGCAAGAAGGTGGTGGATGTTGAGCGAATACTATTGTGACTTGGACTCGCTCAAGGAGTCCTTCTTGAAAAGTACTTTCCCTAGTGTATTAGGGATGTAAAAGTGGCGAGTTTGAATAAGCAAAGTGTCGATTCAGTATGAGAAGCAATTTAGAACTTGCTAGTATGCACCACATATGGTGGATACCGATTATAAGAAGGCCGGAGGTTTGAAGGCCTTAGTGTTGCTATACAGATCGAATAAATGTTTTGAAAATGCCAACTTATGTAGGTGTTCTCGGCCGGCATTGATGGTAGAGACAAATATTGCAAGAAAGAAACAATCAAACAAACAAGTGAGTGGCAAGGAAAAGACAGGTTTTAAACTTAAGAAAGGCAAGCATAACCCAAAGAAACAAGAAAACTAGCCCCTGGATTTACTCCACAATAAGCACAAAGGGGTTTGCTATCGATTGAGCTTGTTTGGTGTGCGGTGTGGTGGGTGGCTAATCAAAGACCGCGCTTCCACCAGTTAGTTGTAAGTGCCAAAGAAGATCAAATGTAACACCAAAACCGAACCCCAAAGCTACCGGGAAAGAGCCTATGAGGCAAGGCCGAGTGTTTGCCCTAGTACCGGGAGACGTGCAAAACACCGAGACTGTTGTGTCATGTATCCTCTCTATCTGTGCTCAAAATGCTTATGTATTGATTGATTCGGGGTCTACACATTCGTATGTATCGCATGCTTTTTCGCGTAAATTGAATAGACCCTTAGAACCCATGAACTATTTGTTAGCTGTATCATCACCTGTTGGAGGATCCATGACATGTGCATATATGTATCCTGCTTGTGAGATTATTGTTGGGGATATGCATCTGTTTATTGATTTACTGCCATTGAACATAGATCATTTCGATGTAATATTGGGGATGGATTGGCTACAAAAATATCATGCCACTATAGACTGTGTAACAAAACAAGTAGTTTTCCGCCCAAGGTTTGCCCAATTTGTGTTTAATGAGTGGAGTAGTACCTCCTCCATATCTCGATTTCTTCAGAAGGAAATTGATTAGAAAGGTGTAAAGGATATCTGTTCTCAGATTGACTGCCAATGATAATGTTAAGACTAATGTGAATGGTATTCGATAGTCGAGAATTCGGATGTATTTCCGATGAATTGCGGGATTTGATTGACAGGAAATTGAATTGTGGATGTGGTTCGACATCTAAAGCCCCTATAGAATGGCCCAATCGAATCGAAGAATTGAAGGTACAATTGCAGAACTGTTAGACAAGAAGTTTATCGAGACGTCACCGTGGGGTGCACCTGTTTTGTTTGTGAAAAAGAAAGACGGCTCATTGAGACTGTGCATTGATTATCGTGAACTGAACAAGGTAACTGTAAAGAATAAATATCCATTACCGCGTATTGATGATTTATTTGACCAGTTACAGGGTGCACAAGTGTTTTCCAAGATTGATCTTAGATCGGGGTACCATCAATTGAAAGTCAAATCGGAAGACATTGATAAAACTGCTTTCAGAACGAGGTATGGCCACTTGAATTTTTAGTTATGCCGTCGAGTTACGTAATGCCCTTTTATGGACCTCATGAATGTAATTTTAAACCATACCTTGACGATTTTATTGTGGTATTTATTGATGACATATTGATATATTCTAAGAGAAGAACATGAACAAAGATCTCGAGACTTGCCTGCAGTCTTTAAGAGAACAGAAATTATATGCTAAACTGTCTAAATGTGAGTTTTGGTTTGACCATGTTATGTTTTTGGGACATGTTGTTAGCAAAGATGGAATTTCTGTTGATCCGCAGAAAATTGAAGCCGTAGTAAACTGGCCTAGACCAACCAATGTAATCAAGTCCAGCTTTTTGGGATTGGTGGATACTCTGAAGGTTTGTCAAAGATTTCTATGATTGCCTTACCACCGACTGACACGAAAGGATATCATTTGATCGATCGACCAAAGGAATCGATTTCAAGAACCGAAAACCCGACTTGTGGATCGCACCGATCTTGACTCTACCTTCCGGATGGTTATCTTGTGTTTAGTGATGCTTCTCATAAGGGTTTAGGTGTGTTTTAATGCGAATGGGAGAGTTATTGCTTATGCTTCCCGGCTTGAGACCGCATGAAAAGAACTACGACCCATGACTTAGAACTTGCCGCAGCTAGTGTTTGCATCAAAATTTGGCGTTACTATTTGTATGGAGCAACTCGTGAAGTGTATCTTGACCACAAGAGCTCAAGTACTTTTTCACTCGAAAGAACTAATATGAGACAATGGAGATGGCTTGAACCGATAAAAGATTATGACCTCTGATTTTGTACCATCCGAAAAGCCAACACCGCTGCCGATGCTTTAAGTCAATTGCCAACTTAGCCTGAAGAGTTGCTTCTTGATCTAGAAAAGTCTGAAATTGAAATTGTTTTGAAGGAACAAGGTGGAACCTTAGTCGCTATTTCAACCAAGTTGATTGAAGAGATTAAGGAGAAACAACAACTTGACGAATTCTTGAAAAAGGTTATTGAAGAAAGAGATTCAAAACCGAGACCGGGGTTCAAATTTGACAATAATGTACTGAAATTTCAAGACAGACTGTAAAATTAATGACACTGAATTGAAAAGAAGAGTTCGCAAGAAGGCCATAAAGTTTTCTATTCACCCAGGAATACGAAAATGTATCAAGATCTAAAATGGCGAATGAAGAAGGAAATTGCCGACTTTGTGTCCAAATGCCTTCACCGCCAACAAGTCAAAGAACATCAACGACTGCGGATATCGCAACCCTTACCCATACCAGAGTGGAAATGGGAGCATATCACGATGGATTTTATCGGAAAGGTATGGACTCTATTTGGGTTATTGTTGATAGATCGACTAAATCGACACTTAGACAATCTATAATGCGGACAAATTGGCTATTATCTATATTGATGAAATTGTGAGATTGCATGGAGTGCCCATCTATTGTTTCGACAGGATTCAAGTTTACATCGAGGTTGAGCCTACAGATCGAATTGAGGTTGAGTAGTGCCTATCATCCTCGATGGACAAGGACCATCCGCACTCTAGAGGACCCATCGAGAATGTGTCCTTGACTTTCGTGAAATTGGGAAAGCCATCCAACAACAATACCATTCGAGTATCGGAATGGCGCTTTCGAGGCATTGTATGGCAGAAGTGTAGATCTCCAATCAAGTTGGAGATGGGCCGCTTGGGCCCGAGATTGTATATGAAACGATCGAGAAAGTGAAATTGATAAACCGCATGTAAAAGTTATGCAGATGTCGAAGACGGATAGAGAATATGAAGTGGGTGATCACGTGTTTGTGAAAGTGACACCAATGAAAGGCCGACTCGCTTTGGAGTCAGCGCAAGTTAGCACCGAGATATGATTATTGAGAAAATCAATCCGTGGCGTATCAAGTTGCACTTCCTCGAAATGGAGCATATGCATAACGCCTTCCATATTTCGATGTTGAGACTATCTTCGAGATCCGTTTCATGTGATTGAGCCTACACGTATCGTGTTGAGTGATGACTACACTTACGAGGAACGGCCTATACTGATTGTAAACCGACGGATCAAGAAACGAGAAACAAAGAGATTCCGCTAGTGAAAGTTAACCATGGTGGTGTGTATGCCACTTGGGAAAGGGAAGATGACATGGCTAGGCGATATCCGGATTTGTTCAAACCTGTTTTCTTCGGTGGAAGGTAACTCGAGTTTAGAGGACTAAACTCCTTATAAGGAGGAGATCAGAATAACCCTCGTGATTCTGGGATGACCAAATTATATATCTTGATTAATGCTAACCGATAATGACCGATAAGTGAATGGATGAACTATCGAATGAAACTGAAAACGAAATTGAATGAGTTAACCTATTGAATTGCATTTTTATCTGTTTAATTGATTTATCATCTGTTTGTGTTTATGTGTTTAAACTGTTAATTGAAGGCTTTATCGGCGGCCGATTTAGAAACCGTTTGAAGTTTTAGGATCAGTAGAATATTTCTGATTTAATGGTATATTTATCTGAAAATTGATTAGGAATGATTAAATTAGGTTAAATTAAGTCAATTGAAGAGTTTGAGTTAATTACGTTATTGCCACTCCTAGTGGGCCACTACCTAAGCATATTGAAGCCTTGTATTCTACACTTAGCAACATTTCTTCAGCTCATTTGAGAGCCTAGCCGACCAAACAAGAGGTTAGAGAGAGAGAGTGTTCATCTTGAGGGAATTGAGCTCAAATTGTTGGAATTGGTTGAAGGACTTGAGGAACTTGTAGGAAATTGGCTAAAGTAAGCTTGCTAGACTTGAAACCAACACTCTAGGTAAGGAAATTCATTGTCTTCTTGTTGTCTTGAGCCTCATTTTGTATCATCCATGTCAATTGTTGAGTTAGAGTGCTAAGAGGTTGGATTATGTTAGAATTGTTGCATGCATGTTGAATTTGTTGGTTCTTGAGGTTGAATTCATGGTCAATTGGTGCATGCAAGCTCATATTCATATTAAGTCCATGATTTCATTTCATTTGCCAACTATAGAGCTTTTTGGAGCAAGATTTAAAGCTTGAAATTGGTTTAAAGTTCATGCATTGCATGTTTAAAATTTGTTCATGAAATGGGTTTGAATTTTGGATTTAATTGAAACACCCTTGGGCCTTGATTTCTTAAATTGAGCTTTAAAACTTGTTATTCTATGTGTTTGAAAGAGTTTTCCAGAAAATGGGCCCAAGAGGATCGATTTTGGAGCATCAAAACTTGGTTTGAAACTCAGAGGTCGAATCTGGATTTTTCCAGATTTTGGACGTCGAAGTGCTTCGGCGAAATTCATGCTCGATATTTCCTTGGCATGTTTTTACAGTCCGAAGGGCTTTTAACGCCGGAAAATCGCATCCAAGATTTTTGCACCTTCGGCGTGGAATGTACGCCGGCGTGGGCCTTTGCTTGTCCGCTCGGCGAAACTCGGCGGAGGCCCTATTTTCTAAAAAAAAAAAATTTACAGGTACATTTTTGCATCCTCATCCCATCTTAGGCATTCTTAGGCCTAGTTTAAGACATCTTGATGAGGATTTAAGCATAGAACCACACCGAGGGAATTTAGGGATTTAATTATCATCCTTTCCAACTGTAAACTTAGTGTGTGTTCTATTGATTGATTGTTTAGGGTTGACTCTCGGGGACGCGCTCTAGCTACTGATAGCCCAATCACTGTGAGTAATGTTGTGTAAAGATATGTTCAAAATGGTTATATTTTGATTCTTGGAATCGTTATTGAATTGATATTGTTTATTGAATGAATGTATGTCCGTATTTGTATTGTGGCATCCTTAGCACCTCTTGTTATTGGTATTCTGAGCTCTGTCGGTTTCCTTGTGGAACCATCTTGATTGATGGCCATCATTATGGTTTCTTTTGGACCTACTGTTTATAGGCTAATGGATGTACCACATGACCGATCGATCGAAATATTGATTGGTCAAAATCTTGAAAGATTGAAATCATATCGAGGGATTGAGTCCGTCTATATGTCTGTAAATGATTGTATAGACTGTACTGGTTTGGAATGTATGAATGCATAAAAATGTTTTTGGCATACAAATTTTCACAGCTCAATGGACACTAGTTATTGATTGATTTGGCTTCCGCCACCTCAGACTCGATTGATCAGAGCGTCAGAGGCCTTCGGTAATCTTGGATTCGCCGATTCTGATGCTAAACCCATAGGGCCGAGTTTGGGTCGTGACAAAAAAACTTGCAATTTTCTCTGCACTACACAAAAGATGCAATTTTCTTTGCACTTTTCTCTGCACTACAAACCTGCAATTTTATAGTAACAAACTTGCAATTTTCTCTACACTACCCCATAAACCCAAAAAAGAAACCAAAAGTCTCTGTGAACAAAAAACCTGCAATTTTCTCTGCACTACACAAAAAATGCAATTTTCTCTGCACTACAAACCTGCAATTTTCTCTACAATTTTACGTTTTCATTCTATAGTAACAAACCTGCAATTTTCTCTGCACTACACAAAAAATGCAAAGTGAACAAAAAACAGAGCACAAAAAAGCAACTCATAAGCATGTTGACAGAGAATGAAAAAGCAACTCCAAAAATCAAAATCAACTCCATCGAAAATTCATCAATAACAGATAATGAAAAATTAACTTCAAAAATAAAAAACAACTACACTGAGTTCGTCTCTCTCATATTGATCAAAACAAAAAACAAAAACCTAATTCAACACCTACACGATCAAATCAAATAAAAAATTGAAAACTTATCCAATTCAACTCCACATGAAATCAAATCAAACACAATGAACCAGATTTCAACTCCTACACGATCGATCAACACCTACAAACAACGAACAGGATTTCAACATCTACAAAAACCCTAGAAAATCTCCACAAAAATTTGAATCTGCCGCAGATTCTTTGGGGCATAGGGTCATTGGGTTGTTCCGAGTTATGACGTTGCGGTTGAGTCTTTGGTTTTACTCTGGGAGAATGAAGTCGGGTGAGGAACAAAAGTTGATCTGGACAGATCTGAAAATGGAGAAGTTTAGAGAGAAAGAGATAGAGAGAGACGAGGGTTGGGGAGTTGGAGCCAGCAGTGATCAAGCTCAGGACAACGTGGATGGAGAGGGGATGGGGTGAGGGACCTTAGACTACAAAAGAACAGATTGTGGACCTAATCCATTACTAAAAGTTGGATAGGGACCTTAGACCGATTTTTCCTTAATATTAAGTACCAACAGTTATATTGCTACTATAAATTAAATCGTGTTAAAAAATAATATAGACCATTGATTGGAAATTATCTAATAATTACAAGTATTCTCGATTTAAATCATAATTTTGAAAGAACTAAAAATTTAATAAAGACAAAAGTAAAAAATACATTTTTACATATTTTTTAAATTTTTGGTCAAAGTTCTTATTTAATTTTTTTTCATAAATAATTCATGTTCATTTAAAAAGTTAAAATAAAAATAATAAACACTCTGTTTGGCTTTGATTTCCAAAATTTACTTTTTAGAAAATTTTACTTTTTTATTTTTTTAATATTTTAAGCATTCTTTTTAATTTTTAGACACACCTGACATAAATATACTTAAAATACAATATTTGTGATTTTTTTTAAAAAAAATAATCACTAAATACCAAAAATAATGAAAATTCAGTTTATTTTTGGTATTTTTGTGCATTTATTAATTTTTAAAATATTTTTTCATAAATATTTTACTTTTTAGATATATCTAAGTAAGGTGTTTTTGACAAAGTAAAAAAATTGCTTAAAATTTTAATAATATTCACTAAAATAAAAAAACTCAATTTCTAGAAAATTGAAATCAAACACAATAAAAATAATTTTTAAATTAAAAAACAAAACAAAACATTATATTTACTCTCTTGCCTAATATTTTATTTTTTCCTAAAATTGCCAAATGGGACTGTTTAGTGCCTCGTCATTCTTCTGCCTGACTTTGTTCGTTTTGGGCTATCAATAATGATTCAAGACTTCTATAGAACATCATCCTCACAAACTTCACTCACTTGTAGGGATGGCAATTTAAACCCGGCCCGATGGGGACCCACCTCCCCGACCTCGATTTGAGCGTTTTTTCTCCGAAAAATACCCCTGACGAGTCGGAAATGGTATTTAAAAATGAATCCCCGATGACTTTCGGGCTGGGGACGGTGATACGTTTCCCAACCTTGTCCCCAACCTCGACCCCCGCTCCCGTTTCTCCTTCGAAAAAAAATTACTACTTTACCCCTGTGTATATATATATATGCGTGTCTTTATGTTGGCACACACAATCACTTTGCTGCTGTTGGCGTGAGAAAAATGGAGTGAAATGGAGGGTTGATGCTGTTGGCGTGAGAAAAATGGAGTGAAAGGGAGAGAGAGAGACAGAGCCGATCCTCCGCCGTCGCCGATCTCCTCCGCCGAGAGAAGAGAGCCGTCCTCTTCACAGCGCCGATCTCCTCTACTTACTCCTTCGCCGATCTCCTCCTCCGCCCTCCTTCAACGATCTCCTCTTCACAACGTCGATTTCTATCCCTCTCTCTTTCTCTGTGTTACACACACACACATACATATATATATATATTATAGATTGAAGCTCAGATCTTGAGATCTATGATGATAATATGTTGTTGATCTTTTTTTTTTTTTTTTTGGATTTGTTGGTTTTTTTGATATGTTCTGTTCTTTTCTTTTCTTTTTTTTTTTTTTTTGATGATGATATATGATGATGATGATCTGTTGGTGTTGATCTCTTTGTTTCTTCATGTTTATCTTCTTTTTTTTGATCCTCCAGCTTCAAAGCACATTTTCCAAAAAAAAGAAAGAAAAAAGGATAGGTGGTTGTTCGGGGTCGGGGAAACCCAATCCCCGTTAGGGGCAGGGGCGGGGGCAATAATGGGTTCCCTGCCTGGGATCAGAGGCGGGGATAGAGAAATTTGTATCTTTGGGGATTGGAGACGGGGAGTGTGATCCCCGGCCCTGACCCGACCCGTTGCCATTCTTACTCACTTGTGATTGGTCAAAGTAAAAAAGAGAAAAAAAAAAAATACAAGCACATCATTGGTTCACAATATGTGGGGTGGTGAGGGTTTCCCCAAAAGGGGGTCCCAAACATTAAGGCCCCGTTTGTTTTGGGATGTAATGGATGAGAGGGGATTAGGATGGGGGTGGGGTTATTTAGTATTGTGTTTATTTGTAGAGTTATGAAAGGGATTAGGATGAAAGAGTGGATTAAGATAGAGGTTGGAAGGGGGATTGGGATGGAGGATGTGGAGGTGGAGGTGGAGGTGGAAATGGTATTAGAAAAATAGTGAGGGGATTAGAAATTTTTTTATTATTTTTATTTTTTACATATTGGAATTTTTTTTTTAAAACATTAATGTTTAATTTTTTAATTTGTTTTATTATTTTATATAAAAATAATTTAACAATTCTTACACTAACAACTATCATCAAAATAAACACAATTTTACTTAATCTCATCACTATTAATCCCCTCACTATGAGTCCCTCTCTATTCTACCTCTAAAAACAAACCGGGCCTAAGAGTTAATGAACTAATAGTTATGTTTATAAATATTATAGTTGTTCAAATCTTGTATAAGATTTTCTGAACTAATATATTTTATTTAGTAAAATTAAAAATATTATAATTTTTTTTAAAATTAAGAATATTATCAATTTTGTATAGCTGTGTTTTAGATAATTGTTTAACTAATTGATGAAAAAACAGAGCATGAGATTAAATATTTTTATCCTTCTATTTATTGGTTTAATTAAACTATCCAATCAAATGGAGAATATTATTAGTTTTTTTCCAGTTTTAAAACTGAGAATATTATCGATTTTTTTATTTCTAAAATTTTTTTTTTTCACTTTTGCATATCAATGTTCTATCATCATACTCTTTTATAGGCACAGAATTTTATTTTATTTTTTTTGCACATAATTTTTTTTGGAAATGAATTACACTAATAGTTCCTATAGTTTGAGATTCGTTTCACTTTGATCCATGATTTTTCAATTACGACACATTTGATCATGAATTTTGAATCTTATTCAAAATAAGGACAATTGAATATATCATTACTCAATTTCAATGACAAAGTTGTCAATTTGATAAAATATAAACTAATTTAATAAAAATAAATGTCAAAAAAAATATTTTTAAATTTTTAAAAATAATTTCTACACACAAAAAATAAAATTATATAAAATTAATAAATCTTTTAGAGATTTATTTTATTTTTATTAAATTAATTTTTATTATTTATTTGAATAATTATCATGAATAGAGAATTGAAAAGAGTCTTCTGACATCTCTCTCTCTCGTTGGAACACTGGTCTCTTTTAATTAGTTGCTGTCACAACTGACTTCATTTTTACTCTCTATCTAATTCTCTCTCAATTTTCTTTATTCCTCAATTTCATCATTTTTAAAAGCTTAGGGAGTTTCAAATTCCACATTTTCTCTGATTAGTGGTGCTACAGGGCCCGAAAACAGGCGTCCCGAATGCCCTAAATTTTTTTTTTTTTCTTTTCAGCAGAAGAAAGGAGGAAGACGAAGGGGGGAGGGGAGGGGGAGGAGGAGGGGGAGGAAGGACTGGAGGGGGCCTAAAAAATGAAGGAGGGGGAGGCGGAGGTGGAGGTGGAGGCGGAGGCGGGCGGAGGCGGATGAGCGGCAGTCTGCGACGAAGTTCTTGAGATCGGACGAGCGGCAAGCGACAGCGGCCGACGAGCTCCGACGCCCGTGGCCGCTTCTCTCTCTCTCGCCTCTGCTCTTCTTCTCTGTTCAACGAAGAAGAAGAAGAGAAAGAAAGAAAAGGAAGAAAAAAGAAAAAAGAAGAAAAGGGGGAAAAATAATAATTAAAAAAAAAAAATCAAGACCCAAAACGACGTCGTTTTGAATTTTGAGCCAATTTCAAACCCCTAATTTCGGACCCTCAAACATTATTCTTCTCTTATTATTGTTTCCATGAATACGAGGCCTGTCATGTCTTTTCCTTCTTTTATCCTAATTTTCTCATTTTGTAGTATTCTATTCAATGTGACAAGTTATGAGACACGATCCTAAATGTACCTGTCTTACAAAGGGTTATGAATAAGAAAAAATACTACTCTCTTTTTATGGCTTATTACTTTTAGATAAATAAAAAATCCTTCAGCTACTAAGGCTTGGTTTGGAAAGTGGATTGACTTTTTGATTTATTTTGGCTATTTTAGCATGGGTTAAAAAACTTGATTTGGGAAGTGTTTTTTGGCTTTTTGACTTTTTTTGTTTTTTTTGTGAGAGAAAATTGTAATGATTATGGGTTGGATGTGATATTTTATTTGTTGTGGCTAAAATAACCTATTTTATTTTTTGTGGCTAAAATAGTAAAAAACAGCCTCAAATCTTGCTTCCCAAACAAATCCTACTAACGATGGTCAATGATTTACATTTCACTAAAAATAAGAACAATATTAGAGGTGTCAATTAATGTACTAACTAATATACTAATAGATGATGTAACATAATTTTAGAAATTTTACATATTTATAATTTATATAATAGGTAAAATCAATAATAATGTATATTAATTAGTGCATATAATATTACCGAAAAAATAATAACTATATTAATGATGTGCTTTTCTTTCTTTTCTTTTTTCTTTTTTATTTCTTCTTCTTCTTATTGGCCCACGAACCTTGCTGGAGACCCACAGGTGGGCAAGACCTGCAACACTCCCACCTCTACGTGGAGAGCTATGAGAGGAAGGCCAAATATATATATATATATATTTTGCACTGTAGCACCCCCACCTTCATGTGGGAGGCTGTGAGAGAAAGACAAAAAAAATATATATATATATATATTTTGTATCAATCAAAAAACAGTAAGAATAGTGGAGTCACTCCACGGAGAGTTCAAGGCATTTCTGCAGGCCCACTAGCCTAGTCTTACTTCTTTGCTACTACCATAATAGTTGCTTACTTTTATCGGGTGGACCACAATTTTTAGTTTTTAAATTTTTTTTAGTGATGGACTGTTATGGAATACACAATATTTAATGAGTGCTCATCATCCAATAATGTTAGGTAGCCGGTGGTGTTGCGGTCGCTCGTTGATAGCCCAATTTACCACTTGGTTGATGTGGATAAAAAATCAGCATTAAGGGTGTGATACATGGTGATATCATTAATACCAGGTTATCTTTCATTAATAATAATTAGCTTATCACCCGTGCTATACATAGAATAATTATAGATATTTATATTTATTTTCATTTTTTTAATATATAAATTAAATACATGAAATTTGACCGAGGAGTTTGAAAGAATTTAATAAGTGTTTATTTATTTATTTAAGAGGCATTTACACAATAATTACATGGGTCTCTTGAGGATACAAAAAGTAAGGAAATTAGGATTTTATTTATTGCATTATTTATTTAATAAGTGTAATTATTATAAATTAAGTGTTTATTGTAATCAATAGTGTAATTATTACAATCTTTGAACCAATCACCAATCACCAAGTTAATTTTTTTTAAAAAAAATATTAAAAAATCAAGAAATTAGGATTAACATGTTGGAGCTTTCACAAGCCTTGGGTTTTAAAAGATCATTTTCCTTGCTATATATAGAGTTTTCTATCATGCATATTTATATATATATTATTTATTATTATTTTTTTTTTTTTTTTTTTTTATATATATATATAATACATGGGGTTTTGAGGAGAAAATGAATTTTTTTTTAGTTTTTTTTTTTTTTTTTTAAAAAAAAAAAAAAAAAAAAAAAAAAAAAAAAAAAAAATTAATATTATACATTTACATTACATGAGCATTTATTTATAATATTACATAGTTCTTTGGGGGGTAAAAAAAGTAAGGAAATTTCATTTTTTTTATTATTTGTCAATATTATAATAATTATAAACCAATCACCAATCACCAAGTTAATTTTTTTTAAAAAAAATATTAAAAAATCAAGAAATTAGGATTAACATGTTGGAGCTTTCACAAGCCTTGGGTTTTAAAAGATCATTTTCCTTAATATATAGATATGATGATATTATATATATTAATTAGTGTACTAACTAGTATACTAACTAGTGTATCAATATTAGTTATGATATTATTATTAACCCCACTTATTATACAAATTATAAATACTATAAATCTCTTAAATTATATCACATTATTAATTAATCTACTTAGGGATGCAACTCAGGCGGGCTCAACCCGAGCAACCCGAGCCCAGCCTGAGTTTTTTTAGGACTTAAGAAACAATATCGTGTAACCTGGACGGGCATGGACAGATTTTTGATGCTCGAATTGTAATTCGGGTCGGGCTTAGACAGAATCAATGGTCAACCAGAGCAACCCAAACCCGAGTTGAATTTAATATATTATATAAAAATAAATTAAAGAGCTATCTCTCAAATTTATGCACCAGATTTGAAATCTATCCTGAGTCTACCTCTCTTTTACGCCATGGTCTCATCTGCGCCACTAATTCTCGCTGCCACAGATCGGTGACTGTCGTCCGGTGCTGAGTTTTGATCTGTACGTTTCTCTTCTCGGTTCTCTTTTGTGCTGGTTTGTTGTGTTTTGGATCTATTCATGTTGGTTGGAAATTTTTTTTTTTTTTTTGAGCCAACGGAGGTTGTTGATTTGGGTTTGTAGATCTTTGTTTGGATTTTTTGTGTGTGATGATTTTGTTTTCTGTTTTTGGGTTTGCCAAAGATGCTTAAGATCTTATTTTGTGTTCTTAGATTTTATTTTTATTTTTTAATATATGCCTTCAATTTCTGTATATTTGTGTTATATCTTTGTTGTTTGTGTTTGTGTTTATGTTTATTTTATTTGATACTAGAAACAACATTCCATTGTCAATCTCTGTCTCTTTCTTTTATAGCTAAGCAGTACTCATGTTACTTTGTGGGAGCAGATTGCTGGACTTGTGAATTTCAAACAATTCGGGCTAACCCGAGTTCAAAATATAAATCTTGGTCCGAGCTTGGGCAGTAATGCTTGGGTTGATGGTCAGGCTTGGGCACTGCCAAATATAATTCGGGCTGGACTTGTGCAAACCTCTAACCTGACCGAACCCATCCGATTTACACCCTCAGATCTACTAATTAATACATATAATATTATTCATAATAATAAGATAAGACCATGGTAACTTCCATTGCATTGCTAGTACCAACGATTACATTAAGGGCTGGTTTGGCATAGACTATATAATTTATCTTTTTATCTTTTTTCCATCACATCACTTCTCTATTTTTTTGCACATATTTTCGTAAAAAGACAAAAAGTGCACTTTTTTAGAACACCCCAAACCAACCCTAATATTAGGTACCAACGGTTGCATTACTAGTATAAATTAAGAATAATGCTATATGCACTAACTAGTGTACCAATTGATGATGTGACATAATTTAAGATATTTTTGATATTTATAATTTTTATAATGATCAGAGTCAATACTAATGTTATAACTAATGTTAGTACATTAATTAGTACACTAATTAGTACATTTAACACCGCTGATAAATTAAATCGTGTTAAAAAAATAATATAGACAATTGATTACAATTGATCTAATATGGACAATTACAAGTATTCTTGATTTAAATCATAATTTTGAAAGACCTAAAAATTTAATAAAGACAAAAGGAAAAAAAAATACATTTTTACATATTTTTTTAATTTTTGGTTAAAATTCTTATTTAATTTTTTTTTACAAATATTTAATTTTTTAGATATATCTAAATTATGTTTATTTAAAAATTTAAAATAAAAATAATAAAATAATTTTTAAATTTGAAAACAAAGCAAAATATTCTATTTACTCTCTTGCCTAATAATTTATTTTTTGGTCAACTAAAATTGCCAAACGGGGCTATTTGGTGCCTGACTTATTTCGTGTTTTGGGAAGTTGGTAAAAAGTTGACTTTTGATTTTTTATCAAGTTTTTTGGCTTTTTTGGAGGTGATTTGGAAAGTTGGTAAAAAGCTGACTTTTTTGCTTTTTGATTTAATATTCATTTATGGCATCAAATCAAAATAAAATGACCAATATACCCTTGCCAAACTTTGGAATTTTAGGTTATTTATTAACATGGAGGGTATTTAGGTAATTTCACAAGGCAGCTTTTTCTGTGACTTTCCAAATGGAAGTCCTGGCGTTTTCGACAGCTTGGCGTTTTTCTTCCGTGGACAAAAACATGGCATTTTTCATCTCTTCTCAAAATGACACTTTGTTTGTGTTGGGCCCCACACCTCAGACTGCAAGAAAAAAAAAAAAAGAGTTAATTACTTAAAAGTCTTATTTATAAAATTATGATGACTCATGTCCTATATAAGATTTTTTGAACTACTAACTTCTATTTAATAAAATAAAAAATATCATCATTTTTTAAATTAAGAATATTATTAATTTTACATAATAATATTTTAAATAATTATTTTATTAACTGATAAAAAAAATAGAATATGAGATTAAACGTTTTTATCTTTTTACTGATTAGTTTGATTAAACTATTCAATAAAATCAAAAATATTATCAATTTTTTTTTTCAGTTTTAAAATTAAGAACATTATCAGTTTTTTCATTTTTAATTTTTTTTTTGCATATCAAATTATCAATGTTCTATCATCATATTTCTTTATAGACACAAAATTTTTAGTTTTGCATAGAAAAATAATTTAATTTTTTCAATGTGATATATTTTTACACAATTTTTTTAATTTAAAAATTGATATTTTAAAATTTTAAAAATTAAAATAAGTATCAAATTATCATGTTTCTTTATAGTTAATTATAAATGATAAATAATTATTATTTAAAAAATAATTTTGAGCATTAAAAATTTAATCGAATTTGAATATTTAAAAAATCTTAATTAAAATTTAATAAAATATAAATTTATAAATGTCCAAAAAATAAAAAATAAAATTTTAACCCACGCAGATAAAAATCCGCAGTCAGACCGTTGATCGCGGATAACCACACTATCACCATCATCAATCAATCCCCACTGTCCGTCTCCTAACCGTCGGCGATCCTCTGGTTAATAATCCACCACCATTAATCAAGGTTAAACTCACTTAACCGCAGTTAAGAATGCCACAAATATATAGAATGGGAGATTTGTTTAAAGGCATTGGCTTCCCTCTTGTCACAAATCGGATTAGAGGATATTGTTAAGTTTGTGAAGATTATCATAAGTTTTGTTTTGATAATTTGAACCGTTAATATGTAAAAATTGTCAAGTATTATATGTTTGTAAAAAATCACGTTGATCGAATATCGATAGTTTTGTGATCAAATCAGTTTTGTATAAAAAAATGAACGGTGAAAAAATAAACGATTGACAAAAAAATGATCCGATGAGATAGTTATCGATATTCGATCAACGTGATTATTTATAAACATATAGTACTCGACGATTTTTATACATTAAACGGTTCGAATTATCGAAACGAGACTCGTGATGGGCCTCCACAGGCCTAACAATATCAGACCTTTGTTTAAAACAGAGTTTGTAATTCTAGAAATTACAAATATTTTTTTTGTCAATTTTTTTTATTTAATAGAATTAAAAAAATAAATAAAATTATTAATTACTCTTTTATATAAAAATAAATTAATTGAATTATTATTTGAAATATTTTTTTATATCATTAAAAATTTTAATTAATTTAATAATTTATTAATAAATGAATCATTCGTAATGTAATTAGAAAAATTAAAAAGATGAGACATAATTTTTAAAATGATAAGAGGTAATTTGTATTTTAAACAAATTATTTGGCGGTCTTGCGGTACGACAATCTGTTGTGATCAGTACAAGTGACAGAATTAATCAGTGTGTTTGATTTGAATTTTTTGGATTAAATTTTTTGAAAATTAACTTTTTTAGTTTTTGTATTTTTTTGTTTTTAGTGAATATTTTTTAAATTTTAAATATTTTTTTTTATTTTTTTAAATGCACCTTACTTATATGTATATAAAAAGTAAAAAATTTGTAAAAAAATTAATAATTACATAAAAATATAAAAAATGTACTGAATTCTTGTAAATTTTTTTTTTTGTATTTTTGGTATTTAGTGAATTTTTAAAAGATTTTTTTTACAATTTTTTTTTACTTTTTAGGTGTATTTATGTTAGGTGTGTTTAAAAAGTAAAAAAATTGTTTAAAATATTAAAAAATTTAATAAAAACAAAAAATACGAAAAATAAAAAAGTAAAATTTTTTAAAAAATGTTTTTTTAAAAAGTGAAAACAAGTAAGGTGAATAATTTTAGAGTAATGCTAGAGACCTCAAATATTCTACCAAAAGTTTTATCAAAGGTTTCACATGGGTGTGAGACCCACACAATGTGGCTTCTATGTGGGTCCCACATCCATGTGAGACATTTAAGGAAAGTTTGGCATAACTTAAATAAGTCAAAAAGTTAAAAAGTCACTATCTTATTTAAGTCACATCATCTTATTTAATTCACATCACCTCTCTAACACATCACATCAAACTTTTTTAAAATATCCCAAATCAACCCTTAGTAAAACTTTTGATAAAATTTTTTACACCTCTACTATTTTTGATAATTTTATATTGATTGATTGAAAAATATGAAAGACGAAAGAGTATGCCGGTTTGTGATTGGGCAGAACATAGCGAACGTTGTGCTATGAGCCAACAAATAATTTTGATATTTGTAATTTATCTATATAAATAGATTATCTGTTTCTCGATATTAATTAATGTTTTTTTTTATTTATTAAAACCTCGATATTAATTAATGTTTTTTTTTATTAAAACCTAACAAACATGCTCTGCAAGCGCTCCTTCTTTGGCTTGTTTTGTAGCTCTGCTGTTATATCTTGCTTATATATATATAGGTTTCTCTCTCATCCATGCCTATCTAGAGAGAGAAATAGAGGGAGAATAAGCGAGGGGCCAGCTTGTGATTTTCTCTTCTTGTTTCACAGAGTAATGATTGCTGTGCAGTTCCAACCGGAGTTTCCTATGTTGAGATTGAGAGCGATTTGCGCATGAATAGCTTGATCTTTGTCGTTGGAAAAATTCATGAAACGGTGATGGTGATGATGATGATGATGAGTGCGTTGAATATCGTCAAGAAATGATATCAAATTCCTTCGGATTTTTTTTGATTTTTATTATCGAATTTCATTGGCGGGAGTTTCGAGGTAAAGCTTTTTGATTACCGAATTGAGTAAATGGGTAGGTCACATATGCCAAATTGTATAGGCTGTTGGTGTGTATAGAAATTAGTACAAAAATCTTTAAAATCAGAATTTAATGCAAAGCATTAGCCATTAAAGCTGATTCGATTGAAAGCATTGTTACAGAGAGAGCTCTTCTGTTGAAGTTTTTTTTTGAAGAGAAATGGCTTGTAATCAACCTGAAATGCAAGAGCCGAGCATCGACACCGATAAGCTGAGTTACGAGATATTCTCAATCCTCGAAAGCAAGTTCCTCTTCGGCTACGACGACCAGAAGCTATGGATTCCCAAGCAGATCCCTCCGGCGATCGAGCCGAAGTCTGAACTATCGCCTCCGATTGAAGCCGATAATGGAGTCCAAGCAATCAAAAACCAGAGAGGAAAAATTTGTATACTCAGTATCGACGGCGGTCGAATGCGAAACATTCTATCTGGAAAAGCCCTATCCTACCTCGAAAATGCGATAAGAACGAAATCGGGAAATCCAGAAGCTAGAATCGCCGATTACTTCGATATCGCCGCCGGCGCCGGAGTCGGAGGGATTTTCACCGCGATGCTGTTTGGAACGAAGGATCACAGCCGTCCGATTTTCCAAGCCAACGACACGTGGAAGTTCCTGGCTACGCAGGGTAACAGTTTCTACCGATCATCAGCCGGTTCAGGTTCCGGAGGCGGAAAAATGATCAAGAAGATCTTCCGCGGTGGTTCTGGTTCAGCAACGGCCGGTTTAGAGAAAGCGATGAAAGAGTTGTTTACCGGTTTAACATTGAAAGACACGTTGAAACCGGTTTTGATACCATGTTACGATCTCTCAAGCTCGGCCTCTTTTGTGTTCTCTCGAGCCGATGCTTTGGAATCAGACAGTTTCGATTTCCGGCTCTGGGAGGTTTGCCGGGCCACGTCGGCCGAACCGGCGGTTTTCGAACCGGTTTCGATGCAATCGGTCGATGGCCAGACTCGGTGCGTGGCGGTCGACGGCGGTTTGGCGATGAGCAACCCTACTGCGGCGGCGATTACGCACGTGCTTCACAACAAGCAGGAGTTTCCGTTCGTGCGAGGAGTCGAGGACCTTTTGGTACTTTCACTTGGCACCGGTCAGCTCCTTGAGGGAAGCTATGACTACGACCAAGTCAAGCGGTGGAAGGCTAAGGACTGGGCTCGACCCATGGTTCGAATCTCCGGCGACGGCTCAGCCGACTTGGTGGACCATGCTGTCGCCATGGCCTTCGGTCAAAGCTGTAGCAGTAACTACGTGCGCATTCAGGTACGTCCTTTCTCTAAAATAAGCCGTATGCGTTATACACTGCGGTAATGCTATATCTATGCCCAGTGCAATTTAGTGCGATTTGAAATTAAAATTATAAATCAAATGATAAATTTACAAATAATTAAATCGTAGTTGGGATGGTTTCAATTCGGTAATTAATTTAAGGATAATCTTAAACAATTATCAAGTTTTTCATAATTTATAACATTAGTTTAGATAATATTTTTCATATATATATATATAACATTAATTTATAATAAATTTCATATTTTAAATATTTTTTATACTGATCTTTATTTTATATGTATTAACTATAGTGAAGTAGATTATAAATTTTAAATCACGAATTAAATGAATTCGTAGCGAACGAATTTGTGCGAATTAGACGATTTTAACCAATTAAGTGATATTACATATCTATTGATATTTACAGATATTTGTGTTTGTGCCTGTCTACCTATTGGTACTTTTGAGTACGTGAGAGACATTGTTTTGGCCAGGCTGGTGCTTGTGAAGAGGGGTTTGTCTTTTGCTTTTGGGGGATGGGGATGGTGATGTTTGTGTTCTAAGTGCGCTGGTGTTTTTGGGTTCATGCAATTAACTGAGGGTCTTTGGACACTGTACGTTTGGCTGGCCTACTTTAACGAGGCCATTGGTTTAAGCAAATTTTGTGCTTATGCGTGTGTTGGCCAGGCATATGCACTAGCTGATGATGCCCGGAAAAGCAATGGGGCTCATCTTGATGCTTTGGATGCTCTGTTTTTGTTACTATGTCAACATGTGAACTTTGGTTGGCTCCATTATCTGTATTTTCATCTATGGCATGTTTGTCAAACTTACCTACCTACTCTCCTCAAAGTGTTTATCCTTTTGGTAAAATTTTCAGTTATCATTGAGCTACCTGATACTATAGGAAAAGTTTTCGGTTTCACTTTCTACCATCATTTTTTGGTGGGTAATGATAATGCAAAAGAACAAATTTTTTTTTAGAGATGTGGAAGGTAAAGAAATAGAGTTGTGGAAGCATCAAAAATCAACTGGGGCATTAGGCTAAACCTTTTTTAATTTGTGAATTATTGCTTTCTTAAAAGAAAGAAAAAGAAAAAGGAAATAGATAAATTACACTCACATCCCGCGAGATTTGAAGAAAATCATAATTACAGTGAATCCTTTTTAGTAAGACTAAAGTACCAAAATTAAATATAAATATATATTTTTGTAGAAAAGATATAACCATATCCTTTTGTATTTATACGACTAACAAATTATTAATAAAAAAATAAGCTTAATTGCTATGTGAATTCAACTTCAAAGGAGATCATTGCAATTATATCAACATTGTGGGGCTAATTATATTTTTTCCCCAAACATTAGGGGATGTGAGTGAAATTTATCCAAAAAAATACTATGGCCAACTTATTTTGATTGTTCTGTGGACCATCTTCATTCACAAACTTGTATTAGCAAAGTAATGTGATGGATGAACATAAGAACAAAATCCATTTAAGTCAAATAATCTCCTTTTTCTTCATATATATAAATATATGCTATTTGATGGCCAAATCAGGCCAATTTATTTATTTTATATATATTTTAACAAAAAAAAAAAAAAATTAGTGGTAGCATTTTTGAACAATAATATTACATACCTAAAAAAATTAATTAAAAAAACACATCTACCAACCACATTATTTTGGGTGTGACACTCATTCCGCCAGCTGTCTGCCATACACTTCACATTCAAGGTGCTTTTAGGGGTAAAATTTCATGTGGATAGCATTTTTCATTTCTGAAAAAAGTAGGTGGTCATTGTTGAAAAACTGGGATTTACATTGTCTACCATAAAAAATAAAACACAAAAAGATTTACTGAAGGTGGGATACTCTACACTGGTTTTAAAATGACAGTCCGGTGTTTATATGTACCAGCTAATGGGGGTGGTGTGGTTTCCATTATTAGCTTCTTCTTGTCGTCATGAGCACTGATTATGTGTGCTGGCAATGGACCAGTGCATTGGTCTCTGGCTCTGGTTTTACTATTCTTGTAGAGTGTACTGCCTTACGTTAGGTAACCCAACTTATGTACGAAGATGGGGCTTTTCTACCTTTTGTTGATTTGGGCCTCTTTTTCCCATTGAAAGAAATAAATGAGAAGGTTTACTTTCCCTCTCACATTTAGAGTTTTTATTGGTGTTCTCATCTTTATTATGTGGTCTTCTCATCTTTAGAATTTTTTAGCAGTCATACTTTCTTTGGAGTGCATTCTTTTCAATGGAGTATATGTAAGAACTTGAGAAGGAAGCACTGTCATGAAAACAAATTTACACCAAACACTACTAAATGTTTCATTACATACATTTGGTCACCGCCAATATATTGAAATTGAAAAAATATTTCTGTCTAGAAGCCTCACCTCTAGATGGAAGAGTAAGTATTGGATGAAGAACAATATTGGTGGAGGATGACAACATCTATTGAGAAAAAAGAGGATAGTGAAAATAATTCTTTGTTGCTATCAAGATTTAAGGTAGTAAGTTTTCTGAGTTGTTCATTTAAAATACGAATATTTCTAGATACTAAGAAAATTCACTTGGATTTTTAGCATGAAAGTGAATTGTAAGGTTGTAGATTTAAAGTTAGCGTGTTGTGGGCCATAGGGAAAATGAATTTTGTCAACATATTTGGATTCTGGGTATGCAGCACAATTGTTTAAAATGCATTAGTAGCATCCAAGCATATATATATATATATTATTCTGTTTTCTCATGGACCAAACGAATTCTAGTGATACCAAATTAAGATTGCAATGCAAGAAAAATTGACAACTCTCCTAGTCTTAAATTTTTGATAGTGCACTGTGGTGTTTTGATATGTTCTTTTCACGGTTTGACTACATTGAGTTGGTCTTTTAGGCCTTAAAAATTAGTATTGCATATTAATCTTATAAGAGTAGTGTTTGAAGTGTTTAATTGGATGAATAGTCCTCTAAAGCACTTTTCTCTTTTTGATCTCCCATTTTGCATGATAGGCAAATGGATCCAGCTTGGGACGATGTGGGCCCAATATTGACTCGGACCCTAGTCCTAGCAATGTAAAGATGCTTGTGGGAATTGCCGATGAAATGCTGAAACAGAAAAATGTTGAATCGGTGCTCTTTGGCGGAAAGAAGATCACAGAGCAAAGCAATTTTGAGAAACTTGACTGGTTTGCTGGAGAGCTTGTGCTGGAGCATCAGAGGAGGAGCTGCAGAATCGCCCCCACTGTTGCATTCAAGCAAGCTGCCCCAAGATCAACATAGACAACTCCCAACCATAAAAAAAGAAAAAAAAAAAAAGAAAAAAAAGAAAAAAAAAATTGGTACGCATTCTTTTTTATCTAATTTTTATATAGATGCAATCATTTCATAATCGTCACATTACTAATCCTGCTGATTTGAACTCGGACCAGCTCAACTTTCATAATTGTAAAAAGTCAATGAACCAATTTATTTTTTAAAATTCTTTTTTTCTTGTGATCTCTTTAGAAATAGTCTTTAGACATAGATTTTGTGAATCAAGTTCATGAGAAGATGTTGGTATTGTCTGCTTCTGTAGGTGGGCTCGTGTTGTCATTTTCCTTTTGTTTCATAGATCAAACCTTATAACAACCAGTTGCTTCTTGTAATTGTTAGGAAGAAGCCCACCTTGTTGTCGGTCTACCGACACTGATTCTTGGAAAAGAATGAGGGCAATTTAGTCATTTGATGAGAGAACACATTGTGGTACCCAAGGAGACCTGTCCATTAACCCTTGTAAGGAGGGAAGTGTTCTGTGATCACATTATTGTGTTTGTCTGCTTGAGCAAGCTGATTGCTCTTTCAGCTTAAACTCACAACTGTTTGAATGAAGAATTACTCCCTGAACAGGTGGTGGCTGTAGGAGTTGACACGTCAGTGCAAGCCTCTTGACCTTTCCTAATTTAACATCCTAAATTGTCCTCAGCAAAAAAATTATTGAATCCTAGGGTAGTGAATAAGATGAGGATTAATTTAATGATCCTAGTTTTGCTCTGTACTTAATGTTTTAAAATGTGTCAATTTGTATTAATTCTTTGTTGTTTCCCATTATGCCTCCTATTCCCCTTTTTGGTACAATTTATGGGGGTGATTATGATTTTTCAACTTTTTAAAAGCTTGTACCAAAGTGTTTTGTGTAGTTACATTTTATGAGGGGGGAAAAATGACTGAAATTAGCTAAAGAAGACTAATTTCTGATAAACTTGTGTGCTTAAATTATTGCTTTTAGCTTGTAATAAACATGAACCAAACTAGGAAATTATGGACCAAATTCTTCAAAAAAAGAGAGGCACTGTGTAGAGAACTGTGGTTGGATAAAGAAATGCAAACCTAATTGTCCAATCTCAATAACAATTAGGTCCTATTCCCAACCAAAAGGAATGGGTCAAAGAAAGATTATGTTAAAAAGAAGAGAAAGTGAAAAAAATCATGCTCTCAAACATACTTTTTTACCATTGTTGCTTTTTAGTAAATTCCCTCTAGTTAATAGTATGGCCTCTTGAAAGTTTTGGGTTAATAGGCAGGCATGGATTCTCTCCCTCTCTCTCTCTCTTTCTTCTTAAAAAAAATTTCTTGTTAATATTTTATTTATTTATTTATTTTGTGTGTAAATGCAGGAAAGGAAAAAACAGAAAATAAGGAAGAGGGAAAGTAAGATAGCAACTTTTACTTTTGAAAGAGAAGGTAGGAGGAGAAGAGGGAGGTTGGAGGAGAATTGAATGAAAAAAGGACATTCAATTGTAAAAAAAAGGGTTTTTGATGATCTAAATAGGATTTTTTTTGCCTGCCAGAGGACAGGCATTGTGGTGTCCACACCACTTTCTACCATGACAGAGACCCAAGAAAAGCCCATTGAATGTGTGTACACTTTCAAGGTCAAACATGAATCACATTCTAATTAATCCCTTTGATTCCAAATGAAATCTTACTAGTGGGAAAACATTATTCTTTCCTCATCATTTCCTCCTTTCCCTACCATTTTTCTCATCCTAGTTCTCTAGAAACTTGTTTGTTGGGTGGTGGATATTTTGTGAAGAACACCAAATTGTAGCCAAAATTCCTTGTTTGACCTTCTGCAATTCTTTTTTCTTTCTTTCATTATAGATTGTAGTGGTGGAGATTGGAGAAGGAATTTGAACAACTGATCATATCTCCTTATTAGTGCTTAGAATGGGATTGATGGATGGTAGTACAAATATGGGGGCTTGGGTGTGGGACCCTTTGTATGTCAGAGAGATTTTTTATCTTTCTTTATTGGACCTGTATTTTTTTTTTTTTTGGGTGAATATCTTGAACTTGTATTTTCATTTTCTAATATGATTGTTTGGATAGAAAAAATTTGGAACCTTTTGTTGTTCTTTTGTAAACTTTTTTGCATTGTATATGAGTGGTGGTGGTAGGTGGCAGTTAATGTCGTTTTCTTCTTGTGCTTTTTTTTGACTTGTTTTTGTTGTGCTTTGTTGAATGGGAGGGATGGTGGGATGGGTTGGAAATTTCTCAATGGAATATATAAACAGCACTTCTCAAATTACATAAATTATCCACAATATATTCACATGATAGGTCCCATAGTGCGTGACGGGGAGGGGGTTTACAAAAGTCATGTGAACACCTGAGCTTTTTTATTTTTTATTTTTGGTGGTTGAATTTTGTTTATATATAAATTGTATTCTAATGTGTAGTTTTTGTGGCCAAAATAAGTGCGAACCTTTAAAAGTTTTGTTTTTTATTTTTTATCTTAATGGTTGATCTTTAAATTTTCTAAAACACGTGATAGTCAAACAAAAATATGAATTTATTTAATTTAATTAAATATATACATTTTTGACATAATAAAATGATAAAAAATGAACCATGTGGCTGATCTCACTTGATAGGTTGGGTTTGATTTGGTTTACATGTTGGTCAATTGTGTTGCTTAGGTTCTATTTAATGAAATTAAAAATTTATATTTGACTGAGTTCTCAAATTTTATATTTTCAAAAACTAATTTGATGTAAAAATGAAAAAAAAAAAAAATTATTATTATTTTCGTATGATTATGAAAAATTTACCTATAAATTCTATTTTGAGGAATGGTCATTCGATTTAAACAATTAGTGTCATTGATTTTGGAAAAGTAACTTTAATATATTATTTGAAAATTGAATTTACGTTATACTGTTTTGTTTTGTTTTTTTTTTTTGTTTTCTTGTTTTTGTGCGCGCTAAAAAGGTAAGATATACAACCTATGAGAATCAAATTTGGAATAAATTTTTATATGGTAATATTTTTTATTTGAAATGAATTGAAATATAAGATTTTCAAACATTTGAAAAGGAGTATAAAAATGACTTGAAATTTGAGATTATTTAAACATTTCAAAATGATATGGGTTCAAAAGAAGTACAAAAACTCTTTAGTAAGTTTTAAGTAAATGTATAATTTCAATTTGTAATACTCTAATGTAAACTCTAATATAATACTCAAACGTAATATTCTAATGTAATATTTCAAAAAAACTTCTTAATATACTTTTTCCGAACGTAACACTCCAATGTAACACTCTAAAAAAAAACTCTTTAGTATAACACTTTAATGTAACACACAAAAAAATTTCTTAGTGTACTTTTTTCAAACATAGTATTCCACACTTCAAAAAAATGATGTGAGATTTTTCAAACCATTCCAAAAAGGTGTGGGATTCTTTATATCATTCCAAAAGAAGTACAAAAATTTCGTAGTAAAGTTTTGAATAAATGTATAATTTTAAATTATGAGTGTTACGTTTGGAAAAAATACACTAAGTAATTTTTTAGTATTTTTATGTATATTACATTGAAGTGTTACTTTTGAGATTACATTGATTGGAGTGTTACGTTTAGGAAAAGTACAATAAAGAGTTTTTGTGTATTATTAGAGTGTGTTACATTTGGGAAAAATTTGAAGTCTTACGTTGCTACGTTTGGGAAAAGCACATAAAAATATTTTTGTGTGTTACATTGGAGTGTTACGCTAGAAAAAAATTTGGAGTGTTACGTTTGAGAAAAGTACATTATGGAGTTTTTAGTATATTATATTGGAATGTTACGTTCTTGTTCGTAATGAGAGATTTATTCTAGAAGGAGAAAAAATTTAAAACCTCCATAGTGCAGATTGTCCAAATGTGTAATTTTACATTTGGAAAAACTTACTTTTATCGCTTAAAAATTAAACTCAAATGCGTAAATGACTATCCTTTTGTGTAATTTTCATTTTAATAAGACTTTTAGGTTTATAAAAAAAATAATAAAAAAAAAAGACTTAATCATTCATAAGATCACATTTTGAAATTTATTGATACTTCACCCTCTGATTATCCTTTTTTGGATAGAAATAATTTTTGGTATTTATTTTTATTAAATTTATTTTTATTTTTATTATTATTATTTTTAAAAAATAAAAAAGTCTACTGTCCTAGACTTAGGGACCAAGAAAGCAGCTAAAAAATGAGGGGTATGGCTAAAGTTGATGTATTATAAGACTCATAGGTAGGATAAATGTGGACCACATATCATGTTTCTAGGTAAAATTGTGGATAATAATTCTGAATTTGTAAAACAACAATGATAGAGACCCCCTTTTCCCATCACCCCCTTTCACCCCCTCTCACTCTCATTGGTTGCTTTTTCTTTTTCTTTTTCCTGCCAATCATCCAGTGACACATGTCAAAGGGGGTGAGTGCCTTTGAGGGTCAAGTATTATTGTTTGTAAAATTATCCTCTAAAGAATTCTAAAAACTCAACCTAGACTAGAGATAGCTACGAAGGTAGGCATTTTTACTAGAATTTAAAGTTGAGTGTTTAGAACCTGTTTGATATGAAGGGTGACGTAATTGGGGTTGCAAAATAGGACTTTTTGTCGAATGCATGATTAATAAGAGTTTGTTATAAAACTTTATTACAGTGTGAATGTCTTAAAAGCATCATTTTCGTGCAACAAGCCTAATGATAATAATAATAGCATAGGTCACAAAAGAAAAATCTAAAGTAGCAATTCAAATGGGTATTTCTTAAAGCTGTAAAGTTTGATCATTTCAAATCAGAATTGATTAATGAAAGCTTTTAAATTAAGGTCCATAAATGTCGGACTATTAAAGTTTGAAAAATACTAAAGATTTTAAATAAATTATTAAATATTTTATTAAATTTCTCAAATAGGTGTGGAACCTACACACATGTGATTTGTGTGAGTCTCGAGAGATTTAATAAAATATTTAATAATTTATTTGAGATCCCTAACATAACTCTTACATAGTGTTTGGGAAGAATTTTAGTTGGGTTTTTTCTCATTTTTTTCACTAAAAGACAAAAGTTTTACAAAATCAAAAAAAACACATTCGAACAAAATATTACATTCAACCCCATAATCATTTCACTTTTTCTCTCACAAACATCACATCTAACTACAAAAAAACCAAACTATTTTTTTAAACACAAAATTTTTTTTCTTCAATAATATCCAACATCTAAAAAAACCTACATAAAAACTCATTTCCCAAACTGTATCTAAAGTTTACACCACCACGACTTGACTTTTACAAAGTTGAATTAAGCCTTCAAGATTTTTATAAATTTAAAAATAAAACCTTTTAACAAAGTACCGCATATGCAAACATGGTTGCTAGGATTACAAATAAATTTATATATAAAAATAAATAAATCATAGTTGGGGTTCCCATTTTGTAATCGCGGGAGTAGTGTTTTGGAAAAATTATTAAAATTTAGTTTTTTTTAACTTTTTAAAAAAAAAATATGTAAAAAATATAAGAGATGATGTGATTCAAAATAGGTTAAAAGTTAAAAAGTGATTTTTAACTTACTTTTCAAAATTAACTTGTTTCAGGATGAATTGTAAACTCAGTTATTTGATTCATTTTATTGTTACATCGGTTCTTAATTGATGATATACATAATTTGTAGATGATTGAGTATTTAGAGTTTATTGAGTAAAAATAAGTTCATTGTGACATTATTTTCAAGAGGTTCCTCGTCAATAAATACTAAAACTAAAAATCTTTTTTTCTATAAATATGGCAAGAAATTAATGTCAAACTTATCTTATTGATGTGTTCATCCCCATCAATAATACTGTTTAAATTAAAGATTTGAGAAAAAAATTATAGAGGAAAAAATTATAATAATTAATATTCTATTTTTTTTTACACTTTTTTTCCCCATGCCTATCAGGACCTATAACCGATACTTTCCGTCCTATCATATATTGCCAAAAGTTCAATTTACTTATGAAGTTTCTTTCTTTCTTTCTTTCTTTTTTTTTTTTTTTGGAACTAATTTTACTTTTGAAGTCTCAAAAGCATCTTTTTTTCTCAGGTCCAATTGGGGATTCTTCCCTAGATTGGGTCCCCATGCCTATAATCATGTATACCTAATACATATATGATCCAATGGTGGGGAAGCTTTTTACCTAAACAGATATATAGATAGAGACATCACATTCTTTAGCTAAGCCATATATATAATTAATTTCAGATTAATCCAAATTGCAATAGCAATATATCATTTTCCATAACACTGCATGCCAAATTGTCCATTATTCATACCTGTATGTGGTTAGATGAGAATATATATATATACATACATACACTAGCTAACAAATTGATTAAGACCACAAGTTTTATCAAGGTCTTCCATCAGAGATTAAGAAAAGAAATCAACCAAAACAATGGGGATCTAATTGAGCTGAATGCTAGGGGTGTAATCGATTCATTTCAGTTTTGTTGGGATTTAAAAAAAATTAATTCTAAGCCGAATCATTCGGTTTTATTGGTTAGTTGAGAAACTAAAACCTATTTCACGCTATGATTTGGTTTTTGATTTAGTGTGAAGGATCTTAAGAGATTTTATAAGGGCTTTATATATACTTGTACAATTTTACGTCTTAAATAAATAAAAAGATTGTGAGGACTGCTCTATAAATGCCTCAGACCCTAACCTTCATTATGAAATTGATAGTATTAGCCACTAATCTTTTACAAAAGAATACAAAAAGTATTTACATATATAATATTTCAATTAGTTTATTTCGTATTGATATAAAAGTCTAAGAATCAGAATAGATCATACCTTACGAAAAATTGACTAAAAATCAAAATTTTGATTGATCATGAGTAATCGAGTCAATTCCACATGTTTTCCTTCTGTTTCATTTATTTTTTGGTACATCAGAGACCGTAGCATGAGGGAGGGGAATGTTTAAGACCTGAATCTTTAATTTTCTAATAAGATGCAAGAATTCTAATTAGTTAAACTAGCCTAATTATATCAATTGCTTTATATTTGTCCTATATTGTTGAATATAGGAATAGTTAGGTCACCCATCCAACATCCTGCTTATTGTGATGATCCTTGTATACAATGAAAATTAGTTGAAAACTATTTCTCTCTCTCTCTCTCATGTCATATCATGTGAATAATACATAATCTTTGTTTTGGTATGAATAGGAAGACCTAACTTTATAATGGAATCTACTTTAGCTCTCTCTTCATTTTATTAAATGTTCCTTTCTAACATAATATAAAGTATTAGACCCCTCATCCACACCATTCATGCATTTTATACTTACTATTTTTATGGATTAGGATGGTTGGTGAGGAGAGGGAAAGAGAGTCTAAACAATATAGCTTTTCAAACCTGTTTTTTTCACAATAATGCATGGCTATGATTATGACTTCTTGTGTTTGATTCCCCTTCTATTCCATGCACTTGCTATATAGGGAAAGGTTAACCACCGCTGATTGGGTAGTCATTAGTCTTAATATAAGTGTAAAAAATATATCAGAATATAAAATAAAATAAATAAATGTATAAAAATTTGAGCAAGTGTGTGGGAATATATAAAAATGCATTAAAATTCTAATTATTTTGACATTTTTCTACCTTAACGACAGCCCTATAGAATGTCATTAGTATGACACTATCTTATATATATATATATATATAGATTATTCAACAAACAAAAAGCATGACAAAATGGAAAAGAGAAAGAGAATCAAAAGTAAAAAGAAAGGCCACCCACCTATGCTACAATGTTTTTCTGATTTTGTTTTGTTTTTTGTTTTTTTCAATCTTAATCAACTATGCAAAAAATTAGCCTAAAAATTTGGTTCGAGCTCGTCATTTAGAGAATGAGCTTTGTGTTAAACAAGCTGAATTTGAACTGCTCATAAACAACTCGGTTTGCTTACAATCTTACACCTAAACTAATTTGATAATTATTTGAAATCAGGAAAGCCATATATATACATACAATATTTACTGACTTCTTACTCAGATTGTAGTACTAGTACGGCATGCAGTAATAAGTTACGAAATCAGATAAACATACAAGACAAAGAGCAGGCCCAAATAACCATCCTATGAATTTATTTCTCATTATTTAGAAGCAGTTTCAGCATACAACAAAGCAAGGGGAAAACAATGCTTGAACACGACACCCTTCCTCCGACGGCGGGTTTCATACAGAAATTATAAACGAATCACTCGATTAAAACATAGAATCTTGGGAATTTAGGAAAATGGTGTGAGCTAAAGAAGTCGGGGAGAAGGTACCAGAGAAGACGAGGCAGACACTCTGCACCTTTTAAAGAGCAGTGGCAGCAGGCTCAAGTAGTCTTGGAAACTCCAAGGGTTCCTGTAATGCTGGATTAATTGGAAACATTTGACATTGTGCATAATGTGCCATCAGTTGATCCACAAGCACCAAAGCCACCATGGCTTCGACCACTGGCACCGCTGCACCATCACAACCAGCAAAATGATCCATCAACAAACTATTAGAGGGTGTTTTCCTTCTTCCCTTTATGTGATTAAACAGAAGAAAGAAAGGGGTGAAAGCTAACTGCTCTTTTTTGTATGAATATCATAATATAGTTCTTGTTAAGGGTCAGTGAAAAATAGGCAAGGATCCCCCTGCTTCTCACGATGAGTACGCATAAAGAAGCTAGGTCATAATTTTAGGTTTAAATTAGAACATTTGAATATAGAAATATTATTAGTAAAATAATGGAAGTTGGAATTACTAGATACGATGAGTTGAAGGAAAATTAGTATAGCGTGCTTACAAGAAATTAAGTGGATGGGTGATTTAACAAATGAAATAGGAAATACCAAGTATAAACCAGAAAAAGATAAACATAAAAATGAACACCTTAAAGTTAATGTAGTAACAATTATGAGAAAATGAGACATAATAATGCTCTAACTAAACTTGTAGTTGGGGAAAACAATAACCAATGTGATCAGTGCTTATGTACCCCAAGTACTGTTGGAAGAAAGATAATTATGAGAAATACATTTAAAAGAGAAGATAATTATGGACAAAAGGTGGAGGGTGGCAACTGGGATGGGGGTAATTTCCTCCCCCACTAAGATTTGGAAAAAAGTATTCTAGTCACTTGTATTGCCATTAAAGAATGATACGATGACTATTCATGTAACCGAACCTAACTAATTGGACACAAGGCTTTGGTTTGGTTTGGTTTAATTTGAATATAATCCTTGCAATAACTGATCATAGCAACCATATATAGCTGGCCATCCTGGCATTAGTGAATATAAAGCTCCAGGCTGCTATGATCTAACCCTTGTCGTTAGTTATTGCAAATTTGCAAGAAGTATAATACAGAAAGGAGTAGTGAGGGAAAGTTAAGAGGATGGCAAGGGAAGAATAAGAGAAAACATGTCCTTCAAAGACAAACCTCGTGGTACAACACAAGGATCTTGTTGACCTCGGAATATAAGCTCAGTCTCTTGCTTATCTCTTATAACTGTATGCTGTTTCCTCTGCAAAAGCATCAAAACAACAATATAGCATTAACAACTTGTGTCAATAAATCATGAAACTAAACACAAACAGCTCTACAAAAATCAAAATGCACACATAAATGTGCATTGCCCTCTATTTTGCTGAAATTTAAGATAATTTGAATCCAAGAGAGAAGCACTGCAGCAGATTATTCAGCACCAAATGTTTAACAGAGAGAGAGAGAGAGAGAGCAAGCTTACTCTAATTGTAGGCGTTGGTTTGAAAGCTACTCTCATGTCTATTAATTCTCCATTGGATATTCCACCCTGCTCATAAACAATAGATAATCTCAATCTCCTAGTGAAATATATTAAATGGCTTACTATACATGCAGAACATTAGATAACTTGATACATCGTAGGGTGTTTCCTTATCATTTAAGATTTTAAGATGGATGATGAACTAATATGGTATCAGAGCTCCGATTGTAGAAGATCCTAGGTTCAAGGCTCATAATCTGTGTTTATTTCCTTGTTATATTTTCTCCCAGTTCACTCAATTTGTTTCTCTCCACGTGCAAGATGGGGTTGCACATGATGGGATGGTGTTCGATACCTTGATATACATTATCAGGCTCATTTTCTAACAATTTAAGCTTTTGGGACAATTGGCGATCTAGCACAAAAATGATAAAGCTTAAAAAAATACCTGAATCCCACCAGAGCGGTTTGTTCTGGTTCTAATTCGGCCATGCTCATCTATAAAGAACTCATCATTATGCTCACTCCCAGTCAGAAATGTACCTGAATGTTTTCATTGAGAAACAAAAAATAGACGTCACTAAAAATCCATCAAAGAAAAGAATCATCTACACAATATGAGTGTATATACACCTGCAAACCCGCTTCCAATCTCAAAGCCCATTGACGCAGGTAAGGACATAGCAGCTTTAGCCAGCTCAGCTCCAAGTTTATCAAAGACCGGTGAACCAAGCCCCTGACACAGAGTAACAAAATTTTCAAGATTTACAAGAAGAAAAATTCCAGAGAGTTTTGCAGTGTTAAATGGCAAGGAACTGCTGAAGTTTTAAATTATACACACAGGTTTTGTGTTGTGGAGCATGGTTTTAAATAATGTACATATTGGTATCAGTGATACAGTCATATATTGGCCGATATCAGCCAGAATCGGCCGTTATATTGGTATCAGAAGTCTAAAGTTCTGATACACATTGACCGATATTAAAACTCTGATGGGCAAGAGCTTACACGTGGAACATTTCTGACAATGCATGTGACAATACCACCAACAGAATCTCCTCTCACTCGGACATCATCAATGGCAGCAATCATCTTCTCCGCATACTCATGATTCGGGCACCGAACAATAGTACTCTCTATCTGATAATATTTACAAGAGAAACTTCAATTAGGTTAATAAGGCAAGTAAATAACAACTATAAAAATAAAAGAACAAATTGAACAAGTTATTGGCAAAATTGAAAAGAAAGAAATGGAATTAATTTAGAATTCCAAGCCATCTTGGTGCCAATGTCCCATGACATCTCTTGAGGAGGTTATGAGCTTAGCCTCAGTGGGCTCACATGAACAGCTAAGTATGGTGGTCTGGCCAGTTAACATGCTTGACATCATTGGTCTGAGCCATGGCACCATAAGACAAGCCATAGCATAGGTATCCCGAGCCATGAGCACCGCTCAGCTGAGCCAAGGCAGCTCAACATGGCTTGATACCCCCTTGACTCAAGGTGGCTCTGCTCAATAGCAAAATGGCTCGATACCCACATACCTCTTTCCCCCCCCCCCCCCCCCCCCCCTTCCTGACTCAACCAAGGGACTCTCTACCACACCATGATTCCCTTATGCCTCATTCCTCATATCCAATGACTTATCACCTAGATGATTCAAGACACTTCTATCTTCAGAAATTGGGGTAACATTACTTACATACATCTCACCCTTCTCAGGCCCCACTTTAAACAAAAGCCTCGTGCATTCGGTCTCCTTTTTCTTTTTCTTTTTTTTTAAAAAACCGATTAGAATCAAACAACTAAAAAGTGCCTTAGATTTATAGAAGTGTTAAACTCCAAAAGTTTTTTAGAAGTCAACCTGCTTTGGTTGCATTGCCCTGGAGGTTAGGACCACAATCCTAGGGAGGCGAAGAAAAAGAACGAAGAAATTATTACCTGATCAAGAGTCAGACTCTCATGATCAACAAGATCCTTTGGAAGTACAACATCGTGGACTTGAGAAGCATAAGCAAGAACCTGAGACATACAAACATAAGGGCAACAATGGAGAACCAAAGAAACAACATTTCTATATATAGAATTATAGATTGCACCATTACTTTAACATACATACATAAATATATAGATGTATCTTGTATGCAATACTAGATTTTTTACATATTTACTCATCCACTCCAGCTCTATGGCACAGCGTCCAGACTGCCTACCTACTACCTCACCCAAACTACCATAAAACACGAGCCTTGTTCATTGGGTACAACATTTATCTGTGCATATGCACATAATACACCCTCAGAATGGCATTTGGAAAACAAAAGTAAAAAAATCAACTGTCCATCACACAATCAAATAACGCACCTCAGTTCCTGAAAATTGCTTAAGAATTTTCTTAGCAACAGCTCCAGCAGCAACTCTCCCAATAGTTTCTCTAGCTGAGGATCTACCACCACCCTACAACACCATGATGATGCAGCCAAAAAATTAGAACACAGAATCAATATAGAACTGCAATTCCTTTACATTCAGCTTATTATGATTATGACTCTGGAAGAATTTACCTGAACTGATCTCACACCATACTTGAAGTCATAAGTGGCATCTGCATGAGAAGGCCTATATTTTATTGACATTTCGCTATAATCCTGGAAATCCAATAACACAAATAATGAGATAACTTACTACTAGGTCCACTTAAATACAAACTTTCACATTTCATCTATCATCATGGGCACATTTGGAATGTGGTGGAAGACAAATGCTTCCATTTCATCCACCATATAAAAGAATAATTTCAGCCACTTGTATGGTATCATTACCACCACAAATAAACGAACCATTACCCAAGAAAATGATAAATAAACTAAGCTTTTTTTGCTTCGAAGGAAAACATTTTTCGCATTGCTGGCCTGTGGTAAGATAGAAAACAAAAGTCATCAAAAAACGGTTTTTTATCAATGAAAAATAAGTTTATTTGGACAAAAAATATTTTCCAACCCGAACTAAAGTCTTAGCAAAGCCCAAGCACCCCACCACCACCACTACTCATACAAACATTAACACATTAGTTTCAAGACTACAACTAAACATAGTAAAACCTTTCATGCAATAAACAATTTCTTGGAAAATGCTTTTTAAAAAAAATAATTTATTTTCCGCTAAAACAAACGGACCTATAAAACTTTATTTCATGGTAATTTCAAAACCAGTCTTCGATAGAAATGGAAACGGAGGCTTTTGAAATGCAACAAACAGAAAAGAATTCACAAACTTCAAATGGTATGTTGATGTAACCCAAAAAGGACTAAGTTCAATCACAATGGCAATGCACTCTACACGTTTAATCTTGTACAAATTGAAATCAAATGTGGCATCACAGACCACCCAAGAGGTGCCTAACTGTTTGGAAGACATTCCAAACTGTCAAACCCATCATCCCATTGAATATAAGAAGAAGAGGGCATTATATGGGTGTACTCACATGTCCTCTCTGATCTGTGTTGGGTACTTTTACCATGATCGGAGATCCAGTTGTGATGCCTGCAATTAGTAAAACACCAAGCTGCTGATGGTTAGTTGCGGTATTTTAAGGTTTCGGAACTCCCAGCAGGTACTATCAACTATTTGGGTCACGCTGGCGGGCTCCATCCAAGATTTGTCCGATTTACGTGGAGAGAGAGGCACTTCGCGTGCGTCTCAACATTAGTCAAGGCCCGATCATAAAAATAAAAAAAGAGCGAAAAACACTTTTAGTAATTAAAGCAGAAAATGACCTAACCTTCAGCAATGCCGGAATATATTTGGCATTCATCAGTCTCTTTTCGAAGCGTAGTTACTCTGCTCTGACCTGGCCTCCTGTGTCCAACAACTTCAATTGTGAGGCCATCTCTAATCCTTCAATTTTTTTTTTCTTTTTTCATCAAATTTAAATTTGATAAAAAGAGTTACTCTAAAATATTTCCAATCCATTCATCACATGCATCAAATTTAATGAATGAAAATTTTGGAATAAGAGAGGATTTTTTTTTTTTTAAAAAAAAAAAATTCATGAAAAAATTGATATAATTCATATATACCAAATTTTTTACTTAAATTTAAAATCCAAATAATTCAAGCCTTCGAATTTGAAGAGAGATAAGTAACCATATGGGAAGGCCCGTGGCTGCTCAATGTGGTCAGCTTTTTCTTTTATATATATTTTATTTTAGGGTGATGTATCAATAAATCTTAAATTATGGACTTATGCACTGTTTGGTCCTGAAAGATTTCTTATAGATGGGAAGGTCCTATTATACACAATATTACCAATAAGGGCTTTCGTAATGTGGTATGGGGTTACAAAGTAATGGACATCAATGGTATTTTACAGAGGGAGAAATTACAAAATTGGGTAAAATTCATTTCCTTCTTGGTTGGTGTTGAAGTTGGGGAAATGGAAAGATTCTGGGGATCAACGTTGACTCTGCGAACGTTGGATTTTCCGTAATGGCAGTTTTAGTGTAATGTTTATGCCCCCGAAAATGAAGGGTGGAAACCCTAGATGTGTGAAGTCCTAAAACGTTAGTTCAATCATCGATTCGGTGGTTGTTTATACGATTTGCGAAGTGTAAAGTGTGAATCAAACGGTGCTTCGTGAATGGCATTTGCAATACCCTGTTTTAGTGCGAAAACATTGCGGCAAGGTGTGTAGAAGTGAGACATCATGACATGATCAGAAATCTATTAGGTATATATTTTGTTATGTTGTTTGATTTTCCAGATTCCAATGTTGTGTGCTATCGTGTTCCGGTGTGTGTATGATGATTGTTTTGTTTGTGCGTAATGGTTGGTCACGGTGGTGTATTGTTACTGTGATTCTAGGAATGAGGTGATGTTTGGGTAGTTTATTGGGTAATGTTGTTTGAGATGGACAGAGTGTGTACACTGAATGGGTAGAAAGAGTAGTTGTCATCTTATGGGTGTGGAAATATATGATTTGGTTGTTGATGTTTTCTCCAATTTTGATTACTTTATTATTGTGGCTAATGTTATGTTAATGTTGAGTGCTGGGGGTGTGGGTAATGTTACACCTGTAGACGTTACCATGCCAACACACAAAATGAATCAGCCACAAAATAGGAAAACAATATCACACCAAGGGTATTAATGTAACCTAACAACAAACTAATAAACCTTACCAAAAAAAATAGGACTAATTGGTGCATAAAAAAAACATAGGATTAAATGGTACAACTTTCTCTAATATAGGATTTATGGGTAAATTTTCCTTTATTTTGAGAATTGAGATTTGATTTTAGATTACAAGGGGCGCCGCATCGACGCCTGGGTACGTTAAAAAATAGGCAAAGGTTCCCGTTTTTTTTTGGACGAGCGCGGGTAAAGAAGCTAGTCTAAGACTACAGGTTTAGGGTAGCCACTTGGAATATAGGAACTTTAATTGGTAAAATGATGGAATTGATAGATGTTATGATTAGGAGGAGAGTTAGTATAGTATGCGTACAAGAAACTAAGTGGACGGGTGAGAAAGCTAGGGAAATTGAGGATATCGGTTTTAAACTGTATTATAGTAGTAAAGATAGACGCAGGAATGAGGTAGGCATCATAGTTGCCAAGGGTCTTGTGGAAAATGTAGTGGCGGTCATTAGGAAAGGAGATAGGATTATGTTAGTTAAACTAATTACTGGAGAGAATATAGTAAACGTTATTAGTGCATACGCCTCTTAAGTAGGATTAGATGATCAGACTAAGAGGGATTTTGGGAGCGAATAGATGAGATCTTACAAGAGATACCTCTACAAGAGAACCTAGTTATAGGTGGAGATTTCAATGGCCATGTAGGCATGGATAAACTAGGCTATGAAATGGTGCATGGTGGATACGGTTTTGGTGATAGAAATGAGGCTGGAGAAAGTATCTTAGATTTTGCGTTGGCATTTGACCTGGTGGTGGCCAATACTATGTATAAGAAGAGGGAAGAGGGAAGAGGGAAGAACATTTGGTAACATTTAAGAGTGGGTCAGTTACGAGCCAAATAGATGACTTTTTAGTGAGAAAAGTGGACCGCCTAAAATGCAGTGATTGTGAGGTGATTCCTGGAGAGAGCCTGGCCTCTCAACATAGGATTTTGATACTAAATTTATGTTTTGAAGGGTAATACCAAGCTAGGAAGGATGGTGGGCGTCGTAGGACGAGATGGTGGGACTTAAAAGGGGATTAAACTAAAAATATTTAAGAATAGAATGGATAATGAAGGTGCTTGAGACTTGAAAGATGATGCTAACACTATATGGAACTCGATAACCAACTGTGTGAGAAGAATCTCAAGGGAAGTGCTTGGAGAGTCGAAAAGAACGGGACCCAGCTCTAGGGAAACTTAGTGGTGGAAGGAAGAAGTTCAAGCAGTAGTTAAGGCAAAAAAAGAGTGCTTTAAAAAGTGACAGAATGATAGAACTGAGGAAAACCTTAAGAGCTATGGATTGGCTAATAAGGAGGTCAAGAAAGTAATAAGAGAGGCTAAGTTGAAAGTTTATGATGACCTATATACTAGACTAGATAGTATGGAGAGAGAGAAGAGGGTATACAAACTTGCTAAGATACGGGGAGAGGGAAATAAGAGATTTTAATCAAGTTAAGTGCAACAAGAGTGAGGATTCTAAGGTATTGGTGAAGGATGAAGAGATTAAGAAGAGATGAAAGAACTATTTTGAGAAACTATTAAATGAGGAACATGAAGGTACGTCAATAGGGGAAGAAATAGCCAGTAATACGATAAACCAATACTATAAGTTCTATCGTAGGATTAGAAACTTTGAAATAGAGATTGCACTCAAGAAGATAAAATCAATTAAGGCTTTAGAACCTGATGATATCCCTATAGAAGCTTGGAAGTGTTTGGGTAAAAAGGGGTTTGCTTGGTTGACTAGATTGTTTAGCAAAATTTTGTTGACTAGGAACATGCCAGATGAGTGGAGGAAGAGTATTTGAGTGCCAATCTATAAGAATAAAGGAAATGTCCAAAATTGCAACAACTATAGAAGAATCAAGTTAATGTGTCATATAATGAAAGTGTGGGAGAGGGTAATGGAACACCGATTGCGATATAACAGAGGTATCAAATAATCAATTTGGGTTTATGCCTGGCAAGTCAACAATAGAAGCGATCTATCTGTTGAGGAGAGTAACAGAAAAGTATAGAGAAAAGAAAAAAAGACATTCATATGGTATTTATCGACTTTGAGAAAGCATATAATAAAGAGCCTTAGGATATAACATGGTGGGCGTTGGAGAAAAAAGGGGTGACAAAAGGTTACATTGATGTGATTATGGACATATATGAAAGGGTAGTGACTTCTATTAGATCGCCTGCTGGAGAGACAAATGAATTCCTATCATTGTAGGGTTATACCAACGATTTACCTTAAGTTCTTATGTTTTCGCATTAGTTATGAATGATTTGACGAGAAATATTCAAGATGATGTGCTATGGTGTATGCTTTTTGCAGATGATATTGTGTTAGTGGATGAAACTAGAGAAGGAGTTAACACAAAGTTGGAGATTTGAAGAAAAGCACTTGAATCTAAAGGATTCCGGATAATCAGAACTAAGACAGAGTACATGGAGTGTATATGTAGTAACAGTAACAATAACAATGAAAGCAGAGAAGAAGTGAGGATTGAGAACCAATAACTGCCTAAGAGTGATCATTTTTGTTATTTAGGGTTGATTATCACAACGGTGGGGGAGATTGATACGGATGTGGCCCATAGGATTAAGACATGATGGCTTAAGTGGAGAAGTGTGTCTGTGATACTGTGCAATAAACAAATACCCACTAGACTAAAAGGTAAGTTCTATAGACCAGCGATGTTGTATAGAATGGAGTGTTAGGCAACCAAGAAACAACATGTAGATAAGATGAGTGTTGCTAAAATGAGGATACTAAGGTGGATGTGTGGCAAAACTAGACAAGACAGAATTAGGAATGAGTGTATTCGGGAATGGGTAGGAGTAGCACCAATAGAAGATAAGTTGAGAGAGAATCGATTGAGATGGTTTAGTCATATTCAACAGAGACCAATAGAGGCAGTAGTGAAGAGATGCGATTTAGTGACGGTAGATGGAAGTGTTAGGGGACCGGGTAGGCCTAGATTAACGTTGGCTAGCGTTGTAAATGGAGATATGGATCTACTTAATTTGACTAACAAATAGCCTTTGATAGAGCCTCGTGGAGAAAAATGATTCATGTAACCGGCTCCATTTGATGGGACTTAAGGTTTGATTTGGTTTGATTATTACAAGGACCTGGATATTTTCATTTATTTATTAAAAGATTTTGTTAGCGTTTACCTGAAGACATATATTAATTAACTTTAAAAAATTATACATTATGTATAAAAGTAAATGCAAATATATATACGTACATGTTTAAATCTTCTACACACTTAAAACTCTTTATTATGCTCATCAAAACTCAATTCGGCCCAACCTGGTTATAATTACATATTAGAAAATACTAGGCTATGAAGCATTGACACGTCCCCAGGCTCTCCGTACGAGTGCCGGACACAGACACGCATCGGACACGCAGTAGACACATGTCCGACACTCTCTCTAACGTGTCCTCTTTATTTTGGAATTTTCTAGTCGGACACGCCATGGACACACCGGGACACTTTCCGGACACGCGTGAGTGGATCGAAGAAGCCCTAACTGTTGGAGAGGAGACAGAGAAAGAGAGAAAGAGATTGAGGGAGGAGAGGAGACAGAGAAAGAGAGAAAGAGATCGAGGGAGAGGAAGGAGCCTAACCTGTTCAGATCAATCGAAGAAGCTGATGTACGATTCTCCATCTTCTCTTTTCTTCTTCTCCTTCTTCTCTTCGTCTCTGTCTCCATCTTCTTTGTTCTTCTTCTCTTTATTTTCTTCCTCTTCTCATTCCTTTCGTCTCTACCTTTTCTGACTCTCTCTCTCTCTGCCTTTTTGATTTCACTTTCTCTCTCACTTTCTCTCTCTCTCTTCTCTATTATTTCTCTTTTTCTTGATTCTCGTTTCTCTCTCTCTCTTCCTTTTTTTTTTCTTTTTTTTTATTCTTATTTTTTGTTAAACCTAAAATTCATAGAATAAATTATTTTTATTTAAAAAAACTCATTTTTATTAATTTTTTTAAAAAAAATGTGTTTATTAATTTTATTATTATTGTAATTGTATAAGAATTAATAATTTTCTTTTTATTTTAGATATATAATAAATAGATAAAATTATATGTATTAAACGTATCTCCATCGTGTCGTATCCTTCATTTTTTGAAAAATTACGTGTTTGTATGTCTGTGTCGTATCTCGTGTCCATGTCAGTGCATCATAGATACTAGGTTTTGTCATTTATATGGGTAAATGTGTAAAATGTATTCAAAATATTTATAAACCGTATAAAAATATTTTGAGATGCGTGTGAATTATATTAAAATTCTAACTCTTTTTTTTTTGTTGTCATTTTGTAGCTGTTAATGATAGCCTGGCATGACCCTTTATTTTTGTGTCAATAAAAAAATATATGTTTAAGAAGGGAAAAAACAAACTATTATGCTTAAACCTAGGTTGTAATCAATAAATACTAAAAGTGTTTGTGTCAACTAAATTTCAAATTTATTAATATTTATTTTTCAATGTAATATATAAATTTGATAGACAGGTTAGAAATGAAATTTTGAAGACGGATTGAATTCGGCACAATTTTTTTTTCCTAATGTAGGCCCACCTCGAACCCAGCCCAACAATTTTCATTTTTGGCAGGGATCATGTACATTGTTCTTCTAACATAATTTCTCCAATCGTGTTCCTTTCAAAATGCCATCAACAAATATACTATAGACAAACTAAGAGGAAATTTATAAATTTGATAAGATGAAGTAGAGATAAAAACAATTTCACAATTACCTTCTATTCAAATCAAGTTGAATATCGGCTTCAGAGAGGGGAATCTGAGGAGGACATCCATCAATCACACAACCAACCCCACCCCCATGAGATTCTCCATATGTTGTAACCCTAAAGTATGTTCCAAATGTATTCCCAACTGCCTGTATTTCTGTCAATACAGTATAGAGAAAGTCATATGTTAAAACCTAAACCTAGATTTGATCCTACTGGTTCAACTATGGTGTACACAACTTGTTAGCACCATAAATCTGCAATTTTTATTATTTATATAATTGCAGGACACGTGGCATTCTCTTATTCATTTGGAAGTTAAAAGAAGTTATAAAGATGATGGAGAATATGAAGGACAAAGTGGATGAGTGGAACAAGAATGAAGATGGAAAAGTGGGTAGTTTTAGGTGGTTATTGGGTAGTTATTTCTGGAAGTTTTTTCCTACAAATATTTGCCTATAAATAGCCATTCATGGCTACATTGTAAAGGAGGAAAAGAACTAAAATCAAAGACAGTTGATTTCAATATTTCTTGTCATTTCCTTATGTTAGGAGTAGTTTAACATAGATTTTCATTTCGAAGCATTTATTTTCAGCAATTTCATTTCGAAGCATTTCATGTATTTCCTTTTCAAAGCATAGGAGTAGAAGTAAGTAATTATTACGTTGATTGTTCACTCAATCGTCTTTCTCCATCTCCCTTTCTTCTTTTAATATTTCTTTTCTCTACACTTTGGCAATTTTGAAGTCCTCTTTGTTGAGGCGAAAGAACTATCAACACAATCGCTTGATAATTGGCTTGAATTTAATCTGTAAGGATTTTTCAATCCTTGCTGGCACGCTCGCATTTATAATATTTTCCTTCGTAGGAAAAATAAGCCAACATTTTTGGCACGCCCAGTGGGACAGCCAAGTGTAAGAAATGACAAACAATTTGGATTTCGCCATTCGAACTTGTCAATTCGAAATATATTGGCGTGAAAGGAAAATTTTGGATCTTCAAGAAGAGATCCATTTTCTTGATGAAATAAACTTTCATCCATTACAATATTATTTGGTGGAAGAAAAAAGACACCATTTAATTGGAGAAATTCATCAACTTGATATGGAAATTCGCCAATGGAATGATGAGTTATCAACTCTCACTATCAAGTCTTTAACTGAGGCCTTAATGGCCGGAATTAGTGAATTTTTTCAGAATTTTTCCATGGTTGAAAATAGCAAAAGCAAAGAGTTGATTTCATCAGTGGCTCGGGGGGTTCAAGAGTCCGTTTTTAAAGAGCCAAATTATGAAATTAACATAACGAAAGAACATATTTTTGAGCCAAATTTGGCTAAGAATGATGTTTCATACATGACTCGGGGGGTCCAAAAACTAATTTTTAGAGAGTCGAGTCATGAAAATAATATTCTTATGGGGGATTTTAATAAGCCATTAATGGCTAACATGGAAAAACAACCCATTTTGCCAAAGAATTATGAAAATCAATTCGGCGAAAGTCATGTTTTTAAACCAAACATGGTCAAGAATAATGAACAAGCCACTGTTCATGAATTCAAAATTTTTGACATTTTTCAAAATGTAAAGAAGTATGAATTTTCATGGTCACACTATACCATGACTTTTGGTGTTCAAAATCCTTTTTGGATTTGTGGTTCACATCAAAATATAATTCTGATGATGTGGCTAATAAAATTAACAAATTGTTCTTATGAGTTCAAAACACTAAGAACAAGGGATGACCATTTAAAATGCATGAACTTGGCTAGAAAAAGCCTGTGTATTTAATAAATGGTTGAAAATGGCTTATCTTTTCAAATTGATGGCCAGTTGTTTGTATGTACACAATCAAAGCATCAAAGATACATTCGAAGCATTAAGAGTTGTTTCGAAGGTTGATTACTTCACCTTCGAAGCTGTATAAAGATTTGAAGATACATTCGAAACATCAAGAGATATTTCGAAGGTTGATTACTTCACCTTGAAGCGTATAAAGCTTTGAAAACTTTGAAATGTGTACATCTCGTCAAATATATGTAAAATGACAATTAATTAGTTGTAATAATGCCTATTTTGGCATGATAAGTTGGTTCAAGAACAACAGCTTTTTGGTATCTTCGAAGAATTAATAATTGGTTCGAAGCACAAAATTAATATTTTCATTAATTATGTACGAACCAGAACATACAAAATTTGAATAACCACAATGTTGGCCAAAAGTTGCTTCGAAGGCCCTTTTGCCATAATTTTGCAAGCTTCGAAGCACTCCATCTTTCATTAACAGCTTCGAAGAAACAATAATGGTGGTTGTGAACCTTCGAAGCTTTGTCGAATATTTCCAAGGATGTAATTTGTCATTTGTCGGCACTTTCAACTTTCGAAAGATGATTTTGGTCCTTTGTACCACCTTCGAAGCTTGTTACTAGTCCATAATAGCTAGCATTCGAGGCATCTAGTCATAATTTCATACTCATTCGAAGCACTTCATTGATGCTATTACATCATTCGAAGCACTTTGTTGGTATTATTCGAAGCATTTTATTGCTTAGATTAATCATGTGCTTGGTTCGGCCCTTCAAAAATTCAAATAAACATCATTTTTAAGGGCCGCGGGGGGTAATGTTAGCACCATAAATCTGCAATTTTTATTATTTATATAATTGCAGGACACGTGGCATTCTCTTATTCATTTGGAAGTTAAAAGAAGTTATAAAGATGATGGAGAATATGAAGGACAAAGTGGATGAGTGGAACAAGAATGAAGATGGAAAAGTGGGTAGTTTTAGGTGGTTATTGGGTAGTTATTTCTGGAAGTTTTTTCCTACAAATATTTGCCTATAAATAGCCATTCATGGCTACATTGTAAAGGAGGAAAAGAACTAAAATCAAAGACAGTTGATTTCAATATTTCTTGTCATTTCCTTATGTTAGGAGTAGTTTAACATAGATTTTCATTTCGAAGCATTTATTTTCAGCAATTTCATTTCGAAGCATTTCATGTATTTCCTTTTCAAAGCATAGGAGTAGAAGTAAGTAATTATTACGTTGATTGTTCACTCAATCGTCTTTCTCCATCTCCCTTTCTTCTTTTAATATTTCTTTTCTCTACACTTTGGCAATTTTGAAGTCCTCTTTGTTGAGTAAAGAAGCATCAACACAATCGCTTGATAATTGGCTTGAATTTAATCTGTAAGGATTTTTCAATCCTTGCTGGCACGCTCGCATTTATAATATTTTCCTTCGTAGGAAAAATAAGCCAACACAACTATAATTTTTGATACCATATCTAAAAAATAAATATATAAATGTGGTCATATTAGATGGATAGTAGGGAAAGAAAAAAAAAAAAGACAAAAAAAAGAGAGAAAATTACAACCAAAAAAAAAAAAAAAAAAAGGAAGGAGCAAAAAATAATCTCAAATCAGTGGAATGTTTTCCAGAATTGTAATAGAAATGAAATGGTCAAAATTAATTGCAATAGCATGCGATATTTAGATGAAAAGACCAAAGAATCCCTTTCATCTATTCTATGCAACTCCAGTGGCCTTACTTACTGCTGGCCACCACATCAAACTTTTTGGCGCCAACAATGCTCAAATCAGCTTGCCCATTCCCCTAGAACTGCCATCACCCACCACAGCATTGCCAACCACCATCGACAGCCACAACCCCTCCCTCTAACCAACGAGTTCAGATTTGCTAAACTTAAAAGATCTCAATTTCATGGGTGAAATTGGTGAATTGTGGCACAATGATCTGAATCTTCCATCTCATATGACAACATGAGCAGATATAACTAATCACATAATTGTTGGCTTTTTGGCTTTTCGAAGGGTATATTTGTAAATGCGAGCATGCCAGCAAGGATCAATCAGTCCTTACAGAAATTATAATTGCCAATCAATTATCAGGCGACTATGTTTTAGTTCTTTCAGCCTCAATGAAGAGGACTTTTACTGGTGGCTTGACTTTTAGGAGAAATTAAGAGAAATAACAATTAATATGAAGAGCAATTGAAGTATTTCATTAACATAAACACTTACAATTGTCCAAACTCAGCCTTGAGGAAGTTTACAGCAACGGATCTACTTGAAAACTACTCCTATGAATTGAAGTACAGTACAGGTATTTAAAGAACAAGTATTTAAAGTACAGGAAAGGTAAAACTGGAAAGGAAAATATGAAGTAAAACTGGTTTATATGATCTGAGTCTGGGTCTCTTTTCTGGGAACTTCCTTGCTATTTATACTTGTTAGAGATGACCTTCGAACTGTACTTCGAACCGTCGAACTGCTCCTCCATGATCGCTGATCATGTTACCTTAGAAATAGTTCCACTATGCCATCACTTGCAGTTGGACTTCCCTCCTGTTTTTGAATTTGAATATAGGTAACCGTTGAAGCCACGTCACCTTGTATCTCATTCCTGATCTAGTGCTGCTCAGACCACTTGAGAACCAATATTTATTGCCACATGTATGGTTGAGATTTAAGATTAAAATCATCTTCCAATAATACCCTCATTCTGCTACGTGTCGAATTGTAATTGGCTTTTACAAAATATGTAGCCAACATTACCCCCCGCACTAATATACCCAATACTTGGAAATATTAGTGAATCAAAAAACTTTTCCCTCGCTTTTTTGGAACGTGCATAGAATCCATTTTCAGGAAACACAACCGTCACCTATTTTGGTGATCATTTGCATTAACTCTTAACTTTGTTGGACGTTCCAATACCTTCAAAGACTCGAGCGGATTATGACTCAATCACCTTCTCACTCTAACGATCGGGCATACGAAGAGCCATTGAGTAATCTTTGTTTCCTCGAAAGAATCTCCACGCATTTATTAGCCACCTTTACCCGCCTTTCTATATTCAGTCATGGAGGCTTTCGCATTATCAACCTTTGGACTACGAACACATTGCCCTCAATCCTTCGGTTTCTGAACTTCGTTGATAAGAAGTTCTTCCTCTAAATTCCCTCACACTTTGAACAAACAACTTTCAAGCCTTTGCTTCAACAAATTGCAAATATGGAATTAGGAAATTCTTCTTCACAACCTTCGCTTGGGATGAAGCTTCATCTTCGGGTGACGAACTAGTGCACTTTTGAGTCACAGGACTTGAGGAACGGATCAATCATCATTTTATTGAGTTCATCGACCCCTTGATTTCCCTTCCTACGCTCGAAGCTCGGTGGTTTATCCTTATGTGCCCATCGACTTTCGACGCAGTTTAGAGGAGAATTTGCTTGTAGCTTGGTATACATCTTCCATGCCCACAGGAGTAATGCACCCTGCCCGGTGCTTGGAAGAAGCACAAGGATATACCCCTTCATTCTTAGCCAAGAAAGCACAGATTTGTTCTTCTGACTGGCTTGGCTATATTAATGCCTTTGTTCCTCCCATCCCTGTGTCATCTCCCCCAACCGAAGCAACCACTTCTTCTTCTCCATCTTCTGGAATGGAAGCATCCACACCTTCTCCATCCTCCGAAATAGAAGCATCCACACCTTCTTCTGAAGCAGAACCATCTACTTCTTCTCCTCCTCCCACTCTTTCTTGGACAGAGAAATTAAGGCTTGCTCTTCCAATGGACAAAATCTTCCCTCCTTACAAACCTCCATCATCCCCAACCTCATTTGAGCGGAAAGAAGCCCAACTTCTGCTCGCAGCTTTTTCTCACTTACCCTTTAATGTTCTTGAGGATGACATTCCTCTTAAGAACTTCCAATGGGCTTGTGATATTCTGACTAGGGGCCATATCCTTAATCCTATCGCCCAAGCAGAACTTCACCTGTTCCTGGATCAACTTCCAGTACTCCTCCATTGGCATCGAAATTCCAAAGTCACCACTCAGTCTTTGGATCAACTTTCATCTCTTCGAATTCATGCTCAATACGAAGCAGAAAACTTCATTGAAGACTTTGATGACTTCAAAAACAAGGATTCTGCGTATTGGGATGATTTAGTTATAGATGAGTTGGAACAAAAATTGAGGGAGGAGGCTTTCGAAGCAAAGGCTGAAGAGTCAGATTATGAAGTGAGAGCCCAACCACTCATGCAGCCACCTTTGGAAGAGATGGAAGACATAATAAAGAAAGAACAAATATTCATTGATCATTGTTGGACGAAATTTCATGATCTTGTAATTTATTCTATTCCTTATTTCTATGAGCTTGAATTTGTACCAAAATAAGATTACTTAATGTAATTGTCTTGGCTCTAATGAAAGCAAAGTCTTCTGTACTTGACATTGTTTGACTCTGTTTCCTCTTACTTTTAAAGGCCAACTTGTAGCCTTAAATTAAATAATCTCACCCTTTGAATTTGGACTCACTTGTCCTTAATGAAACATTAAAAGAAACCAATATGTCTTTTTCCAACTTATGGAGTAAAAATTGACAATTTTGGTCAATATTATCTAAAATTAGTGCTTCGAATTTAACAACTTTACTTGTCAAAGCCAATTATAACCAATGCATGGTCATGGCTACTATAATCAATTAATTTTAAGTTGACCACTCTGCCTTTGAAAAGCATCTTATGCTGTCTTAATTCAATGGACAACCTTCCCTTGTAAAAACCAATGATTGGTTAGAATTCTAAGCTTTGCTTTAAAGGTCATTACTTTCAATAATGTTCCTTAAACAGGTCTTTAAACCTTTTGAAGTAGACCAATACTCAAGCATCTTAGCTTCTCGAATCATGTAGCATACTTCGAAGCCAGATTCTGTATTTCGAAGCCGTTTTTATTTGATTTCTTGGAGCCAAAATTGGCTTCGAAGCCAAATATCTCTCTTCGAAGCTAACGTTAACATTCGGAATGTGTTCTTCCCTCCAAAACTATCAATATTGGAAGAGACTCCTCATATTCGTACTTTTCGTACATAAGGATTCACGCAATATATTTTTCAGACACAAAACCCTTTAAAAACCCCTTCGCTTTGTACTCTGAAATCACTTACTCTTTTGAGACACACAAACCCTACCGATCTCTGGTTAAACCCCTCTTCCTTATTACTTGCTATCAATGGATCCTTCCTCACTGAAAGTGTTTACTGGCGATCGTATCAGTCCTACCGTGGCTTTGAAGCGATGTATCGATGAAGAAATCACCAAACTATCATCTGGTGAGCCAAGCCACATAGATGGACGTCTTTTCGTGCCTCGTCACAGCAACAAACAGGAATACATCCTTGGCCCTATTTTTCGGGAAGCTCCTGCTCAACTCGCAGCCCTATATCCTCGCTTGGAGGACCATTTCCTTCTTTACGAAGAAGGGCTCGATTGGGGAAACTGGAGGGTGAATCGTCCTCACCGTTGCTGGCCGACAATGAGGACTGAATGGGAAGAATGGTATGACAGAGTTGTACCTGCGAGAGAAGATGACCTGCAAGAACTCTGTATCCTCGATGCTCTTCGTCTTTCCAGGTTCATCATTCCTGAGGACCCTTTCTTGATACCTGCCGCTTTATGTTTCTGGAATATGTCTTTTAATTTCTTCCAATTTCGGTGTGGCATGATGGCCCCCACCGTTCTTGATATTTGCCATCTCTTAGGGCTTTCCCCCCATGGTTCTCCATTTACTCCCAACTACCCAGACCTTCCTATTAAGTTTTCTCTCCCATCCTTAAACTCTTCTTATAGTGACTTCGTAAAGTCTGAAAATAAAAAGGAAGGACCTGTGAGGGACAGAGAACTATTTTCCTTCATTTTATATTGGTTATGCAAATTCCTCTTTTGCACCTCATCTCAGAGGATTATGCCTGAGTTTGTTCCTCTCGCAAAGGCACTTGTCTTGAAAAAACATATAGCTCTTGCTCCTTATCTTTTAGGTCATGTTTACAGAGTCTGCTCCCAATTTTGTGAAAAACCTCTTGATGCTAACCAAGGAGGTCCCCTCTGGGTGCTTCAACTTTGGCTCTTTGCTTATTTCACTGACCTACACCCCAAATGTCTAAGATTCCTTGTTCAGGATCCTAGTACTTATGGGGAAAAGTACGCTAGGATTGCTCTTTACCCTGCTTCCTTTGCTTACTACTTTACCTTCTTTTATCAGCTCCCCATCTCTCCATCTGCCTCTTTCTTCTGTCCTTTTGAAGCCAATAAAGGACCAACCTGGCTGCAAGCTTTCTTAGCTGATAAAGAATGCTCTACTTCTCCTCATAAAGACATGTGGGCCTCTATACTACTACCAAGGGAATTGTTCCTGGGTAGTTTAAACCCTCGAGCCTACAAATGCATATCTGAAGTATACTGCCCTTCTCAATTTGCCAGACAATTTGGACTCACTCAAGGGATACCAGTTCCTCTTTGCAGTCTCTCGAATGTTCATCTTACTGTCAGAGATTTGAGAATATCCAAATCCAGACTAGAGACAGCAATTCTCAAACTACTGAAAGAATTGAATGAGTTCCAATTTATCCCCTTTCTTCCGTATGGCTCAGTCTTGAAAAGATTCCAGAACTGGTGGACAGTCAATATGGAAGTACGCCTATCTGCACATCCCCATGACTTACTGGTAGGATTGGGAGTACCTTCGAAGGCTAAGTCAGCGACATCTAAGGACATTCCCCCTCTTCATGAGACTGCCACACCTTCATCCCCTCCAGCTAGAGTTACTAGAGCTGCTTCGAAGAAGGGTAAATGTTTTCGAACTTCTCATTTTCTTTTCTTTTGAATCTTTTGTTCCTACCCTTTACACTTTGTTCTTTGGTGCAGGGCTCTCATATGAAGAATCTCCCAAGAGAGCTGAAACTTTAGCTGTTCTCAAAAAGAAACAACAACAAAAACAAAAAAGGAAGCTAGTCCTCCCTCCTGAGGAATCCGAATCCTTGGGAGAAAAAGAAGTTGAGCAAGAAACAGAAGTGTCTTTACAGAGAACAAAGAGGCAAAAGGTAGTTGCCCCCCTTCCTGATACAACTAAGCATCCTTCTTTCGAAGCACCCACTATAGTAATGGAGAAAGCACTTACTTCTGAAACCCAAATTGAAGAGAGGGAGATCGAAAAAGAACCGATACCCGCTAAGGAGGAAGAGAAAGAAGATGATTTTACTGCTGGCGACTTGGTGGAAGATCCGATTCATGAAGCCATTGTCAAAGCGTAGAAACGAGAACATTCCAAAGCAATAATCGTTTTTGAGAGAGCTGAGAAGAAACGGCAGCAACAGTTTCTGAGAGATGAAGCTGCTGCTGCTGATGTGTTACAAAGAGAAATTGCTCGAAGACAACAAATTGTTGAACATTATTCTCTTCGTAACTCTCCCATCAACATCAATGTTTCTGAAACAAGTAATTTCTTTCATACTTCTGTTGTTTTTCCTTCATCAGCTTTAAATATTTGAAGTTTAACATTGCTTTACATTTCTTCCTTCTGCAGTAACAACCACTGCGCTTATCTTTCCCATGGGGCCTCTTCCAGTTTCAGTTGAAGTTGACCAGATGCGAAACGTGAGGACTATTCAAATACAACTTCCCAAGCCTATGCTTCCTGTACCTTCCTTGAGTCCCAACATTCCTGCATCTCTTCTTCTTGGCCTAGAACCGTATCTTCCTTTCCTGAATTTCAGTTCAACTCAGTCTATTCCTTCTTCGAACCTTGCCCTTCTTTCTTCTAAGGATACTCCAGTTGTTACTCCAACCCTAGTAACAGTTGATTCTTCCACAGAGGGTGCTGGTAGTTCTCCAATTCGTGGTTCATCACCTATACCAATTTCCAGCCCCTCTTCACTTGATTCCTTGGTGGCTAAGACTATAGAAACTGCCAGAGATGCTCCATCCATTTCTCCCATCCCCATGCAGCCCTCTGTGTCTTCCACTACCATACTCTCTATGCCCTTCATGTCTAGGGATGAGGTAGACATCTTCGAAGGAAGACTTGCCAGTCTTTTCGACGTATCTTCTACCTCTCCAACCTTTAGTGCTGAAGCTGAGCCATTAGTCTTAGCTGACTCCTTGCTAGAGATTTTTGAGAGTCCTCCTTCTTCTAGCAACAAATCTCCTGCACCTTCAGTGGATTTGGACACATGTCTGGAACTGTTGACTTCCTTTTCGAGGATCCCCTTCGAGGCTCTACAAAGGCCTATTATCAGGAATGGGTTTCTTCAGTGCTGTAATATTGTTGAGCAATCGAGTATGAACGTCTCAAACCACCTATCCGTGTGCGACTACTATTGATTTCTATATCAACATTTGTCATGCTGCCAATACTGCTAATGAGAAATTGGCTAGGGATCAGTGTTTTATTTCTCAAGTGCATACCGAAATATCAGATCTCAAAGAACAACACTCTTCTGCCTCCTAATTTCGAATTCAGCTGCTGGAGAAGAAAGCTCAACTTGAGGAGGATTTAGCTGCAGTAAACCAGGCCTTGGTTCGAACTGACACCAAATTGCAAATCACCAACCAAGAACTGTCCGAACGAAAAGAAGACATGGCTGCAGCTATTCACCTGTTTCCATCACTTAGCAGTAGGAAGTCAACTGTGCAAAAACAATTGAAACATTGTAATGATTTTTGGGCCAATCTGTGGCATAATGTACTTAATTCTTTATAAAAGAACAAGTTTTGTCCATCCTTTGAGTAGTCTCATGTTTTTGTATTCAATGTTTATTCTATTCCTTGTGTTTCCCAAATGGTTGGAAAATAAGGCTTCAAATATCTTCCATTAATCTTCTTGGGATGTACATAGCCATTCAAATTTCTTAAATGGTATGCCCCAAAAGGCAAAACTCTATGAACTTGATATGGTCCTTCCCAGTTAGGTGACCATTTGCCAAACTTATGGCTCTTAATCCCTATTGGGAGTATTGTTTTCCATACCAAATCACCTTCATCAAAGCCAATATGCTTGACTTTCTTGTTATAATTCTTGGCTGCTTTCTTCTTCTGAAAAAGAATGCTATTTAACGCCAAAATCCTTGCTTCATCTATGTCTTCCAATTCCAAGCACATGCTTTGATGATATTGCTCAGATTCTAATTGATCTTGACATCTTACCCTCAGAGATTTAACATTAATTTCCACAGGTAACACTGCATCGTGCCCGTATACTAAGGCATAAGGGGTGACTCCTGTGCTCGACCTTGGGGAAGTTTTGTAAGCCCACAAAACATCCAACAATAGGTTATGCCAATCCCTAGGATTATCTTCCACCATCTTTTGTATTCCTTTTTTCAAGGATTTATTGGATGATTCAGCTTGACCATTGGCCTGTGCATAATAGGGAGTGGAATTAATAAGGCTAATCCCAAACTCTGCTACAAAGGATTTCACCATTTTTCCATCAAACACAGTTCCATTATCAACTGTTATGGTTTGTGGAATGCCAAACCTATGGATCAAATCTTTAATGAACCCAATGACCTCTGCGGTCTCTGACCTTATATGGCTTGGCCGTCCCATTTAGTGAAGTAGTCAGTAGCCACTAGAATGAAACAATGATGTTTCGAAGAAGGTGGGTGAATTTTACCTATCATGTCCATGGCCCATCCTCTGAATGGCCAAGGCTTCACTACTGCATGTAGGTCAGTTATGGGCACATGTCTTATTGTGCCATGTTTTTGGCATGCCTGGCAACCTTTTGCATATTCTATGCAATCTTTAAGAATAGTTGGCCAATAATAGGAATGCCTTCGAAGCAACCATCTCATCTTTACACCAGGCTGATGAGCACCACAAATGCCTTCGTGAACCTCAGCCATAGCTGTTAATGCTTCTTTTGGACCTAAACACTCCAATAATAAGCCATCTCCTCCCCTTTTGTATAGAGCATTATCATATACTATGTATTGCATAGACTGCAATTTGATTTTTCTGCTGGCTTTTGAAGATGGACCAGCCAAATACTGCATAATTGGATGCCTCCAATCCTGTTCTTGTGAGTCATTATGATTGACTTCCAAGATCACATTCCTTTTATTCAAAGGTTGTATTAGTCTCTGATATGTTGTTTGGCTTATATCCCTTTGGGTATTATCCCTTCTCTTGAAGTTCGAAGCTTTTTGAGCCACATCATTAGCTCTACTGTTCAAGAATCTTGGAACATAGGTTACATTTGCTATTTGAAGCGAAGCAGATGTAATGCAACAACATAATATGGTAGGATGCTTATGCTTTGACACTTGAAAATCCCTTTTACTTGGTTAACCACCAATTGAGAGTCCCCAAATATGTCAACTGCATGTACTTGTAACCCAATAAGGATTTCTAGTCCTACTATTAAGGCTTCATATTCAGCCTGATTATTGGAACAGCTAGCTTCATCCACTCTGAAACCATGTGTGGTTTCTACCCCTTAATGGAGACTTAATCACAATACCAATTCCAATTAATCCATTGGCGTTTGACCCATCGAACCACATTTGCCATGGTGCAATACTAGCCATACCAAGTTCCATTAACTCTTGGTTCTCTGTTTGAGATGGATGATCTGCCAGAAAATTGGCTAATACTTGCCCTTTTACTGCTCTTTGAGGGACATATTCTAAATGAAATTCCGATAAGGCTAATATCCATTTGTCAATTCTTCCCCTCAACATAGGTCTAGATAACATGTATTTAACCAAATCTGTGGTTGCAATTACCAAGGCAGTTGTAGGTAAAAGATAATATCTTAATTTCATTGCAGCAAAATACAAAGCAAGACACACTTTTCAGCAATTTGAATATTTACATTCACAAGAATTTAAAACCTACTAAGGTAATAAACTTGTTCCTTGCCTTCTTCATTGTCTTGGGCCAAGAAAGCTCCCAATGAATCTTCTGCTTTATGTATAACTTCAAGGGCTTATTTCGTTTTGGTGGCATCAGCACTGGAGGATTGGCCAAGTAGGCTTTGATACCGTCGAAAGCAGTTTGATGCTCTGCTGTCCACACAAATTCCTCTTCATCTTTCAGCCTTAACAAGGAAGAGAACACTTTAGTTTTCCCTGCAGTGTTAGAAATAAACCTTCGAAGAAAGTTAACCTGCCCAAGGAACCTTTGTAATTCTTTCTTACTTGATGGAGGCCTAGCTTCAATGATGGCTTTGGCTTTATTCTGATCAATCTGTATTCCTTTCTTATGCACCACATAACCCAAGAAATTTCCAGATGACACACCAAAAGCACATTTAAGAGGGTTGAGTTTCAACTTGAACTTCCTCATTCTTTCAAAAGCTGCTTCTAAATGAAGCAAGTGCTTCTCCATGGACTGGGATTTTACCACGATGTCATCAATATAACATTCTAGATACCCTCCAATAAGGTCATGAAAGATGGTGTTCATAGCCCTCTGATAGGTAGCTCCAGCATTCTTCAGACCAAATGGCATCTTAACCCATTCGAAGGTGCCAATATTCCCGAGGCATCTGAATCTTTGTCTTGTGGATGTCTTCCTCTGCAATGCATATTTGATTATAACGAGTGGCCATCCATCATGGACAAAACTTGATGCCTATTTGAGCCACCAACAGATCCACTATAGGCATAGGGTATTCATCTTTAGGAGTTGCTAGATTTAAGTTCTGAAATCGATGCATACCCTCATTTTGCCATTTTTCTTAACTGAGCACAATATTAGATAGCCATTCAACATACTGGTCAGTCCTAATAAAGTCTACCTTAAGTAGTCTAAGAATTTCTTCCTTGACCTTGAATTACATCTGGACTCATCCTCCTAGGTTTACATTTGTATGGCTTGAAATTAGGCTTCAAAGGGAGCCTATGTTCCACCAATGATCTATCCAATCCTGGTAGTTCATTATAAGACCACGCAAAACAATCCTTGTATTTCTTTAAAACAACCAACAACTGGTCTCTGTCCAGAGCATTCAAACAGGTACTTAAATAAGTGGGTCACGCACGTAACCTTCCCCTAAATTCACTTCTTCTAAGGGGTCCTGCGTCTGAGAATTCATTGAAGCTTTCTCTTTGGTTTCTTCAACCTTTGAAGCAATCTTTTCACCTTGTTCTGCCTCTAAGTTCTCTATTTCGACATCTCTACCTTCATCCTCATAGACAAAATTTGTCCATAAGGCGTATTCTTCTTGTATTTCTTGGACTCTTGTTTCAATGTCCAATGCACAGTATTTCCCAAAGGTCAATCTCCTGACCTGTTGTTGTTCTTGTTTACAGCCAATTGTCATGGCTTCTCTCTCTTGTTTCTGTACCTTCTGGACTATTGCTTTTACATCCAATGATGAGAATTTAATCAAAGCCAATGAATTGGCTTCTCGTTCTTCACTTCTTTGCCTACAACCAGGCATCGTTGTCATCTTTCACGACAACCTCTTCATCAGCACTTTCTTGGACTAAGTGCTTCAGATGTGTAACTTCCTCATCAGCCGTCACTTCGGCTGAGCCATCAGCTTTTCTCAATATACTGAGTGGAGTTACCCCTTCAATATATAGTTTGGCCTCTGCAAAGTCTGCACAGGCTATGAAAGGTTGAGGATCTATATCAATCTCCTCTGTCTCTCCATTGCCCAGAGCCATCATGATCTTCTGATGCAAAGAGGAAGGTACACACTTGTTGGTGTGAATCCAGTCTCTTCCAAGTAAGGCATTATATTTAGCATTGCTGTCAATCACGAAGAATGCTGTCATACAATCCCTGGTTCCCACACTCAAATTAATAGGCAGAATACCTTGGGCCATCTGCTTATCTCCAAAAAACCGGAATGGTTGTACTGGTTGGGATCAACCTTGGATTCTTCTTCCCTAATTTCTTCAAAGAAGATTTCGGCAATAAATTAACCGCCGCCCCATTGTCTACTAGGACTCGGTTTAACTGTATACCATCAAAGAAAGCCTTAATGTACAAAGGCTTAACATGTTGGGTCATGGAATTCGAGGGGTATTCAAAGGGATATGAGAGGTTGATGCTCACCTCCTCCTCGCTTTCGCACTCAACTTCCATAGGAATAACCATTTCAAGAGCATCCAGTACCATGCTCAGTTGTGATTCCTCACTAGAAACAGGAATTGGATCTATGTCTTGGTCCTCCTGATCCTCAGCTTGAAATTCATGAGGTAGTATATGTACCATGTTGACTGATACAGGTGGGAATGAGCCAAACTGGATGGCTGGCTGTACCTTCTTCCCCTCTTGGCTACCTTGTTCAGTGTCTTCAGCAGCGTCCTCCATGCTGCATTCTGGTATTTCATTGATGACTGATCCCTTCGAAGGATCCTTCTCAACTAAGCTTTCAGTCAGAAATGTTTGTTCAGCCATGAAGGCTTCGAACATTTCTTCTTCTGCCATTTCCTTCTTTTGGCTCATGCCAATCTCTTCTTCTATTTCACTATCACTTTCCATCGAGCCTTCTCCAATCACCTTAATCGACTTTTTCCACGGCCTTTAGTTGAGAATGAACTTGGGCCAATTGTTCTCTGCTACAAACCACTTTACTTTGCGGCGTCGGTTTTGGAACATGGTGCGACTTGAAGCTTTCTTTTCTTACGTCTTGACATGTGAAGAACTTTCTTCACTCTCTTTCGGATCTTCTTTGGTCTTTGGGTGTACTGCGGCTGAATTTTCCTCCTTTGTGTTCTGGAAAAAACCGAAATCAAATTTGGCTCCTTTGTCTTTGGCTGCTTCAGCAATACCCAGTTGTGTGGGGCCCCCAGAGGTGGCTTGACCATCACTGTGATTCCAACATCTCTCTGTCAGCAATTCCCTAGGTTTGTTTTGCATTACAAACCAATCTGGAACTCAGTACCCAAGAGCTTCTTGATTCAGATGTTGAACTACCCTTTTCCACCTTCAAGTCATCTTGGCTGGCCGTGGAGGTAAGTGCTTGGCTTTGGTCTCATGTTTGAGCTTGATTACGGCCTTTGTTTGAGATGGCCATTTTACATTACGTGTGAAGTTGATCTGGGGGCCAATCTCGGCTTTAGTCCCATAACTGAACTCCTCTCTAATCTTCTTTGAATGTCGCTCTCCATTCTATAATAGTTTAGTGGCCTAGACTCATACAAGGGCCTTTTGCCTTTAGCATTCATTCTATCAGCTGAGCTCAACCACCACCGGTGCCGCTATCACTAGCCAGATGCGGCCTTTTGTTATGGCGTTGGTTGTTCTAGGATGTCTCTGAACATCCTTATAGTATTGCTTCCCATCAATTGGAAGCCCTTCAACCATTTGTAGCTTAGTCTACACCTTGGACACATCCTTTGCATTACAAATGCTTCCAAGGAATCGTCGTCGAGATTTCTTCATCGAATGTTCCTTGATGTGAGAGACTCGACCAACAACTGGTGAACTTGGTCTCTTTCTTGGCGGTATGCGGTTGGCAATATGCATTTGCACATTGACTTCTTCCAATTCTGCAGAGATAGATTCGAAAATTTGGAACAACCACATTAGCGCTTTCTCCAACTTCGGAAGCAGTTCTTGTCAATTCCATGGCTTTCTCTGTTTTGTTTGGAAACTTGAGCTTCCTTTCGGATTTGCTCTTGGATCTGTCTCGAAAAACAATGCGCTTTTTAGTTGAGTGAGACCAAGAATTATGCCATTCTGATACACTTTTCCTTTAAGTTCATCAAGAGAAGGCAGTTTTACTCCTTTTGGTAACTTAAGGAAATTAGCTGCGAGCAAATGATCAAAAATGTCATCTACTTTTGTTAAATCGAAAGAATACTTTCTGTGAAAGTCTTTCTTTTTAAACTGCTGGTCGATAATCGTATCCTTATGAATTAATGCTTCATAGATTACGGGTTCTTTGCCCACAATCTCTTTGCATCAATCTCGTAATTGGGATCTTTATAGTATGTCTTATATGAAGCATTGTTTCGATCTTGTTCTTCCTCTAGTAATGCTTCATATCGTGACACCTTATAGGTTAATTCGACCAAATCCACGAATTGATTGAATCAAACTTCTTTGGCTTTGAACTCTAAACCGTTTTGAGCCAATCGTACAAATTCTGGCTCTGGAAAGATGACTCTACATTTATTTTGAGCCCTTTTAAATCTTGCAATGAATTGAGTAGCCTTTTCTTCAGGCCTTTGACTCAATCTTGCCAAATCTGCCATGGATACCTCTGGCTCCGATTGGAAAAATTGGGCATGAAATGCCTCTTCCATCTGTTGCCAAGTTTGAATGGAGCCAGGTGTAAGGTTGATATACCATACAAACGCTCCTCCAGTTAGAGAGTTTGGAAATAATCTCAATTTTATGTAGTCATGATTAGCGAATTCACCACACTGAGCAGCGAATCTAGCAATATGCTCTACTGTTGATTGGTTTCCAGTTCCATAGAATAGGGTGAAATCTGGTATTCTAAACCCTCTTGGGTATTCATGTACCCTATCAACCCACTCTGGGTATGGTTTTCTGTATACAGGAGTCTGGACCCCCCGAGCCATTGGTCCACATATCTCCTAACAATATCGACAATTTGGTCCCTAGGGACCATATTTTGGCTTCTTGAACCATTCTTGGAGGAGCAAACCACGGGGTTTGGTGGACAAACTTGTGCTGTGGTCCTCTTGGTCCATACAATGGTACATTTGGGATGGTTGCCCTGTGGTGCGAGGTTGTTGTTGGGGAATGGATAACCCTTTGAGTCTGTCACGCTAATGGACTGCGAAGGTGTTGGAATAGGTATTGTGTCCCTTCCATTTGTAGGTAAACCTTCCAACCCCCCGGGTATAAATTCAAATAAGGGATTATTATAACCCCTGGTGCCAGGTATGGCTTCGAACATGGGATTTGCCACCATTCTTATACCAGTTTCTTGTACTTGGCGGATCTACCAACCGGGTGTGGCTTCCTTTGTTGAAATCTTGTGGTATTTTGGCCTACTGTAGGCCTCGAAATGGGTTCATACCAAGACTGAGGCGATGGTCTTTCATAGTTTTGAGTACTAGTCTGACCATTAATTTGTCCATTAACTTGCATAGGCTTTTTTTCTCTAGCCAATCTTTGTTGATGAACATTTAAAATTTCCTCTGTATGTCTTGTATTTGTTGGTTGGTGGTTGTTCATTCGATCCAAAAAGGATGTTGCCCACCTTTCCATTGTGTTCATTAACTGTTGTCCCATAGCATCTACCAAGCCATCCCATGGATTTGTTGGCTGAGAAGATGGAATGGTGGATGGTCCAACTCCTTGGTTTCGTCCAATATTATGAACATATGGTTCTTGTCGAGGAAATCTTGATGCATTCGACCAAAGGTTCTGATAACATAGGAGTTTCCACAGAGTGTGTTACCACATTCTCCTCTGGATTAGGTATTTCTACCTCTCCTTCTACGCCTTCTTCTAAGCGTTCATTTTCTCCTTGTCGTCTTCGTCTAGCCATTTTAGTTAGTCCCACCGGGCGTGCCAAAAATATATGTTGGCTTTTTGGCTTTTCGAAGGGTATATTTGTAAATCTTGCGAGGCGTGCGGAAGGATCAATCGATCCTTCTGAAATTATAATTGCCAATCAATTATCAGGCGACTATGTTTTAGTTCTTTCAGCCTCAATGAAGAGGACTTTTACTGGTGGCTTGACTTTTAGGAGAAATTAAGAGAAATAACAATTAATATGAAGAGCAATTGAAGTATTTCATTAACATAAACACTTACAATTGTCCAAACTCAGCCTCGAGGAAGTTTACAGCAACGGATCTACTTGAAAACTACTCCTATGAATTGAAGTCTGATGCAGTATTTAAAGAACAAGTATTTAAAGTACAGGAAAGGTAAAACTGGAAAGGAAAATATGAAGTAAAACTAGTTTATATGATCTGAGTCTGGGTCTCTTTTCTGGGAACTTCCTTGCTATTTATACTTGTTAGAGATGACCTTGACTGTACTTGAACCGTCGGCTGCTCCTCCATGATCGCTGATCATGTTACCTTAGAAATAGTTCCACTATGCCATCACTTGCAGTTGGACTTCCCTCCTGTTTTTGAATTTGAATATAGGTAACCGTTGAAGCCATGTCACCTTGTATCTCATTCCTGATCTAGTGCTGCTCAGACCACTTGAGAACCAATATTTATTGCCACATGTATGGTTGAGATTTAAGATTAAAATCATCTTCCAATAATACCCTCATTCTTCTACGTGTCGAATTGTAATTGGCTTTTACAAAATATGTAGCCAACAATAATATAACACATGAACAGCATATTTCTTAAAAACATAACATATATGTCGTGTAAATAAAAATAGTCTAATAAGAGTAAAGAGTATCATTATGAAGCTCATTTTTTTTCAATTCAAAAGAAAGAAGAATCGAAGGGGAAAAAAATGAGCCTAAAAACAAGCTCATTAGAGCTTTCTCTTGGCTATTTTTATAGCACAAAAACATAGAAACACACTCTATCAAACTCAATTACTGGCTAGTTACTTTACTTAAATATCAAACCACTACATGTAGTTAGAAAAGATGACTCTACAAATGAAATAAAGAATAAAAAGTTTGTTGGAGAATGCATTTGAAAAGATGGTTAGCTAAAATAGAAAAAAAAAAAATAGTTAAAATTTAGGGTAAATTACACTTACACCCCTGAGGTTTGGGTTTAATACATATCACCCCTTGACATTTGGAAAATTACACTAACCCTCTTGTCATTGTAATTATTTAGACGGAATGAAACATTGAACTCATACACTCTATCTTTTTTTTTTTAACTTTGCTTTGCTTTGCTTTCTCTTTTTTCCTCCCCCTTTCCTTTACCTTTTTTTTTTTTTTTTAAAATGTAATTTCCTCTGTTTTTCTACTAGGATTGTTACTTTTTATATAAGTAGGGGGTTTGTGAGAAGAAACTATTAACCACAGGGATGGGAATGTAATTTTCAAAATGTCAGGGAATGGGTAGTAATTGGACCAAACCTCAAGGGGTGTCAATGTAATTTATCCTAAAATTTAACTAAAATTTTTACTATTTTGATGGCGATACTCTAATAAGACGATCAATGTAGGATCAACTTAGTTTTCTGCATGAATAATTTTTTTTGTTAACTGTATAAGATGAATGATTTAAATATGTAAGTCCAAATTAATCTACTAATGGATCTAACTTCACTGTGAAGTTCAAATCTTCAACAAATATGGACTCCTAAGTAACAGCTCCAGCCAAAACTCTATGTCAACCACCAACAGCCTCAATCCCTCCCTCTACTCCCCCATGTCCACCAACAAAACGCTAACAACCCAAACAAACAAACACGAAACTTGACCCATCACCATTTCAAAAAGAGAGAAACCCCAAATCAGATATTTGGATCAAATCTCAGATCTCAAAACCCTAATATATATATATATATCTTTTTATAGAATGCTGGTTGCTAACCCGCGGTATTGGTTGGTCGGGGTGACGTTCACGGTGGCACTGAAGAGGCCATAAGGGTGGGTCGGCAGCAACGGGAGGGGATGCCAGCGGTGAAGAGATGGGGGGAGGGCTGTCGGCGGGTTAGGGTTCTAGGGAGGGAAAGAGAAGAGAACCTACATGTTTTTTTATTGGGAAATTCTATTTTCACACATTACTTCTTCTCTTTCCACACATTTAATGATTTTTTTAATTACATTTTTGTCCTAAAATTTAATTACCAAAATCTCCCTTTCCCAAAACCCTAACTCTAACTCTTTCAAACCATCAGTTTCCATCCTAACTCAAACCCTAACTCTAACCCAAAATATCCTGTGCTGGATCAGATGATATAATACTTCATAATTTAAGTGTAGGCCCATGGTTCTTTGAGGCTGAGGTTGTAGACTATATGTTGTATCAGACTATCTTTGATCAACCTGGAAAGATCATGAAGGTGTATGCGTATGAATTGATTGCAGGAAAGGATGATGATGAAGAACAAGAGACTGGAGAAGAAGTTGAAACATTTGATGATGATATTCTTCCAGATGATGATAGTTTGGTTACAGTCCCACTTTTTGGGTTGAATCATGTAACTGATACAGTCATTGCTTCAAAGTCGACTGTGGGGTTTGTGGTTTATCTTAGGAATAACGTGTTTTACCTAGTTTGCATCTACACGTCTCACAATGCCGGAGGGGAAGAGGTATCGCCAGCGACGACAATAGCGGTGGTGGCTTGTTAGGATTAGGGTTTGGAGGATGAAGATGGTAAGGGTATTTTTGATATGGTAGGATGTGTCTTGAGTGAAAGTTGATAATTTAAATTTATTTAGTGTGTGTATTGAGAAAAGATGTGAAAAGAGAGAAAGTAGTATGTGGAAATAGAATTTCCCTTTTTTATTGGGTAAATTACAAATACACCTCTTAAAGTTTGCTTAAAATATAGATTACTTTATGTGATTTGAAAAATTAAAAATGCTCCCTTATTAGAATTTTTTATTTAACAGAATTAACTTAAAAAAAATAAAATTCATAATTACTCTCCTATATAATAATAAAATTACCTAAATTATTAATTGAAACATATTTTTAATATCATTAAAAACTGTTAATTGACTTGATAATTTATTAATAAAAGAGGTGATTTGTTATGAAATTAGAAACCTGGTATATTTATAATTTAACCTTTTTTATTTTTATTTTTATTTTTGTTGGAAACTTCCATATCTAGTGCAATTTATTTTGATTGAGTTGGGAAGAACCACATTAGTACATTTTTAAAAAAAATTTAGATTACAATATATTTTTTATAATTTTTTTTGTGTGTGTGTATATCTTCTGTAAAAATTATATTTATTTAGTTCTTCCTAAACAACCTCTATATGTCAGTATTTTCTCTTACTTGCCATTTTAAGGTTGTTTGGCAAACAATTTATTTATGGTTGTTTTGCAAAGTCTCAATTTTTTATTTATTTATTTTTATTTTGTCTATTATGAAAATATGTACAAAAAATAGAGACTCTAAATAAATCATAAAACTAATAAATTGATTTTTTTTACACCATTTTTTTTTTTTTTGAATCACATTACCTTTCTATTTTTTTATACATTTTTTTTTTTTGTAAAAAATAAAAAATTACTAAAATAACCTGCTCTCAAACTATAAGATCGATTATAAGTAGGGTCAAATTAGAGTTATATTTTCAAAAAACAATCTCATTTTTTGTATCCAAATTTACTCATAATGGAGGTTCGAATTTTACAAATTGACCTATATGAGTTATAAAATGCTAGAAGACAAGATCCACATGGTGGATGTGGAGAATTTTAAAAAAAATAATACTAATAAAACCCACATTTTATAGATATTAAAAAAAAAAATTGGATTCATCCATTAAATTTAATTTCACTTGAATTGCCTAAATTACATGAGTCAAACGATTGCTCAAACAATCGCCATCACTCTTATCAAGTGTGATTGTCACTCTTGTTAACTGGCATATACTCGGATGACCTCTTAGACAACCAATATGCATAAATTCAAACGAGTTCAAATTCAGTATATGTAACAATGCACAAAAAATAATACTAATAAAAGCCACACTTTTATAGACCCATTAAGAAAAGGGAAAATCACTTGATAGTGGGACATAAGAAAAAAAAATTACACAAACATAAAATGATGCAACTCATCTTGTGATTAGATGCAACTCAAATTCTGTGCGGATGCAACTCTGAATTGCACCTCTCTAGATTTGTGTAATTTTTTTTACTCTGAGTAATTCCCCCTTAAGAAAAAAACCTTCAATCTCTCTCTATGAATCAGTTTGTAGATAGGGATATTGTTTTATATTTTATTAAAATCTTCCTAGTTTTTTTTTTTTTTTTTAATTTTTTTTAAACTTTAAAAAAGAGAATTGATTGGGACATTTTTTATTGGAAAATGCTAGAAATTCTAAATATTTTATCAATATTTCTACCAAATATCTCACATATGAGACATTTTATAAAAATATTAGTAAAACATTTGGAGTCTGAGTCTATACTGTTGTTTGGGACATTAAAGGGTGTTTTATGAATGGCATTTTTTGTTTTTGTTTTTTTTCATCTTTAGTGATTTTTTTAGAATTTTTTTAAAAAAATTTACATTTTTGATTCATCTCGATAAGACGGACTGGAAAAGTAAAAAAATTTCATATAATTTTGCAAAAAAATAAAATAAAAATTAAAGACAAAAAAAATTCTAAAACAATAGATGGTTTTTTTTTTTTTTTTTTTTTTGGTTGCTGCCGCCGCCGAGATATAGATTTAGGGTTTAAATTAGAATAAAAGGTTGTTTGGGTACATACTAAAATAGGTCTTTTTGCTAACATCTAAAAAAAATTAATTTATTAGCTTATTTATGTCATATTATCTTTCTATTTTTTGACACGTCAAATAAAAAAAACTTAATTTTAAGCATACCCAAAACAACCTTTATTTATCTTTTTTTGTTACATCACCTCTATATTTTTTTGCACATCTTTTTTTAAAAAAAATGATACAAAAATTCACTTTTTAGACTCATTTTCTAGAGCTAATGATATTTAATGTGATTTGTTAATAATTAGAGAATATATATGAGAGAAAGTATTGCTCTTAATATCTTAATAATTGATTGTCATATCACTAAACTTGAAAATTGAATATAATTTTGTGTCATCAATAGCAATACTCTTTCATAAAAAGTCAAAAAAATTATTAAAATAACATATTCCCAAACAACTTAACACTTTAAAAAATATTTTTATTTATTTTATTATCAAATAAGAAAAAAAAAGGTGAAAATTTTGGGGATAAGTTTCTCTCCATACTTCTTTTGTAAACCCAAATTCGAATTTGTATCAATAATCTAAACTGTCTATTTCGTAAGCTTAGTAATAATGTCATCTATATAAAAAATGAGTTTCATTAAAAAATTATAAATTTAAGAAAAAATCGCATTTTATTTTATAAAATGAACAACAAATGTGATTGTAAACTTGAACCATCTATTTTGTAAAATAAAATATTTTTGTTTTTGTGTTTATAATTTTTCGATGAAACTCATTTTTTGTATGAATAACTTTTATTATGAAACTTACGAGATAGACGATTCGAATAATTTGTATAGGACTGAATTAGGGCCAACAGTGTTTTGGAAAGTGCTTTTTTGGCTTTTTTTTCTTTTGGGTTTATTTTCATCTTTTAGTGAACTTTTTTTTAAATTTTTTCAAAAAATTTTAAGTTTCTAATTTAGTTTGATAAAATAAATTTTTTTTTAAAATTCAGAAAATACAAAAATAAACCAAAATAAGTAATCCTTTTGATTTATTTTCGTCTTTAGTAATTTTCTAAAAAAAAATTCAAAAAAAAATATACTTTTTAAATTCATCTCGACAAGATGGATTTGGAAAATTTTTTTTTTTAGACATAATTTAAAAAAATATTAAAGACAAAAAAATTTTAAAAAAGACGACTTGTTTTTTTAAATTTTTTATCCAAAATGGACCATAAGGGTGTTTGAAAGGTAAAGGCTAAAATAGCCTCAAAGTAGGAAAAAAAAAAAAAAAACCGAAAAACATAGGCAAAAAAACAAGTGCAACACATCTCCAAGTAGGTCACGTGAGGACAAGTGCAACCCATCTCCAAGCATGTTCACGTGAGGTGTAACAGGACTGGCTCAGGTGCACAAAAAGACGATTTTGTCCTCAACATTGTGTTTGGTCAAAAAATTTAAAAAGAAAAATAAAAAAAGAATATAAAATATAAATAAAATATACTTACATTTCATTTAATTTCACATACATTTTATTTTTCTTTTTTTAAATTTCTTAACCAAACATGTTTTTTTAAAACAAGTACAATCATTCAATTATTAAGTGTAATTGTCATTTCATTTTTCATATAATCTTAAACATATTTTTTAATATAACAATTAAACAAAAAATTCAGCTGACTTTTTTAAACACAAAAACTAAAATATTTTAATAATTAATAAAAAAATTAAAAAATAATCACTTCTCAAAAACCTCCATAAAGAAATGAACGTAGGGAGGAAAGACTATTTCAAAATTTTTGCTCAAGTGGACAAAATAGTGCCCTGTGTACCTTGTGATATGGATCAGATGTGCTGCAAGTAAGCTGTTTAGGTGACGAGCCATTATTGGTTGTGGGGCATTGTTACAGACACCAAGATCATGTCGGCTTGTCGAATTGGATTATTATGGCGGTGGATCTCATCTAAAACGTACTTGTGATGATTTGAGAGGAAAATTGATAGTGCAAATAATTTTTTTTAGGTTTGGTTAGGAAAGGAATGGGCGGTTTGAGATGATTTAAATAAATATATTTTTTGATTTTTTTATAAAAAGATATACAAAAAAGTAAAATGATGATATGATAAAAAAAAGATAAAAAATGTGTACTTATTAGTATACCCCAAACAAAGTTTAAGTTAATTTTTTAATTTTTTTAACTATTTTAATTTGAGGTTAAAAAATTTAGTTTGAAGACTTTTGATTTTTTAAACTTTTTTTGACTTTTTTGTAAAAAAAATATATAATAATTATGGATTAGATATGATGTTTTATTTTATTAAGGCTAAAACGTTTATTTTGTTTTTTTATAGCTATATTAGCCTCAAACCCACTTAAACCCACTTCTCAAACAATGCCCAGTAAGAGAATTAATTTGATTGGATTTTAAATAAAATTAAAAAAATAATAAACGGATTAAGTTTATTTTATATAAATTTTTATTTTCTTACCAAGTGTACCAATTTATTTTAATATTTGTTTTAATTTTTTTAATATAGAAATGATTTTATTTATTTATTTTATATAAAAATAATTTAATAATCTCATCATTAACTACTAGCGGTAATCTATGCTCTGCATAAAAAAAATGAGTCCGGATCGTCTGTTGTGGTTCCCTGCAGCGCCTACTACAGCGATCCAAAACGACGTCGTTTTGGATCTTTTTTTTTTTTTTTTTTTTTTTTTTTTTTTCCCTTTTGAGTCTCTTTTTCTTCTCTCTTAGCTCTCAAATCAGAGACAACGGCAATGGTCACGAGCCCCTCCTAGTGCGAGCGACAAAGGCGCAATGAGAGAACGACGACAATGGCCTTTTGAATCACATCTGTTAACAAGTCCTTTGATCCATGAATCCAGAGACTTGAAATTTGTCAACAAGCCATATTGGGCAAATGCTCTAGATCCATGAAGTTCCTCTCTCTTTCTCTCTCTCTCCATGGAAAGAAATCACAGTGGTTGTGGATTTGTTTTGTTTGATTTTCAACACAGTTTTCATGTCTAAAAACATACCCATTCATTACAAACAAAAATCCAGATCCATGAAGGCTTATCGAGCGCTTCGAGCTTATTGTACTCATCGATCATGCACCGAACATCGTCATCCGAAGTGATCAAAACCAGAGGGGCTTCATCGTCGTCGATTAGGAGTTAGTTAATATCTGAAATCTTTGATCAGAGCCTTATTGGTAGCTTTGTATGTTGTTTTGGATACTTTGAGAACATTCCCCTTGTTCTTCCTTTTTCCCACACATCATCTCTCTCCTCTATCTCTCCCTCTCTCTCTCTCCCTCTCTATATATATATATATTTATATTTGAATGAATCTACAAAACAAGGTTGGATTTGAAGGGCTATAGGTTATTCCCTAATCATATAATCTCTCTTTCATATAAAGATGAAAAGGGTGTGAGAATATAAAGACAACCAAGGATCAAGAAGGAAGAAACAGAAATGGAAGTAAAGACAGAGACCTTTGCTTTGATTTGTGATGAAGAGTATTGTCTAAACACCTGAGAAATCAAACCCAAGATGAAATCAGACACAAAGGTCTATTCGTCTCTTCTCTGTTTTGAGCAAATGAGAGAGAAGGCAAAGAGGAAAAAAAAAGAAAAAGGGTCCAAAACGACGTCGTTTTGGACCGCCGTAGGAGGCGCCGCAGAAACCATGGCAGACAATCCGGACTAAAAAAAAATAGACAATATACATTTTGTGTGATAAATAAATTATTCTAATTTTGACTTATGTTTTAATAGCGGCAAGTTATTATCCTGATAGATGTTAACCATAATGAATTCATAAAATTTCACAATAAAATTTGATATGCATAACAAATTGTTAATTATAAAGATTGTTAGGGACAATAGTATCACATAAATAACTTGTATCAAACTATAGTATCATGTAGAAAACAAAAAATAAAAACAAAGTATTAAGAGAAAGAAATTCTATAAACTCAGAGAAGTTATCATAAATTTACTTAGACTTTTAAATTAGTGGTTTATATTATTATTGTGGGACCAAATTATGAATAAATCTTAATTTTTAATTATAATTTCAGGTAGTTTTTTAAAAAATTTAATCTAATTTTGTTACCCTACTCATAAAAAATTCTCAAATAAATCATTAATTGATCCTGTTAAAAAAACAAAAACAAAGTATTAAAAGAGAGAAATTCTATAAACTCAGAAAAATTATCATAAATTTACTTAGACTTGTAAATCAATGATTTATATTATTATTGTGGGATCAAATTATGAATAAATCTTAATTTTTAATTATAATTTTTAAGTAGTTTTTTAAAAAATTTAATCTAAGTTTGTTATCCTACTCATAAAAAAAAACTTCTCAAATAAATTATTAATTGATCATGTTAGCAACTCTTTATCTTTGATTTCTTCTATCAATCACACATGCATATTAATCCTTCTCCATAATCATTTTCTCCATAGCTTGAATAATACTTGCATAGTTCTTACAACATTTAAAAAGCTTAAATCAAGATAAGAATTTCGTAAGACTATAAAAATTATATAAAAAAATAGTTTTAATCCATTTTATTTATTAAAAAAATGATGACAAATTATTTGAATTGTTCTTGAAGAAATATAATAAATGATAGCTTTAATTATTATATACCAACAAAAAAAATTATATATGTTGCTCAATGAAAAAATGATCGACTGCAACTAAAGTCATGTACATTGAATTAAATTATATGGAGTCTAAATTGATAATATAATCTAGCAAATCAACTAATAATAACAGCGAGATATCGACAAATATGTAGCACTTCCCTACCATTTTTGTATTATGTTTATTAATTTATATCTTATTAAAGTTTTACTCGTCTTGATCTTTCAATAAAATAAGTATCGAGAAAACAAATTTGATAAAAAATTGATTCTAAACTGTATTATTAAAAAAACAAAAATTTCAAAGAGAATTCAGTGATGAGATTGAAAAAATATTATAACAAATGATAGTCTTAAATAAAAAATAAAAATAAAAATAAAACACACATAGCAATGATCTAATACAAATTATTTTTAATAACTAAGAGAGAACATCAAATTATTACCTTAGATAATGCTGTCTCTTCCCATGTGACCTTTATTATTTCATTATTAATACTCTTCTCATTTAGAGCCAACTATTTATTTTATTTTATTTTATATCTTTATTACTTGGTAAGTAATAACGAATAATAAAAATTATGAAGAGAATGTTAAGAATTTAGTAGTAGATAAAAGTTATAGATAAGGACATTTTATAAGATAAAAAATTCAAAATAACAAAGGATAATATGTGATAGAAAGAGAAAAAAATATAAGTCAATCAAAATAAAGATTTAGATAAATATGTTTTTGATAGATACAGATTAACAAATCATATCTTTATTTAAATTTTATTGTTTTAATTTTTTGTAAATCAATTATTTATTCTTTATCTTTATCTATAGACCACGAAATTAATTTTTATGAATTATTTATCAATTTTTATATGTTTATTTATCTATAAGTCATGAAATCAATTTTTTTAAATAGTTTTTTTTTAATTTTTATTTTTACCTATAGGTCATGAAATAATTTTTATATGTTTATCTATAATGAAATTAATTAAAGTACAAAATGAAGGACAAAAAAAAAAGAAGGTAATTTCATTTTTTTTAAATCAATTTTTTAACATTTATCTTTATCTGTAAGTCATGAAATTAATTTTTATAAGTTATTTATCAATTTTTATACGTTCATTTTTGGAAAGAAATTTTAAATTATCTATAAGTTATGAAATTAATTTTTAAAATTAATTATTTAATTTTTATCTTTATCTGTAGACTATGAAATTAATTTTCATAAATTATTTATCAATTTTTATAAGTGTATCTATATGGAGGAATTTTGAAATTCAAATCTTTATTCATATACCATGAAATTAATTTTCATTTTAATTAATCAAACAAATAGAAAATGGAGGAAAATAGAAAACATGAAAGACAATTAAAGAGGGTTGAAAACATGAAAAACAATCAAAGAGGGTTGCCACGTAAGAAAGAGAGAACTTTAAAATTATGAGAATTTATGAATGAATATTTAGAAACTTTTGCCAATACAACTACATTTGGTTATATATATAATATAGAATATAGATATAGATCTCATACACTATTATCAAAATAAACACACTTTTACTTAATCTCCTCATTAACAATTCTCACATTAGCAATTTCTTTATTAATTATCTTCTCACTAACAATCTCATACAACCTAATCTATCAAACAAACGTGACCTGAAAAAATGATCAAGTCACACATGCCATACATCAATCATAAATTATAGGTGATTACTCAATGGAGAAATTTACAATGTGCACCATTTTAAATAGTGCACATTATACAAAAATTACGATTTTTTTTATGATGAATGATATAATTGTTTGTAATGTGTGTTATGACATTTTATAATAAAGTTATAAATAGTGAATTTATAATGTACATCCTAAAATTAGGAATGATAATGCTATGATATTTTTGTGATTTTTGTTATAACACTTTGAGATTTTGTTATAACATTTTTCACTGAAAAAAAAGTTACGACTTTTGTAGTGAAAAAGTTATGACATTTTGGGTTTAAATTATAAAATTTTGTAAAAAAGTTATGAAAGATATACTATATACACATTTTTAAGGGTGTATATTGTAACATTTCCCTTATTCAATGTTTTTGATTGGGGGGATTGTGGGGGGGGGGGACTATCCACTATTTGGACTTGAGTCCAAATAGTGCTCCTAATCCGTCGTTTGATTTTTTTTTAGTCCGTCGGACATGGAGTCCGGACTCCATGTCCCCCATATGGGGGACTATCCTGTCCTGGGGGGAGGTGGGACAGAATGTGGGGGACTAATCACTGTTTGGATTAGATGATGAAATGATCATTTTGACCTTCTACTATTTAATTATGTATTATATTTAATAAAATTCAATAAAATTTAAATGTCCCAATTTAAAAATAAAATAATTTTATTTAACTTTTTATTAATGTTTTATTTATTTAATTTTTTAAAATAATTTTTTATAGATATTTTATTGATGTTTTATTTTAAAATTTTGTTTATAATTTATTTAATTTCATTATTTAAATTGTAATAGGTGTTTTATTTAAAATTTATTTAAAATTTTAATTAAAAAATAATATAAATTTTTATCTGAGGTTATACAGTATTTTATTAAATCAAATTTAGTGGTTATTTATTTATTTAATTGTGTATGTAAATTTTTTTTTTTGTAAAGTTATGTATGTAAAAAAAATAAATTGGATTCACTAATGACTTGTATGTAAAGTTGGACCACACAGTAAAGTTTTGTATGTAAAAAAAATAATGATTTGTTATACAGTAATGATTTAAAACAAATTTTATTGATATTTTATTTATTTATTTATTTATTTTAAAAAAAACAAATTTATTTAATTAAAAATAATTAAACGTTGGATTCATTTGTCCAAAAATAATTATCCTATCCAGCCCAAAAATAATCCGACCAAATAATTATCCTATACAAAAATAATTTATTTAATAATTATCCTATTAAAAATAATTAATTGAAAAAGGACAAAATAGTCTTTTGTTCATTTATCCTATCCAGTCCGTCCAACCAAACGTTAGATTCACTGAAAATAGTCATTTCCAGACATCTAATCCCATGAAAAAATAAACACAGGATACATATTCAATCCGACCAAATAGTCCGGGGGATTCACAGTCCCAGGACTCAAGTCCAATGGATTCTAATCCCCCCTTTTCCAGTCCACCCAATCAAACACACCCTAAAAGTACAGTCACTTGGTATTTCATGATACTATGACCGTTAAAGAAAGTAGAGTATTACTTATTTGTATTAGATGATTGAGAAACATAAAGAGACATAATAAATAGTGATTAATGAAAGAATATAATCCCGTGATACTTCGTAACTATTATATAATTTTCCCATAAATTGTATGTTTCTTTTTTTAATTTTTATTACTTAATATAAATTTATAAACTCCACCTCTTCCACTTAAAAAAAAAAAAATTATGGGACAAGTGAGCATGGAATAAGTGAGCATATTACTATTCATTTGTGTAGAACTTATGTGAAGTGCATTTATTGACCGTCTTTAGTGGCATTCCATTCAAGTAATAGAGCATCACAATTCAAGAGATAAAATTTGAATTAAAAAAAAAAAGAGATAAAAGGATTATTTTTCTTAAATGAGTATATAAAAAGAAAAATGAAACAAAAATAGAAGCACTGTGCACTTGACTTTAATACTTTGAATTTATCCGTAATATTACTCGCAATTTTAGTCAGAAACATAAATAGGAAAATGTTATAAATCTCAAATTTTTTATTAAATAAATGGTTAGATATCTCATATAGGTGGCATACGAGACATTTGATCATTTATTTAGCAAAAAATTTGATATCCCTAACATTACCCATATTAATATGTTGTTCATGCATTTTATATATGTAATAATTCAATCGCAACCGGTTTACATTTCGGGCAAAATTCTGAACAAATTTTTTCAACTAAATTTATTGTGAATATATAGCAAATACAAAGAAACCAAACCGACTCTTGGTTGCTAAGAACTATAAGAAACAAATAAAAATGTTAGAAATCTTAAAAATTTTATCAAAAATTTTACTAAAAGGTTAATATGGATATAGGATAGTCATATTGTGTGGGTTTTACACATACATTTGATAGAACCTTTGGTAGAATTTTTAAAGTTTCTAACATCAGTAAGAAACAAACCTCGTAAGCTTTTATCCATCATATATATTGTGTTTGATTAACAATTCTTGTATTCTTAACAAAATTGTTTGTGGATTTTGGCCTTGGTTGAAAATTTGACTATTTTAATTATTTTTTTGACTTTTTAATTACTTTAATTTGACTAAAATAGTTGTATATAGAACTATAGTTTTTATTTTTTATAATTGATTTTATACCTAGAAGAAAAAAAATAAAATAATTACAGATTAAATGTAATACTTTGTCTTATTAATTATTTTAATTTATTTTTTTATTATTATTTTAATAAATAAATAAAATTAAAAAAACAACTTGCTAAACAGGGCCTTTATTTTCTTGTCCTACCATTTTCTCGGGAAAATAGAGTGGTATGTTGGAAAACATAGAGAGAGGAGGGAAAGTAAAGTAATGGAATGGTGAGAAACACACCGAGCTTCTTGGGAAGTGATTGGCCATGAGAGAATTGGAGGCTCCAAGAAGATAGCTTGGAGAGACCCGACTGTCGCAGAGACCCGAAATCAGAGAGTCCGACAGAAGATGGAGGTCCGAGAAATTGATTGGTAGAGACAGGTAACGCCATTTCTCTCTCTCTCTCTCTCTCTCTCTCTCCTATTCTCCTATATTCTACCTTCTTCTACAATAGTAATACAATACAATACAATAACGATATTTATAAGGATGGTGCGGTGTGATGTGGTCACTATTGTAATTTTGGCCTATTTTGAAAAGTAAGATTGTTTGGGATAAGTTAAATAAGTGTATTTTTTGACTTTTTACGAAAAAATATAAAATATGAGTTGGGTTTAAAGTGATGTGGTATAGAAATGATGTGATTTAAATGAGCTGATGATAGGATAGTGACTTTTTGACTTTTTTGTGTTATGCCAAACTAGGCCTAAATGTCAATTTTTTAGTTTTTATTTTTTTTTAAATGTGTAAGAAATAAAAAAATATTATGATTTAATTTTTTTTAAAAAACTAATAAATTAAAAAGTGGTTTGAAATGTTTTAAATAAATATAATTTTTAATTTTTTATAAAAAAAATATACAAAAAAATAGAGAAAATAAGTAAAAAAATAAAAAAAAATATTCATAAATATTAATCAATATAACTTAAATATATATATACATATATAAAATATTTTTTTAATACACACCAAACACCTAGCAGTTGCTAAAAAGAGACCTTTGTGTGGGATTTACGGATTTTTAATTCAACAATGCTAGGTAGCTCAAAATTTTGTGGCTCAAATGACTCAAATCACTTAAAATGACATCGTTTTGAGTGTAAATGAGTGTAAAACGACGTCGTTTTGACAGATTTAAGCCATTTGAGTCACAAAATTTTGAACTACCAAACATTTTTTTTTTTTAATTTGGTGCTCAATTGCCGGATATGGAAAAAGCGATTGACGGTTAGGAATGTGTAGAACTTATCCGATAGTTCAATGGAAAATGCTTTAGACCCCCAGTGGGGTGCTGGGGGTCCTTGCTGATTGGCTAGAAAACATTTTTTTTTTTTGGACTTCAGCCACTGGTAGTGTGCCATGTGGCATTGGGGGGAGTGCTGGGGGTGCCTAGTCACTGAAGGTCTCCAGCATCACTTTGTTTTTCATGATATTTTTTTATTAAATAAAGAGAAATAAAAAAATTAAATAATACCATAAGTAGAGTAATATTATAAAATGAGGTCTTTTCGGATTATTTTTTTTCTTCAACTAATGGTTAAAAATAATTATTATATCTTTTTATTTTATTATGACTAAATATAGGTCCCGTTTGAAATAAGTGTTTGGGTTAAAATAATTATATAGGATAAAATGTCATATCCAATCTATAATCATTATCAAAAAGTCTATCCTAAATGAGATTTTTTAGCATAGGACTAAAAAGTCAAAAAATCAAAAAGCAACTCACATCCCAAACGAACCGATAATATATTATTGTTTCTGTTTAACCATTTATCTCATCTATTATTGATCACATAGGCTTTATTTGGTAGAGCTGTGAGAAAATGATTGTAGATTATAACTTAACAGATTTGTTAGCACTATAAATCTACAATTTTTGTTATTTATATAATTGCAGGACACGTGGCATCCTCTTATTCATTTGGAAGTTAAAAGAAGTTATAGAGATGATGGAGAATATGAAGGACAAAGTGGATGAGTGGAAGGACACATGGCAAGACAAGAATGAAGATGGAAGAAATGGGTAGTTACTAAGTAGTTATTGCTGTATTTTTTCCTCTATAAATAGCCATTAATGGCTACATTGTAAAAGATTCAGAATTCAAATCAAAGACAATTGATTTCAATATTTCTTGTCATTTTCCTTATCTTAGGAGTAGTTTAACATAGATTTATATTTCGAAGTATTTATTTTCAGCACTTTCATTTCGAAGCATTTCATGCACTTCCTTTTCGAAGCATAGGAGTAGAGGTAAGTAATTATTACTTTGATTGTTCACTCAATCGTCTTTCTCCATCTCCCTTTCTTCTTTTAATTTTTCTTTTCTCTACATTTTGGCAATTTTGAAGTCCTCTTTGTTGAGGCAAAAGAACTGTCAACACAATCGCTTGATAATTGGCTTGAATTTAATCTGTAAGGATTTTTCAATCCTTACTAGCACGCTCGCATTTATAATATTTTCCTTCGTAGGAAAAATAAGCCAACAAGATTATAACTTATAACTGTGAACATAAACTGTTAACCTATTTGGTGCAGTTGTGGGATTATAAATTTAAGCAGTAGAGAAGTGTTTGGTTGATAAGCTGTAAAATAGTTTTTTACTGTATAATTGTCCTTTTTTACCCTTATATGATATAGCAATGATAATTTTGTCAATTTTTTTCAATTTTAATTTTAAAAAATTATTTCATTAATAAAAGTTAATATTATGAAAAATTTACCCATAAATCCTAGTTTCTGAAAAGTTGAACCATTTAGTTCTAAAAGTTTTCTTATACTCCATTTAGTCCCATTTATACATCATCATGATGTTCATGATGTAAATGAATCTGATGTTTCATTCTATAATTTCAAAATTTATTGAAGTCTGATGAACATTAGATGTTTAAAATCTAATGTTTGAAACATTCATCCTATAATTTCAAACATTATTGAAATCTGATGAACATTAGATGTTTGAAATCTAATGTTTGAAACATTAATATGATGTTTGAAATATTGTAATGGGACTTTTCAGTCTATAAACAAACTTTTAGGACTAAACAGTGTATAAGTTATTAATTTGGGATTTATTGGTGCATCCCCCTAATATTATTACTATTAATTAGTATCAATTAATATAAAAATTGATACATTTGATAAAAATGTAATGGAAGTATTATTGTAACAATTTTTTTCCATTATAAATTAATTAGTATCAATTAATTGTTTAATTAGTATCAATTAATACTAAAATTATTGATTAGTATCAGTTAATACTAAAATTATTAATTAGTTTCAATAAATATTAACAATTAATTTTTTTGTTCCTTATTTCTTTTTTTTTCCCCTCTTTTTCTTCTTTTTATTTTATTTTCTTTACTTTATAATATATTTTTTCAAATTAAAAGGGGTGCATGTATGGTGAGATTGATCATGAGAAGATTTTGACAAATACTGAAATGCCAATTAAAATTTTTAAATTATATTCATTTTGGTTTATAAATACATGAATATTAATTTATATTTTTTTAAAATTTATTATTGCAAAATTGTTACAAAATATACCAATTTATTAATATTTTTTAATTTAATTTATTATCAATTAATATAAAATTTATTTCATTAATGGATTAAAATGCTTTATTATTATTAAAAAAACACTGAAAACCTAGTTCTGGTGTCACGACCCGCTTCCCGTACCCAAGGGTTAAGTATCGTAATGGCTAGTAACTGAAGTTACCTCCGGTCAATTCTTGAACAAACAAATAAACGCAAGCGGAAATAATATTTAAATGAGGATACCAAAATAATCATCGGAGCTTCTATTTTTATTACAAAATTTATTGACCAAAAAGGCCGATATTTACATAGAAAAATATCATAAAGTGTTGTGTGTGTCTATTCCGTAGGCCCGCGTCTAAGACTTTCCGAAAACTATTTCTAAATTGCACTGTTTCCTGAAAATTGGTAAACAGCTATAAGCGCATGGCAGAGTGAGAAATATTATGCCAAGAGTATAAGGGACACAAAATAACCATGGATAGTTATGTAACTAAAATATTTAAAATAACTTAGTCTGAATAAATAATCATTTAAGTAGCAAAACTGAGATTATGTAAATAAATAACCATAACCACGGTACCGAACAAAACAGAACAGAAATCACAGGAGTGATAGTCAGAACAGAGATACGGATTCAAGAGGTGGCTCGTACGGATTATAGAGGTGGCTCCCACAATAGTGTAGCACTTATTTTCGCACAACACTTTGCTCCGCATAGAACAGAGGGCCACGAAGTGGTCAAACAGAGGCCAATGGTTCTTTAAGTCTACCAAGGCGTGGGACTCCCGTGGTGGTAGTTACAAAACATAATTGTTTATAAGATCATTGTTAAATATTCTTTAAAATATAAACAAACATATTCATGGGTTTCATTTAAACAAATAGAATTTATAAATTAATCCACGTAATTGAAATATTAATATAATTTATAAAACATAACTTATATAAAATAAATATGGTAAGTCAAAACATACGTAAAATATATTATAATAACTCAAGATATAATATAACTCACTTTAATATTAAGTCTTATAATTTCCTTTCTATTTTCGTTGATTTTTCGGCTCTTCCCCTACTCTCTTTTTTGCTGATTCTCTTTTCTTTTCTTTCTTTGTCTTTCGTTCGTACTAACCTTATAAGCCCCCCTTTTTATATACACATGGCCTTGGCCTGGGTGATGACTCACCCAATAATAATGCCCCTAAATTGATGAATCACCTCCCCCTAGTCTTAGACGATACAGATGGCTCACTTTCCTTCCCCTTAATAAATTTGCAAATCTTCACAATTTAATTGCTGTTAACTTGATTAACTTCGCCCCATGTAAATCTATACATCATATTTGTTTTTATATAATCTTTAATTTTAATTTGGCCCAATTAGTATTATAATTTCATAATTGTGTTAATTTGGTTCCAAATAATTAATCACATATTTGATAACCCAATACCAAATTAAATTTATATATTTATTTTATTATTATTTATTATTTAAATTTGTTATTCCTGTAGTGTTAATTAAACATTTAGAGTGTCACATTTAAAATAATTCAATCGTCAATTTCACCTTATTGAGAATTCTACAATTAAATTAGATAATTAAATATAAAATATTATACATGGTGGGATCGTCACAATCTCTCCCCCTTAGAAAGTTTGGTCCTTCAAACTTAAGGTGCTTGTACTTGAAAACTAATCATATGGCCTTGCATTTCCCAAGTAACTTTCCTTATCATTCGATTTTCTCATTATTTGATTGTCTTGTCACAGGAGTTTAGCTCATTTTCATTTAGTGGTTAATAACCCAAATTGTGATTCATCCTAATTCATATCAAAAGCTATTTAGTAAAATATAGTAGACCTCGAAGTCATCCTTGTAATATTAAGCTACAAAATTTATTAACTCCAACATATTACTCTTATCAATCACATATACTTTTATTTAGTTATTCACATATCTTCTAATAATCTTTATATTTCCAATAATCCACGTGTCTCTGAATAGACAAATGATATTCATGATCTTAATTAGCTTTAACAAATCAAAGTGCTCTCCTATTGACATCTCATATGTAGTCTTCAAAATAGGTTGGGTATGTGATACAACCTCAATAATAAATTTAAATTCACAAATTTTCTGACCACAATAATTTGGTTATTTGTTCTTATGGAATTCATAAGCCATCAAGTCAAATCGTTGGGGAAAAATTTTCTCCATTGGTTCCAAAAGATAACTATTTAATCTCGGAAGTCAAAGACGACTCACTTAAGTGTATGATCACATTCACTTGATAGATCGATAATCCATTCACATTCAACATTACATTCTAGGGTCCATATCGAAGGTATTGAGCCATACTCATAGTACAACGTTTCCGAATAATATAATTCTCTGACTAGCGATGAAACAATTTTACACAATAATAGTTCCAATGATACATTCATCTTATAACAATTAACTTTAAATGAATGGATGGATCCTGAATCCATTAACATATAGACACTTTACTCACAAATAGCTTCCTTATAACAATCTCATATCAAGTTTCAAATGCTCAAGTAGATGAGTTCTAAATTTACCCACAATCAAGTCAAATATTTAGAAGTGTGTCAATTCTAATTCAAGACCTTTTGCATTGACTAGCAATGCTTATTTATTTACTTGTACCTATTTATGAAGTACCAATCTTCAATTTGATCTGATTGACTTGCTGTAATTCTTTTTTCTTGACAATTTCTCATTCGATGTCCTATTAAAGTATCCTTTCATAAGTCAATGACATAACTATCTATGCGGCTTTTAATACATTGAACATGTTGGGGGTAGGCTCATTTCTTAACAACTTTGCTTAGGATTGTTTGCCTCTCGTACCACAAAATTTTTAAACATCTTCTTTTATTCTATTGTTAATTTCACATTTAACTTTTTCTTTCGATCTTTGTCGTTTAACCTGACATATTTGCATAGGTTTCATTATATTTTCTAATAATTCTTTCACTTTGTGAAATTTTTCGACAGAGATTTAACAACTTCCATATCATTTATATTTCTCAGCATCGCTTCCTTAAGTCACACGACAAAGGTGGATAATATTTGGAGTAATAGTAGTTAGCTCGAAATATAACACGACATATTCAACCGTAAGCCAAATACTTATACAAGGTCATCAGTAGGGCAACCTATTCATTTCTATGAAGTTGACTGAGAATTTCAGATGTGAAGCTACGCCGACCGAACGTGATTTCAATCGGACTTTCAAGGTCACTCAACAAAAGTATGAGACCCTATGGCTCAGACATTAGGTCTCTTTCAAAAACAATATACCTTCTTCATATCAAATAATTTCCTAGTCTCCAATCACCATAGTTTCATGCACTTCATTGATCATCAGATATTTTAACTTCCCAAAACGTTCTCATAGCTTAACTTCACATGTAACCACGTAGCTTTCATCACTTCCATCAAAAATTTAATTCCTTATAACACCGTATTCATACGAATCAATACACTTGTATTTCCCAATGTGCAAGTCAAAAATTTCGTCTTCCTTATAGCATTATAGATTTCACAATAGCTCTTCACTTCAACACTTAAACTTATTAAACAAACACATCCCAGTCTCTTTTCATTGTCGAAGTTCCGTAATAACCGTTAATTCCTATAACACTATATTTTCACAAATTATCATATTTGGACTCCCTAATATGCCAGTGAACAATTCTAATGTCCTTATAACGTTAGACATTTCTTAATAGTTCTTAGCTCTTGGCCTCAATACTACACTTATTAAACATTGCATTTCAGTTTCCTCCTAATTATCAAAATTTAATAACAGTTCTAAATTCTTAGACCCAATACTTAGGCTATTTAACAAACACGTCTCGGTACTCAATCATCAAAGTTCCCTGTAGCTCATCGGTTTTAACCTTAATACTTACATATGTACATATTTCTAAATGCACAATTTAGCACTTACTTTCTAGATGCATGTAGCTTCTGTATGTATGGTCATACAAAATTATAATGCCAAACACATGACTGACCACCTATCATTTCTATCCTTAAATATAAAAGAGCAAATTTCCCAAACTCTTGAAGCCAAACTGTGATTTCACAACTACAGGGGCCAAAATGAAAATTTTCAGGAATCTCGTGACTGGATTATAATTTCTGAAAACTTCAGGGACCAAATTGCAATTTTCAGAATATTCCGTTGATACCAATAGAATACTCTGTGATGATGTCTACCTAATCATTTAAATCCTTGGACGCTGTTAAGAGGATTCAAACTCCTGGCTACATCGTCAGGACCATATGCCTTAATCACTAAGCCAAACTTACTCTTGTGACTCCTTTGTCCCAAATAAATAGTTAAAGTATATAGATTGGCTACAAAATAGTTATCTTCAACCTCTGGCCGCGTGTGGCTTTCTAATTTCAAGTTGACTTTAAGTGAAAAGATTTGACCGGTGCGTGTAGACCACTCCAACTTTTGCTTTGCCTGCTCTTTCTGGGTCTGGACTCTTCTTGTCGAGACCTATCTCCTGTATGCTTGAAACTTGATTTTGAGCAACTTAAAAGATGACAGTTTCGAAAATTCTTTCACTTTTCTTTTCTTATACCTGCCATCGACTCTTGCCAATTAATCTTTTCTTTTCTTTGGCTTCGTTGGAATAGGTAACGGTTGCAGCAGTCCAGCTGCCTTCTTTCTCTCTGTCTTGTCCAATTGGCACACTAGGCAAGTCTTGACATAAGCCTCTACATCATCCTCCATCTTTGGCCAGCAATAGGAACGAGACAGTAAAGCCATCATGCGTTGTTGCCCGGGGTGACCTGCCCATTGCGGATCATGAGTTTCTCTAAGCAATTCCAATCTCAGTCCACCAACACTGGGGACATATAATCTATCTCCTTTGCCATGGAGTAGATCGTTTTCCAACCAATAGCGACGCACAGTGCCATCTTTCACTTGCTGAACCAGCCTTTGATATTCAGAATCAATTGCAGCACTTGCCCGAATTCTTTCCAACAGTTCAGTTTCAATGTTTGATATCGCAGCAACATAGTCCACAATTTCCTTCCGACTCAAAGCATCAGCAACCTGGTTGTGGCGTCCAGGTTTGTGTCGCCATTCGAAGTCATACTCCTCAAGGAATTCTTGCCATCTGGCCTGCCTTGGAGACAACTTCTTTTGTGTTTTGAAGAAGGTATTTGCCACATTGTCCGTCAATACCATGAATTTGGTTCCCAGTAGGTAAACTCTCCAAATCTGAAGACAATGCACTACTGCTGTCATTTCCTTTTCATGGGCAGAATACTTCTTCTCCGTATCATTCAGCTTCCGACTTTCGAACGCAACCGGGTGCCCCTCTTGCACCAACACACCGCCAATAGCCTTATCAGAGGTATCAGTGTGTAATTCGAATGGAAGTTCAAAATCAGGTAACCGCAAAACCGGTTCACTTGCAACAGCCACTTTCAATTTGTCAAAGGCCGCTTGACACTTTTCCTCCCACTTCCAGGGTCTGTCTTTCTTGAGCAAATCTGTGAGAGGTGCTGCCTTCTTTGAGTATCCCTCAATGAATCTTCTATAATAGTTGGCTAAACCCAAAAAGGAGCGCAAGTCTGTCACTTTGCTTGGTGCTTGCCAATCCATGATTGCTTGCACCTTTCTGCTATCCATCTTTACATGGCCTTTGCAAATTACATGCCCTAAGAACTTAATCTCCCGCTGGGCAAACTCACATTTTTCCTTCTTGACATACAACTGGTGTTCCCTTAACCGAGTGAACACCATTCGAAGATGGGACAAGTGATCCTCCAGGGACTCACTATATATTACAATATCATCCAAATAAACAACAACAAACTGATCGACATAATCATTGAACACATCATTCATTAGATTACAGAATGTAGCCGGGGCATTAGTTAACCCAAACGGCATTACTAGGAACTCAAAAGACCCATACCTTGTAACACAGGTTGTCTTTGACTCATCTCCTTCAGCCACACGAACTTGCCAATAGCCAGCACGTAAGTCCAATTTTGTGAAGTAAGTGGCTTTGCACAGTCGATCGAATAGGTCTGCCACCAAAGGGACTGGATACTTGTTCTTTATAGTCACTTTGTTGAGAGCCCGATAATCCACACACATGCGCAAACTTCCATCTTGCTTCTTTTGAAACAGCACTGGGGCACCGTAAGGGGCTTTGGATGGCTGAACCAGTCCAGCATCCAATAAGTCCGTCAATTGCGTTCGCAACTCCGTAAGTTCCATTGGGGACATTCTGTAGGGTGCCTTTGCTGGAGGCTTAGCACCCGGAACCAACTCTATTTTGTGATCAGTGGCACGCCGAGGAGGAAGGGACTTTGGCAACTCCGGAGGCATCACATCCTCAAATTCCCTCAACACTTCCACCACTTCATCTGGCACTTCTACTAACAGATCTGGTTTGACTTCCACCAAGGCAGCAAGATATGTTTCTGCGCCCTTTTTCAAACCGTTGTGCACTTGAATGGCCGAGAGGGTCTCCGTCTTCCTCTTTGTGCCCTTGCCTTTGTCTAATTTACTGCAACCAGCGACAAAGCAAGGCTTGTCTTCATCCGAGATAAGTATTTCACCCAAATATGGCATCAAAGCCACTTTTGCAGTCACAAAGAAATCATTTCCTAGGATGACGTCGAAATCATCCAAAGGAACCACCATCAAGTTAACCCGTCCAGTCCAATCTCCAACTGTGATCGATACCTTGGAAGCCATTCCTTGTACCGATTGAGCCGCTGAGTTTACTACCTTGATTCGACTGGCGCTTTGGGTAACTTGCAATCCGAGGGTCTGCACAACCTTTTCTGACAGAAAGTTATGCGTGGCACCAGTATCTACCATCGCTGCAATGTCGGTGCCAGCCAATACCACTTTGATGTACATCAGACCAGTAGTAGGGGCTTTGTCCAAATGTATTGCATTGAGCAATTGTAAGGGGTTTACCCTAGTCGGCCCCTCAGAATCCGACTCCCCTTTGCCATCTTCCGCGACCATAGCGTTGAGTTTCTCACGCTTGGGACAGTCTTTCGCTCTATGGGGTCCATCACAAATGAAACACCCTTTGTTCGATTTCCCACCGTTGGTCTGAGAAGATTCCCCCTTCTGTTTGGACTTGGAACCCTCCTTCCACTTCTTGAAACCAGATTTCTTCTCACCCGTCTTCTCTTTCCCTTTCTTCTTGGGTTTGTTGGTTTCTGAAGTGGGTTCCTTGCTTAACCTGTAGTCAAGCAAACCATCTGCTGCAGCCATGGCAGAGGGCAAGCCTTTGACACCGAGTCTTCGAAGTTCTAACTGGGCCCAATTCTGTAACCCAGACATGAAGTTGAAGAGCTTGTCTTCCTCCGACATGTTCTTGATGTCCAGCATCAAGGAACTGAATTCTTTCACATAGTCCCTCACCGATCCAGCATGCTTCAACCGTTTCAAGGCGTCTCTTGCAACCCAAGATGAGTTGCAAGGAAGGAATTGTTCCTTCATTTCCTTCTTTAGAGTATCCCAAGTAGAGATCTCTGGCCGAGCATCATCCCCGACATGAGTACGCCACCAAAGTTTAGCATCACCAGTAAGGTACATGCTTGTGATTGTTACCTTCTCCTCTTCGCACACATGAGCAGCCTTAAAGTACTGCTCCATGTCCCACAGAAAATTCTCAAGTTCCTTTGCACTCCGATTTCCACCAAAGGCTTTAGGGTCTGGAACTTTGATTTTCGAAGGAGTCTTTCAGACCGTATGCCCACAGATGGCCTTCTTCGAAGGGCGGTTAAATCAACAACTTCTTGAAACTTGTCTTTCCAAGAATCCGAAATGGCCAGCCAATCTGTCAGCATGTCTTTGAACCGATCTGCTGTCGAGGTCTCAAGGGTAAGAAGCCGAGAGCCCACAGCATCCAATCGATCCACCAGCGAGATGTTCACATCAGCAGAGTCACCAACAAGAGTTTCTAACTGTGTCACTCTGTCTCTTAAGGCATCCATGCCAGAAACCATTAGAGCAAAACCTGGCTCTGATACCAATTGTTACAGGGTCTATTTTCCTTTCAAAAATTCCAGCCTGCAGTGGCACTAAGTTGGACACTTAGTCTCAGCCAATGTATGAATCCACACACACACACAGTGCTTATAACAAGTAAGAGATTTGGCAACAAAGTGATTACAGGAAAAACCCAACCTTTATTAAATTGCACCAACAATTACAAAGGATGCCAATGGATACTCTTACCAACACTTGGATAGATTTTCGAGTTCCATGGCCTATGCCTAAATAGGCTTACATTCAGTTTTCAGTTTACAAGCAGAATTACAAGGAAAGCATGCCAAGTGGCATGGCAGAATTACATTCAGTTTTGTTTGTTTGTTTGTTTGATGTTTTTTTTTTGCCCGTTCTTCCTCTTTCTTTATCTAGCTACGGACCAAACACACAGACCAAACACACAAAGTGCATAATACTTATTCTTTCTTACTCATCACTAGTAGCACCTGACGCCATTCATGTTTGTTTTTCGGTTATATTTATGTCAAATTTGGTACAAAATCACACAAACTTATCATGCATACCCTTATCAAATTACATAATTATGTGTGTGTCTTATACTCCAATATATATATATATATATTTGAAAAATCATTACTCTAATACCATTTCTCATGACCCGCTCCCCGTACCCAAGGGTTAAGTATCGTGATGGCCAGTAACTAAAGTTACCTCCGACCAATTCTTGAACAAACAAATAAACGCGAGCGGAAATAATATTTAAGTGAGGGTACCAAAATAATCATCAGAGCTTCTATTTTTATTACAAAATTTATTGACAAAAAATGCCGATATTTACATAGAAAAATATCATAAAGTGTTGTGTGTATCTATTCTGCAGCCCCGTGTCTAAGACTTTTCAAAAGTTATTTCTGAATTGCACTGTTTCCTGAAAATTGGTAAACAGCTATAAGCATATGACAGAGTGAGAAATATTATGCCAAGAGTATAAAGGATACAAAATAACCATGGATAGTTATGTAACTAAAATATTTAAAATAACTTGGTCTGAACAAATAATCATTTAAGTAGCAAAACTGAGATTATGTAAATAAATAACCATAACCACGGTACCGAACAAAACAGAACGAAGGTCACATGAGTGACAGTCAAAACTGAGATACGGATTCAAGAGGTGACTCGTACGGATTATAGATGTGGCTTCCACAATAGTGTAGCACTTATCTCCGCACAGCACTTTGCTACGCACAGAACAGAGATCAATAGATCCATGACAACAGAGGGCTACAAAGTAATCAAACAGAGACCAATGGTTCTTTAAGTCCTTCAAGGCGTGAGACTCCCGTAGTGGTACTTACAAAATATAATTGTTTATAAGGTCATTGTCAAATATTCTTTAAAATATAAACAAACGTATCCACGAGTTTCATTTTAACAAATAGAGTTCAGAAATTAATCCATGTAATCGAAATATTAATATAATTTATAAAACATAACTTGTATAAAATAAATATGGTAAGTCAAAATATACGTAAAATATATTATGGTAATTCAATATATAATATAACTCACTTTAATATTGAGTCTTACAATTTCCTTTCTATTTTCGTTGATTTTTCGACCCTTCCCTTGTTCTTTTTTTGTTGATTCCCTTTTATTTTCTTTCTTTGTTTTTCGTTCGTACTAACCTTATAAGCCCCCATTTTTATATACACATGGCCTTGGCCTGGGTGATGACTCACCCAATAATAATGCCCCTAAATTGATGAATCACTTTCCCCTAGTCCTAGACGATACAGATGGCTCACTTTCCTTCCCCTTAGTAAATTTGCAAATCTTCAGAATTTAATTGCTGTTAACTTGCTTAACTTGGCCCCCATGTAAATCTATACATCATATTTGTTTTTATATAATCTTTAATTTTAATTTAGTCTAATTAGTATTATAATTTCATAATTGTGTTAATTTGATTCCAAATAATTAATCGCATATTTGATAATTCAATACCAAATTAAATTTATATATTTATTTTATTATTATTTATTATTTAAATTTGTTATTCTTGTGGTATTAATTAAACATTTAGAATGTCACATTTAAAATAATTCAATCGTCAATTTCACCTTATTGAGAATTCTACAATTAAATTAGATAATTAAATGTAAAATATTATACGTGGCGGTATCGTCACATCCGGTGCTGGAGAAAGAGAGAGAGCACTGGTTCACCAGAAAATGAGCTTCACCTAGATCACTTCTGCATCCATATTCTAACTTTTAACCATTTTGAGTCACATCATCTCATATATTTTTTATACGTTTTTTAAAAAAAAAATAAACAAAAAGTTAACTTTTAACCATCTTTTCAAAACAGCTATTAACGTATTTTATATTTTTATGACTATTTTAACCCAAATAGTCTATGCCAAACATAGCCTTCTTCACATCGAATCTCGTGGTATAACTTATTCCTTGCAATCTTATATATAATTCAATCATATTTAATTTCATGAAAAATAATTCAGCAATCAAACTTAACCTGTGCAATATTTGTTCAATAAGTAGGGATGAGAAATATTACTATGACAATGTAAAAATTAGGCTGATGAGCATTCATTTGACTTATCAAAATGGAATGGTCCAAACAAATGAATGTGGATGTATTTTTTTTAAAAAAAAATTATTTAAATTTGAATGGATAGTAGAAGGAAGGTTATCTGACCTAAACCGATCCACTAATACTTTTAAAAAAATAATATTATGTTTTTATATTTTGTGTATCAAAAAACAAGATATTTTATTTAGTAATTACATTTAAAGTCTCGTTTGGGAACATATTATTTTATTAATTTTTTGACTTTTTACAAAAAGATGTACAGAAAAATAGAGATAGTGATGTGACAACTTATAGTGGTTTTTGATTTTTTAAATAAAATGTATAGTTTATAAACGAAATCTTATTATTTATGAAATATAAAAGTTGGGCATTTATTTTTATTATAAAAAATAAAGAATAAAAAATTTTGGGTAAAAAATATTAAAATATTATTGTAAAATAGTTCAAAATAAGACATGGGCTATGCTTGGCACGTGAGGTCGGGTTATTTTAACTACAAAAGACGAGAAAAGTTAAAAAGTTAATAAGATAAAATGTTATATCCAAACTATAAATTTTTTTTTCTCTCACGAAAGTCAAAAAATTTAAAAAAATCATTTCAAATGAGGTTTTTTGTAGCCTAGACTAAAATTGTTAAAAAGTCAAAAAATTAAAAAATCAACCCACTTTTCAAATGAATGCATAAAATAGTAAAACTCAAACACTGCCAAATAAAAGATTGTTGAAAAGTAGGTTAAAAGTAAACTTTTTGATTTTTTTGAACGTTTTTTAAAAAAATATGTAAAAAAAATAAAGAAATGATATGACTTAAAAGAGGTAAAAAAAAAAAATTTATTTTTAATTTCTTTACCAAAAAAAGACCAAAAATTAGATATTGAAATGCACACTACTCAAAATCAAGATCTTCTATCTAAGAAATCAATTCCGATTCGTAACTCGAAAGTTGGAGGCTCGAATTTGGCTCGACACCAAAAAGACGTCGTTTTGGTTTTTTTTTTCGTTTACGTCTCTCTGTCCTGAAGAAGAAGAAGAAATGGAAAGGGGCTGGGTTTCATCAAAAGAAGAAAGAAGAAACGGGTTTCAACATGAACAAGTATCATCAACTTCAACATCATCACCAGCATCACCAACACTTTTTTTTTTTTTTCATTATCAAACACAGATTTTCATCTTCATCAACATCATCACCAGATTTTGTTTCAACGCAGATTTTCAAAAATTGGGATCATCAACAAAAATGAGCTAACATATATATTTTTTTTTAACAATCCCGATTCATCCTCAGATTTTTTTTAAAATCTGCCCAAATGAAACTTTGTTGGTATCTATTTTTTTTTTAAATTTGCCCAAATTTTTTTTCCTTCATCCTCAGATTTTTTTTTGTTCATCAACATCATCAGATCTGGCTCGATTTTTTTTTTGTTCCCTTCATCCTTAGATTCAAATCAGCAACAACATCATCATCATCTTCAACATCACCATCATCTTCATCAAAAAAAAAAAAAAAAAAAATTACCTTTAGAAACTCCCACAGAAGACGAAGACGAAGACGAAGACGAAGACGAAGACGAAGACGAAGAACTCTCGCCGTACGGTCTGATGAAGTGATCGCCGATGTTCACCCACTCTTCCTAGGTGATTAGACTCATGTCGCAAGCGAAGGCCTGATCGCTTCTACTCTTCTCTCTTCTCTCTCTCTCCCTTCGTCTCTTCTCTCCCTCTGCATTTGAACACAGAGAAAGAAAGAAAAAATAAATAAATAAATAAATAGCCAAAACGACGTATTCGGGCCAAATAAATAAATAAATAGCCAAAACGACGTTTTGGCTATTCGGACCAAATTCGAGCTACCAGTCATTTTTCCTAAGAAATGAAACTTTTATCATTTTAGTATTATACAAAAGTATTATAATATTAATACTGATGTATTTTTATTTTTATTTGATTTGCACTGCCAACTCATATCAACAAATAATTGCAATTAAAATAGATTATTTTAATTGATTTTTTTAATTATTTAATCATTGTAGTAATTTATTTTAGTTTGGGAAAGATGATGGCTTTTATTTTTTATCTATCTATATCTATCTATCTATACTATATATTAAGTAAAAGGGAGGTTTTTAACCCCAAGCCTTGTGGGAGCTCTAATCTCTCAATCTAAATTTTTTGGTTTTTTGATTTAAAAAAAAAAAAATCTTAGCATTTATTAATTTCTCCCAACCCTCAAGTTTTACCCTCATAATAATACTTTAATACATTAAGTATAAATATGAAAAAAATTCTTTGAAATCCAACACATATGAATTCCTTGAAAAGTCCCAACACATATGATTATTATTCCTCATAATAACATTTTAATGCATTAAGAACAAACATAAAAAAAAAATTTCTTGAAAAGTCCAACACATATGATTATTATCAAAATATTAAACTTTAATATAATATAATAAAAAAAAGAAGACATTTAATTCCTTGAAAAGTCCAACACATATGATTATTATCAAAATATTAAACTTTAATATAATATAAAAAAGGAAAAAAAGAAGACATTTAAAAAAAAAAATACATTTAAAAATCGCAATTCACATATATAGATAATTGTAAATATATTAAGGAAACTGGGATTTCTAAACCCCAAGCCTTTTGAGAGCTCCAATATCTCAATCTTAATTTTTAAAATTTTTGATTTAAAAAAAAAAAAAACTCAGCATTTATTGATTTGGTTAAAATCTCCTGATCAACATTTATTAATTTTTTTCAATCCACATGCCTGCATTTATTGATTTGGTCAAAATACCTGATTAGCATTTAAAATTCCCTCATACAAATAATTATAGATACAGCCCGTGCATAGTTACTGTAGTAGTTTTTTTAATTTCTCCTGTATACTATGGTTAGTGATAAGATTGTTAAATTATTTTTATAAAAAATCTTAAAAAATATAATTTATATATTAAAAAAATTAAAACAAATATAAATATCTATAATTATCCCGTACATAGCACGGGTGATAGGCTAATCTATATATTGGGTCTTTTAAAACCCAAGGCTTGTGGAAGCTCCAACATGTTAATCCTAATTTCCTGATTTTTTAATATTTTTTTAAAAAAAAATTGACTTGGTGATTGGTGATTGGTTCAAAGATTGTAATAATTACACTATTGATTACAATAAACACTTAATTTATAATAATTACACTTATTAAATGAAGAACGCAATAAATGAAATCCTAATTTCCTTACTTTTTGCATCCTCAAGAGACCCATGTAATTATTGTGTAAATGCCTCTTAAATAAATAAATAAACGCTTATTAAATTCTTTCAAACTCCTCGGTCAAACCCCATGTATTTAATTTATATATTAAAAAAAATGAAAACAAATATAAATATCTATAATTATCCCGTGCATAGCACGGGTGATAGATTAGTCTATATATAAGGAAAATGGGGTTTCTAATCCCGAAGCCTTGTGGGAATTTCAATACCTTAATCTTAATTTTTTAAATTTTTGATTAAAAAAAAAAATCAGCATTTACTGATTTGTTCAAAATCACTTGATCAACATTTATTAACTTTTTTCAATTCACATACCTTTCCACAAGCTTTCATTTATTTATTTGATTAAAATTCCTTAATCAGCATTTATTAATTTTTTCCAATCCACATGTCTTTTGAGAGCTTTGGTCAAAATCCCCTCACACAAATAATTATAGATACAACTCATGTATAGTTACTGCAGCACCCTTTTCAACTTCTCCCATACACTATGGTTAGTGATAAGATTGTTAAATTATTTTTATAAAAAATCTAAAAAAATAATTTGTATATTAAAAAAAATCTAAAACAAATATAAATATCTATAATTATCCCGTGCATAGCATGGTGATAGACTAGTATTATATAGGGCAAATTACAAACACCCCCATCGAGGTTTGGTGAAAATACAGATTCCCCCCTGAGATTTGAGAAATTACATCCCGCCCCCTGAGGTTTACATTTTCATAACAAATTGCCCCCTAGGGTTTTTATTTTCATACAGATTCCCCCCTAATTTTTCCTAATTTATTATGAAAATTTGACCTTCAGGGGGGAATTTGTAATTTCTCAAATCTCAGGGGGAATCTGTATTTTTACTAAACCTCGAGGGGGTGTTTGTAATTTACCCTATTATATAAGGAAAAGGGGTTTCTAACCCACAAACCTTATGGGAGCTCCAATATCTTAATCTTTCAAGATAATTATAATGATTTTTTTTTTTTAATTTATAAAGTCCCGTGCATAGCACGAGTTATCATTAGTATCTATCTATATCTATCTATACTATATATTAAGCAAAATGAGATTTTTAACTCCCAAGGCCTGTGGGAGTTTCAATATTCTAATATGAATTTTCTAAATTTTTTATTAAAAAAAAAAACTCAGCATTTATTGATTTGGTTAAAATTCTCTGATCAGCATTTATTAATTTTTTTCAATTTACATGTCTTTTCACATGCTTGCATTTATTGATATAATCCCCTGATCAGCATTTAAAATCCCCTCATACAGATAATTATATATACAATCCGTGTATAGTTACTGCAGTATCCTTTTCAACTTCTCCCATACACTATGGTTAGTAATAAGATTGTTAAATTATTTTTATAAAAAATCTAAAAAAACATAATTTCTATATTAAAAAAAATCTAAAATAAATATACATATCTATAATTATTCCGTGCATAGTACGAATGATAGACTAGTTTTTATGTATGGCAAAATGGGTTTAATTGATGTTGTTGGGTTGCCAAACGACAGAATCGCCTCTAAGCCTTAAATGATTGGTGTGACTATCAAAAACTCTCAAGGGCAAATCGTCTTTTTGAGCTGGCAGCTCTGCACAAGCCACGTGAACCTGCTGTATTATTTTTTATTAAATAATTATATGTATTAATTAATGTGTCAATTAGTATATTAATAGATGATATTGTATAATTTTAAAAATTTTAAATATTTGTAATTTATATAATAAGTGTGGTGAGTAATAATATCATAACACTAAGGCCTGGTTTGGGAAAATTAAATAAGTCTATACTTTTTATCTTTTTATCTTTTTGAGTTACATTAATCAATATCTCTTCTTTATTTTTTTACACATCTTTTTATAAAAAGTCAAAAAGTATACTTATTTAAAACATCCCAAACAACCCTTAATTGATACACTAGTTAATATATTAATTAGTATCGTTTTTTTATTTATATATGTTTTTTTAGAGAAATTATTCGTTGCTCTGGGGCACCACGTTAGCTTGACCACACCAATAAAAAGGTGGCATTTAAACATGTTGTCAGTGACTCTCTTACTTTAACAGAGATCCAAACCAAGCGGTGGCCGACGACGTTAAACACAAACGCGTAGTACATACAGACAGACGCCTTCCTCTTTTCAGCCCAATCAGTGTCCAAGGCCTGGTTTGGGATAATGAAAATAAAAAATTAAAAAGTTATTCACAAATATCAAAAAATTATAACTATTTATCAAAAAAAAATATTAACTAATTAATTTTACACAAAATTAATTTTTAAACAAGTCTGACGGCCCACAGACGCAGTTGACTTTTTGAAAAAATTACACTGATTTAGGTGTACAAACAACATTATGTTGTTCAGCCTGTGGGGGCCCATCATGGGTCCTGTTTCAATAATCTGAACCGTCCAATATGTAGAACTCGTTGAATATTATATGTTTGTAAAAAATCACATTGATCGGATATTAGTAATTATATGATCAAATCAGTTAAAATTTATAAAATGGATGGTGTTATAGTTAACGGTTGAAAAAAATAAATCGATCGTAAATAATCATATCCCGATTACAATTCTGGCATATGATTTTCGGCGGGTTACTACTTGGCGATTTTGATTAGGCAGCAGGCCCGTATGCCCCCCATGAGCCGAATAAACACTCTTCAATTCACTCGCCGAACCGTCTCCCCTCATACTCTACTACTCTACACACCAATCCCACCCTACAATCTATTCCGTGATTCCATCTATATCTTCTTCTATACATTAATTAATATTTATATAATTTTTTTTTACATATTTTTTTCAGAGAAATAGTTATCCCCAAACAATTATATTTTTTTCCCTCAACTTCTTAGTTCAAAATTCTAAAAAAAATTCTTTATTTAGAGCATCAAAAAACTGCTTGGTTTGGAAAAGTTTGTTATTTTTTTTTTTTTTTTTTTATTTTTTTTTTTTTTTCTATTTATTTTTTTTTTTTTTTATTTTTTTTTTGAAAAAATAATATATATAAATTTTGAATGTGTTTTTTATTTATCTTATGTACTTAATTTTTTTTTTTTTATATTGAGTTAATTTTTAGGCCAAAAAAACTTAACACCAGTTTTTTTTCTTTTTTTAGCAAAAAAAAATTGGGGAAAAAAAAATAAAAAAGGTTCAAAAAAAAAAAACAAAAAAATCAAAAAAAAAAAAAAAAAAAAAACAAAAATAAAAAAAAAAAAAGTTGGGAAGGGAAATTGGGACGTTTAGACTAAAAAAATGGACAAAAATTAAAATTTAGCCACAAAAGACAAACGGACAAAAACGCCAAACAATAATTTGACAAATTGTGAATTTGCTGATAGAATCACATAAAAGAAATGGCCTAAAATAAAAAAAAAAAAAAAAAAAAAAAAAGTATTAAATTTTTTAAAGAAAGTTGAAAAAAAAAAATAAAAACATTTTTTTTTTGTTTTTTGTTAAAATATTTTATGAAACTAAATTTAAACTATATTTGATAAAAATATTTTTAAATAAATTTTTTTTTTGGTTATGTATTTGGTTATGATTTGAGTGTAGAGTTGTGAAAGTAGTACGGAATTTCGAGTTATGTGTTTGGTTATGAGTTACCTCAATAATTTATTAATTGAGTTTCATTTTATGTGTTTGGTTACGACTTGAGTGTAGAGTTGTTTTTAAATTTAAAATATTAACATTTTAAATTATTTAAATTTCGATTTATGTGTTTGGTTATGAGTTATCTCAATAATTTATTAATTGAGATAACTTTTTATGTGTTTGTTTACGACTTGAGTGTAGAGTTGTTTTTAAATTTAAAATATTAAAATTTTAAATTGTTTACATTTTTTGAATATTTAATTTATTTAAATTTTGCTGTTAAAATATTTTTTTATTATTTAAATTGATTAAATTTTTACGATTTACATACTTTTTTAATATTTAATTTAAATTTTTGACATTAAATTTTGTAGATTATTTACATTATTTAAATATTAAAATTAAAATTAAAATTAAAAGGAAAAAAGGAAAAAAAAAACAGCAATTAACATTTGCCACGTAATTTACAAATAAATAAAACACATGAAAATCTATTTTTGAAATATAAAAACATGAGAACATAAATTACCATTCGCCACGTCTTATTTTAAGGAAATAAATATAAAAATAAATAAGGAAAAAAATAAATAATTAATGTATAAAACAATAAATAAAAATAAATATGACAAAAAAATAAATAAATAACGCAAAAATTAAATATTACGATTTAAATTTAAAATATTACGATTTTTTTTAAAAATTACGATTTAAATTATTTAAATTTTTACGATTTAAATTTTTATATTATTTAAATATAAAAATTATATTAAATTAAATTATTTAAAATACACAGGACAATAAAATAAAACCTCACTTTTTAATTAAGTTTTGTTTTATGTATTTGGTTACGATTTGAGTATAGAGTTGTTTTTAAATTAAAAATATTAACATTTTAAATTATTTAAAGAACGTAAATTAAAGAACAAGAACTAAAAAAAAATAAAAAATAAAAAAATTAAGCAGAAGTCGGCAGATCGACACCCAATAGACAAAAAAAAAAAAAAAAAGAAGCCAAATCCAAACCCCCCAAAAAAAAAAAAAAAAAGCAAAATAGGCGAAATCGAAACCTAACAGAAAAAAATTAAAATAAAAAATAACCAAAATATGCCAAATCTAAAAAAAAAAAAAATTAAGCAAAAAGCCAAAATTGTAAAAAAAAAATACCGAAAACAAGATGACATACCAAAATTTTTTTTTTCCAGCAAATAGCCAAAATTGGAAAAAAAAAAAGAAAAAAAAGAAAAAAAACGAAAAATATGTCAAATCCCAACCCAAAATGAAAAATAAAAAAAAATGAAAAAGGGCAATTTGGTTTTTCAACAAGATGACACCTCACCAAAAAGTCAAAAAAGTCAAAAAGTCCTTCTCAAACCAGACTTTTTAGCCCCAGGCTAAAATAGCCAAAAAAGCCAAAAAGCTAATCCACTTCCCAAACAGGGGCTAAGTCATTGTCAAACGACCCCTTAAATTCAAAATTCTAAATTGAACAACTATTTTGAAAAGATAGTTAAAAGCCATCTTTCAACTTTTAACCAATTTTAGACTATTTTTAAAAGATGGTTAAAAGTCATTTTTAGTTTTTAATTCAGTTTACGTCACATTATCATATAAAAAAATCATTTCAAATAAGGTGTTTTTAGTCTAGACTAAAATTGTTAAAAAGTTAAAAAATAACCCACTTTTCAAACGAAAGCATAAAATAGTAAAACTCAAACACTGCTAAATAAAAGATGGTTGAAAAGTAAGTTAAAAGTTAACTTTTTGATTTTTTGAACGTTTTTTAAAAAAATATGTAAAAAAATAAAGAGATGATATGACTTAAAAGAGGTTAAAAAAAAATATATATATTTTTAACTTCTTTACCAAAAAAGACCAAAAATTAGATATTGAAATGCACACTACTCAAAATCAAGATCTTCAATCTAAGAAATGAAACTTTTAGGTGTCGTTTGATAACACTTACGTTTTTATTTTTTTATTTATATTTATAAAAATTTAAAAAACTCAAATAAAAACTTGTTTGATAAAATTTTTGATTTATAAATCAGTGGTTTCAGTTTATAAATTTAGCCAAAAAATAAAAACACAAAAAATGTGTTTCTATTTTGAGTTTTGAGTTTTTTTTTGTTTTTTACCATCCAACACAAACTACCACCCGCCCCCATTTTCCACAATCGTTTTCCACCACCACCACCACCACCTACCACCCACACCCACCACCACCTGCCACCACCACTCACCACCCACCTGCCACCACCATCCACCCACCACCCACCACCACTCACTACCCACCTGCCATCCACCCGTCACCACCCACCACCTGCCACCATCATCCACCGCCCGCTACCACCACCCGCCACCTACTTGACACCACTACTCACCACTCATCTGCCACCACCATCCACCACCTGCCACCACCAGCCACCCACCACCACCAGCCACCAGCCACCTACCACCACCAGCCACCTGCCACCCATTCGCCACCACCACCCACCACTCACCACCACCACCATCACCCACCACCCACCACTTACCACCACCACCATTAGCTACCACCCACCACCCACCACCCACCACCACTACCACCACCACACCACCACCCACTTGCCACCACCACCACCATCCGCCACTCCACCCACCCACCACCACCACTACTGCCACCCACCCACCACCACCACCACTGCGCCACCACCACCACCACCACCCACCACCACCACCACCACCATCCACCCACCCACCCACCACCACCACCTGCACCACCACACCACACCCACCACCACCACCACCACTCACCACCACCCACCACTACACCACCCATTCACCACCACCACCACCCACCCACCACCACCCACCACCACCACCACCACCACCACCACCCACCACCCACCACACCCGCCACCGCCACCACCACCACCACCACCACACCACCACCACCACCACCACCACACTACCACCCACACTTCACCCACTCACCACCACCACCACCCACCACTCACCATTTCACCACTTTTTATATTTTTAAAATTTTTAAACATTTTGTCAATTACCAAATGCGTTTGTAGTTTATGTTTTTTAAAAAATAAACAAAAACTAATTTATAAAATTTTTATAAATATAAACTGAAAATGTAAACGTTATTAAACAGGCCCTTATCATTCCAGCATCATACATAAGTATTATAATATTAATACTGATGTATTTTTATTTTTATTTGATTTGCACTGCCAACACATATCAACAAATAATTGAAATTAAAATATTATTTTAATTGATTATTTTAATTATTTAATTATTGTAGTAATTTATTTTAGTGTGGGAAAGACGGGCTTGTTTGATTTATTTTTGAGAGAGTTATTTTCAAAAAAAATTTGAGAGAGTTGTTTTAGAAATTTTTTTGGTTTGTTTGGTTGTATATTTTGAAAGTAGTTTTGGAGTTTGGGAGTTTGGGATAATTTGATATTTTGTTATAATTGAGTAGATGTGTGTGAGAGAAAAAGTGATTGAGAATGAGAGATGAGGGAGAAAAAGTGATTGATTGATGTGTAAGAGAAAAAAAATGATTTTAAAAATTTTTTGAAAAAAATCCCAAACCAAACAATTTTTTGAAATTTTTTTTCTAAAACTCAAACCAAACATATCCGATGGCTTTTATTTTTTATTTTTATGTACGGAAAAATGGGTTTGATTGATGTTGTTGGGTTGCCAAAAGACAGAATTGCCTCAAGGGCAAAATCGTCTTTTTGCGCTGGCAGCTCTGCACAAGCCACGTGACCTACTGTATTATTTTTTATTAAATAATATTATATGTATTAATTAATGTGTCAATTAGTATACTAATAGATGATGTTGTATAATTTTAAAATTTTTAGATATTTGTAATTTGTATAATAGGTGTGGTCAATAATAATATCATAATACTAATTGATACACTAATAGGTCTCTGTCTTTTTGGGCATGCTTTTGCAAAATGATTGGGTTCTCCACATATAAAACAATTACATTTTTTACTATTGGGTTTTCTAACATATCTTTGTTTTCTTTTGTCTTTTTCATCTTTGGGTAGTTTTTTTTATTTCCAAGTAGAAATATTTTTCCAGAACTAGCCCAAACATACATACCTAATGACGTAAAAAACACCTCTTTAGAAAAATTAGATATGGAAAATTATGAGCTAGAAGATTTTGAAGAAGTTCATTTTGAAGATAAGGAAGATTATTGGAACTTAAAAGATTTTCAAGAAATAGTTAACTTAGAATTAATTTTTGCAAAAATAGGAAAAATAAAGAAAAAGCCAAAATACAAGAGAACAGAAAAAGATTTAGATGAGATAATAAGATTAGCTGAAACAACAGAAATTTTAGGAGAACAACCCATGAAATATTGGGAGAGAAATAAAATTTTAGCCAGCTTAGATATAAAAAATAGAGATTATAGGATTACCTCAGTACAAATAGCTCATACGCCAGTGGATATAGAAGAATTTAGAACCCAGATTAAAGAGCTATTAGATTTAGGAGTAATTAGACCGAGTAATAGTCCACATAGAAGCGCAACATTTATGGTTAGAAATCATGCAGAGATAAAAAGAGGAAAAGCTAGAATGGTTATAAATTATAAAAGATTAAACGACAATATAGAAGAGGATAAATATAATATACCAGATAAAGATCAACTCATAAATAGAATACAGACAGCAAAAATATTTAGTAAATTTGATTGTAAGTCAGGATTTTGGCATATAAAAATGGAAGAGGAAAGCATACCATGGACAGCCTTCTGTTGCCCTCAAGGACACTACGAATGGCTAGTTATGCCATTTGGATTAAAAAATGCACCTTCCATATTTCAGCGTAAGATGGATAGTATATTTAATAAATATAGTTTTATACTGGTATACATAGATGACATATTAGTATTTAGTTCTGATAAAAATAGTCATATAGATCATTTGTATATAGCCTTAGAAGAATTTATAAATAATGGAATAATAATTAGCAAAAAGAAGATGGTATTAAATAAACCTCACATAGAATTTTTAGGAATGGAGTTAGGAGATGGGAAAATTAGATTACAACCTCATATAGTCAAGAAAATTTTAGATTATCCGGATAAATTAGAAGATACAAAACAACTTCAGTCTTTTTTAGGAATTTTAAATTATGCACGAATGTATATTCCTAACCTTAGTAAAATAATAGGACCACTTTACAGTAAAACCACACTCACAGGACAAAAATATTTTAATCAGCAAGATATAGCTCTAGTTAGAAAAATAAAAGATATCTGTAAAAAGCTACCAGACTTACAACTCCCCTTAGAATCAGAATATATAGTAGTAGAAACAGATGCAAGTCAATTAGGATGGGGAACAATATTACTAGCCAAACCTAGTAAATATGATAGTAAAAATAAAGAACGCATTTGTAGATATAGTTCCGGAAAGTTTAAAGAAAAAGATACAACCATGACCAGCTTAGATTTTGAAATATTAGGAGTAGTTTATGCAATAAATAAATTTAGATTATTTTTGCACAAACCCTTTACAATTAGAACAAATTGTGAAGCTATAGTTAGATTCCATAACAAACTCAATGAGCGTAAATTAAGCACTAGAAGATGGGCAAAATTTTTAGATTGTATAGTAGGGCAAGGATACAAAGTAGAATTCGAACATATCAAAGGTAGTGACAATAGATTAACAGATTGGTTAAGTAGAAAAGTTTATTTAGAAAAAGATGATAACCAGTTTAATTTTTGTGCAGATAATGGAGAACAGCAAGACCATGAACTTTGGGGGATTTTCTCTTCCCATTCATGAAGGCAGAACCAAATTCAGGCCTTTAACAGGGATCGAGTTAGACCCAGTTCAACAGTGTCTTTTAGATAACCTTTGGACCAGTCAGAACCACCCAGCTAAGCGCCTTTCAGCCCTAAACTCTCTCAGTATGTATTTTTCAAAAATCCAAAATAAACCTTTATCAAAATTTTTTTCTTTTTATGTAGTGGTTAAAGGAACCAAACCTGGTATTTACTATGATTGGGTAGAAGTAGACCCTTTAGTTAAATTTTTTCCTACACCCCAGTTTAAAGGATTTTATGATTTTGAATCAGCCAGTACCTATGCCTGAAGACAAATAGGAACCAGCTACTTTATTAGTCAGATAGCTAAAGATTATCTGGACACATTAAGCAAGATGAGGTCAACCGTTCTTGCTACTAGTGGAGTTCCAGTTAGCCAGATAATTGGAAGCGATGGTTCGTAGCAGCGATGGTTCTAACCCTCGAATGATTTTTGAGAATCTCCAGATGTGCAGACATTGTGAAGGCCTTTCCAGAAATTTCAAGAAAATTATGGATAAAGGCAAAAGAGTCAATGAAGAGCTAGACCAGCTCCGAGACGAAGAAAAACAATTGAGAGCAACCGTTCGAACCCTAACCAATCAGCTTAAAAAATTAGCTTCAGAAAGAACACCTACCTCCTTACCTAGCCCAGAAGTCAAACAACTCACCAGTGAGGAATTTGACCAATTGAGTGCTAGAATGTATCTCTTCAGACATTCTATCATTCGATCTCTTTGTGAGAAAAGCCAAGAAATAGAAGACCTAAAACCCTATATTTACACCCTAGTCGAAGATAGCAGAAATAACGAGCTAGTCATTATTCAGCAATATCTTCAAGACCTCTCCATAGCAAGAGTAGATTGCCCCGGCTTAGCTTATCAATGGACCTATACTTACGAAGATGAAGAACAGCCCTGTTTAGATAAAGAAAAATGCAACAGGAGACCCGAGCATTTTGGAAGATGTCAGTGTAACCTAGATTTCAGTATGTGCCTTTGCCAGATAAATTTAGCCACATTCGAGCCATTGGAGATAGAAATCAGAGGCGAAACTCGCTATCTAATAGCCCCAAAATTGTTAGATTACGGCTTTGTCTCCAGACTAATTTTCACAGAACCAGATCAGACAGATAACTTTGGACACAAGCTTGCTCATGCAGTACTATGTGTAATGGAAGAATTTCATCCGTATGTAGAAGCATTGATAGATAGCAAACTACCAGATTGGAAGGGAATATGGTGCAACCCAGCTAAGCATAAGATGTATCTCAGAGGAACCTCAAGATATCCAACACTCCTCAATAGGAGACCCTGGCCATGTAAGAGATTTCCACTCAAAGACCAGCTCAACAAATGGAGAAAATTTGCCAGCCACTCTCTATTAGCATATAATGGAAATTCTGGACATCTAGTTTGTGAAGATAGATATCAGAAGATACATTGTAATTTAGCCATCCCAGGATATCCATTCAGCCAAGAGACATTTGTCGAAGAAAGTCAGTACCCTAACTATCGGCATGGCGTTTCTCATGAGTCACCAGAAATCGACGGACAGGATCAAGAATGGTTCGATGAACCACCCATGGGTGATGACGGAGATGACTTTTTCGATCAACTCTCAGCAGCCGATCTGGACGACCTCTCAGATAGAATGTACGGGTAAAGCCAAAAAAAGAAAAAAAGAAAAAAAGAAAAAAAAGCGAGTCCCACTAAAAAAGGATCCCACAGATCTTTCAAATATGACGCCTTCAATTCGCAAAGCATTCGAAGAATCCGCCTAGAAGCATCACTTCATCAATAATTGGCGCTTCGTCAAAAGAAGACAAAATCCATAAAAGATAAAGATTCTCCTCAGAGCCAAGAAAAGACAAAAAGATTTTTGTAGATATTTTGTGTCTGTAATTATTTGAGTCTGTCAGTGATAAGGATTTTCCTTCACTCACTACTTTAATAAAATGGATATCTCTTATCCTGCTTTATTAAAGAAAAGCTGTGAAAATCTTTATACGTGTCTTATAATAAATTATAGTGTCAAAATTTTGTCAAAAAGGAAGGATTGAATGATATGCGATGGGGCCCAAAGTAGTACCCGATATCATTATCCTAATCTTTATTGATAAAATTTATCTATATCTAAAATAGTAATCTAAGTCAAGCACATAATTGTATACATATATGTTTTGTCTTTATGTGTATCCAAATCTCCGTCAAAAGTTTGCAAATTTGTAAGAAAATTTTCAAAAAGCCTAAGAGTCTAGGCTTGTAGACTTGTAGACTAGTCATAGATTAGGATTCTTGTCTTATTTTCTTTTGAGTTGTATAAATTGGCATATTTGCCAATGGATTGAGCAGAATGAAAAACACCACTTCACTCTGCTTTGTAAAATTTCCAACCCCTCTCAAAAACCCCTAAGTGTATTAAGTTTTTCAGAGTTTCAGAGTCTGTAATATAATCTTTGTAAGTATACTCTGTTATTAATATGAAGTGTGAGTAGTTTCTCCATTTCCTTAAATATTTCAAAAGGGTAACTCTTCTATTCTAAAAATTATTTTCTTTTTGGAAAAACTAAGTTTATGGAATGCTTGTTTGCTCATTAATATTACATGCTTTGAACCTTCGTAGTATCCTCAGTTTTCTATTTTGTTACTGAGTGACCTTAGCTGAAGAGCCCGTGTGAGCCGTGGTTAGGCGTTGGAGGGCGAATTGTAGGCAGAAAGAGAAAAGTAAAAAATGGAAAATAAAAATATACTCTGTTGAACGAGGCTTAGTCTCAAGGTGGGAGTACATGTAATGAAAATAAACATTTCTTAAAAATAGTTTTTGCCATAGAAAAAGAATTTTAGAATAAAAGGAGAACAACCCGAGTAGAAATATTAAGGAAATATTGTCCATATAAGAATTTCAAAAAATCAAAAATTTGTATGCCAAATTTGTATGCCTTTAGACTAACGTAGACCTTAGAAGAAAAATTAAATTTCAAAAATCAAAAAAGTTTATGCCCTTAGACGAAGACCTTAGGAATAAAATTAAAATTAGTACTGAATTAATACAAGAATTAGAAGATCAAAATTTAGATATCAGTTTCTTCTATCATTAGCTTCTAACAGATCTCTAGAAAATTACAAGTTAAAAAATCAGTTTCTTTTCTCCTTAGCTTCCGGCAGATCCCTAGAAAATTACAGTTTAAAAATTTCTCAGATAAATAGACAGCTAACTATAAAACAAGAAGCCTTAAAATTAGCAATACAACAGCTTGAAGATCTTTTAGCATAACTGTAGAATTAATTAGATAATTCTCAGCCCAATTCCAAATAGTGGTAAACCACTAACTTTCCCCCCAAAAATTGGTATCAGAGCAGTGTTCAGTTTTAGGACAGTTTAAGTTAGTTTATGCATTTTGCTTATGGTAATAGAGTAGTTTTTATTTTTGAGATTTTAGTTATAAATTTCATATTATAGTAGCTTTTAATAATTTTAAAATAGGAGTTAATTTTGTGTATGAAAAGAGTAGAATATCTAGATTTAGAACTCAGCAGCCATAACCATCGTCTTAGCATAAATAAAAATAATTTTCGTTGTAATTTTGAAAATAATTTTACACATCAGCTTCATAGTGAAAATAATCCTCAGCTAAATAGTATCATAGATTATCATATTAATTTTGTAGAAAATATTAAAAAGGACAGATAAAATTAGTAATCTTTTTATTTCATCCATAGAACATCTTCGTAATAATCGCGGTTTAATTAAAGATCAAGATAAAAAATTAGATTATATCCAAGATCAGTGTAGTTCTATCCTACAAAAGAGAATAGATTTAAATTTAGAAAAATTTCCCACTAAGCTAGAAATAGAAACATTAATTTCATCTACAAATCAAATAGCTAAACAAATAGAACAAATAAATCTAATTCAAGATAATTTAAAACAGAAATTAGAAATTTTAGAACAATTAGTAAGATCTTAGTTTATGAGTAGTGATAAAAAGGCTAATAGAGATTATCAGACTATTTTAAAACAAGCAGAAGATTTTCATAATAACCCAGAAGGAATCAGTAGTTATCAGGGTGTAAGTCAATCAGATAAAATAACAGTAAGACAAAATAATATAGAGATTTTATTTTTAATAAGATTGTGTGAGAAATTTGAAGAACTATCAGAGCAGCTACACAGTTTAGAAAATCGATTAGCTTCTTTAGAAAAAATAATACTTCAAAAAGGAAAAAGGAATAGAAGGATCAGTAAATAAACCTCAATCCCAGATAAACGAGGAAGACATAGCCAAATATTTTGAAAAGCTTAAATTACCAAAGAAACCTGTTTGTAGAACTTACAGAAAATAAATATGTTTAAACAGCTAATTAAAGGTAGTAGTAGCAAAAAGCGTAATGATGATGAAGATATTAAAGTAGAAGAGTTTATTGATGTAGAACAACAAATAGAAAAATTTAAGAAAGAAAAATTAGAATTAATTCCAGCTAAATATGTGTATAAGCTAGGTAAAATTCATAAAAAACAATATTTATTTAAACACTATGCTGAACAGATGATTAGTGTAACTCAAGAAGACGAAAAGGTAGAACTAAATTTAATAGAGAGAGAAAGCTATAAATATGCAGTAAGTGAACACCTTAAAATGACTCACTTAGGATTAGTAGTAGTAGGAGTTAAGGCTTTAACCAGAGAAAATTTAGGAACAAAAGTTTTCGTATGTCTTTATGATGATAGATTTAATGATGTAGGACAAAGTCTTTTAGGCAGCTATGAATTAGATATGAATTCTAAAGGAGGAATAGTTTATTTTACACCAGATTTCTTATTACCAACCTCGACCTTTCATAAAAAGATAAAAATAGGAATAAAAAGTAGAGGATACAAAATGAAAAAGGGAAAAAAGAATTTATTAGTCTGTACAGGATTTTTCGGTTTAGCAGTATCAGAAAGCAATACTCACTATAGGCTTACAAACGACCAGATAGTTAAATTATTAGGCGCAAAAGGAATAAAAGCATTACCAGCTAAAAAATTTAATTCAGAAGATAATGCAGCCCTAGATTGGAAATTAGGAGATTTTTTAGGACAAAAGAGATTAGCTCCTCAAGATAATTTATTATATCAGGCAGCAGATGGAAATTATGCAGTAAGATTTACTCAGTATACTTATGTAGCACCAGAAAAATCAGAAGATGATGAATTTAGTAGCATAGATAGAGAAGAAAATCAAGATAATCGTAGTGAAATAAATCAGCTTTATGTAATGACAGAAGAAAAAATAGTATCACAAAATACGATATATAATATTGATGAGATAGATTTAGACAATTTCATGGGGCACCACGTTACCTTGACAGATGGTGCCCCACACCAATAAAAAGGTGGCATTTAAACATGTTGTCAGTGACTCTCTTACTTTCGTGGTGTTTGGCAAGATATGGGGTTGGTTTTTTTTTGATTTTTTTTATTAAAAGACAAAGTTTATGCAAAATTAAAAAAAATAAATCTAAATAAAATATCACATTCAACTCTATAATCATTTTATTTTTTCTCTCACAAATATCACATTCAATTACATCACATCCAACCACAAAAAAATCCAACTATCTTCTCAAATACCAAAATTTTTTTATCTAATAATATCTTATAACTAAAAAAACGTACATAAAAACCCACTCTCCAAACACCCACTTTAACAGAGATCCAAACCAAACGGTGGCCGACGACGTTAAACACAAACGCGTAGTACATACAGACAGGCGTCTTCCTCTTTTCAGCCTAATCAGTGCCCAAGGCCTGGTTTGGGATAATGAAAAAATAAAATAAAAAATAAACAAGTTATTCAAAAAGTGAAAAAGTTATAACTATTTATCAAAAAAAAATATTAAAAAAATTAATTTTACACAATTAATTTTCAAACAAGTCTGACGTCCCACAGGTGCAGTTGACTTTTTGGAAAAATTGCACTGATTTAGGTGCACAAACAACACTATGTTGTTCGGCCTGTGGGGGCCATCACGGGTCTTGTTTTAATAATCTGAACCGTTGAATGTGTAGAACTCGTTGAATACTATATGCCTGTAAAAAATAACACTGATCGGATATCGGTAACTTTATGATCAAATTAGTTAAATTTTATAAAATGGATGGTGTTATAGTTAACGGTTGAAAAAAAAACTAATCCGATCAGATAGCTATCAATATTCGATCAATTTGATTTTTACAAGCATATAGTACTCGACGAGTTCTACACATTGACGGTTTTGATTAGCAAAATAGGACCTGTGGTAAACTCCCATGGGTCGAACAGCACCTTCAATTCATTGCCTGAAAAGCAGGAACCATCTCCTCTCATACTCTGCACACGCTGTCCCACCTTCAATCCCACCGTAAAGCCTATTCCATCACAATCTTCTGCTATACACTAATTTATACAATTTTTTAATACATATTTTTTTCCTATAAAGTCAAAAACTTATTCCAAACAATCATTTTTTTCCCCTCAACTTCTTAGTCCAAAAATTCAAAAAGTACACTTATTTAGGACACCCCAAACAACCAGTCTCGTTTGGAAAGAGTTAAAATAGTTTGATTTTTTAGTTTTTTGGTTATTTGATTTTTTTTTAGTCTCGTTTAGTTTTTATTTTTGATTTTTTTGACTTTTATGAGAAAAAAATATAATAATTATGATTTGAATGTGACATTTTATCTCATTAACTTATGTAACCAATTTTATCTTTTATACTTTTTTAGCCAAAAAGTCCAAACCAAACATAGCTTAGCCCCGGTTTGGTTTTCTTTTTGGGTTAAAAAATCACGAAAGGACAAAATTTTTTTTTGTCATTCTAAAGCCAAAAAAGTTAAACAAAAGAGTTAAAAAAGTCAAAAAACCAACTAAAAAAGTCATTGCCAAACGACCCTTAAATTCAAAATTCAAAATTCAACAACTATTTTAGAAAGATAATTAAAAGCCATCTTTCTACTTTTAACCAAGTTTAGACTATTTTTAAAAGATGGTTAAAAGTCATCTTTTAGTTTTTAATTCAGTTTATGTCACATTATCTCTCACATTCTTTATTTGTTTTTTTATAAAAAATCAAAGAAGTCTAAAATCCGACTTTTAATCATCTTTTCAAGATAACTCTTTGGGTCACATCATCTCTCATATTTTTTACATATTTAAAAAAAAATCAAAAAATTAATTTTTACCCATCCTCCCAAAATAATCCAAAATAAATTTATGAAAAGAAAACTCATTTGAAGAAAATATCCATCTCTGCTCTCATCACCACCATACGATAATGAAATTTCCATTTGGAGAAGAGGCAAACCATGTTAGACAAAAACTCGTCTCTGCTCTGTCATCACTTCTTCCATGGTGCATCATCACATGAACCAGACAGAGGCCGGCAAACATACGATAGTACCACCCTTGTATAGAAGACGCATTTTTGAGGAACTTTCTCTCCTCTGCCGTGCGAAATTCTATCTCTCTGCCACTTGCTATTTCATTCCAAAATCATGGCTGCCCCTGCCAAGAAAAACCATGGTCAATCATTGAGTTGGAGAACCCCAAGGAGCATTTAACTTAGCTCGCTCGCATTGATTGCATATTTGCCTTTTTTGACCTTGCTGTTGGTAAAAAAGAAACAAGATAACTTGATTACAATTTTCTAAAAATACTTTTCAAAAAATTCTACTATTTTATTTTTTATATTTTTTTATTTTTACTGAATTTTTTTAAATATTTTAAGTAATGTTTTTTAATTTTTAGATATATCTAACATAAATATATCTAAAAAGTAAAAAATTTGTGAAAAAAATCTTTTAAAAATTCACTAAATACCAAAAATACAAAAAAATATGAGAATTCAGTATATATATATATATATATATATTTATGTATTTATTAATTTTTAAAAATATTTTTTTATAATTTTTTTACTTTTTAGATACATCTAAGTAAGGTGCATCTAAAAAAGTAAAAAAAAAAGTTTAAAATTTTAAAAATATTCACTAAAAATAAAGAAATTCGAAAATCAAAAAATTCAAACCAAAAAATTCAAACCAAACACACTGATTAATTTTTTTTTTCCTGAATTGTAAATGTTTGGAGTTTCCTAATGAGTTGAGTGGTCTTTTTTGTGCGTTACGTCAATGTACTTGTATATGATTATGGCCCCGTTTGGTAGAGCTGTGGAAAAGTGATTACAAATTATAACTTAACAAATTATGGCTTATAGCTGTGAACATAAGATGTTAACCTGTTTGGTGCAGTTGTGAGATTATGAATTTAAGCAGTAGAGTAGTATTTGGTTAATAAGCTGTAAAATAGCTTTTACTGTGTAATTGTCCTTTATATCCTTATATGATATAAAAATGATTATTTTGTCATTTTTTTTTTCAATTTTAATTTTAAAAAAAAATTCATTAGTAAAAGTTAATATAATTAGTATTAATTAGTATCAATTAATATAAAAATTGATACATTTGCTAAAAATGTAATGGAAGTATTATTGTCACAATTATTTTCCATTATAAATTAATTAGTATCAATCAATTGCTTAATTAGTATCAAATAATACTAAAATTATTAATTAGTATCAATTAATGGCTTAATTACTCTCAATTAATACTAAAATTATTAACTAGTATATATTAATATTAATATTTAATTTTTATTAGTATCAATTACTATTAATAATCAACAATTGTTATTAATTAGTATCAATTAATAATTAATTCATTACAAAAGTATACAATATTAATTTATTAATAATTAATACCAAACAATATTGATTTTTTAATTAATATTGATTTTTTTCTTTTTCTTCAGGAATATACAATTTTTTATTTTTTAATTAATATAAAAATATACAATATAAATTTATTAATAATTAATACCAATTAATATTTATTTTTTTCTTTTTCTTTAGAAATATACAATTTTTTTATATTTTTAATTAATATTAATATTTGGGTATTGACGAGCACATTTAAGTAATTTTAGCCCTCCACACCAGCTACACACTTAAGTCAAAAATTTAAGCACCCCTGACTAGTTTTTGAGATAAGCTGAAAAATAGCTTGATTTAAACTATAAGTTGATTAACTTAAGTTGCACCAAACACAATATTTTAGCTTAAATTAAGGTAAAAGCAGAAATAAGCAACTTATAAGCTCTACCAAACAGGCCTTATATGTGTGGATTGTGAAACTAATTGGTTACGTGGTGTTTTTGGAAGTTGGTAAAAAATTAATTTTTTGACTTTTTAACTTTTTTTGGTAGTTTTTTTTGACAAAAAATTGAATTATTTTGGGCAAAAAAACTGATTTTTTTAAAAAAAAAACGGTTAAAAAGTCAGAAAAACTATTTGATGTGTTCCAAAAGACCCCCATATCTTGTTCGGATTTGATTGGGAGCTCGAAAGGGGGAGCCCGAATCCCCCGAATTTCCTTTTCAAGTAAAAAAAAAAAAAAAAAAAGAAAACAGAAAAAAAAAAAAATAATTTGTCAAAAATAGAAATTAAGGGGAGTAGGGGGAGTTTTTTTAGAGGGATTTTTCATTTTCCTATCTTGTTGCAGACCTAAGTACTTGCAACGTAAGGCTTTAAAGAGAAGAATTGTTGCAGCAGTTGCTGAGATAATCTTTGGTTGTCGATGATGCAGCGGAAGTCTCGAAAATGCAAGTTTGAGTCGGATGTACTGCTGGTGATGCCATTATATGGGATGAATATGTCAGTTAAAGGAAACTAGAAGTTAATGTTTGTGAACAAATGGAAATTAATTGAAATATGTGGGCTTGCTTTGTTTTGTTTTGTTTTTTTTCAGTTGAAATATGTTTGTAATAAGAAGTTGTGGACCACAACAGCCTTGTGCTGTATGTGGGTTTGAGAGGGTTTTTTTTATATTTTTTTTTGTTTTTGTTTTTTTGGTTATTTTAGTCACGAAAAGATAAAATAGGTTGAAAAGTTAATAAGACAAAATATTGTTGGACAATTTTCACCGTATTTAGTGAAATAAATTCTGTTTGTGTACTAAATAATAAACGGAATATAAAAGAAATATAAGAAATGAGAGAGTTTGTTTGATTATAAAAAATCAAACTAGAAATTAAAATAAATAAATAAAAACAGATTTTATTTTGTTACAAAAATAAAATCAAAATCTGATATAAATAAATAAAACAGAAAATAAATTCACAACTTACTCGATTAATTTTTTGAACAATATTCTGATCAAATCTAGTGTTTGACACTATGTCCTTAAAACAGATTCGTCCTCCCACGATATTTTCAGATTTGCAGACGTTTATCTCCCAAGATAAAATGATCAATCAACGAAAAATTGTAGCACTATAAATTTTCCGTACAACGAACACACTATGTGTTTATATACTTTCACAAGAAAAATAATGCAGCAAAATGTAGATAGTAATGCAGTATTTTTTCTGGACGAAAATTGAATGGAGAATACAAGTGAGGACTAGTCTATTTATAGGTGCAATGGTGCCTTTTAGTTTTGAATCCAATAGGTATGGTACCTATTTAGTTTAAATTAAACAGATACAAATCTGTCTGAATTTTAAATTAAACAGGTAAGGGTTTTTTGAACTGTAACGGACAGATTTGAAATTTGTCTGTTCTAGAAGGGTGCAAATTTTCGGACCAAAATTTGAATTCAAACGGTCAATTTATTTTCCAAAAATTAAAAAATAAATTCAAATGTTTTTGGCCCAAAAAGATAAGTATTGGGATGGATAAGCCCAACCCAACCTCACACCATGCACCCAGCCCAGCCTGTCCGACCGGACAGCAACGGCGCGCGCGTGTGTTTATTTTGGGTCCAATGGGTCTAGCCCACTTTGCCCTTAATCTCCCTCTCTATAAAATTTTGGTGCCCCTTGGGGCTTACCTCAAGTTCTAAACTCAAACTTTATAAACCTATTCAAAATATGTCTACCAAATCAATGTGGGACAAGCCTAAACCATACCTTTAAGAAATTTTCACCAAAACTCCATTTCCATGGAGCTCTCTTTGGCTTCAATTTTTCATTCACCCGATAATGGTTTTGAGCAACCAAATACACTACGTGAATCACAATGCGGCATAAAACGCGTTACCACTTATACCCGCCGGCGCCAACAATAGCACATGGGTTTTACCTAAAAATTAAACCAAAATTTAGAAAAAATTCTTTTTTTTTCCAGATTTTTTCAAAAACCATTTCTAACAAATGTTATATTCAAATCATAATTATTTTATTTTTTTTCTCACAAAAATCAAAAAGTCCATCAAAATCGAGATTTTTTAGTCACGCGATAGCCAAAAAGTCAAATGTCAAAAAATCAATCCATATCCCTAACGAAACCTAAATAATATTTGTAATTTACATATAATCTGGTTGCTTCTCTTTTTTCTTGCTAGATTCGTGACCTTGATTTTTACATTGGAGTATCACATTTTCTTTTTCTTTTTTTCTCCCATTTTTGTTTGGCACTCATTAAGATCATACCAATCCAGTCGATTTTTTGTTAGGCTCTACAAAGGTGTGGATTCGAGAGAAAAGTTTGGATTTGGTGAATTTTATTTGGAGTTGACTTTTGTAATTCAAACCATTTAGTTTTAAGATTCATTCAGTACAATATTTATGTAAAAAATTAAAATGATCGAAAATCAATAGCTATATATTTAAATCACATTTATATTATAAAAATGGAGTGATTATAATTCAAATATATAATTATCGATATTAAATTATTTTAATTTTTTATATAAATATTCTACCTAATAAGTCTTAAAAGGTGAACAATTTGAATTTCTGAAGTCATCTCGAAAATGGACCACGAAACTCATAAAAAAAAAAAAAAAAAAAAAAAAAAACCTCTAGAGAATCCAAACCTTATGTTGATTGTGTAAAATCATATGCGGAGTCCAAATCCAAAAATTTATAACAATTTTTTAAAATGCAGTGCAATTTTCATAACTGAGTAGCAAATTCATTTGTTGCCATAGGCCAAAAATTCTGGTGCAATTTGGCATTCAATACAAACCTTTAAAAACACAAATAATGAATTGATGACTCATGGTTCAAATGGAACTAAATATAATGCAAGGGGCAAGTAAGCCGATACAAAAGATAAAAGATAAATAACTATAACTTATTCAAAGTCCTTGTCTTCAATGGGTATTTATCACCACAAAAATTACATCGAAATGTAGCATAGAAGCAACATTGTAAGCATGGCATTATCATCACCACCCTAAACTAAATTACAACAAAAATTACTTCCAATCAAAATACAACCCTTATCTTTAAATAGATGAATCGAAGTGTTTAAACCATCCAACAAAGTCGCATACAAGAATTATTAATGCAAAAAATTATTGTCACTTCAACTAAATATTATTAATGCAAATATTTATCAATGATAACCCACCCATATGGCCATTGCCACTTCAACTGAATATTGATGCTATAGCTGTCCACCTTGACAATCCCAAACACACAACATGGAGGTGAAACAACTTGTCTTCTCAGTGCCTATGAACTTTTTAATTGCTTGAAATGCTTGCTCCACACCTACAAGGAAACACAACGAACCTTTCTAATTACAAAACTAATGCAAGACCAAATTGTTAAAAATAAGCAGTTCAGGGGATTGGACACCAAACATAACAAATCTATGGTTACTAGCTTTTGTCGAAGCAGCCCTTAAGCCTTACGCATTATATAAAACAATATTGGGATTTTAAGCTCATAGAGGTGTTCAACATCAAAGCTCAATAGGTCACAACAACGAAATTTGGGGGTGTCAAAATCATTACCACATGAAATAATATGTATTCTGACATCGGTGGGCCCATAGAAGCTTTTAGCCTACCACTTAGTGCCCAATTTACGGTTCAAGCATGAAAGCCCAACACTATTGAAAACCCAATGTTGCACCAGGAACTAATGGCATCTAAACACTTGTCAAGAGGAGAACCAGCCATGTAAGCAGACAAAGATCCTGCAGAGTTATTGCACCGCACATCAGCCATTAATAAGGCTCCTGCAGCATTAAATGCAATAACCCCTTCACGTCGGAACGGGCAGCCTCATCATGAACAAGGCAAGCTAGAGCATAGACTTTCGGCCAACATAACAGTTGGAGTGGACAAGGAAATGATGAAAAAAAGATATAAGGAGGCTTCCAAGACACACAAAAGGTTAAGTTCTCTATTCTTATTCTCTCTCTACACATCATCAATCTCTCTCTCTCTCTCTTCTAACTTGGTTGTCGAAGGGTTCGCTGGGGTACTTCCGTTCCCCGTTGGACACTTTTGCAGGTACTCCAGTGAGCTTAGTGGCTGGGGAACGGTGTGGGGAACGGTGTAGGAAGCGTGGGTCAACCCGATTTGCCATCCAGGGATCAGCAATATCATCAGTTGGTGCCGTTTGTGGGAACTTCACTCCGGGTAATAGTTGTGCTCATTGTTGCCGGAGACCCGTTCCCGATAATTCCTCCTCACCGGCCATCAAGGTGGATGGTCACAACGAGATCCATGGCTTCGCAACCCAATGTCGTCGACCTCCAAGCCGACTCTCCCAACCCAAACAACCCACCTCAGTACTTCATAGAACTCACCAACAACATCAACCGCTTGGCCGAGCAAAACCAGGCCTTGATCAACACATTGCTCAAGCGAAACCTCCCTATACCTCCTCTACTACCACAAGATATCCCTCCCAATCGAGAACGAACCCCGAGCCATCCTTTCCAAAAAACCCACCTCTCCAACTTAGAGAGTTTGCAAGCCCCACCTCAAGACATGAACCCGCCACCTCGGGGTTTACATCCATCAGTTCAAGCACCTGCTCCTGAAGGAGAGGCTAGTAGTGTTCAACCCCCACTGCGCTCTGGAGGTGACAATGTTCCTATTTGCGATGCGGAACTCCGAGCCATGAAACTCTAGCTTCAAGGAGTCATGCAGAACATACAGAATAAACCCTCCATAACAGCCAACTCCCTGTTTGTCGCCTCTATCAGGGACAAACCCCTACCCCCCAAGTTCAAAATGCCTTCGATCGACTCATTCGACAGCACAACAGATCCGGTTGACCATTTGGAGACCTATAGGACCGTCACGATCCTCCATGCTTTTCCTGACGAGATCATGTGTCGGGCTTTCCCCGTGACGTTTAAGGGGTCGACTCGACTATGGTTTAGTCAGTTGCCACCAGACTCTGTCTCTACTTTCAAACACCTAAGTGATTCCTTCCTGAGCCATTTCATTGATGCTTAGCGTCAGCGACTCAACTGCTTAATATCCGTCAGACGGAAGGGGAGTCACTACATAGCTTTGTCACCTGTTTCAACACTGAGGCCCTACAGGTGGCGAAAAATGACGATAAAGTCATCTTCATAGCCTTCATGGCCGGTTTACGACCATTTGATTTCCTTTTCTCCCTTTCTAAAAACCCTCCAACCACCATGGCCACCCTTCTCTCCAAAGCCCAAAAATATAAGAACGCCGAAGACTCCTTGGCAGCTCGCCAAGATACTACAACTAAAAATCCAATCCCTAGGGAGAAAAGAAAGGAATCCGAAACCAGATCCTTTCAATATACACAGCAAACCCCTCAGTATACAGACCGACTCGCTCGAGCTAATTGACAGACAGCTACCCGACCACCCGGTCAGTTCGAGCGATACACCCTCCTCAATTCCTCCATAGAACAAGTCTTGAACCAGATCCAATAAGATTACAACCTGAAATGGCCCTAACCATCACGGTCTCCCTCTAACTGGCGAGATCAATCCAAGTATTGCCGTTTCCATCAGGACCACAGCCACAACACTGAGGAATGTGTTAACCTTAAAGACCAGGTAGAGAATTTGATACGCCAGGGGCGCCTTAGTCGGTTCACGGTAGCTCGTCCCCAGCAGCGACCAAGGATCGACCCACCGGGAGGCCACCATCGACATACCCCCCCGACAACCCGCATAACCCAAGCGAGACAAGATCGGCTCCCACCACAACCTCGAGCACAAGGCAATCCTGCCCCCCCGGTAGGAGAGATCGGAGTTATCACTGGCGGGCTTGCATGTAGAGGTCCATCTCGTTCGGCCCAGCGAGCCGAATTCAGAAAAATCAGACAGGGCTTCGATAAAGAAGTCGCGACATTGGATCGCCCCTCCAAACACCCCAAGCAGTGGACTGAACCCATCACCTTTACGGAGGCTGACTGCACAGGCATCTGTTACCCCCACGACGACCCCCTCGTCGTCTCTGCTCTCCTATCCAATTACAAAGTCAGACGGGTGCTTTTCGACAACGGCAGCTCTTCAGACATCATTTTCTTGAACGCCTATCGCCAGCTCAAGGTTGGAGAAGAAAAATTGTCCCCTCTCTAGACCCCGCTAGTCAATTTCATGGGGGATCGGGTGACCTCCATAGGCTCCATCAATCTTTCCATCACCATCGGAGAGTATCCACGGCAGACCACCAAGCTACTTACTTTCCTTGTCGTCGACTGTCCTTCTGCTTATAACATAATCCTCAGACGTACAGCTCTTAACACTTTCCAAGCTGTCACCTCCACATACCATCTAGCCATGAAATTTCCCACTGACCTTGGGGTCGGCACCGTGAGGGGCGAGCAGACGATGGCTAGAGAATGCTACGTCGCCTCACTAAAAGAGGTCAAGCTGACAGAGGCTATGATCAGTCAACTATCCTCTCAGGCCAAGGCTGATCTCACAGCTCTCTTAGCCGAGCACAACGACGTATTTTCCTGGACCCATTCAGACATGCTGGGCATCGATCCCTCTTTTATCACTCATCGTCTCAGTATCGAGCCCCACTTTTGACCTTTCCGCCAGAGGCAGTGTATCTTTCACCCGGAACGTAATGCCTTCATCGCCTCTGAGGTAGACAAACTACTGAAGGCACAGTTCATAAAAAACATGGACTACCCTAGGTGATTGTCCAATGTAGTCTTGGTCCGCAAAAACAATGGTAAATGGTGACTTTGCGTCGATTATTCCAACCTTAATCGGGGTTGCCGCAAAGATAGTTATCATTTTCCCCCGGATAGATCTGCTGGTCGATGCAATTACCGGACATTAGATGCTTAGCTTCATGGATGCCTTCTCCGGCTATAATCAAATTTTGATGCACCTGGCCGACCAGGAACACACCTCTTTCATTAGAGACAGAGGAACTTATTACTATCGTGTTATGCCGTTCGGTTTGAAAAATGCCAGAGCAACTTAACAACATCTGGTTAATGCTGTCTTTCAACACCAGATAGGCCGGAACATAGAAGTCTACGTCGATGACATGCTAGTCAAGAGTAAACTCTCCTCTGATCATTTGGCAGACCTGTGAGAAACCTTCGAAACCTTACACAAATATCAGATGAAGCCGAATCTGGAGAAGTGTGCCTTCGGCATAGGATCTGGGAAGTTCTTGGGCTTCATGGTCAGCCAACGAGGCATCGAGGCTAACCCCGAAAGGATCAAGGCCCTAATAGAAATGCGATCTCCCAGAACGGTCAAGGAGGTTCAACGGCTCACGGGTAGAGTTGCTGCCCTCAACCATTTTATTTCCCGGGCAACAGACAAGTGTCTTTCATTTTTTAAAGTCTTTCGACAGGCGTTTGAGTGGAGCACTGAATTTGAGGAGGCCTTTCAACAACTGAAGCAATGCATGGCCAACCCCTCTTCCTCTCTCAAGCGCTCCCAGGCGAAACTCTCTTCCTTTACTTAGCTGTATCAAACACAGCCAGTGCTCCCCTCATTAGGGAAGACAGCTCAGTACAACATCCAGTCTACTACATTAGCTGCGCTCTTAAGGAGGCAGAACAGAACTATCCTCTGCTGGAAAAAATGGCCCTCGCTTTGGTTATAGCCTTCAGGTGCCTCCGACCTTATTTCCAAGCTCACTCGATAGTGGTTTTCACTGACCAGCCTCTGAAAAAGGTCATGCAACAACCAGAGTTGTTAGGAAGACTTATGCAATGGTCCGTCAAGCTCAGTCAGTTTGAAATCTCTTACCAACCTCGAACAGCAATCAAAGGACAGGCCGTCGCCGATTTTATCTTGGAATTCACCAATCTCACTTCGAAAGTGCCCCCTTCACCAACGCAATTCAACACTGAGGCAAAAGACCCCCATTCCTGGACTCTTAGTGTTGATGGGTCATTCCGCAAAGAAGGCAGTGGGGCCGGTCTCATCCTCATCGCCCCAGAGGGTGGGTATTTCAAGTGTGCCCTCCGTTTCCTATTCGACGTGAGCAATAATGAAGCCAAATATGAGGCCTTGATAGTAGGTCTTCGACTGGCCAGAGACATTGGTGTGAACCATATCCAAGTATTCAGTGATTCCTAATTGATCGTCGGGCAAATTACTGGGGAATTCGATCCAAAGGAAGACACAATACGGGCATACAGGGACATTGTCCTCCCTCTTGTTCGCCTTTTCAATACTTTCCAGATCAAACACATCCCTAGGTTAGAAAACTCCAAGGCGGACGAAATGGCCCATTTAGCCTCCGCTGACCAGTCAGACCTCAGCCATGGCATCTGCATTGAATACCTGACCCATCCGACTACTTCGCCAAACCAACAGGAGGTTCACTTCCTCCAAAACGAACCTATCCCATGGGCTGCAGACATCCTTCCATTCTTGACACGAGGGGAGTTGCCAGATGATAAACAGCAGGTCGCCAAAGTCAGAGCCCGGTTATCTAATTACATCCTCATCAACGACCTACTGTACAAACAAGGATTCTCGCGCCCATACCTCAGGTGTCTCAGTCCCGATCAAGCGACCTATGTGATAAGAGAAGTCCACGAGGGTATTTGCGGTAATCATTCAGGTGAAAGATCTCTAGCCCATAAAATCCTCTGCACCGGTTATTTCTAGCCTACTCTCAATCAAGATGCCAGCGAATTTGTGCTTAAGTGTGATAAATGCTAGCGCTTTGCCAACATCCCTCATGCTCCACCAACAGAACTGATTACACTCAGCAGTCCCTACCCCTTCGCTAAGTGGGGCATCGACTTAGTTAGTCATTTGCCCACTGGTAAGGGCCAAACCAAGTTTGCTGTGGTTGCCATTGACTACTTCACCAAATGGGTAAAAGCAGAACCCCTTGCTACAATCACTGAGCGAAACACCACCAGGTTTATCTGGCAATCGATCGTATGCTGATTCGGAATCCCCCAAGCCATTGTTTCGGACAATGGCAAACAATTCGACATTGCCAAATTTAGGAAATTTTGTGAAGAGCTCAACATTAGACCATGCTTCTCTTTCCCAGGCCATCCCCAAGCTAATAGGCAAGTCGAAGTCACCAATCGCTCCCTCCTAAAGATCATCAAGACTAAGTTAGAAGCCGCTAAAGGACTCTGTGCTGAGGAATTATCGAACGTACTCTAGGCTTATCGGATAACCGCCCGAACCCCTACTGGGGAGATCCATTTTCGCCTAACATACGGTGCTGAGGAAGTCATCCCAGTGGAAATCGGCCTGCCGACCCCTCGGGTTTTGCACCCGAATCCAGAACTAAACGAAGAGTTGCGTCGGGTTGACTTGGACGTTATTGAATAACTCCGAGAGACAACTGCTGTCAGATGGGTGTCATATCAGCAGAAAATAAGAACACATTATAACCGCAAAGTTCGACCTTGAGAATTCGCAGTGCGGACCTAGTCTTGCGCGAAGCAACCTTTGCCACTAAAAATCCGACCGAGGGCAAGCTAGTAGCCTAATGGGAAGGACCTTATATTGTCAAAGGTAGACCCCGCCCGGGACTTATCGTCTCCAAGATACGGAAGGCAGAGACCTCCCCCATCCATGGAATGCCGAGCACTTGAAGCGTTATTTCCAGTAATGGTGTCCTCTATTTTTGTATTTGTAGACACCCCATTTTTGACCATCCTCAAGACTTGGACGTTATCATTTGAACACTCGATGATCATTCATGCTTGTGTTCGTTTTGAGTTCTCGAAGGTCTCGGCTGTGTGCCTTGCCTTGAAGCCTCTCAACTTGTTTGTTTTGTGCTTGGTTGTGGACCAAGAGCTTGTGGTTTTGTTTATGAGGGAAGGGGGTGGCCTACTGGCCAGCCCTACAACCCATCGGCTAGGCCCTGTGCCCATCGACCATACCCTCTTTCCATCGGCCATAAGTGGTGGCCGGTCGGCATCACTGATGGCCGGTCGGCCATATCTTTTGGCTGAGGCCTTTTTCTTTGCTTTTGCAGATATTTTATTGCCAACTGTGTCAGTTGGTGAGCACAGAATGCATCCTCCATATATGAAGGGATTGCACCAAGTTTCTAGCTTGTCCAATAGGCTTGAGACTTGGATTTCTATAAGAGGGGAGGCTCCTCTCCCCTTTTAGAGGTTCAAAAAAATTGGCTAAGGGCTATACATATCCTTCTATCTCTATATTTCTCCATCTCTCTCTATATTTGCACTAGTTTGTGCCTTAAAGTGGTTTTTCTTCACACTTTTGCACTAAAGCACCTAGTGAAACACCTTCACTATTGGGCTGAGGCTCTTGGAGGTTTGTTTGACGTTCAAAACTTTGGTTTTTGCCTCAGAAGTTGCTGCTTTGAAGTTGTTCTTCAAGGGTGAGTTTATAGCCTCTTTAAAGCTTTGTTGTGGTTGCTTATTTAGCCATCTTTGCATGCTTCTTTTGGCTTAGCTTTAAACTGAAAAAGCTTCATTTTCAAGTGCTTAAAGTGTTTGTTTGAGGCCTCTTTGGTGTTGGAGGTGGTCTACCCCCTTTTGTGCCTTATTTTGCTTTGATTTGTGCCATCTCTTTAGGCCTTTGAGATCACCTTCTCTTGGCTTTTTAACCACTAAATTCCAGAGGAATTTCAGTGGTGGAAAGTGTGTTTTGAGGCCCCTAATGGGTGGGGGTTGTCCTCCCCCCTCTTCCTTTGTTTGCTTGTGTTGATGGTTCATCAAAGTATCATATCTTTCTAGCATATTTTGCTCCATCTTAGCATGTCTTAGGCCTTATTTTAACGTGATATGACTCTGTTTTGGTTTGGTTTGATCACCTCTTGCATGCTTCATACCCTTGTAGTGCAATCCTCCTTATAGCCTTGACATGCATCATGCTTTGGACCACCATTTTAGCATGTTTTTGGCTTCACTCCAGCAAGCTTTTACTCATGTTTTGCCATGCTTAAGCTCTGTTTTAAGTGTTTTGGGTCATGCATGCCTTGCTTTGTATAGCCATAGTGCAATCTTGCTCACTAGCCTTGAGTCTCAAAGTCTCTAGCATGCTTTACTTGAGTTGTTTGCATGCTTTGGCCTCATTTCTACCATGATTTCAGTATGTGTAGTGTGGTCATGCTCTCTCATGTTTCACTCTTTCAATGCTCTTGGAGAGTCATGCTTTATGCCTTAATTATGGCCTAACTTGTATACATGCATGCCTAAGCTTTTGGGCTACCATCTCAGTGTATTTTTGGTCTTATTTTGCCTTGATACAACTCTATTTTTGATTGGTTAGAGCATCCCTCATTTGCTTCTTACATTTGTAGTGTAATCCCACTTATTGGCCTTGCATGCTTCATGCTTTATGCCTCTCATTCTAGCATGTGTTGGGTACACTCCATCATGTTTCTAGCATTGTTTTGACCTGCCTTGGGATTGTTTTTGTAATGACCCCGGAATACACGTCATAATTATCAGTAATTAATGACGCATTAATATGAATTAATTGGGAATTTTCTGTTTGAATTAGAAAAAAAATATATGTTGGAACTACAGCTTCGGGACTGAAATTGATGACCGTAACGGGTTCAGAAAATGAAATTGAGCACACCTATGTGTTACCGGGAATTTTTAGAACCATTCGAAACGATAAATTGAGGACTGAATTTCGTCTGAATCGTTAGGCCATGTTTGGCTCATATGTTTGGCATAATTTGAGTTATGTGATAGATATGACCATAGATAAGGATTTGTTGACTCTTGTTTGACTCAAACCATTGAAAGAAAATATCTAAAAGAGGGAGAGAGAGAGAATACGGGAAGAAGAGGAGAAAAAGGGGGTACAAGCTTAATTCTCTCCAATTAGCCATTTAAGGTAAGAATTTCTCTCTACTTTCTTGGACATAAGGTTGATTCATCCATGTTTTCATGATAAATAGATAGATTTGAGGGAAAATTATGTTTAATTGAGAGGATGGTGTGGTATTTTAACCTAGATTGCATTCATGGAATAATATTTTGAGATTTATGGTTTTAATCATGTTTTCTTTGCATGGTTTTCATATTTGAGGAAGGAAACCCCATGGTTTTGAAAAGTGTAGTTTTGGGTGCATGTTTATAGTTTTCCATCTTGATTCAAGTTTGATTCTTGTAAATGTTGTATGTGGGTTTATTTTAAAGTTGTTATGTTTAATTTAAATTGTTTTCCAAATGGTTTTGGCCTTGGTTTGGTAGATTGGAAGTGGTTTTCAAATGTTATGGTTTGTTTTCATAAAAATTGGAAGTTGATTTCTACAAAAATGGAGGCCATGGTTTTGCTAAATGAAATTTGGTTTTTCACCGAAATTTTCACGATCGCTCGAGCGTGGGTTTGGCCGCTCGAGCGGAGATTTCGCACATCCAGCATTTTTCTCACAGGTTTCAGTCCGCTCGAGCGGGGGTCTTGACGCTCGAGCGGAGACCTATTTTTCAGACAATTTCAAAAAGTGTTTTAATGCACGATTTCGGCATCCTCATTGCATTTGTAACATTCTTGAGGTTTAATTAGGTTATGATAATGAAGTTATGAGATTGGCACATCATTAAGCAAAAAATGTGGACTTGATTTGATGGTGATATGTGTTATAGGATCATGCTATACTGTTAATAATTGCAGGTCAAGCTGCGAAGACCGTGCAAGCGGTTTCGGAAACCCACAGTGAGTAACATTTCTGTAAAGTTATGTTGTTATATGTATGTTTCAAAATGCTACGTTATGTTATGTTTTCTGAAATGATAATGTTTTCTGTGAACGAATGTCCTATTTGCGAATCTAGTATGGCATCCATAGATAGTCCTAAGTGGACCAGTTTACGAGATCTCGGTATGTGTTTAATCGGTGTCCGGAACCGGTTACTCTAGTCGTTGGACGACATATGTTATGTTCTATGGAGTATGCCATTATGTATGTTCTGTTATGAGATGATTATGTTTATGATGATTTGTTTTACGGATATGTTCTGCGGAATTCGTTCACTAACCCCTTTACGTTAACGTTACTTGCTGAGCTTTAGCTCATTATTTGTATTTATGTATTTATAGGTGAGCATGCTGGGAGTCAAGCCTAGGCGGAATTTAGCTGAGCCGCCGTTTTGAAGCCACCAGATGTTTTGTGTGCCTCCGAGTTGGGGCTAGGCCTGGAAGGCCGTTTTGTGAGCTTTGTTTTGATTTTACATCAGTGGCATGTAACTATGTTTTGTAAATGAATTTTTGAACATATGTATAGATAGTGGGTAAATTAACTCATTTTTGGCATGTAATGTATGTTCATGTAAATACACAGCTCTTTGGACTATTAGGTTCTTTATTTCGCTTCCGCGAGCCCCGTTTATTTATGTTATGTGCAGGAAGGCCTGTGGTAATCGAGGATTACTGGCCGGTCTCGTTGCCAAACTTTTCGGGGCGAGTTTGGGGCGTGACAGTTTTGAGTCACCTTGGCCCTTTGGGGCTTGCTTGATATAGCTATGGTACAAGTACCTTTGCTAGCCTTAAGCTTTGAGCCTCTTAGCATGCCTTATTTGTGATATGTGCATGATTTGGCATCATTTCTTACATTTGTCACTTCTTCATTGCCTTTGAGAGTTAGCCCTTATGCCTAGTTGATGGGCCAATGCATGAGCATGCATTTTCTTGCCTTTCATGCCATCATTTCAGAGCATTTTGGCCGTTGTTTGGGCATGCATGAGGTCTGTCCATAGATGGTTTGACCATTTGAGCATCGTAGTACATGCTTCACATGTGATACACTTCACTTGCCTTGATGCCTTAACTCCTAAACATACCATGCATGCATTGTTTGCATGTTAAGAGTCTTATGCATACCAGCTTAACATGTCAAGATTAGCATGTGGTTTGCATAGCATGTGGTTTGCATAGCATGTTGTTTGCATGTGTGTTGCATTGCATTGTGTTTGGATCAGATGTTGATCCAAACATGAGGAACGAGGGACGTTTCATACTCAAAGTGATGAAACGCGCCTCATTCCTTAGGTCACCGACACCTTTGATCATGTATGATAAGGTGGAGGTTCATCGAGACCTATGCGTTATTTGTGCATTCATCAACATTGTGCAAGCTTGACTCTTTGGCCATTATGCATCGAGATGCGTGATTGGTGGCCTGAGAGTCGAGCACTACACTCTTTTGAGCTTGAGACATGATAAGGAGTGTGGTTGCACACACATTTCCTTGCAAATACACTGCGATGCCTTTGTTTGTGCTCTGCTACAGCAAAAGGAGAAATTGCAGGAAGCAGTGGCCGACCGGCCATCAAAGCTGTTGACCGACCACCAAGGATTTCCGGGAGGAAGCCGACCGAGCATGCATGTCCCTCATCCTTGAGGTCATATAATCGCTTTTGTTAACTTAGAACAAGTTAGCTATTTTATTCATGCAAGTATTGTAATAATTAGTAATTGATTTGCTAATTATTTGATTGGGTTGTGTAATAATTAGTCTAATTAGATTGTTAGATTAGTTAAGTAGCTTAGCCTGGAATAGCTTAGCTTTCATTCAGACCCTCAATCGAGAGGGAAAATGTTGTAATAAGGGTGCATGTATGTGTGAATGTCTTCCAACCCCACTTCTTTCTCCTTTTTACTTATCAGCTTTCGATGGTTACTTTAGGACATGTTTCAATTAGCATACTTATGTTTTGTATGCGTGCATCATTCATCTGTCTTGCATACACCAGGCTCGGCGCATTATTCAAACCGCATTGTATTTCAATACCTATTTGAATACATGTATCAAATGTCGCATTCATATGTCATGATTAGGTAGCTGAGCCTACTTAGTTGTATTTTGCATGTGTTGCATTAGGTATAGCTAGGATCATCCATTGATTTCTAACTAGTTTTCTATTTTGGCTCGGAGTACACTGTAAGTGTTTTCGCTTTAGCATCCTTGCATGTGTGTAAGTGACTGCCATGATCGCATGCTTGCCATGAGGCTAGTTGCTTAATTGATTAACTGCATGAATGCCTGTGGATAAAGGCTTCATTACTTGAATTGGAACAATTCATCAAAATGTGCGTTTTAAGCCCACTTTGCGGAGTGGCAAAATCATGTTGTTTTCTAAGCCCACTCGAGGGTGGCAAATTTGCATTTTAGCCTACTTGAGGGTAGTAACTTCAAACCATTTTCGAAAAACAAACATTGAATTGTTTTGTTCCAATTCAAGCGATCTAGTCTACACTTGTGTGCTGTGCGCATCACATAATAAGTTAGACAATAAATCGGAATAAGAATGCATGTGTTTTCAAAAACAACATATCATGTTAGTGGAGGCCGATCCTTTGATCGAGCGAGTGGGGGTGCTCATGTTATGACCTTCCTCTCTCGTACCCAAGTTCCCGAGCCGAGACAACTTTGGTGATGACGGACACGTGGCCTTAGGCATGAGTCAGGGTTTCCTAAATTTCCCAAAGCAAAATATTTAGGTGGCGACTCTGAAATCTGGCAAAGCAGTCCATGTTTGGCGCTTTTGATTCAAAATTGATTTTTCAAAACCATTTGCCAGATTTGGACTCTTTGGGGATTTATCAGTCTTACATTGCACTTTGTGAGATTAGATTCAGAACCGTGACAGGAGGCCGTCAGAAGAACCGTGACAGAGGCGAGGCGAAAGTAGAACTCAATTGCGCCTCTCTTAAAGTAAGCCTTGAGCGAGTTAGGGCAGTCTATAGTATCATTCAATTGTTGTTTGTTCTCTTTGGCCGATTTGCGCACTTGTTCATTTTTGCCCTTTCCCTACACGATGTAAATTTGTGATCGACAGATTATGCCTGTAGACACCCCATTTTTGACCGCCCTTAAGACTTGGGCACTACTGATGGTTTACTTGTTGGAGAAAGGTGTGCAGTGCACAGGTTCAGTTTCTTCGGCAAGGAGAGAGGCAAATCTCAACTTCATACCCCATCGTGGACCAAAGCTATTTTGAATGGTTTTTAGACCTTAAAACCCTCTCTTTCAAAACTTTTTTGAAATAAAGTTTCTGCGATGTTCCGACGCTCGCATTTCGGTAAATATTGCGCTTTTCGGTAAATCGAGCAAGGACAAAGTGGAGATGAATGAAAGAGAGATGAAATCTTTGAAAAATCTTTCAAACACCTTACTTAGGGGTTTGAAGTTGAAAAGAAGAGGAGAAGAGGGGAGAAACCAAGTTGGAGAAGAGATTTGCCATGAATCCGGGTAGAAGAGAGTCGAGCAGTCCTCGCTAAATCAAGCTCATCTATCTATACACTTGGATTTAAGCTATGAGGCCATAACCATTGGAAAGAAGACTTCCGGGGCTTCATTTTGCACTCAATAATCTCTCAAATCCAAGTCCGGGTGGGGGAGATATGGTTGGTTGAAATAGGGGATCAGTCCGGTTGGATCGAATCTGCGCGGCTTCACCAAAAAGGGCACAACTTTTTCCACAGGAGGAATGTTAATGCAAGGTTTGCGCCATTGGAAAGCTAACTTCCGGGGCTTCAATCTGGACTTCCACCGGCACTTTTTGACCTCATTAGCCACCCATCGGCACTCTATTTAGCCGACCGGCACAAAAGATTGCTGGCCGGCCAAAAGTGCCCAGAACTTAGATTTTTGACAGATATTTATCAATACACTGTGGTAGATATTTTCAATTGGGATATTTCGACCAAAAGCTCTTATTTTGACATATATAGGGCCTTATATCTCATATGGCTTAAGGTGAGAACAAAAAGAAAAGTTTGGGGAGCTTCTCACTCCAAAAAACCTCTCTCTCTCTAAATTTCAAAGCAAAATTTCAGCCCTCTTCCTCTTCCTTGGTGTAGGTTGGATTTTTTTGGAGCAAAAAACCAGATATAGACATACATATTTGATATATACACCTATATCCCTCCATCTCTCACTATATCTCTTCCATTCAACCATTAAACACCCTTGTTCTTGGGCCTTTTCTTCATCACTACCAAGCACCACCATCACCACTCCATTTCCAGCAGCAAGGAGGGGTTTTTCAGAGGCTTAGAAGCAACATTCCTTGGTCCAAGAGGTAGCAAAGAAGTGATCTTCAAGGGTAAGATCATTTTCCCTCTTTTGTAGCACATTCTTGTCACATTTTTATACCCTATTTTCTTACTGTTTTGGACTCCGACCCTAACTGAAATGGGCCCTATTTTGATCCATTATTCATGTTTGTTTAAGGGCTCAACCCTGTTTGAGCCCTCCATAGTGCACTTGCTTCAATACTCCTTGATATGCCACATTTTTGCATGCAATTTCTAGCCTATGTGTGATCTGTTTTTGAGCATAATGTAAACTGAAAGTAGGCTCATTTTGAGCCCTTATTCAACATTGAAGAAGGGATCAACCATTTTTGGGACCCCTATCTTGCACTTACTTCATAATCCCTCATATTTACCGTAAATTTGCATGATTTGTTTGGCCTATATGTAAATTGTTTTGGAGTGTTTCATGAACTTTGAGTAGGCTTATTTTAAGTCCCTCTACAACATTGTAGAAGGGACCACCACTGTTGGGGGCCTCCATGTTGTGCTTACCATTATACCCCTCTTTGGCCCCCATTTTTGCATGCTTTGTTGGCTTTGTCTTTGCTTCTTTTTAGGCCATAATCAGAAATGAAAATGGCCATATTTTGACCTTCTTGGCATATCTCATTAAATGTCTTTTGCTGTTTGATGCATGTTTTGTATACCTCATATTATAGCCTTTGTTGGCTTCAATCTTGCATGGCATTTCGGGCATGTTTTCATATTGATTTGGGGGCTGTCATCTACTGTGAGTAGTCATATTTTTGGTCCCTCTTCAGTGTTGTAGAAGGGTGTTTTTCCATTTGGGCTTTGAATATACCACTTGCTTCATAGCCTCCCTTGTGGAGTCATTTTTGTATGCCATGTTAGCCCCATTTGTGATTGCTGTTTGCCCATGTTTTGTACTGTAAAAATGTGAGTTATGGGGCTGCCTTGCTTCTTCCTTTTCATGTCATGTATCAATTATGCATGTTTGGTGTAGCTATAGGCCATTTCGGGTGCCAAAATTCATGTTTCGGGATCATTCCATGCATCGGGTACACTTTGGCCATGTTTCGGGACTGTTTTGCCCCACATTTCAGTGCTGAAATTCATTTGCATGTTTGCATATCATATTTCCATGCCATTTCATCACAGATGCCATTGCCTCGGTTTATGCGTCTGCAGTGCACGCATTTCGAGGCATCTCATTTTTCATCTCGGCCTCTTATGTGAGTGTACGAGGCTCTCTCATGTTAGTGTAAGCCCATATTGTATTATTTATGTCATTTTAGCATCATTGCATTCCGTATGCCATTGCCTCGGTTTGCGTCTGTGCAGCACGCATTTCGAGGCACTTCACTTTTATCCGATGGCCTCCTATGTGAGTGTGGCAGAGGCCCACTTGTGTTGGTGTAAGTCCATGTTGCATTGTGTATGCCATGTTTCAATGCGTTGTGCATGTTATGTTGTTAACGTTGTGTATGCCATGTAGTTGCATTGCATGTTTGTATGTTAGCTTGCATGCTTAGGTTGCATGTGCATTGTTGTGCATTGCCTTGCCTCTTGATCAACCATGATTGAGGTTGGGTCCCTTGTATGTTTGGTGTGCATTACATTTGATATTAAAATGCACACTTGACTCTTTGGCCATCATGCATGGAAATGTGCGATTGGTGGCCCGAGAATCGAGGCATATCCTCCTTTGAGTCACAAACATGATAAGGAATGTGTTTGGTGCATACATTGCTTGAATTGAGCTGCCATGCAAGTTTTGCCCTCTGTTCTTTGTGAGTTGCGTGTCTCGCAGAATTCATTACCGGCAAGATTTAGTGCCGATCGGCAACGATCAATGGCAGGTGGATATATTTTGTGCCAATGGCTACATCCTAGTGTCGGTGGTCATTTCCTCCAGACGGTGGGATTCTCCAGTGTCCAGAGAGGCATCCTTGAGACGTTGGCAGATTTCAGAGGAACAAAGCAGGGAAAACAGAGGCAGGCTAGGCATGGCAGTGCAATTCCGAGCGGAATCCGAGTGTGCATGCATTGGGCCCGCCTGAGGCGGTTCGCTTTTTCTTAGATTAATTATTTTGTTAATTTAATTAATTTGTAATATTTAATTAGCTTGCGTAGTTAATTAATTTGTATTATTCTTTTGGTCCCTCCGAGCAAGGGCAAATTTGTAATAAGTGTGCGTGGGTGTGTGCATGTCTTCCAACCCCCACTTCTTTCTTCCCTTTTACTTACCTGCTTTTAATGGTTAGTATTAGGGCACGTTTATTTTAACATACCTTATGCTATGCATGCGTGCATCCATGCATTTGTTGACATGCATTGGGCTCGGTACATCATACAAACTGCATTGTATTTTCAATTCCAAATTGAATACGTGCATCGAATAAAGTGCATTTCACATGCCATCTTTAGGGTTAGCCGAGCCTACTCTAAATTGCATCCTTGCCTGTGTTGCATTAGCCACTTAACATGACCTAGGGACATGCATGTCTGCTAACTAGTTTCTTGTTTTGGCATGGAGTACGATGTAAGTATTTTACACTTTAGCATATCGCATGCGTGTGAATGTTAACCATGCGGCTAAATGCTTATATGAGATAAACTATTTGAATGCCTGTGGGTGGAGGTTGGATTGCTTGAGTTGGGAAAACTCATTGAAATCCGTGTTTTTGCCTACTTGCGAGTAGCAAATTCTAAAGCATTTTCAAAACGAACGGATATGCAATGTTTGTTTCCAAATTAGGCAATCTAGTCTATACTTGTTTGCTGTACGCATAACATAGTAATTCTAGGCTAATAATTGGAATAAGAGCATGTAATGTTTTCAAAATCGGATATCACGGTTAGTAGAGGCCGGTCTTCAGACCGGGCGAAAGGGGGTGCTCATAGCTGACCTTCCCCGATCGTACCCAAGCTCCCGAGCCAAGACCACTTTGGTGATGACGGACACGTGGCCTTCGGCACCGAGTCAGGGTTTCCTAAATTTTCCTTTTTAAAACATATTTAGGTGGCGACTCTGTAATCTGGCGAAGCAGTCCATGTTTGGCACTACTTTTTCAAAATCTGTTTTTCTTCAAAACGATTTGCCAGAGTTGGACTCTTTGGTTCAAGATTTAGAACCGCAACACAAAAAGGGAGTCCGAACTGTAGCATAGAGGCCCACGGGCGCTGTTACAATGCCTTAATAACAACAATTTCACATCTCCATTTATCTGTGTTGCGTTTCAATTACAAGTTTTAGACCGAGCCTCAGCCCGACTGAGTTCTCTAAGTCTCAGCCAGACTAGGCATGAAGAGCTCAGCCAGACTGGGTTAACCAAGCCTCAGCCCAACTAAGCCCTTCAAGCCTCAGCTAGACTGAGCATGAAGAGCTCAGCCAGACTGAGTTAACCAAAGCCTCAGCCTAATTGAGCCCTCCAAGCCTCAGGCAAACTCAGCCTGAAGAGTCTAGCCAGATTGAGTTAACCAAAGCCTCTGCCCGACTGAGCCCTTCAAGCCTCAGCCAAACTGAGCATGAAGAGCTCAGCCAGATTGAGTTAACTAAAGCGTCAGCCCGACTGAGCCCTCCTAGCGTCAGCCCGACTGAGCCCTCTAAGCCTCAGCCAAACTGAGTATGAAGAGCTCAGCCAGACTGAGTTAACCAAAGCCTCAGCCTGACTGAGCCCTCCCAACTTCAGCCAGACTAAGCATGAAGAGCTCAGCCGAACTGAGAATGAAGAGTTCAGCCAAACTGAGTCAACACTAGTCTCATCCAGACAAAGCATGTAGTTACAATTAGTCATAATTAGTCTTAGCCAGACTGGCTTCAATCTCAGTTCATACTTGCCCAATTTTTACCATTTATGCAAGTTAGTTTACTTGTCCATTTTTGGCATTTGAACTCTACCATTTCACATTCACAAAATTTACTTGTCCATTTTACTAGTCTATTTTTACCATTTGAACTCTACCATTTCACATTCACAAACTTTACTTGTCCATTTTACTTATCCATTTTTACTACTTGAACTTTACCATTCACAAAAAAAAAAAAAAAAAAAAAAACAACAACAACAACAATAACAACAACAACAACAACAATAACAGAACTCGTCGTTTTATTAACGAACTTGCACTTTTATACAATTCATTACATAAATTACATTTACTTCAAAAAAAAAAAAAAAAAATTATACACTTCATTATAGAAATTACATTTAAGCAGGAAGAACACCCAGCCCTTAATCCCTCTCGTTGGACACGAGATCTTCCTCTTCAACCTCCTCATCTAAGGGAGTCTGGGCAACACCGTCTTCTCCTACTTTCACGAGACTGAAGTCCATATTTGGGAACAGCTCTTGTGCCTTATACTTGAAGCTCATCCAGCCGCTATCCCAGTACTGTCTCATCTCGTGCTTGTCGAAGTCTGACCGCTGAAAGCTTTGGATCACTTCTTCTTCACTCCTACTTTCAACCCTCCCGACCCAACACCCTTCCCTCCTTCGCTAAGCTCTGGCGACATCAATAATGGCCATCTGGAATTCGGCAGACCCCTTAAATTGCTCCACAGCCGCCACGCATAAGTTTGGGTATGCCGCCTTCTCAGAGGCCATTTTGGCCCTCTCTTCTGCCAATGACGTCTCCAACTCTGCAATTCGCCCATCTACTTTTTCTTTGTCCTTAATTGCCTGGTCATGCAGATCTTCGTTGTTGGCGAGGGCCTCTTCCAACCTTTCATTGGCAGTGTTACAGGCTTCTTGGACTACACCTAGCTTCCTCTGCTTGCCCGCCAACTCAAACTCCAGCGATACCGCCTTATGGCGTACCGCTTCCAGCTCTGATTTGGTCACGGTGAGCTCAGCGGCAGCACGCTCTGCCAAGTAGCTCTGCACCACCGCCAGTACTTCCATCTTTTTTGCCCTTTGCGCATACTCAAGGCCCTTTGTACAGGCACTCCGCGCGGCTTTCCTCCAGCTTATTGTTTCAACCCTTAGGTTTTGTAACTGCACTTTCACCCCTTTTAATTGGGCCTTTAGCGGCTCTGTCTCCACCTTCGTGCGCGTTGCCTTATTTAGCAGGGCAGCTTTCAAGGTTGTTGCCTTTATCTGTGCTGAGCATAACCCTCTCAGGAGGTTGACCTCTGTAAATCGCGCCACTGACCGCACGACCGCATCCTCCACTACCCTAACGAGATGGTCGGCGGCGACCCTGGCTTCGTCTCCTTCTTTTGTCGATCGACTGGCCACCGTGCGCATGTCATACATGGCAGCCTTCAACGTGGCACCCATCTTTGATTTGCTCACCCCAACTTTCCCTTCTCCAGGACTTGGGGACACTTCTGGCACAGGCCCCATCTTAAATGATTGCGGTCCTAATCTCTCTTCTGTAGCCACCCTCTTTTTTTTCTTCTTCTTCAACATCGCCTCCACCTCCTGTTTGCTCCTCTCCTGTAGCAGATCCACTAGGGGCGGCAGCAGCACAAAATTAGTCAGATCTTTATCTCCCAACGACTTGGGACATGGTCAAACTCGCTCCCTCATGACCAGCTTAGGCGCAGGGCCTAACTGTGATTCCTTATACTTGTCCTCCTTGGTAAAAGTTTTCCGCTTCTCTGCCTCCTGCACCTTTCTCAGAGCCTCCAACTCCTCCAGTGTAGGATCCTCCTCGGTCAGCTGCAGCCCAGACTCAAGGCGAACAAGGTCGAAGGTCGAATAAGGTCATCTCATTTCACACCCTCCTTCTCCCTCTACTCCTTCACCTGCTTCACCCTATTCTCGGTCTCTGCCTTCAACCTTGGCTCCACCGACTTCGTGATAACTTTCCACGTTGTGCACACCTCTCTCCCGTCATTCGTTGATACATAAAGCCACCTTGGTCTCCACCTCTTCACCGACGATGGCAAACCCGCCACTAACTGTAACAACGCCCGCGGGGGACCTCGCTACAGTTCGGACTCGATTTTTGTTGCGGTTCTCAATCTTGAACCAAAGAGTCCAAATCCGGCAAATCGTTTTGAAGGAAAACAGATTTTTTTTTGAAAAGAAGTGCCAAACATGGACTGCTTTGCCAGATAACAGAGTCGCCACCTAAATGTTTTAAAATGGGAAATTTAGGAAACCCTGACTCGGTGCCGAAAGGCCACGTGTCCGTCATCACCAAAGTTGGTTCGGGAACTTGGGTACGATTAGGGAAGGTCACATCGTGAGCACCCCCTCTCGCCCGGTCAAAGACCGGCCTCTACTAACCATGATATCTGATTTTGAAAACATTGTGAGTTCTTATTCCGGTTATTAGCCTAGATTACTATGTGATGCTCGCAGCAAACAAGTATAGACTGGGCCGTCTGAATTGGAACGAAACATTTCATGTTTGTTTGTTTGAAAATGGTGTGAAGGTGCTACCCGCAGGTAGGCTAAAATGCGGATTTGCCACCCTCGGGTGGGCTTAGAAAACAGTGATGTTGCCACTATCTAGTGGGCTTAAAACAAACATTTGATGAATTGTTCCAATTCAGATAACTCAACCTCCACCCACAGGCATTCAAGGCAGTTATATCACATAAGCACATAGCCTCATGGTAAGCATGCTATTCATGGCAACACTCACATGCATGCAAGGATGCTAAAGCATAAAACTTACCGAGTACTCCAAGCCAAAACAGAAGCTGATTAGAAATCATGCATGGTCCTAAGTATACAGAATTGCCTAATGCAACACATGCAAAAATGCAACTATAGCAGGCTCGGCTATTCTAAACATGGCATATGAAATGCTACAGTTATCAAGTATTCAATTTAGAATTGAGATACAGATGCAGTTTGTATGATGCGCCGAGCCCGGTGCGTGCAAAACAGATGAATAATGCAAACATGCTGTCATGCTGTATGCTAATTGAAATATGCCCTATATCTAACCATCATAAGCAGGTAAATAAAAGGGAGAAAGAAATGGGGGTTGGAAGACATACAACACACTCACCCACACTTATTACAATTATGCCCTCGCGCAGAGGGTCCGAATAAAAGAATAGTACAGTCCAAATAAAAGAATATACAGTCCGGAATAAATATACAAATTTCTAATTATTTGACAAATTAATTAATAAAAGCGGTAAAACTGGCGTGCAAGCCGTGCCGCTTTGCTTCGATAGATGCTTTGTTGGTCGCTTAGCACGGAAATCCACTGGGATGCCCCGATTAGCCTCTGTTTGCACTGTTTCTCGAAATGCGTGTCAGACTCCGAAAATTTGCTGATTCTTGATTTTGCTGCAACAGAGAGCAGGAAAAGGGCATAGCAATGTATTTCACAAATATATGCATGCCTCGATCCTCGTGCCACCAATCACGCATACCGATGCATGATGGCCGAGGAATCGGATTGCACAACTCAATATGGGATGAATGCAGATGAATGCTATAACAAAACCTAACTCCATCATGGGTAATCCGGAGTGTCGGTGACTTGGGAATTGAGACCCGTTCCGTCACTCGGAGTACGAAACGTGCCTCGTTTCCCGTGCCCGGGCTAACACCTATCCCGAACACGATGCAATATGCATGATATGCATGAAATGCAGCAAACATGTGATATAGCATGCACAATGCCATGAAAATGAGATGCCTCGAAATACGTGCACACGGGCACGCAAATCGAGAAAATGACATACAAGCATGAGATGACATGAAATATGATGTACAATGAGACTAAAAAGAAATGCCTCGAAATGCGTGCCCACAGGCACGCAATCCGAGGAAATGGCATACGGAATGCAAATAAAATAAAACAGAGTGTGCCTCGAAATGCGTGCACACGGGCACGCAAACTGAGGTGATGATGTGAAGTGCAAATCGGATAAAACCGAAGTGCCTCGAAATGCATGCCCACGGGCACGCAAACCGAGGCGATGATAAAATGTAAAAATCGGATACAAACGAAGTGCCTCGAAGTGCGCGCCCACAGGCACGCAAACCGAGGCGATGATGTGAAATGGAAATCGGATACAACCGAAGTGCCTCGAAATGCGTGCACACAGGCACGCAAACCGAGGCGATGATAAAAATGCAAATCGGATAAAACTGAAGTGCCCCGAAATACGTGCACACAGGCATGCAAACCGAGGCGATGACAAAAATGCAAATCGGATAAAATCGAAGTGCCTCGAAATGCGTGCACACAGGCACGCAAACCGAGGCGATGATAAAAATGCAAATCGGATAAAACCGAAGTGCCTCAAAATGCGTGCACACAGGCACGCAAACCGAAGATTGCATAAAATGGCATACGGAATGCAATGATGGGCTTACGCCAACATGAGAGGGCCTCAGCCACACTCACATAAGCTGCCGTCGGATAAAAGAGAAGCTGCCTCGAAATGCGTGCACACGGGCACGCAAACCGAGGCGATGCGGAATGACATGCGAAATGCAAATTGGGCTTATACCAACATGAGAGGGCCTCAGCCGCACTCACATGGGATGCCGATGAATGAAAACGGAGTGCCTCGAAGTGCGTGCACGCACGCAAACCGAGGCAATGCATTAAGGCATAAAATGACATGGGAAATGATATGCAAGCATGCAAACCAAATTTCAGCCACTAAATAAAGGGGAAAACAGCCCCGAAATGATACGAAATGACAATCAATGCATGAAATCATCCCGAAATGCAATTCTAAGTGCCCGAAAAGGCCTACGGCTATGCTAAACATGCAAAATTGGCACATGAAAGCAAAAACAGTAGCAAGGTAGCCCCAAAAATAGCATCTTTCCAGTACAAAACATGGCCAAATTGTAAGTATAGATATGACAACAATAGCTTGCAAAAATACGGAAAAAGAGAGGATTTACAAAGCAAGTGATATCTACAATGCTCAAACCCAAAAAATCAGTTCTACAACAATAAATATGAGCCAAAAATATTCACATTTACAGTAGATGACATCCCTCAAAATAGTGTGTAGACATGGCAAGCATAGCATGCAAAATATGGACCAAAAAGGGCTATAACATAAGGTACCATAAGAAAACATCAAATGGCCTAAGACCCTTAATAAAATACAAAGAATAGGCCAAAAAAAGACACTTCCTAAGCCTGATGAAGGCCAGAAACAGAAGCTAGAATGGCCTAAACAAACATGCGAATTTACGGAAAATTTGATGGATTTCAAAGCAAGTACCAAAAATATACACCAAATGTCTTAAGACCCTAAACAAAACATGACAAGGAGACAAAAATAAGACTTTGTCTAGGCCTGATGAAGGCCAAAATCCGGAGCCAAATGAGTCTAGCAAAGCATGCAAATTAATGGCCTAAGGAGGGATATAAAGAGAGGCCATTCATGGAGACACCAAACAAGATTGGTCCCTTCTACAATGTTGTAGAGGGACACAAAATAGGCTCAAAATCAGTTTATAGCATGCTCCAAAAATAAATTCACATAAGCTAAAAAAAGCATGCAAGTTTACGGTAATTTGGAGGATTTACAAAGGAGATGCATGATAGAGTCACCAAACATGGTTGAGCCCTTCTACAATGTTGTAGAGGGGCTCAAAGTGAGCCTAAAACCAGTTAGGGTCGGAGCCCAAAAACTCAAGCAAAGGGGGTAGAAAAATGATACAAAATAGAGCTAGAAAAAGGAAAATAGCAACTTACCCTTGAAGAACACTTCTTGGCTGCCTCTTGGACCGAATTTGCTGCCTTTTTAGCTGCTGGAAATCAGCTCCAAGTGGTGGAAATGGAATGGTGATGGTGATGCTAGATGTTGATGAACAAATGGTGCCAAGACTTGGATGTTTGAGGCTTGGAAATGGAGAGGGAGAGGGAGAGGAGAGGTGTGTATGGAGCTCTCAAAGAGTTTTCTAACCTCTCCCCCAGCTGGAAGTTGCTGGTTTTATAGCCAAAAAGATGGAAATATCTCTCCCCAAATATCTAGATATTTTGAGGGCAAAATATCTAGATATTTTGAGGGCAAAAGAAAAAGATTTTGTTCGGCCACCAAGTAGTAATCTGAGACCCCAGTGTTCCTCGGAACGATGAAACACAGGTGACAGCCAAAAGTGATCAAAAACCGATGCAAAACGCAGCTCGGGGACCAAAACCGCGGGGTCCCGAAATGGGTCACGGCACCTAAGTGGTATTCGTCACAAGTGGGTCTCGAGACCCCAAGTTCTCGTGTGACAAAATAGAGGTACCTACCAAGAATGAACAAAACCGATGCAAAATGAAAGCTCGGGGCCTAAACCGCTGGTTCGGGGTCCCAAAAATGGGCTATGAGCACCGAAGTGGCGTTTCGCCACGGCAGTGGGTATCGAGACCCCAGTGTCCCTGGAAGGACCAAACAGAGGTGTCTCGCCAAAAATGAACAGACATCGATGCAAAATGAATGCTCGGGCCAAACCGCGGTTCGGGATCTCGAAAATGGGCCGGCACCTAAGTGGTGTTCGGTCGCAAGTGGGTTTTCGAGCCCACGGTCCCTGAAGGACCAAGCAGAGGTGTCTCGCCAAAATGAACAGACATCAATGCAAAATGAATGCTCGGCCAAAACCGCGTGGTTCGATCTCGAAATGGGCCGCCGCACCTAAGTGGTGTTCGGTCATGGCGGGGTCTCAGAGACCCCAGTGTCCTCGGAAGGACCAAACAGAGGTGTTCCGCCAAAATGAACAGACATCGATGCAAAATGAAAGCTCGGCCAAAACCGCGTGGTTCGATCCCAAAATGGGCCGCAGGCACCTAAGTGGTGTTCGCAAGTGGGTCTCAGAGACCCGGTCCCCTGAAGGACCAACAGAGGTGTTCCGCCAAAATGAACAGACATCGATGCAAAATGAAATGCTCGGGGCCAAAACCGCGGTTCGGGATCCCAAATGGGTCACGGCACCTAAGTGGTGTTCACAAGTGGGTTTCTGAGCCCCCAGTGTCCCTTAAATGGGAGTAAATGAGATGCATGCCAAAAACCGGAGAAATCGGAGATGGTTGGGCAGTCCCGAACCGAGGCACACGGCCTAACGGCTCCGAAAACCGGGAACCGGGCTCCGAAATGGGAAAAATGGCCTACGGCCACGAAAAGTAGCCCACGGCCACTGAGAGATAGTCTACGGGACCACTCCCTCCCCTCAGGAAAGAAAACAGAGAAAAAACGAGCCTGGTTCGCAAACCGAGACAAGGCACAGAAGAGAGTTCGGAAGTCCGGAGGCAGGGCGCACGGCCGCGACTCTGAGACTTCTGAACGAGCACAGTATGCAACATCACCGAGCGCTCAATCGGTGACGTCTGAGTCTTAAGGTCGGTCAAAAATGGGGTGTCTACACTAACCTTCTGCCCGCCATCGCCTGCAAGGTCACCCATGTTTCTTGTTGACCGAAGGCCTTGTAGGATGAAAAGAACTCCTCCACTGTCATCACTGCTCCTCCGGTCACCCGTGGCCATGCAATCGTACAGGCCAGTAATATTTTCCATGCATTGGATATCAGTTGCCTTGGTGCCACCTTTAAGCAGTTCAGTATGTCCACCACTATTTGTGGGAGTGGCAACCTCAGACCCCCCGCAACACTTCCTCGTACAGTGTAAACTCCATCGGACGTGCATCCGATGCCCTCTCCTTAGACGTGGGCAACTTCAACTCTATTTCTGGCGGGATCTGGTACTTCCTACGTACTTCCTCCAACTCCTCTGCCGTAAACGTTGACTTGTCGACCTTGGTGTGCCAAAGGATGTGTTCTAGTTATTAATCGTTTGCGGCCATGATCATGGTAGATTGGTTATTGGCTGCTTGTTCGCCCTTTCCTCCCGCCTCTTCGTCCTATATTGCTCTGCCAACTCCACCGCATCATCTTCACCCAATGCCTCTAGCCTCGTGGCTGGCGCTTCGTCTCGAGCCATCTCTTCTACGTTTCTGTGTTTTGCTTCGGCCGTCGGCGTGAGGAAGTTCGTAAAGTGTTGGAGGGGCATGTCACACGAAACAAATGAGCTCAACTTTGGGATGTGTTGGTTTTTCGTGAAGGGGTATGTAAAATGAATAACTCCAAATGCCCATAGTTTACCTATATTCCAAGGATCGATATTAAATTTCGCCAGTTTGAAAATTTCAAAAGTTTCCACCCCCGCCTTTTCCACGTCCTATCTTAGTCCTAACCCTTCGCTTCCTGCTAATGTATCACCTCCCTTATCACTGGATCATGCCACGTGCACCACCACGATTCACTACCCTTTTTCCCTTCCCTATCTATTCCACTTTACATCATCACGTGTCCTGTCACTCCTTGAGCCCCGCGCGCCACCACCACTTCTCGTCCGGTCCCCCCTTCCATGGTCGGCTCTCCTCTCGGTCAGTTTTCTCGCTCGATCTCCCCTTTCGTGGTCGGCCCTCGTCTTAGTCGGTCTTCTCGCTTGGCCTCCTTTTTTGCGGTCGACCTCTCTCGGTCGGTCTTCTCGCTCGGTCCCCCCATTTTTCTTTGCGGTTGGCCCTCCTCTCACTCGGCCCCATATACTCTCCGTCTTCCTTCTTATTCCCTTCGTTGGACTGAAGCTGCACTTGGGAATGGACGACTACTGACATCGGTGGGCCCACATAAGCTTTTGGCCCACCACTTAGAGCCCAATTCATGGTTCAAGCACTAAAGCCCAACACCATTGAAAACTCAACGTTGCACCAGGAATTAATGGCATCTAAACACCTGTCAAGAGAAGAACCAGCCACATAAGAAAACAAAGATCCTGCAGAGTTATTGCACCACACATCAGCCATTAATGAGAGTCCTACAATATTAAATGCGATAACCCTTTCACGTCGGAACGGGCAGCCTCACCATGAACAAGGCAAGCTAGAGTATAGATTTTCGGCCAACATGATAGGTCGGAGTGGACAAGGAAATGATGAACAAATGATATAAGGAGGCATCCAAGACACACAAAAGATTAAGTTCTTTATTCTTATTCTCTCTCTACACATCATCAATCTCTCTCTCTTCTAACTTGGTCATCAGAGGGTCCGCTGGGGGACTCTCTTTCCCCGTTGGACACTTTTGTAGGTACTCCAATGAGCTTAGTGACTGGGAAATGGTGTAGGAAGCGTGGGTCAGCCCGACTTGCCCTCCAGGGATCAGTAATATCATCATATTCAATTAGACATTTTTACAAACATTTACAGTACATGGTGAAATTCAAAATTCAAATCAATCTATTTATTTGTTGCGAAAACAAGCGTAAAAAATGGCAAAAATGCAATTTATTGAGAGCTAACTTACCTCTAAATGTGCCTTGGTATTCTCTAATTTGTTCACACAGTAATGGTGCTTCTTGGTGGCTGTAGTTCTAGACTGCTTTGGTAGTGATAAAGGTAATGCAAAAATAAATAAATAAATAAATTGTTGGAAAGTATGTGATAAATAATATGGTGTAACCTTGTGGTGCACATAGTGTAGCCTAATCTTGAAGGCCACATGGTATATATGATCCATCCACATATGGCCTAACTATGAGGGACGCATGATCTTGGACATGTGGTACATATGGTATGACCTAACTATAAGGTACACATGGTTTTGACATATATGCCTATATAAGACCATCTCCAATTGTGTATCAAACTTGTCATCAAATTTGAATTTGATGAAAAATGTGTCTTTTTTCAACTCTAACAGTTTTATCGAATCGGTATTAAATTGAAGATTTTAATTTTCTCTCAACAAATTGAGGTCCAACTTTTTTTTCATCAAATCACTGTTCATTACCGTTGCCGGATGTCTCTTGGATATCCCTCGAATGTCCTCTCGATTGACCACCTCAAGGCAAAAAAAAGTGAAAAAATTATACTGGCCGGTCGACTGCCCAATCGACCACCTCAAGGCAAAAAAAAAAAAAAATTACATTGGCCGGTCGATCGGCTGGACACTACAACAAAATGCACATTTGGTGACCAAAATTGTCGACTAAAAAAAATTTAGTCGCTAAAAGTACAATATTTGGCGACTAATTTTTTTTAGTTGGGGTATATTGATTAACGGTGACTAAAAAAAAATTTAGTCGCTAAAAATACCAAAATTGGCGGACAAAAAAATATTTTGGTCGCCGTATATTGAGTTTTGGTTACTAAAACCATTTAGTCGCCGAATGTAAAATAAAAAATTATTATTTTTTCTTTGACGACCAAAAGTTTAGTCGCCAAAAACATATTTTCAGCAACAAAAAAATATTTTAGTCGCCGTATATTGAGTTTTGGCTACTAAAATCATTTAGTTGCCGAATGGAAAATAAAAAATTATTTTTTATCTTTAGCGACCAAAAGTTTGGTCGCCAAAAACATATTTTCAGCGATAAAAAAAATTTTAGTCGCCGTATATTAGTTTTGGCTACAAAACCATTTAGCCGCCGAATGGAAAATAAAAAATTATTTTTTATATTATTTTCAGCGACAAAAAGAAATTTTAGTTGCCAAAAACTAAAATATTTGGAGGGAGACATTTCAAATTTTGGAGGGATTTATAAAAATTAATTAGCGACTGAAAATATTTAGTCGCTAATGGTGTAATATATCTATATAATAAAACAATTCTCTCTCTTTTTTTTTTTTTTTTTTTTTTTTTTTTTATGATGAGACTTCTGTCCCTTTGTCAAAATATGAACCATCAGATTGAATTCAATCCAAGGGCTCACAATGTCTCACTCTCTATTTTGTCCAAAATATGGACCATTTTCAACACACACCCTCTCTCTTTTTCACACTCTCATCTCTTTCTTTCTGATATCATATTTTGAAAGCAGACCCCTCTCTCTCTCTCTTCATCGGACATGGTTCCCTGTCGGAACCCAACCTTTATCGGCCACTGAACCCCAAACCCCTTATTAGTCTCTTCATCTTCTCTCTTCCTCCCTTCCTCTTTCTACCATCCCAATCGTCATCAACAGTGGTAGCCCCAAACCCCCTTCAATATTGACGAAGACTGAATTGAGCCATAATAAAAACAGATTAGAGAGACAGGAGTTTCAAAGATGGGAGTCGAAATAAAACAAAGAGATTTAGAGATGGGAGTAAAAAATGTATGTATATATATGTTTATTTGTGTGTATTATGTGTGTATTTACAAATCCAGAGATGCATTTGTGTGTATTTACAAATCCATTTGAGTGTATTATATATATATAAAAAATTTTATGGATGTATATATATATGTATATATATGATTATGGATGTATATATATGATTCCAATATGTAAAAATAATAGCAAATAACAGATTCCAATATGTATATATATGTGATTCCAATTGACAAAACCCACATACAAGCCAATATATAAGCCAGAAAAACCCACTTCAGTCTTCGTTACACTTGATGCTTCTTTGATTTATTGCTTTTCTTTATTGTTTTAATCAACAAATCGGACATCTCCTTTATCAGACAGTTTTGTGGACAGTTTTTTTTGGTTTTGGTTGGGAAGGTTTGTTTTGTGTTGTGGTTGATTATTTATTTTGTTGCCTAACAGTTTATTTTTTTGGTATTTATTTGTTTGCTATTATTTGAATAACCATGTATTTTGAGTCTCAGAAGTACCTCTCTTCTCTGTTTCTTTGCATTAATTTTTTTTCCCTGGTTTATTTTCACTCACATACACTAAGCTCAATCCTACTACCTATTGAGTCTTTTGCTCATTATTATTATTATTTTTTAAAGCTCAGGTGGTAAAGGAGTAATATCCATAAAGTAAGCACACCATGTTATTTAATTTTTTTTAATATTTAATCTTCATTTCTTATTATTTTGAAATGGGAGGATGATTTTATTATAGTGATATGTATATAATAGTTTTATAGATTTGAATGGTAGGATGATGATTTTATTATAGTGATATGTATGATAATAGTGCTGATAATAGTTCTATAGATTTGCAACAGCATTGAAATATTGATAATTGGTTTTTGTTTGTTTGTTTGTTTGTTTGTTTGTTTTGTTCTTTATCAAATCAAACCAAACTAAACTATGTTTCAAATCCATCCAACTCAATAATTTGAGTGAGTATACAAAGCAATTACCTGTTTGAAGCAGATATAAAAATGGACAAAAATTAAATCAAAGCACCAGTAACAATTATATATAGAGTTCTAATCATCAAATCATCAAAACACTACTAGAAAAAGGGGCATTTGACACGGAACAATTTGCGACAGTTTAAGTGCCGTCGCAAAAGCCTTCTTTTTGCGACGGAAAAAGTTAGCCTGTGGCAAAAAGTAAGGTTATATGCCACGATAAGTTAAACGTGGCAAAATTGTTTTGGTTTTAAATTTTTTTTCTTTTTTGCGACACTCTTTTGGCAATCCATCGCAAAATTTTGTTTTTTTCTCTTTCATTCGTGACGGGCCTTAATAGCGTCGCAAATAGTAATTCCTAAATTCGCACCAAAACCCCCCTCCCACTCTCCCTCTTTCCCAATATTCCCAAATTCTCTGTTATCTCTTCGGATAAAAAAAAAAAAAAAACTTCAATATTGTACCCTAATCTCATTGCTCTCTCCCTCCCTCTCACCCTTCCTCTCACCTAGTCGTCACTCTATCTCTCTTGCAGCGGCAATAACAGCATCTAGGTAACCCTCTTCTTTCCTCTTGCTCTTGCTCGCGCAGACCTTCTCTCTCACCCAGTCGTCACTCTGTCTCTCGCTCTTGCTCGCGCAGTGGCAACAACAACATCTATAGCACCATCTCTCTTGCAGTGGCAACTACAGCGTCACTCTAGTTCTCCCTCTGGCATCTAGGTATAGCCTTCCTTTGCTTTCCTCTGCTCTCCTCTGGTCTTTTACCGTCTATTTCTCCCTGCTCATCTGTTCATTGAAACTCTTTTGATTAAGAAATCAGAATAACAATCAAGAATTTCGTCATGGATTTTATGTTGGTGTGTGTTTGATTTGTGCGAAAATTGGATGTGTGTATATATATACATATATTTATATGTGTGATTCTTGATCAAACTCACAACTCAACCATGTGGTTAACCCCAATTTGTGTAGAATAGTAGGGTATTTTCATTCGGGTGCGTGCCAATTATCTGGAACAAAAAAACTGAGTTGTGTTAATTAATTCAAAAACTGTGATGGCTCAAAATTAAACTAAACTGTGATAGTTGATTCTAATTTGATAAACTAAACTAAAACTAAAATTAAATTAAACAAAATTAAAGTGTTATTCAAGGGTTGAAAGGAATCTAGGGCTTTAAACCTTCCCTAATTTTGTATAACCTATATCAGCTTTGAGAATCAATTAATGAATAGAGTGTCGCTATGTAGCTCGAAATGTGATGGCTCGAAATGGCTCGAATTTAGTTTTGTACTCAACTTGCTGCTACTGTGCAATAGACCCACACTTTTCATTTCAAAAACAAACCAAAAAAAGAAAGAAAGAATAGAGCAGAAAGTAAAGAGAGAGAAGCACCGTGTCTTCATAAAACCTAGCGAAACTGTCTCTGTGTTCCGCCGTTGTTGCTGTTTGATCGGAGTGGAAGAGGAGGAGCTTGGTGTGCCGCTGCTTGATTGGAGTCTTCACTAACTTAAGATATTTTATTTCCCCTTATGTCATTGCTCTTCCATTGCTCTGTCCATTGTGGCTGCCGTGGTTGCTAGCTACTATTAAAACTGGTACTATCATCAAACTAATTAAGATGATGGTGAAAACTAGAGCTACCCTCTAAAAAAAAATTAGCACATTGAGCATTATGTGAGCCTTTGTTTCTGATCTGTCCATGGCAACTGATGGTGAAAACTGTGGCCACTGTCGCTACTGCGTAAGATTAGCACATTGATGGTGAAAAATTAGCACATGACCATTATTAGCACACTGATGGTGAAAACTGTGATGGTGAAAAATTAGCATATGACCATTATTAGCACATTATTAGTACATGACCATTATTAGCACATTGATGGTGAAAAATTAGCACACTGATAGTGAAAAATTAGCACATGACCATTATTTCTGATCTGTCCATGACCACTGCGTAAAATGATGGTGATTACTTGAGCCTTTGTTTCATATTCATTCTCTACTATTATTTATTAAAAAAAGCACCAGTTTTGTCTGCTATGGTGAACTGATTCCAAATGTTGAACTGATTCCAATTTTTTTTTTTTTTAATGAAAACAACTTTTTTAGGAAACATCAAATAGTTAAGTGTTCAATTTTTCAAATGCTTTTTTTGCACAAAAATTAAAATCAGTAGAGAGAGAGAGACAAGAGTATTTCAATCCTTTTTTTGTTTCGAATATAGTAGAATAGAGGAGGAGAGGAAAGCCAAAGACAAAACAAAACAAAAGAGATAGGGAGGAGAGAGAAAACTGTAGTTTCGAGCCATTCGAGCCCAATAGTTTCGAGCTACGGAGTATTTTCGTAATTAATATGACCATGACCCAAGCCCAATGGTGTCATCAAGAGAACTATTGTAATGTTAACAATTAGATAAAGCAATTTATACGGTACTTTTTAGTCTTTGATCTCTTGTGCACACAATTACATGTACATAACTTAACAACCATAACAATCTTATCTCAATAGAAAATATAATCTGATGCTTATCTAAATAATAATCAAATATTTAAAATTACAAAAATTAAATATATTAAAAAAATAGTCCCAATTCAATAAATATTGCCTCAAATTCATATAATTGTCATATTAATAATCAATTCCAAGATTGAATACAAAAATCAATGTTACTTAGCTACGTTTCATTTATATTTATTAATTCATAAAATAAATGATTAGCTGTGTATGGTTGAAGAAGAATCCACAATCTTCATTGAAATCTCCGTGTTTGAAGCTCTTGAAATCTCTTCTCCTTACTCTATATATGTATATGTATATATATTGTGCAATTGAGATTTTTTGGCAATGGTTTAGCTTATCTCTATTTTTTCTTTTCATTTTTAACAGGAAACACTCAAACTCACACCACAACACTGACGATAGACAACACCAATTATCAATTACATGGCGTATATATAAAATATATAACTTTTTTAAGTATAGATTTGTCACAGTTTTGATTTAAAAAAAAAAACAATATTGATTTTAGTTACCTGAAGAGCCATCTTATTTACTACTAGAAAATATGCATTTTTTTTTCTTTGAGCTTGTCAGATGTGAACCAATCTAGATAATAAAGGTTCTAGGATTAGCAGCTGCACATAATTACCCTTTTGTCATTGTCCCTATTTCGTTGAACACTCTCTGTATTTTATCTGAATTCAATTATAAGCAGAGACTTGGAGAATAAGCTAGCAAATTCTGACTGGTGAAAGTCAGAGCTAGATGCCTTTTACTTCATGGAAAGGTCATCACAATGAAATTTTGTAGTGACTTGGTATTGTTATATCAATAGCTTGCTAGAGTGGTCATATTTCTAATAAAGTTAGTTAGAAACACTTGTAAACTTATAATTGTGCTGTGAACTGTCAATAGAGAAATTAAAATCACAATCAAATAATTGGTTACAATTCATCATAAGATTGCATATTTGGGAAGTTATATACTTCTTATCACATTTTCTTATTGTTTTGCCATGTTGGGGGTCAACCCTTGAAAATATGTTAGGAGGAGTTGTAGAACAGTCTGCTTTGTTGAGTGGTATACTGTCCTTGTGTTTGTGTGAGTGGATGATGGTGATTTTATGAGCATTAGTAATTTAATGGCACAATGGTGCTATGAGTTTTCTTATGGAGAGTTAACGGAGTTAAATTGAATGTTTGGTGTTGGACACATGGCAGTAGAGAGACACTGGGACAGGAAAATTGGACACAAAATTGGAACAGGTGATCCCATGCCATATTAGAAGACTAAATACTATATTTGCAATTAAAACTATCAAAATGAGATTAGGGGTTGGTAAGAATGAAATGAGTTTGTTTTATGTAGTGGGCATCAGTTGGATGAAAGGAGTTTGTTTTGTGAGATAACAAATATTTATATATGTAATTACGAATGAATCACATCTATATATTTTATATTGAGAACTTTCTATTATTATTATTTTTTTTGTGTGTGGTGAAAGTGAGTTATAACCAGCAACCAATGTGAATCCCCATCTCTTTTCAAATATAATTTTTTAAACAGCCTTATTAATAAGTGTTCTTAACATTTAAATTATAAAAAATATAATATTTGAAAGATATGATTTCAATAGCTAATCACAATGTGTGTTTTGTTCGTCGATTATTATATGATTGTATGATATTTGGTAATATTTTTTCTATACTTATTAGTTACTCATGCCTTAATTTCTGTTGAGACTCAATTCATTTTAATGGATTCTAATGTATAAAATATTAGAATTGTTATTATGGTTAATTAATATGCATGTTCAGGTGTACAAAATATATATTTAGGAGAAGTAAACAAAATGAACAAGAGTTGGATTGATTTGCCAAATAGGATGTTGAGAGAATACATGAATGGGATCGACCAATTTCTAGTGTTTGCATACACCAATAGGGCAACAAGTTCGATGATTTGTTGTCCATGTAGGAAATGCGAGAATCCCTATCATCTTGTTCGAGATAGTGTGCGAGAGCACTTGATTTCAAATGGCTTTCTAGACAAATACAAACATTGGATTAATCATGAAGAGTTGTATACTTTTGTGCATGGTAACCGAGATAATGAAGCCTTAGTGAATGAAAACATTATGGATGATATGGTCGGAATGATACACGATGTTACTGGTATTCCGCTTCCTAGTACAAGTGCTGTAGGTGATGAACCATAGGCACCAACTAATCCCAATGTAGTAGAACCACTTGTAACTGATCCACAGTTAGGTCTAGATGTAGAGACTGTAAATTATTTTAGACTTCTAGAGGATGCTCAAAGTGAATTGTATCCGGGTTGTCAGAAGTTCACATCTTTGTCGTTCATTGTTCGACTTTTACATATGAAGGTGCTAAATCAGTGGAGTGACACTTCTGTTACCATGTTACTTGAGTTGTTGAATGAAGCTTTTCCTGAGGGTGCAAAACTTCATGATTCTTACTATAAAGCTCAAAAAATCACTACAGATTTGGGCTTCACATATGAAACGTGGGATGCATGCCCCAATAGTTGTATGTTGTTCCAAAACGAATACATCAATCTTGCTGAATGTGTCATATGCAAAAGTTCTAGGTGGAAACAAAATGAAGCTAATAGTTCAAATGTTCCTCATGGAGGCGGTAAACGGATACCCTCTAAACAGATGAGGTATTTCCCTTTGAAGCAAAGATTGCAGAGGTTGTTTATGTCATTGAAAACGGCCAAGCTCATGAGATGGCATGCAGAGGAACGACAAGATGATGGTGTCTTAAGACATCCTGCTGACTTCCTTGCATGGAAAGATTTTGACTGTCAAAATACTGACTTTGCGGATGATTGTTGAAGTGTAAGGCTTGGGTTAGCATCTGATGGTTTTAACCCATTCAGATCGATGAACATAGTTCATAGCACTTGGCCCGTTGTTCTCATTCCATACAACTTACCGCCATGGATGTGCATGAAACAACCATTTTTGATTTTGTCTACACTTATTGATGGCCCAAAAGGACCTGGTGACAAAATTGATGTGTATATGCAACCGTTGATTGAGGAATTGAAGGAACTATGGACTGACGGTGTCTCTATATTTGATGCATCAACAAATCAAATATTTCAAATGCATGCAGCTTTGTTATGGACAATTAGTGATTTTCCAGCATATGCGAACTTGTCAGGATGGAGCATGAAAGGAGAACATGTCCATGTTGCAATAAGGAAGCTAGATCGTGCTGGTTGAAACATGGTAGGAAACATTCATATTTAGGCCATCGCAGATTCCTACCTAGTGGTCATAAATTTTGAAAGGATAAAATATCATTTGATGGTACTCGGGAATTGAGTCTCAAACCGAGATTGTTATCTGGATTAGAGATTTTGCTACAAGTAGAATCTGAGGGTATCTTAACCCAATACAGGCTGGATGACCTTAAAGAGAGGCATAGGAGACAAGTGGAAAGGGAGAAAGCTGGACCTTGCACTCATGGTTGGAAAAAAAAGAGTATATTTTTTGAATTGCCATATTGGGAGCACAATCTAATAAGACATAACCTTGGTGTGATGCATATAGAGAAGAATGTGTGTGACAATGTATTGTGGACAATACTGGGGGTTGCAGGAAAATCCAAGGATAATGTCAATGCTCGGCGCGATCTGCAAGAAATGAATATTAGAAAACCCCTACACTTGCAGTCAAGAGGGATGAATAAAGCTTATTTGCCACCAACACAATTCACAATGACTAAGGATGAGAAATATTTGTTCTTGCAAATGCTTAAAGAAGTTAGAGTTCTTGACCGGTATTCATCCAATATCTCTCGTTGTGTTCGGTTACAAGATAGAAGCATTTCGGGTCTAAAGAGCCACGATAGTCATATTCTGATGCAACAACTTATTCCTTTGGGTGTACGAGGATTGTTGCCTAAGAATGTTGTTCAAGCCTTGATTGAATTGAGTAATTTCTTCAGACAATTGTGTAGTAAATCGTCAAACGGATCTAGGATATATCCAAGGTCGTAAATCACTAACACTTTGTCATTTGGAGAAAATATTTCCACCAGCTTTTTTTCATATAATGGAGCATCTGCCTATACACCTAGGTGATGAAGCATTGGTGGCTGGAGTGATTCAATTTCAATGGATGTATCCAATTGAGAGATATCTTCTTACTTTGAAGCAATATGTACGTAATCAGGCTCATCTCGAAGGTTCAATGGCTAAAGGTTATCTTATGGAAGAATGCATGAATTTTTGTGCTCAATATCTGAATGATGTGGAAACTAAATTGAATCGGCCTGTAAGGAACTACAATGGTGCGGATAATATGGGTTGTGCTGTTGGTGAAACCACAACTTTCAACCTTGGTCATACTTCTTATGTACAGTGTCATTGATATATCTTGTTCAATACGAGAGCAGTTGAACCATTCCTAAAATAGGTACCTCTTACTCAATATTTGCCAAGTTTTGTTTTTTTATTACATTTCAAATATTAATTTGTAATTGATAATTTTTCAACGTATATAGGAAACACCTTGAAGTACTTAAGATGAAAATGCCTCATGCTGATGATCATCAACTTCGAAGTGAACATTTCAAAACTTTTCACACTTGGCTTAAAGAACACGTATGTATGGACAAATCTAGCTATATATTACAACTTAGGTTGATTTGCATTTTCAATTTGCTTTCATGTTTTAAATAGGTTCACACTTTGCAAAGGACTGATAACGCCACATTTTCTGAAGAGATTCATACATTGGCAAATGATCCTCATAACGGAGCAAGAAAGTTCATTGGTTACATAACTAATGGGTTCCGTTTTCGGGTCAAGGCTATGGATGACCGTTGAGCCAATCAAAATTCCGATGTAGCTTTGAAAGCAGATACTATCAGTTATGCTAGCCGGAAGGACAAAAATCCTCGTGTGGGGGCTGTGTACTATTATGGACAAGTGACAGATATCATTGAAATCTGGTACACCAATGCAATGAAATATATATTGTTCAAGTGTGACTGGATTGACAATGTTCGGGAGAAGAAAGAAGATAATTTCAAGTTCACGTTGATTAACTTCAACCATTCGTTGTATCGAGATGATCAAATCACCAATGAACCTTTCATCTTGGCATCCCAAGCTGAGCAAGTTTGGTATGTTGTAGACCCTATAGAATCAGATTGGCAAGTGGTTGTGAAGATGGCTCAAAGGGGTTTATTTGATATATATTCCACTGATCCAGAAACTGAGCCATATATGAGTTAACAATTAGAAGAAAATATAATGGTCCGTGATGAAGAAGTTGGCTGGGTGAGGGAAGTCGCAGAAGGAGAAACTGTTGATGTTGAAATGAGAGAGAATTAAGATATTTTGTAATAATTGTTGGGATTCTGTAATGACCTAGTAAATTGTCATGCTTTGATGACCTAGATATTTGGGCATGTTACTTTATTTAACAATTTTATGTGCTTTCAATTTATTTATTATGTTTGTATTGTATTTACATTATTAACTCCAAACTATTCCTTATATTTTCAATTGTATTTCTTACAGATTGTTATGGCACGGAAGAGGAAGCTTAATTATCCCTCTCACACTATGGCTGATGTTTTGCGTATGCAGACACAATCACCACAACCATCACAGCCATCGATACAGCCACCATCACCATCACAGCCACCGATACAGGCACCACCACCATCACAGCCACTGATACAGCCACCACCAACATCACACCCACCGATATGTCCACCATCATCATCATCACAATGACCGCTACATCCACCATCATCATCATAATTGTCTCGACCAATGTTGTCTTCACAGGCCACCACAGGTATACAAATTTGTTATGTACTTAAATTATATTAATTAAATTATTTCATTTTCACTATACATAAACTTCATAATTTCATATGTTAGGACCGACGACTTCTTCATATCCCACCTCAGGTACAGGTTTGCTTTCATGTATTTAATTTATGCTTTAATTTATATGTTGTTTATTATATTCTTACATAATTTGTTTATTCTTATAATGTGTTCCAAATCCAATGACTGATTCGTAAGCCAACTCAGGTATAACAAATGGTTATATATCTAATTATGTTAATTCAACTACAAGTTATTTATTATCAATTTCTGTAATATGTGTTTTTTTTTCATTGTTCCTCACATGCCCTATAGTTTCTTTATCTTCCACCCGAGGTTGAGGATTTGCAAAAGGCATTAAAGATTAGGTTACAGGCAAGAAATTGGCCATTGATTTTGATGCCGACTTTAATCCTACGGGAGATAATCAGTTTAAGTTAACTAGCCAACTTGGGTTCATGGTACGTAGTGGGAACATTGTTTCTCTTATATACGTTGATTGGACCGAAGTACCTATTGATGTTCTTGAGTCAATATGGGCAAATGTTAAGGTAAAAGCATATTCACTAAATTGTTTAATTATATTATTAATTGAACTAATGATTTAAATTGTACTGTAGGATAATTTACAAATTTGTTCGGAGGGGTACAAACCACGTTGCTTGAAAAAATGCAATGAGTTGTGGAAGGATTACAAAAGCAAGATCAAGAATAAGTATTTTAAGCCTAACAAGGATCATCCTAATATAAAAGACATAGTGCCTCCGCAAATTGTTCCAGAACAGTGGTATGATCTTGTTGATTATTGGAAGACTAAGAAAGTAGAGGTATATAAAATAAGTTAATTACAAAGCACATAGCTTTAGAAAAATTAATAACTTTGTATATTTGCGACTTACATTTATGCAAACTTTATAGGACATTGCAGTCCACAATGCTGGAAGTCGTTCTTTTCATTATATTAATCATATGATAGGATGTACTTCATTCACTGATATTCGAAGGAAGGTATGTATTATTTAGGTAGATATCAATATGCATGTAAATTACTTAGATAATAATTAATTTTTGAATTTTCAGATGATTGCTGAAAGGTTGCCCACGGATAAAATGAGTGTTTGGAAATATATACGCAATCAAACTGACACTGATGTCAGGCAGACCATGTTATTTTTAAATCCTAAAATTTGTATTTATATTTGATTTTGTTTGAACTATCTAATTATGTATATATACTTGTTATTTTAATTTATAGGATGAGTTTGAGCGCCAACTGTCCATGTTGCCTGAAGATTACCGCACTACTGAAGATGCTCGAGATAGTGTTTTCCACGACGTGGTTGGTGAAGATGGGCATGGATATTGTCGTACTTATGGCAAGAATGTGCTTTGGAGCATGGTGTATGGAGATAAATCTAAGTCATCACAGTCAGGATCTCAGTCATCGACTGTTGCTAAGATCACCAAGCAGGTTCGTACGGAGTTGAGACAAGAGTTGAGGGATGAGATTAGAGAGGAATTGAGGGAGGAGATGCAAGCAGAGCTTTCGACACAGATACAACAAATGAAAGCTGAAATCTTGGCTATTGTGTCCCACGAAGAGAGTACAAATCACAACAAATAGGTTTGGTATAAATAAATGTTTTATAAATATCTAATTGTACTACAATTGTATCATTGAATATAAATATGATTAACAAAGAATACCATGAATATTATAGGTACCGGATGCATTGAGTGGCCACCGTAAATCTACGGATTATGAGGCCAATGAGAACCCACATACACCACCACCACCACCAGATGATGAGGTAAACTTTCAAACAATTTGACAACTTGTCATTTGTGAAAACTTGTCGTTTAGTAACTTTTTTTGACATCAAACCTCCTCTAATATCTTCATGTTGTAGGGCCTCTGTGTTGATTCCTTTGTTTTTGCTCACTATGCGCCCTAATTTGCCTTCATTTTACTACACAATGAAAGCTTTACATAGATAATAATTTGGTGCACCACGTATCAGTTCATTGATTAATTAGCTTTAGGGATTTAAAATTGAGTCTTTTTGAAAATTTACTCTCAGGAATTACATTTTGCGAAGCGATAAGATATGTTGTTTCATTGATGTCATTGGCATATTTATGGCCAAAGCATAAGGAGCTAATGGTAAAGCAAGTATTGCATTGCTGAGTTGTATTGTACCGTTGATTAATGTGTTATTTGTTTTGGCATTAGCACCTCTTACTTTAGCAATTGCCACGGACTTTCTAATTGGTACATTGCTAGTTGTCACAGCTTGGGGAATGAAGTGCCTTCGTTATGGCTGTTCAAGGAGACTTTGTTTGGTTCAGTGTTTGGAACTAGTTTTCTGATTTTTTTTTTTTTTGAAAAATTACAAACTAGTTTCATGCATGTTGATAAACTCATTTCTTAAGTTTTTAAATTATGTTAATTACCAACTAAAATGCTCAAATGGGCTCGAATATCAATGAAAATTGACACGCACAACATACTAGGCAAACATGACTTGTGGGAGAAGACGGAACTCGAAACCGATTCCCGGTTTTGAATCTAGAGCCTAATTTCAGTTTATGAAAACTTATTAGTTAATAACTATTTTAAAAACCGGATGACGCGCTAAAATGCTTAAATGGGTTCAGATGTCAACGAAACTTGACACGCACAACATACTAGGCACACATGACTTGTAGGAGAAAACGGAACTCAAAATCGATTCCCGGTTTTTAATCTAGAGCCTAATTTCCGTTTATGAAAACTTGTTACTTAATATCTCTTTTTCAAACCAGTTGACAAACTTAAATGCTCAAACGAGTTCGGATGTCAACGAAACTTGACACGCACAACATACTAGGCATACATGACATGTAGGAGAAGACGGGACTTGAAACCGTTTCTCGGTTTTGAATTTGGAGCCTAGTTTTTGTTTATGAAAACTTATTCTTTACAAACACTTTTTCGAACAGGTTGACACACTAAAATGCTCAAACAGGTTCAGATGTCAACGAAACTTGACACGCATAACATACTAGGCACATATGACTTGTAGGAGAAGACGGGACTCAAAACCGATTCTCGATTTTGAATATAGAGCCTAATTTTCATTTATGAAAACTTGTTACTTAATAACTCTTTTTCAAACCGGTTGACACACTAAAATGCTCAAATGGGTTCGGATGTCAACGAAACTTGACATGCACAACATACTAGGCACACATGACTTGTAGAAGAAGACGAAACTCGATGAAAACTTCCTTAAAAACTCTTTTTGTGTTTATTTGATTATTGTTAGATTATAGCTCAATGTGTACAATCATTGCCTGCTTTTAATGGTATTATTATCATTGTAGGATGTAATTAAAGTTTCTTTGGATAGTTTTGTAATACCAAGAGTCCAATTGGCGGAGGGACTTCTTATTAGTATCGATCCGTTGTGTGAAATTGATGGAGTTCCAATTGGCCCTGAATATTGCAAAGTTTTTGTTTTAAAAGCGAACAAGCCGAACGCTTTTTTGGAAACAACTGTTGGACAATCTTCACTGTATTTAAAAAGATTAAATTCTATTGTGTACTTAACAACAACCAGAATATAAAAGAAATAAAAGAAATGAGAGAATTTGTTTGATTACAAAAATCAAACTCGAAACAAAAATAAATAAAGAAAAAATAGATTTTATTTTGTTACAAAAACAAAATTAAAATATGATTAAATAAACAAATAAAACAGAATAACAAATTAAATAACTTATTTGATTAATTTCTTTGAATAATTATCTGATCAAGTCCAGTGTTTGACACTGTGTCCTTAAGATAGATTCGTCCTCTCCACGGTGCTTTCAGAATTTGGACGTCTATCTCCCAGGATAAAATGATCTACTACAAACAATAGCAGCACTACAAATTGTTTGCCTAACTGTAACAACGCCCGCGGGGGGACCTCGCTACAGTTCGGACTCGATTTTGTTGCGGTTCTCAATCTCGAACCAAAGAGTCCAACTCTGGCAAATCGTTTTTGAGAAAAACAGATTTTTTGAAAAGAAGTGCCAAACATGGACTGCTTTGCCAGATAACAGAGTCGCCACCTAAATATTTTTAAAATGGGAAATTTAGGAAACCCTGACTCGGTGCCAAAGGCCACGTGTCCGTCATCACCAAAGTTGGCTCGGGAACTTGGGTACGATTAGGGAAGGTCACATCGTGAGCACCCTCTCGCCGGTCAAAGACCGCCTCTACTAACCATGATACCTGTTTTTGAAAACTTTGTGAGTTCTTATTCCGGTTATTAGCCTAGATTACTATGTGATGCTCGCAGCAAACAAGTATAGACTGAATCGCCTGAATTGGAACTGAACATCTCATGTTTGTTTGTTTGAAAATGGTTTGATGATGCTACCCATAGGTAGGCTAAAATGCGGATTTGCCACTCTCGAGTGGGCTTAAGAAAACAATGATTTTGCCACTATCTAGTGGGCTTAAAACAAACAGTTGATGAATTGTCCCAATTCAAGTAACTCAACCTCCACCCACAGGCATTCAAGGCAGTTACATCACATAAGCACATAGCCTCATGGTAAGCATGCTATCATGGCAGCACTCACACGCATGCAAGGATGCTAAAGCATAAAACTTACAGAGTACTCCAAGCCAAAACAAAAGCTGATTAGAAATCATGCATGATCCTAAATGTGCTGAAATGCCTAATGCAACACATGCAAAGATGCAACTATAGCAGGCTCGGCTATTCTAAACATGGCATGTGGAATACTACAACTATCACGTATTCAATTTGGAATTGAAATACAGTGCAGTTTGTATGATGCGCCGAGCCCGGTGCGTGCAAAACAGATGAATGATGCAAACATGCTGTCATACTGTATGCTAATTGAAATATGCCCTATATCTAAACCATCGTAAGCAGATAAATAAAAGGGAGAAAGAAATGGGGGTTGGAAAACATACATCACACTCATGCACCCTTATTACAACATTGCCCTCGCGCAGAGGGTCCGAATAAATAATAATACAGTCCGAAATGAAGGAATAATACAGTCCGAAATAAATATACAGATTCCTAATTAATTAACAGACTAAACTAAGAAAGCTGTAAACTGGCGCGCAGGCCAGGGGCTGCCTTGCTTCTGCTCCGGATGATGAAATGATGCATGCCCGGATGCCTTTGCGCGGAAATCCACGGCGGTGCCCCGATTAGCCTCTGTTTGCATTTTTCTTGAAATGCGTACCGAGTTCCGGAAAGTTGCTGATTCTTCATTTTGCTGCAACAGAGAGCAGGAAAAGGGCATAGCAGTGTATTTCGCAAATATATGCATGCCTCGATCCTCGTGCCATCAATCACGCATATCGATGCCTGATGGCCGAGGAGTCGGATTGCACAACTCAATATAGGATGAAGGCATATGAATGCTACAATAAAACCTAACTCCATCATGGGTAATCCGGAGTGTCGGTGACTTGGGAATTGAGACCCGTTCCGTCACTCGGAGTACGAAACGTGCCTCGTTTCCCGTGCCCGGGCTAACACCTATCCCGAACACGATGCAATATGCATGATATGCATGAAATGCAGCAAACATGTGATATAGCATGCACAATGCCATGAAAATGAGTAACCTCGAAATGCGTGCACACGGGCACGCAAACCGAGATGATAGCATAAAAACATGAAATGACATGAAAAATGATGTACAATGGGACTAAAATGAGATACCTCGAAATGCGTGCCCACGGGCACGCAAACCGAGGCGGTGACATACAGGCATGAAATGGCATACAGAATGCAAATTAGACTTACACTAACATGAGAGAGCCTCAGTCGCACTCACATAAGAGGCCGTCAGATAAAAAAGAAGTGCCTCGAAATGCGTGCACACGGGCACGCAAATCGAGGCAATGGCATAGAAGCACGAAAATGGCAAATTGGGCTTACACTAATATGAGAGAGCCTCAGCCGCACTCACATAAGCTGCCGAGAGATGAAAATGAGGTGCCTCGAAATGCGTGCCCACGGGCACGCAAACCGAGGAATGTATGGAATGGAAATCGGATAAAACCGAAGTGTCTCGAAATATGTGCCCATAGGCACGCAAGCCGAGGCGATGATGTGAGATGCAAATCGAATAAAACCGAAGGGCCTCGAAATGCGTGCACACGGGCACGCAAACCGAGGCGAAGATATGAAGTGCAAATCGGATAAAACCGAAGGGCCTCGAAATACGTGCACACGGGCACGCAAACAGAGGTGAAGATATGAAGTGCAAATCGGATAAACCGAAGGGCCTCGAAATGCGTGCACATGGGCACGCAAACCGAGGCGATGATATGCAATCATGAAATGGCATACGGAATGCAATGATGGGCTTACGCCAACATGAGAGGGCCTCAGCCACACTCACATAAGCTGCCGTCGGATAAAAATGAAGTGCCTCGAAATGCGTGCACACGGGCACGCAAACCGAGGCAATGGCATACAAGCACCAAAATGACATGCGAATGAGATGTGGCGAATGGCATAAGGAAGATGCAAAATTCAGCAACTAAAATAATGCAAAAACAGCCCCCAAATTATGATAAAATTGCAACCGATGCCCAAAATGCGATGAAATGCACCCGAAATGGCCTACAGCCCTATTAAACATACAGAATATGGACATGGAATGAAAAAAAGTGGCAAGGCAGCCCCTAAACTAGCATTTTATCAGCACAAAGCAAGGCCAAATAATGCTCACAAGTATGGAAACAAAAGCTTGCAAAAATACGGTAAAAGAGGGGAATTACAAAGCAAGTGATATGTACAATGCTCAAACCCAAAAAATCAGTTCTACAACATTGAAGATGGAACAAAAATATGCACAAATTCAAGAGATGACAACCTCTAAATCAGTATGTATATATGCTAAACATAGCATGCAAAATAAGGGCCAAAAGAGGGTTATAAAGAGAGGTACCAAATGGATGCACCAAACCACTTAAGACCCTTGACAAAAAGTGTAGAATAGACCAAAACAAGACACTCTCTAAGCCTGATGGAGGCTCAAAACAGTAGCTAAACAAGTCTAACAAAGCATGCAAATTTACGGTAAAATGAAAGGATTTCAAAGGAAGTACCACAAATATACACCAAATGTCTTAAGACCCTAAACAAAACATGACAAGGAGACAAAACTAAGGCTATTTCTAAGCCTGATGAAGGCTGAAATCCGGAGCCAAATAAGTCTAACAAAGCATGCAAAATAATGAACCAAAGAGAGGTCTTGAGACAAGTAGTATATAGAAAATTTAAACAGCAAAATTTCCTTCTACAACATTGAAGAGGAGCCCAAAATATGCATATTTACAGTAGATGTCATGCTCAAAATCAGATTACTCATGAGCCAAACAAAGCATGCAAAAACAATGGCATATGGTGAGATATTGAAACAAGCATTAGATAGGGACCCCAAATGATGTTGAGACCTTAAACAAACATGAAGAACACCTCAAAATAGTGACATTTCCAGTTAATCTCGGAACTCAAAACCATAAGCAAATAGGTCTAAGAAATGAGCCAAAATAGGGCTAGAAAAGAGGGAAAGAGGACTTACCCTTGTAGACAACTTCTTTGGCTGCTTCTAGGACCAAATTTGCTACCTCTTAGCTGCTGGAAAGCCTCCTGAGATGCTGGAAATGGAGTAGTGGTGGTGGTGCTTGGTGGTGATGAAGAAAATGGGTTGGAACTTGGTGTTTAGAGCTTGGAAATATAGAGAGGGAGAGAGATACAACACAAGAGCTCTCCAAGGATTTTTTCTAACCTTTCCCCCAGCTGGAAGTTGCTGGTTTTATAGCTAAAAAGATGGAAAATATCTTTCCTCAAATATCTAGATATTTTGAGGGCAAAATATCTAGATATTTTGAGGGCAAAAACAAAAGATTTTGTTCGGCCGCGAAGTGGGCATCTAAGACCGCAGTGTTCCTCGGAATGATGAAACAGAGGTACCTGCCAAAATTGAACAAAAACTAACGCAAAACGAAAGCTCGGGGACCAAAACCGCGCGGGGTCCCGAAAATGGGTCAGCACCTAAGTGGTGTTCGTCAGTGGGTTTCTGATACCCCAGTGTTCCTCGGAATGCTAAAATAGAGGTCTCTGCCAAAAACCGGAGAAAACGGATGCGAAATGAATGCTCGGGACCAAAACCGCGCAGTTTGGGGTCCCGAAAATGGGCTGCCGGGCACCGGAAGTGGTGTTCGGCTGCGAAGTGGGTCTCAGAGACCCCAGTGTCCTTCGGAAGGACCAAACAGAGGTGTCTGCCAAAAATGAACAGACATCGATGCAAAATGAATGCTCGGGCCAAAACCGCGGTTCGATCCCGAAATGGGTCACCGGACCTAAGTGGTGTTCGGTCGCAAGTGGGTCTCAGAGACCCCAAGTGTCCTTGAAGGACCAAACAAAGGTGTCGCCAAAAATGAACAGACATCGATGCAAAATGAATGCTCGGGGCCAAAGCGGGTTCGATCCCAAAATGGGTCAAGACACCTAAGTGGTGTTCGGTCATGAAGTGGGTCTCAGAGACCCCAGTGTCCCTCGAAAGGACCAAATAGAGGTGTCTGCCAAAAATGAACAGACATCGATGCAAAATGAATGCTCGGGGCCAAAACCGCGCGGTTCGGGATCCCGAAATGGGCCGCCGCACCTAAGTGGTGTTCGTCACAAGTGGGTCTCAGAGACCCCAAAGGTGTCCTGGAAGGACCAAATAGAGGTGTCTGCCAAAAATGAACAGACATCGTTGCAAAATGAATGCTCAGGCCAAAACCGCGGTTCGGGATCCGAAATGGCCGGGCACCAAGTGGTGTTGCGAAGTGGGTTTCGAGCCCCGTGTCCCTTAAATGGGAGCAAATGAGATGCATGCCAAAACCGGAGAAAACGGAGATGGTTGGCGTCCCAATCGAAGCACACGGCCTAACGGCTCAAAAACCGGAACCGATCCGAATGGGAAAAATGGCCTACGGTCACGGAAAAAGTAGACCACGGCCATCGAGAGATAGTCTACGGACCACTCTCCCTCGAAAGAAAACAGAGAAACCGAGTCCGTTCGCAAACCGAGACAAGGCACGAAGAGAGTTCGGGCTTGGGAGGCAGCGGCCACGACTCTGAGACTTCTGAACGAGCACAGTATGCAACATCACCGAGCGCTCAATCGGTGACGTCTGAGTCTTAAGGTCGGTCAAAAATGGGGTGTCTACACTAACGAACACACTAAGTGTTTATACTCTCTCACAGAAGAAAATAATGCAGCAATATGAAAAGAATATTTGCAGAATTATGAAAGACAAAATTAGAGTTACAAAATCCAAATGAGGGCTGTCCTATTTATAGATGTAAAGGTGGCTGCATGCTTTGAATTGAACAGGTATGAAACCTGTTGGTTTTGAATTCAAACAGATTTGAATCTGTTGGGTTCATAATTCAAACAGATAACAAAAACGGAAAGGGCCCTGTTTGGGTGTACAGTAAAAAACCAGACCAGTTTATTTCCGGATTAATTTGAATTCTGGATTTTATTTTGGATTTTATTTTACCAAAAAATAAAAATAAATTCAAATGTTTTTGGCCCAAAAAGATAGGTATTGGGCGACAAACTTAGCCCGCCTAACCAACCTGGACGGACGGACGGACGGCCAGGTGTGGTGATTTTTGGATCCAATGGGTCTAGCCCATTTTGCCCATAACCTCTCCCTCTAAAACACTTAGGTACCCCTTGGGGCACACCCCAAGTACCAAACCCATGCCTTATAAACCCATTCAAAACTTCCCACCAAATCAATGTGGGACAAACCTTACTCAATACCTTTAAGGATTTTACACAAAAACTCCATTTTCATGGAGCATACTTTGGCTTCAATTTCCTATTCATTCGGTAATGGTTTTGAGCAACCAAATATACCACGTGAATCACAATGCGGCATAGAATGCGTTACCACTTTGACCCGCGACAAACGACGCTCGGGGCCCACCTAAAAAATAGACCAAACTTAGGAAAAAATTCTGGTTTTACCCAGAATTTTATAACCATTTCCAACAATCCCCCACATGAATGGAATTTGATGACAATTGAAATGCAACAATATGCAGACTTTATCAAAAGAGTATAAGTAGAAAATATCTTGCATCAGGATAGGTAGCTTTCGGCCTTGAACCTTCCCTAGTGATAACCTATCGGACTTACTGGCTAACCAATGGACGCGATGCCTTGAATTGTTCAGCCGTTTGTGTTAGCCAAGACAATAGATTTCACACAAAATATCTTCTAACACATCGTGGTTCTCACTGTTGTGTTCATTTTGGCCTTGAACGCGCCTGGTTTTCATGAGTGTTTCTAGAGAATTTAGCCTCTTCATTCTCATAGAACCGGCCCCAGTTCAACACTCATATAGGTGATTCTTATTGTGAGTATCTCCTTATACTCGTCTTGATTTTATGCCTCAATCAAGATATAAGTAATCATTAAAAGCAAAGCTTGTCCTTATACCCCTGCATACAACAAATGTTGCAGATATCACTCTCACCATAGAAATGGGTAGGGAATTTTAAGCCCTTGGTGATTTCTGGTGAGCCATACATAACTTAGTTGTCCCTTTGAACTTAGTTCTTGGGATCTCCAGTCATATAAGTAGGGTTACCATTATGACGACTCTTATGTAATAGGCTTTAATCCCATTCCCTTCGATGAACTATACACTAGCTCTTTTGTCAAACCTTTTGTTAACGGATCCGCAATATTCTCTTTAGATTTTATATAATCTATTGAGATTATTCTGTTTGACAACAATTGCCTTATGGTATTATGTCGACGACGAATATGTTGTGACTTACCGTTATACATACGATTTTGTGCCCTGCCTATTGCAGATTGACTATCACAATGAATGCAAATAGCTAGCATAGGTTTTGGCCACCTTGGAATGTCTTCTAAGAAGTGACGAAGCTATTCTGCTTCTTCTCCTGCTTTGTCTAAAGCAATGAACTCGGATTCCATTGTGGTTCGTGCGATGCATGTTTGTTTCGTGGATTTGCAAGAAACAGCAGCGCCTCCTAGAGTAAAGACATATCCACTTGTGGATTTTGAATCTTTAGTATCCGATATCCAATTTGCATCACAATAACCTTCAAGTACTGCTGGATACCGAGTAAAGTTCAAACCATGATCACGGGTGAATTTTAGATATCTAAGAACCCGAATGATCGCTTTCCAATGGTCTTATCCGGGGTTACTAGTATACCTACTCAATTTACTGATAGCATAAGCTACATCAGGACGAGTACAATTCATTAGGTACATTAGGCTTCCAATGATTTGGGAGTATTTTAACTGAGACACTGCATCACCTTTATTTTTTGATAAATAAAGATTGACGTCTACAGGTGTTCTAGCTAAATTCATATCATCCTTGATAAATTTAGCAAGAATTTTCTCAATATAATGTGATTGAGATAATGCATATCTGTCAGATGTTTTAGTAATTTTCATTCCTAATATAACATCTGTGACTCCCATATCTTTCATATCAAATCTTTTGTTAAGCATTTGCTTAGTTGATTTGATCATGTTTTGATTGCTTCCAATGATAAGTATGTCATTTACATAAAGACAAACTATGACATATTCTTGGTCAGTGTTTTTAACATAGACGCATTTGTCACATTCGTTTATCTTAAACCCATTAGTAAGCATTGCATGATCAATTTTTTCATGCCATTGCTTAGGTGCTTGTTTTAATTCATAAAGGGATTTTACAAGTCGACAAACTTTCTTTTCTTGCTCTGATACTACAAAGCCTTCAGGTTGATCCATATAAATCTCTTCATTTAGATCACCGTTTAAGAAAGCTGTTTTAACATCCATTTGATGTATTTCTAATTTAAACAACGCTGCTATAGAAATAAGCATGCGAATGGATGTTGTTCTTGTCACAGGGGAATAGGTGTCAAAGTAGTCCAGACCTTCCTTTTGTTTGTAACCTTTAACTACAAGTCTTGCTTTATACTTGTCAATTGAACCATTTGCTTTCATTTTTCTCTTGAATATCTACTTATATCCAAGAGGTTTAGAACCTGGTGGAAGATCTACCAATTCCCAAGTATGATTTTGCATAATGGATTCAATTTCATTATTAACAGCCTCTTTCCACAAAGGTACTTCAGGACCTGTCATTGCTGCCTTAAAGCTTTGAGGTTCATTTTCTAACAGGCATGTCAGAAAATTTGGACCAAAGAATTTTGTTGTTCTCGCTCTCTTACTTCTTCTTGATTCATCATCAGTTAAATCTTGTTGGTCGAGATCATTACTAGTCTCTTGTGTTTGATTGTCATTAGTCTCTTGACTTTGTGTATAATCATAAGTTATTTTCTGTGAACTTAATTCCTGTCCTTTCTTGTAAGGAAATACATGTTCAAAAAACACAGCATTCCTTGACTCTATAATAGTTTTCACATTTATATCAGGTATTTCTGATTTATAAGTCAAAAACCGATATGCACTACTGTTCTGAGCATAACCAATAAACACACAATCTACTGTTTTTGGTCCAATCTTAGTCTTTTTAGGAACAGGAACTTCAACTTTTGCCAAACACCCCCACACTTTTAAGTATTTGTAGGAAGGCGGTCGACCTTTTCACAATTCATAAGGAGTACTGTTGGTTTTCTTGTGGGGTATTCTATTAAGAACATAATTAGCAGATAATATTGCTTCCCCCCTGTTGACGTCCCCGAACGCCCCGGGAGGATGACTCCCCTTCTGTTCGTTTTGCGGGTCTACTACAGTTTGGACTCGGTTGTCACGGTTCTAAATCTGAACCAAAGAGTCCAACTCTGGCAAATCGTTTTGAAGAAAAACAGATTTTGAAAAGAAGTGCCAAACATGGACTGCTTTGCCAGATACAGAGTCGCCACCTAAATATTTTAAAACGGAAAATTTAGGAAACCCTGACTCGGTGCCGAAGGCCACGTGTCCGTCATCACCAAAGTGGTCTTGGCTCGGGAGCTTGGGTACGATCGGGGAAGGTCAGCTATGAGCACCCCCTTTCGCCCGGTCCGAAGACCGGCCTCTACTAACCATGATATCCGTTTTTTAAAACATTACATGCTCTTATTCCAATTATTTGCCTAGAATTACTATACTATGCGCACAGCAAACAAGTATAGACTAGATTGCCTAATTTGAAAACTAACATTGCATATCCGTTCGTTTTGAAAATGTTTCGGAATTTGTTACTCGCAAGTAGGCTAAAACACGGATTTCAATGAGTTTTCCAACTCAAGCAACCCAACCTCCACCCACAGGCATTCAAACAGTTTATCTCACATAAGCATTTAGCCGCATGGTAAGCATACTGTCATGGCAACATTCACACGCATGTGGTATGCTAAAGCGTAAAATACTTACAACGTACTCCGTGCCAAAATAAGAAACTAGTTAGCAGACATGCATGTCCCTAGGTCATGTTAAGTGGCTAATGCAACACAGGCAAGGATGCAATTTAGAGTAGGCTCGGCTAACCCTAAAGCTGGCATGTGAAATGCACTTTATTCGATGCACGTATTCAATTTGGAATTGAAAATACAATGCAGTTTGTATGATGTACCGAGCCCGATGCATGTCAACAAATGCATGGATGCACGCATGCATAGCATAAGGTATGCTAAAATAAATGTGCCCTAATACTAACCATTAAAAGCAGGTAAGTAAAAGGGAGAAAGAAATGGGAGTTGGAAGACATACACCCACTCACGCACACTTATTACAATTACGCCCTCACTCGGAGGGACCAAAAGAATAATCTGAGATAATTAACTACGAGCTAATTAAATATTACAAATTAATTAAATTAACAAAATAATTAATCTAAGCAAAACAAGAATCGCCTTTGGGGCGAGGGCTCAATGCACGCGTGCTCGGATTCCGCCGAGAATTGCCTTTGCCATGCCTAGCTTAATTGCCTCGCTTTTCCTCGCTTTCCTCATCAAGATCACAAAGTCTCGTGAATGCTTCCTTAGTCTTGAAGATCACTACCGGCTGCACAAAACTTCCACCAGCAGTGGATTGAGCTCATCGGCACTGAATTGATCCATCGGCTGCAAATTGACTGCCGGTCGGCACTAAACACTGCCGGCCGGCACTGAATGCCTGCAGAACCTGCAACTCACAGCAGCAGAGGACAACAACTTGCATGGCAATGCAATTCAAGCAATTTATGCATCAAACACATTCCTTATCATGTTGATGACTCAAGGGAAGATGTGCCTCGGTTCTCGGACCACCAATCACGCATTTCCATGCATGATGGCCCAAAGAACCAAGTGTGCAACTTTGATTTCAAATGCATGCAATGCAAACAAGCACATAAGGGTGCCAAACCTCCATCATACTTCACTTCAAGAGGCTTAGCATGCGTGCCAATATGATGCAATCCTAGACATGTCAACTAGTATGCAAAATGGACAATGCAAGGAAGCAAACCACGCTAGGTGCACAACCTAAGCAAGGAAGCATATGAACTAAGCAAGGGGGTGGACTCAAACATGGATTAGGCAGCTCCAAATAGGCCTAAAACCATTGGCCAAAATGCTAAATCATGAGAGCCAAACACACATGCACACATGCACAAGTTAAGGCACCAACACTTAAGCATAATAAACAACATTCAAGCACACTTGAAATGAGTTAAACATGGACTACTAGCATGCATAGAAAGCTCTGAAAATCATGCAAAACGTGATGCCAAATCATGCAACAAATGGCTCAAGTTTTCAAAGCAAGTCTATGAGGCATTAAACCACACCTAGTATAATCACACGTGGCAACACTTAACCAATTAAAAACAGAGTTTTAACATATAAAACTAAGCCCAAAAGACTACTTAGATGGCATCTAAGAGACTTGAATCCAAAGGCATGCACAAATGCTAAAACATGAGACATACAACACATGCTTTTAAAGCATTAAAGAGGCAACTAAGGCAAGCATACAAGTACACCAAAGGGACTGAAATGACATGCCAAATGGTTCCAAACCATCAAGATGAGGTAAGCAACACATGCTACACATGCATACTCAAAGGCTAGCAAGCCTAAAATGCAAAGGGGCTATATAATGCATGCCAAGATCAACCCAAATGACTATGGACAAAGCTATAACATGTCAAAATAAGCACAAAACATTCACAAATCTAAGCCTAAAGCATGCTCGAGTTAGGGCTAACAACCTAAGGCATGTTAAGGCAATACAAGGCATTACACGGCAACTATGCTAAGCATGCATAAGGGACCAAAACCAACACATAGCAATGTTAAATCATGATATAATAATCATGAAAAACAGTCCAAACATGCTCAACACACACTTGAACACTATGCTCTCTCAAGAGGCCAAATCTTGCCCTTTTCAAGGACATCAAGGAGAGGGGGTGTCCCCCTCCTTCTTAGGACTTCAAGGCATCATCTTCACCACTGAAATCCCTCAAGATTTCAGTGGTGAAGAGACCCAAACACCAAAATCCCGGATCTCTATAAAATAGCACAAAAATGAGGCCTTTCAAGGCCTAAGAGGGGCCAAACTTCCCCAAAGCACAAAGTACCCTTAATAAACTATCAAGAGGACTAAAAAACAGAACTTTTTTGTATTGAACACCAAGCACAAAAACAGTTCGAGGATAGGTCAAAATGGAGTGCAAGAATGGGGTAAATAAAGTAAGTTTCTCACCCTTGTTGACCCTATTCACAAATGTTGACTTTGTTGCTTCCTTGAGCTCAAAACCAGTCAAGAACAACAAAAATAACCTCTTGGGACCTCAGTAGCCAAGGGAAGGTAAAACACTAGGTGTTGATGTGCAATAGTGAGACACAAACACCTAGTGCACAAATAAGAGAGCAAAAGAGAGATAGAATAGATATAGAATTTCTAACCTAGAACCAGAGCTTCTTCTCTGTATTTTCTCCCTAAAATGTCTAAGTTTTGCTAACCCTTGAGCCAAGAGAAGAGAGTCTTCTCTTATAGGAATCAAAGCTTACAAGCTAAGCAAACCAAAGGCTCATCCCTCCATACACGTGTATGGAGGGGAAACAAGTGCTACAAAGCTGTCTGAAAATATCTCCAAAAACAGCTGTAAAGTGATCGGTAGGGCAAAATGGTCATTTTGCCAAAAAGAGTGCCGACCGGCACAAAATAGTGCCAATGGAAACATCAACCAGCCGGTGGCCTCTAGCCACTGCTGGTGGTGTGTGGGGATGCCTCAGAAGGCATTCCCTGCCTCTCCAAGGCAAAGAACAAGTGTTTGGTGCAAAACCAGACACAAAACGGTCAAGTTCGGAGGTCCTGAGGCAAGGCACGTAGCCGAGGCCTCCGGGAACTCCAAACGAACACGAATCATGGATTATCACCGAATGTTCAAGCGGTGACGTCCAGGTCTTGAGGACGGTCAAAAATGGGGTGTCTACACCCCCATAAGTTCTGTGGTAAGCCTGAACTTAGTAACATGGCATTCATCATTTCTTTGAGGGTTTTATTCTTCCTTTTAGCAATTCCATTTTGCTGTGGAGAATAAGGGTGCTATAGTTTGGTGAATAATGCCATGTTGTACACAAAATTTATTTAATGGTGCATCATATTTACCACCCCTATCACTTCTAATATAAATCAGAATATAACATTCATCACTTATTGTCTATGATGTGCTTGATTCATAAATTTGAAATCATGAATCATAAATTTCAAATGAAAAATCCAAAATAATTATGACTACACAAATCAAAATTAATGTTTTGACAAAATCTTATCCTCATAAAAATTTTGCCTAAGAATCAAACAATTCAAATAACCCATTTGATTGTATACATTCTTGCAACTCATTTACGAAAAAGTGTCATTGTCATAAAAATATTTGTGATAGAAGATAATGAAATTATCTCAACTAATGCAAGAGATACACCCCCATAAAAATAAAATGGTTTATGGTTTAACAAATTCTACTACGTAAGTAAAATAATTATTAACGACATCTCATGTCACATAATTCAAAATAAACTAATAATCAACATAAAAGATTTCTTAAATTTACTTCCCAATTAAATGGAACGATATAACTACATACATCTTTATGTTTAAATTTCTCTGGTGTTTAAACACCCATTCAAAATTGATTAGAAATATTCAAATTAATTTGCTTATGTACAAAGTCAACATATTAATTTATCATTCCAAATCACATGAAATTATTTTTAAGAAATAACTTGAGTTGATATCAATACATGCATATCAAACGCATCAACTAAAAATAATGAATTAACAAAATAAATTAATCATGCATGATCCCTTAACTTTCATCATGAAATAAAAAGATTCTCAACTCATAAATAAAATTCAATGCGTTTTGAATTTTAAACTTCAAAAATGACAAAACAAACCTCTATTTATCAGTTTGATTTGTACATGAATAAACTAAATATATACACATTAAAATGTTCTTGTGAATATATATATATATATATATTTCCCGACTCATGTGCAGAAACTATTCATGATTATAGATCCACACACAGAAATTAAAAATGATTAAAAAACCAAAAAAAAAACTTGCCACAAAGGTTTTTTCGTAATAAAAATGAAATTAGTTTGTAAAACTAATATTTAACTCCAGAATCAAAATTAATTTTCTAGTTACTAAAACCAGAAAATAAATTTGACACAAAATAATTTTATTTTTCTTGTTACTAAAACTAGAAAATAAAATACCACAATAATATCTGATTACAAAAATCAGAAAAACACACCACAAATTAATTTTAAAACACAAAATAATTTTCTAGTTACCAAAACCAAAAAATAAATTAAAATAAAATAATTTTATTTTCCTTGTTACTAAAACTAGAAAAATAAAACACTAAAATAATTTTCCGTAACACCAAATAATATTCTGTAATTGTTAATGACACCAGTATATTACTGCTAGTTGTCAAAGAAAATAGACAGTATATTACTACTATCTGTCAAATAGTTTATAAATACTATTTGTATTTTCCAACCAGAATATTACTTTGAAAACACAGAAAATTAAATACAATGAAGACACCAAAAATATTCTGTCTTAAGATTGTTGGACAATCTTCACTGTATTTAAAAAGATTAAATTCTTTTGTGTACTTAACAATAACCAGAATATAAAAGAAATAAAAGAAATGAGAGAATTTGTTTGATTACAAAAATCAAACTCGAAACAAAAATAAATGAAGAAAAAATAGATTTTATTTTGTGTTGAGGCAAAATTATCAAAAACTCCTTTTCATTCAATTGAAAGAAGTACAGAACCACTTGAATTAATTCATAGTGACATTTGTGATTTTAAATCAATTCAAACTAGAGGTGGAAAAAAAAATATTTTATCACTTTTATAGATGACTATACTAGATATAGTTATGTTTATTTAATTCGAACCAAGGATGAAACTTTGGAAACTTTCATTCAATATAAGAATGAAATTGAAAATCAACTTGGTAAGAAAATCAAGAAACTTAGAAGTGATAGAGGTAGTGAATATGAATCACCTTATGGTGAATTTTGTAAAGAACATGGAATAATTCATCAAACCACCGCTCCTTACTCATCTCAGCAAAATGGAATTGCTAAAAAGAAAAAAAGGACTTTAAAAGAAATGATGAATGCCATGTTAATAAGTTCTAGATTACCTCAGAACTTGTTGGGGGAAGCAATATTTTCTACTAATTATATACTTAATAAAGTACCCCGAAAGAAAGTGAATCAAACATTCTACGAATTATGGCATGGGAGAGTACCATCCTACAGATACTTAAAAGTGTGGGGGTGTTTGGCTAAAGTGGCTATTCCTAGTCCTAAAAAGACTAAGATAGGTCCTAAGACCATTGATTGCATTTTCATTGGTTATGCCAAGAATAGTAGTGCATATCGGTTTTTGATTCATAAATCAGAACATTCCGAAATGCATGTAAATACTATTATTGAGTCTCGGAATGCATCATTCTTTGAACATGTATTTCCAAATAAGACTAGACAAGAGACTAGTAATAATAAGAGATCTTTTGATGCTATTACTAGTAATGATCAAGAACATGATCAACAGCAAGAGTTAGACCAAAATGAGGATGAAGAACCTAGGCGTAGTAAACGTGCTAGAACCTCAAAATCTTTTGGTCCAGATTTTCTAACATATTTGTTAGAAAATGAGCCTTTAACTTTTAAAAAGGCTATGTCCAGTCCTGAAGCTCCTTTATGGAAAGAAGCTGTCAACAGTGAAGTTGAATCCATCTTGCAAAATCACACTTGGGAATTGGTGGATTTGCCACCAAGTTGTAAACCTCTTGGGTACAAGTGGATTTTCAAAAGAAAATTAAAAGCGGATGGATCAATAGACAAATACAAGGCAAGACTTGTAGTCAAAGGTTTTAGACAAAAAGAAGGTCTAGATTACTTTGACACATACTCACCGGTTACTAGAATAACATCCATTAGAATACTAATTTCCATTGCATTTCTATAGAATCTAGAAATTCATCAAATGGATGTTAAAACCGCTTTCTTAAATGGTGAGTTAAATGAAGAAATTTACATGGAACAACCAGAACGGTTTTCTGTTCTAGGAAAAGAAAAGAAAGTGTGTAAATTGGTTAAATCATTATAGTATTTAAAACAAGCGCCAAAGCAATGGCATGAGAAATTTGACAAGGCAATGATGTCAAATGGATTTAAAATTAATGAGTGTGACAATTGTGTTTATATTAAAAACACAGACAAAGGTTATGTCATTGTATGTCTTTGTGTAGATGATATGTTCATCATTAGTAGTAATAATGATATGATTAAAACTACTAAGAAAATGTTGAATAAACATTTTGACATGAAGGACATAGGCATTGCTGATGTAATTCTTGGTATGAAAATTACCAAAATATCAGAAGGATATGCTTTGTCACAATCTCATTACATTGAGAAAATACTTAACAAATTTAGCAAAGATGATGATCATCTTGCTAGAACTCCTGTTGATGTTAATTTGTATTTTTCTAAGAATGTACAGGAAAGTATTTCTCAATTAGAGTATGCCCAAATTATTGGAAGCTTAATGTACTTGATGAACTGCACTCTCCCAGATATAGCTTATGCAGTAAGTAAATTAAGTAGATATACGAGTAATCCGGGAGTAGAACATTGGAAAACAATTATAAGGCTTCTAAGATATCTTCGATTTACTCGTAACATTGGGCTGAATTTTACTAGATATCCAGCAGTACTTGAAGGATACTGTGATGCAAATTGGATATCGGATGCTAGGGACTTGAAGTCCACCAGTGGGTATGTTTTTACTCTTGGTGGGGCGGCTGTATCTTGGAAATCTTCCAAACAAACTTGTATTGCTAGGTCTACTATGGAATCTGAATTCATAGCCTTAGACAAAGCAGGGGAAGAGGCAGAATGGCTTCACCACTTCCTTGAAGATATTCCAATTTGGCCAAAACCGATGCCTGCTATATGCATACATTGTGATAGTCAATCAGCAATTGGTAGAGCACAGAGCCATATGTATAACGGTAAGTCACGATACATTCGTCATCGACATAACACCGTAAGACAACTACTCTCTAATGGAATTATTTCCATAGAATATGTTAAGTCTAAAGACAACATAGCGGATCCACTAACCAAAGGGTTAGCAAGAGAGTTAGTTGAGAATTCATCGAGGGGAATGGGACCTAAGCCTATTAAATAAAAGTTACCACAACGGCAACCCAACCTAGTTGGCTAGAGATCCCAAGATCTAGGTTCAAAGGGACAACCGAGTTGTGAATGACTCAAAAGGATCACTGGGGAGTTAAACTCCTACCCATTTCTATGTTGAAATAGTGATGACTGTAGCGTTTGAGGTTAAGTAAAATTTTAATGATTCTTATATCTTGGTAAACCTAGTGGAGTATGGCAGGATACTCTTCATAAGCATCACCTATGTGAGTGTGAACTGGGCCGGTTTTGTGAGATTTGTGAAGGGCTACAATTCTGTAGAGCACTCATGAAGACCAGATTGTTCAGGGCCAAAATGAACACAATAGTGAGAACTAAACTGTGTCTGGGAATATACTGTGTGAGTTCTATTGTCTTGGTTTACACAAACGGCTGAACAGTTCAAGACATCATGTTCACTGGTTAGCTAGTAAATCCGATAGTGTCTCACAAGGGAAGGTTCAAAGCCAAAAGCTACCTATCCTTTGCAGAATATTACCAATTTCTGTACTCTCTGAAATTAGATCATGTTGTTACATTTTCTCTCCGTCAAATTCCATTCATATGGGGGATTGTTGGAAAAATGGTTTAATATAGGCATATTTTTGAGCCCGAGTTGAGTGGGCCCCAAACGTCTTTTGGGGTGGGTCCAAAGAGGTGACGTGTCCCTTGCCGCGTGGCAAGTCACATGGTGAAGATTGAACGTCAAAACCATTTATGGGTGAATGGGAAGTCGACGTCATTTTCGGGTCTAACATTAATTTTTATTTAGATAAAATTCATTTGAATTTTTTCAATAAAAATTATTGTGGAAATTTAATTTAATTCTAAATTCAAATTTTGGGTTCCTTAGTGGTTTCCTAAAGTTTGTAATTGTGGGAATTTAATTTAATTCTAAATTCGAATTTTGGGCGCGCGCGCGTGTGTAGTGATTTTTGGGTTGGGCTTGTTCGGTCCAATACTAATCTTTTCGGGCCAAAAACATTTGAATTTAATTTTATTTTTGATAAAATAAAATCCAAAATTCAAATTAAACTGGTTTGGTTTTACTGTACATCCAAACAGGGCCCTTCCCATTTTTATATCTGCTTAAATTATGAACCCAACAGATTCAAATCTGTTTGAATTCAAAACCAACAGGTTTCATACCTGTTCAATTCAAAACCAGCAGCCACCTTTACATCTATAAATAGACTAGCCTCCCATTTGGATTTCACTCCAATTTTCATACTCCATCATCTGCTATAAATCTCTGCATATTGCTGCATTTAATTTCTGAAAGTAAGAGTGTAAACACTTAGTGTGTTCGTAAGGCAAACAATTTGTAGTGCTACTATTGTTTGTAGTAGATCATTTCATCTTGGGAGATAGACGTCCGAATTCTGAAAGCACCGTGGAGAGGACGAATTTGTCTTAAGGACACAGTGTCAAACACTGGACTTGATCAGATAATTATTCAAAGAAATTAATCAAGTAAGTTGTTTAATTTATTATTCTATTTTATTTGTTTATGTAATCAGATTTTAATTTTGTTTTTATAACAAAATAAAATCTGTTTTTATTTATTTATTTTATTTTGAGTTTGATTTTTGTAATCAAACAAATTCTCTCCTTTCTTTTATTTCTTTTATATTCTGGTTGTTGTTAAGTACACAACATAATTTAATCTTTTTAAATGCAGTGAAGATTGTCCAACAATATTAAGACAGATATTTTTTGGTATCTTCATTGTATTTAATTTTTTGATTTCATAAAGACATATTCTGGTTGGAAAAACAAATAGTGTTTATGCTAGATGGTTTAAAATTTTAATGCCATGTTACTAAATTCAGGCTTACCACAGAACTTATGGGGGGAAGCAATATTGTCTGCTAATTATGTTCTTAATAGAATACCCCACAAGAAAATCAACAGCACTCCTTATGAATTGTGGAAAGGTCGACCACCTTCCTACAAATACTTAAAAGTGTGGGGGTGTTTGGCAAAAGTTGAAGTTCCTGTTCCTAAAAAGACTAAGATTAGACCAAAAACAGTAGATTGTGTGTTTATTGGTTATGCTTAGAATAGTAGTGCATATCGGTTTCTGACTTATAAATCAGAAATACCTGATATAAATGTGAAAACTATTATAGAGTCAAGAAATGCTGTGTTTTTTGAACATGTCTTTCCTTACAAGAAAGGACAGGAATTAAGTTCACAGAAAAGAACTTATGATTGTACACAAAGTCAAGAGACTAATGACAATCAAACACAAGAGACTGGTAATGGTCTCAACCAACAGGATTTAACTGATGATGAACCAAGAAGATGTAAGAGAGCGAGAACATCAAAATCCTTTGGTCCAGATTTTCTGACATACTTGTTAGAAAATGAACCTCAAAGCTTTAAGAAGAATGACAAAAATGAAGCACCTTTGTGGAAAGAGGCTGTTAATAATGAAATTGAATCCATTATGCAAAATCATACTTGGGAATTGGTGGATCTTCCACCAGGTTCTAAGCCTCTTGGATATAAGTGGATATTCAAGAGAAAAATGAAAGGAGATGGTTCAATTGACAAGTATAAAGCAAGACTTGTAGTTAAAGGTTACAAACAAAAGGAAGGTTTGGACTATTTTGACACATATTCCCCTGTGACAAGAACAACATCCATTCGCATACTTATTTCTATAGTAGCGCTGTTTAAATTAGAAATACATCAAATGGATGTTAAAACAGCTTTCTTAAACGGTGATCTAAATGAAGAGATTTATATGGATCAACCTGAAGGCTTTGTAGTATCAGAGCAAGAAAAGAAAGTTTGTCGACTTGTAAAATCCCTTTATGGATTAAAACAAGCACCTAAGCAATGGCATGAAAAAATTGATCATGCAATGCTTACTAATGGGTTTAAGATAAACGAATGTGACAAATGCGTCTATGTTAAAAACACTGACTAAGGATATGTCATAGTTTGTCTTTATGTGGATGACATGCTTATCATTGGAAGCAGTCAAAACATGATCAAATCAACTAAGCAAATGCTTAACAAAAGATTTGATATGAAAGATATGGGGGTCGCAGATGTTATATTAGGAATGAAAATTACTAAAACATCTGACGGATATGCGTTATCTCAATCTCACTATATTAGGAAAATTCTTAATAAATTTATCAAGGATGATATGAATTTAGCTAGAACACCTGTAGACATCAGTCTTTATTTATCAAAAAATAAAGGTGATGATGTCATGACCTAAACTCGCTCCTATGGGTTAAGGACATAACCGGCCAGTAATCCTGTCATTACCTACGGCCTCAGACCAAAACAAACATAACTCGTCAGAGTAAAGGGGCCAAACGGAAGCAAAAATTTAAAACTTTGTCCATAGGGCCGTGCTTATATGCACATCAAACAAAACATACTCAGATACGTTAATAACCCACGCCAAAAGTATAGTAGCATAAACCTCTTTACAAACAGGATCATCTAAACTGAGCCAACCCATAACAGACTATATACAAATGTACACAAAGTCCTTACCAATAAGACAAAATATAATTACATAACAAAATGGCAAGGATGGGTCTCGCACGTGAGACACAAGGCTGACTCTCCAAAACTCATGTTGTTTCTGGCAGACTTCACTGGGGCTGGGTTTGGACTTCCCGCGGCTCACCTACAAACACATGAATGAGTGTGAGCGATAGCCCAATGAATAATATCGAATACATAAGTTACATAAGCAATATGAAGAACAACATGCCCCGAACGGCTTTGGGCCCAATGCATATTTCTGCTTAACATATATGTGCCTGTTTGGCAGAGCTTAATTACAGCTTATTTCAACTTTCAGCTTAATTTAAGCTATTTTGATGTGTTTGGTTTAGTTTATAGCTTATAACTTATAGCTTTTTGGAAGTTAGAAATCAGCTTATTCTTTGAGTGGGGCAGGAGATGCTTTAAGAATAAGCGAAAAATCCTAAAGTTCGAAGTTAGTTATAAGCTAGTTATAGTAGGCATAAGCTATAAACACTTTCCCACAGCTCTACCAAACAGGGCCTATGTTTACACTTATACAAAATTCAGATCAAATGACTGTAGTTCCAAATATGCTGGCCTTTGGCCCAATCAGATTTCCATTCATGTCAAAACGGCCTTCGGCCCATTCATTTATGTCAAAACGGCCTTCGGCCCATTCATTTTTATCAAAACAGCCTTCGGCCCATTCATTCACGTCAAAACGGCCTTCGGCCCATACATTCGTGTCAAAACGACCTTCGGTCCATTCACTTATGTCAAAACGGCCTTCGGCCCATTCATTTATGTCAAAACGGCCTTTGGCCAACTCATTCATGTCAAAACGACCTTCGGTCCATTCATATATGTCCAAACGACCTTTGGTCCATTCAGTTCTATCAAAACGACCCTCGGTCCATTCATCCTTATCAAAACGACCTTTGGTCCATTTATTTCCATCAAAACGACCTTTGGTCCAATCATTCATTCATGTCAGACTTTTGTCCACAATCCCAATTAGCAACTCATACAGCTTATAAGGGAATAAACAATTGGACATTGATAAGCTTTCAAATATCGATATTACTCACAGTGATCGGTTTGTGGATTTGTCCTGGAGCTTGACCCTACACATTTCATGAACACAAAAGGGTCATTAACAATTCAATCCGTTCCTTAATTCACATATTCCTCTTTAGGCTTTATTCTTATCTTATTAATTCACTCACAATGCTTAACATATGCCTGAGAGTGCTTACAAGTGAAAGAGAACGGAAAACAGAACACAGAATGCAAAAAACAGAATTTCAGAAAACAGGGTCCCCGCTCGAGCGTGAAATTCCCCGCTTGAGCGGACCCTTAAGGCCTACGAAAGTACTGGTTGCATGAAAAATACGCTCGAGCGTGGAATAGAGTGCTCGAGCGGAAGGCCTATCTACAAAAGCTTCCCCGCTCGAGCGTGTGATATCCCGCTCGAGCGGTCATCCAATTCTGCAAAAAGTGCTAGGAGCACGATTTTTACGCTCGAGCGGCGATTTCCCCGCTCGAGCGGGTCTCAAATTTCTGGAAAATCCATAACATGTTCTTGAGCTTCAACTTCAAATTCAAAGGCCCCAAATACATGATTTCGACCCACAATTCATATATATGTGCACTAACATGGTACCGATATTGAATTATAACATTTTGAAACTCAATTTCATGATTTATTTGCATGCATGTCTCAAATTAATCCCAATTTATCACCAACATCTCAAATTCTAACATGCAAAGCTTACTCTCTCATGATCTACTCTTGCATGTGAGAAATACACATTATTCACCACTTATTTGGTGAAGAAATGGTCATACACATGGATTTCATTCAACTTCAACATAGATTACACAATTTAAGCTCAAACATGGAAATCTATAGCAATTCTTTGCATGCATGCTTCTATTAACTTGAAATCCAACATATACAACTCAATTCCATTACATTCAAACTAATTCATGCTCTTGACCAACTATCAAACTTGAATTCACAAAATTACAACTTAATATCCATGAATTCACTTACCTAGAGGCTTGATTCTCACAATCTATGGTCAAAACTTGAACAATCTTCCAGGTTCCCAAGCTTTGAGCTAAGTTTGTTCAATTCTCTTCTCTCCCTCTCTCTACAGCCGGCTCTCTCTTCCTCTCAATAGTCTAACTCAGATTTTGAGTTCATAAGGGCTAGAGGGGAGTGTAGTGCTATCAAACAACAAGGCCCACTAACATAATATTTCAATATAAAAATAAGCTATATTTTGCACTTGCTTGTTCCTCTTGAGCAAGAAGATTCAAAATGTTCTTTCTGCTAGAGCTTTATTTTATAAGGTGATATGGTATGGAGATAGTCTTACATAATGTTGATGAAGATAGGTAACCTTTACGTTCCGGTGAAAGTGATCGAAAACAAGTAACGTAGAAAATTAACAAATTGTGAATTTCACTTGACAACAGGGTGTCATCAACTTCATACATCACAGTATTCACTTGAATATTAGCGTAATTGATAAAAATATTCCAACAAGAAAGTCAAAAATCTAGGAACGAGCTGAAAAACAACTTGATGTACTTAAAGAAAAATGAAGGCCGAGCCCCCTTATTCACCACATGCATAAAAGGAAAAATTTATATCGTAGTCCCACATCATTTTGTTTACAAACTTAGAAAAAAGCAATTATTCTCTAGATGCATCCCTTGCTTTCGGAAAAATTTTGTAGTCCCTATATTTTGCCACTTGTGTCATTTTGATCCTTGTACCTAATTGACTGGATTTTGACCTCAATTTAAAATATTTTGTCTCAATTTAGTCTCAATTAGCAATTGTTAGCTTTTTTATTTGTCACTTTGAGTGCATAATCATGAAAATCGAGCACATGAAGTATATGTGTGCTTTATCACACAAAATTGTAAAACTCTATTCCAACTCAATGGTTAATTCAACCAACCTAGTCATATTTCGAGTTTGATTTCTAATCAAACATTTTCTCTCTTTTCTTATTTCTTAATTCTAGACCTGTAAGTTTTGGTAAAAAAATGTAATTAATATCTTTTAAAAATACAAGGAAGCTTAACCATGATTATGATTATAGAACCAAAATGACTTGAATTGTTCAAGATTGTCCTCATCCCGCCACATGTTAAATTGTAATTGGCATTGTATAAATATGTAGCTAATAATAACATACTAAAAATTTTCACAAAGTTAACATTTCCATTGACAATATGGAGCTTAAACCAGAGATAATCTACACAAAAATACATTTTTGGTAAAACTATTTTTTTCATAGTGATGACAACAATTTTAGACATGGATAAATACTTCATGTGCGTATGTGTTTGAGCTTATATGAGAGACAATTAGGTTAACGGTTGGAAAGTTGAAGACTAAAAGGTAGATTTTTTATTTTTAGGTGAATTTGATGTTGCTAGTTCTTTCAAAAGTGATATGTTAAAGAGGGTGATGTGATTTTTAAATAAGATGATCTCTGATTCTGAAAGATCAATAGATGACTTTTGACTTTGAAAGATTTTTCAAATGCCAGAAGTCTTGGCCTAGTTTAAGTATATCTCTATTTGAAAAAAGACCCCCTAAAGTAAAAAAGTCACTATCTTGAGCGGTTACATCATTTTATTTAAAATCACCTCTAATACATCACTTAACCCAGTTCCTAACCTAAATCAAAAACTCAGGAATCGAAATACATAAAAGTTAAAAAACATAATTGCTTGATTAGATCCACGCTAAACAACCTCTTACTCTACGAAGACAAGCTGTGGTGGTTGGTGGGATTTGACCTGGATTTGCAGCGACCATAAGTTGCTAACTCATTCTTAAACAGGAATGCTGTCAAAGAGGGATTCAGGCTACCCCACGTTTAGGAGGCATAATATATTGAGAGGAGGAGGGAAGTTCAAAGTGATTGAAAATAATTAAATAAAACTGCTTCGCTTGAGGAGCTTTTACATTTTGTGTAAAAGCCAAAAAAGTTGGGATTAAAAATATTAATTGGTGGTCAAAAAAGCTCAAAAAAAAAGTTTTTCTACTTTACATCTAAGTAAAAACAAAAAATCATCCTAAATATACTAGTTTTTTTTTTACCATATTTTAACATTAAATAATTAAAAATTACTAAATTAGTTGCTCCAAACTATGCTTGTATCCAATCTGATTGTTCGAGTTTAAACAAGTTATGGAATGGTTTTGGGGTTAAAACAGCTTAGGCAAAGTTATCACCGAAATCCAATATTTAAAAAGGTGAGTGTAGGTAGGATATTGGAAAAAAGGATTGACAAGTTGGCTCCTGAGGGACCATATGAGGATGCTACATGTTAAGAAGGCGATAGGTCTTTTAACATCTGACTTATATCTTTCTTTCATACTACATGATAATTAGCTAAAAATTATTTCTACGTGCTAATCCCTGCGTAAAATCGACCTAAATTACTGTAGAGTCAACTCTTCATTTCGCGCTTATATTTTAAGTTTTATACAATTGAAAATTATGATATCAAAAATTTATTTTGTTAAAAAAATTGAACTAGCTGTAAACCACATTATCAATTTACTGAATTATGTTAATGAAATTCATATTTCATCTAATTGCAAAGACTTGTCTAATAAAATAAATATTTGCTTGTTAAAATGAATTAATTCTTCTAATTATTTCGGTTATTATGCTTCTTTTTTTTTTCTATAAAATAAAAAATCAAATTTAAGAAGCATGATTGAAATAAACATGATAAATCATTGAGCATGATGATTCAAACAAGATTTAAACACACTGTGATTTAGAAAATCTTCAAAGACAAGACTATAAAATTAAAACTCGAAAATGGTGTATTGGGTCCTGTGTAAGAAGTTTGATAAAACAAAAATCAATATACTAGATTCCTACCACGTAACACAATTTTGTTTTTAGCTTGATAATTAAGTGCTTGTGCCTGGAATTAAATCACTCACCTATCAAATTTAGTGGTCTCTTACGACACTCAATCATAACTCATTTGATCCTACATGAGAGATCCCTTTCCCACTAACTAAAAGTGAACAATCAAGAACGTCTGCTTGAACGTAATCAAGTTAAACATCAAATATAAATTGTTGTGATAGCATTGATTATAGGCAATTGGTAACGTTTATAATCGGTTCATGAATTAATTTCAGCACTTGTAGTGTAGATACTTGATTAGATCAAGTCATATAATAATGTTGTCATAATCCTTTGAAGTAACTTTTTTAAATTTCGATTTTCTTTTGTTGATTAAATCATTATTTGTCATGAACTATTTCTCATGTGAAAAAGTAATATTTGGAGCCAATTATAGTATTCTGGGTCTTTTACCTTTAAAGAGCCATAAAAAAATTATGTAAAAATTTTATTTTTGAGTTTATAACCGCAATTATACATGTACAAATGAGCAAATTGATAAGCTCAAGTAGTTTCCCAAATAGCCGTAATTTGACAATTTCAATTAACTTAGGAGGCTTGTTAGACCATTTAACTTGAAATAGAGTTTAATCTAACCAAAGTTAGAATTGCTAAAATAACTTTTTAAAAAGATAGAGAAATATTCCTAAGGGGCCTCAAAAGCTTATTCTAGCCTAAATTTGCTTAATTTCAAAGTGTAAAGTCACTTCTGTGTGGCCAACTCATTGGTGTTCTCACAGGGTCAATTTTGGGACTCAGTTACATGTCACTTTTATTATTGGATGATGAGATCAATAATAAAATGAGTTATAAAGTCAAAAATTATGCCATAAATTTCATGCATTAACATTTTATTGATTTAATAAATATTTAAAAGTTTTAAAATATCTTTTGCATGGCAAAATATGCATTACTCTGAATCACCTATAAAATTTGTTGGGAAAAAATATTTCCAAAAAATACATTAGCTCATAGTAATGCATTATATTTTACAAAGCATTGTAAATATTTTAAAATGTTTGACTTTACTTAGTAATGCGCAAATGTTTTGAAAAAAATCACATGTACTCATATACTTTTAAGTTAACACACCTTGAAGTAACAATTTTCAAAATAAAATAAAATTAAACAATTCAAACAACAATAAAATATATAATTTATGACATCAGATTTATTTATTTCCTTGAATCCAAATAAAATTTCCAAAGACTAAGTCGGCACGAGCGTAGACATTTCCATTCTTAAGACAAGATTCGCTCGGCCACTAAGGTTTACTGGGCTGAAAGTGGCGCCTATCTTATCTCGGTGAAGATAATAATGAATCTTAACCAATTTGTAGTAGCACCTTCAACAACAAACAATTGTTCGGTGAACCAAACCTTGTTCTAATACTCTTTTAATTTTATTCTAAAACTAAAATGAAGAATAATACACCACGCGAAATCTTCAAAGATTACAAACTGACAAGATCGAAGATGGATTTGGGATCGATTAGATCAACTCTTTAGGATCAGCTGAAAAGGAATCAGAATTTTGAGTAGTCATTTCACAAATCAACAAATAGGATTTAACCTGCTTAAAATAGGGTGTCAATGTATGCCAAAAGAACACTATTATCCAAACTGTCCCAACAAGTAAATTCAAGTGGGTGCTTTAAAGATCAAAGTGTCTGCTGGCAAGAATCTATTGAACATTTTTATTCAAACTTTGAAAAAGGAAAACTGCTGGTCAAAGTTTAAAAGTCGGTTGTTATTATTTATTTATTTATTAAACTATTTGGAAATATGAAATATATATATATTAAACTATTGAATAGTTTAATAAATAAAGAAAAGAGGCATACAAACTTTAGGAAACTACTTAGGAACCCAAAATTTGAATTTAGAATTAAATTAAATTCCCACAATAATTTTTATTGAAAAAATTCAAAAGAATTTTTATCTAAAAAATTAATGTTAAACCCAAAAACGACGTCAACTTCCCATTCACTTCTAAATGGTTTTGACGTTCCGTCTTCACCGTGTGACTTGCCACGCGATAAGGAACACGTCACCTTTTCGGACCACCCCAAAAGATGTTTGGGGCCCACTCAATTTTGGGCTAAAAAATATGCCTATATTTAAACCATTTTTCCAACAATCCCCCACATGAATGGAATTTGATGGAGAGAAAATGTAACAACATGATCTAATTATAGAGAGTACAGAAATTGGAAATATTCTGCAAAGGATAGGTAGCTTTTGGCTTTGAACTTTCCCTTGTGAGACACTATCGGATTTACTAGAAAAATAGTGAACATGATGTCTTGAACTGTTCAGCCGTTTGTGTAAACCAAGACAATAGAACCCACACAGTATATCTCCAGACACAATTTAGTTCTCACTATTGTATTCATTTTGGCCCTGAACAGCCTGGTCTTTCATGAGTGCTCTAAAGACTTGTAGCCCTTCATAAATCTTATAGAACCGGTCCAGTTCACACTCACAAAGGTGATGCTTATGAAGAGTATCCTGCCATACTCCACTAGGTTTAGCCAGATATAAGAATCATTAAAATTTTACTTAACCTCAAACGCTGCAGACATCACTATTTCATCAAAGAAATAGGTAGGAGTTAGACTCCCCAGTGATCCTTCTGAGTCATTCACAACTCGGTTGTCCCTTTGAACCTAGATCTTGGGATCTCCAGTCAACTAGGTTGGGTTGCTGTTGTGGTAACTCTTATTTAATAGGCTTAAGTCCCATTCCCCTCGATGAATTCTCAACTAACTCTCTTGCTAACCCTTTGGTTAGTGGATCCGCTATGTTGTCTTTAGACTTAACATATTCTATGGTAATAATTCCATTAGAGAGTAGTTGTCTCACAGTGTTATGTCGACGACGAATGTGTCGTGACTTACCGTTATACATATGACTTTGTGTTCTACCTATTGTTGATTGACTATCACAATGTATGCATATAGCAGGCACCGATTTTGGCCAAATTGGAATATCTTCGAGGAAGTGACGAAGCCATTCTGCCTCTTCCCCTGCTTTGTCTAAGGCTATGAATTATGATTCCATAGTAGACCTAGCAATACAAGTCTGTTTGGAAGATTTCCAAGATACAGCTGTCCTACCAAGAGTAAAGACATACCCACTAGTGGACTGTGAGTCTCTTGTATCCGATATCCAATTTGCATCACAATATCCTTCAAGTACTGCTAGATATCTAGTATAATTAAGCCCAATGTTACGAGTAAATCGGAGATATCTTAGAACCCTTATAATTGCTTTCCAGTGTTCTACTCCCGGATTACTCGTATATCTACTTAATTTAGTTACTGCATAAGCTATATCCGAGCGAGTGCAGTTCATCAAGTACATTAAACTTCCAATAATTTGGGCATACTCTAATTGAGAAATACTTGCCTGTACATTCTTAGAAGGGTACAAATTAACATCTACAGGTGTTCTAGCAAGATGATCATCATCTTTGTTGAATTTGTGAAGTATTTTCTCAATCTAATGAGATTGTGACAAAGCATATCCTTCTGAAGTTTTGATAATTTTCATACCAAGAATTACATTAGAAATGCCCATGTCCTTCATGTCAAAATGTTTATTCAACATTTTTCTTGGTAGTTTTAATCATGTCATTATTACTACTAATTATGAGCATATCATCTACATAAAGACATACAATGACATAACCTTTATCGGTGTTCTTAATATAAACACATTTGTCACACTCATTAATTTTAAATCCATTTGACATCATTGCCTTGTCCAATTTCTCATGCCATTGCTTTGGCGCTTGTTTTAAACCATAAAATGATTTAACCAATTTACACACTTTCTTTCTTTTCTCGAACAAAAACCCTTCCGTTGTTCCATGTAAATTTCCTCATTTAACTCACCATTTAAGAAAGTGGTTTTCACATCCATTTGATGAATTTCTAGATTATATAGAGATGTAATGGCAATTAGCATTCTAATGGATGTTATTCTAGTAACCGGTGAGTATGTGTCAAAATAGTCTAGACCTTCTTTTTGTCTAAATCCTTTGACCACAAGTCTTGCCTTGTATTTGTCAATTTATCCATTCGCTTTCATTTTCCTTTTGAAAATCCACTTGTACCCAAGAGGTTTACAACCTGGTGGCAAGTCTACTAATTCGCAAGTGTGATTTTGCAAGATGGATTCAACTTCACTGTTGACAGCTTCTTTCTATAAAGGAGCTTCAGGACTGGACATAGCCTCTTTAAAAGTTAAAGGCTCATTTTCTAAAAAAATATTTTAGAAAATCTGGGCCAAACGATTTTGAGATTCTAGCACGTTTACTACGCCTAGGTTCCTCTTCCTCATTTTGATCTAACTCTTGTTCTTGATCATGTTCATGATCATTACTAGTAATAGCATCAAAAGATCTTTTCTTACTACTAGTCTCTTATCTAGTCTTATTTGGAAATACATGTTCAAAGAAAGATGCATTCCGAGATTCAATAATAGTATTTACATGCATTTCGAAATGTTCTGATTTATGAATCAATAACCGATATGCACTACTATTCTTGGCATAACCAATGAAAATAAAATCAATGGTCTTAGGACCTATCTTAGTCTTTTTAGGACTAGGAATAGCCACTTTAGCCAAACACCCCCTACACTTTTAAGTATTTGTAGGATGGTACTCTTCCATGCCATAATTCATAAGGTGTTTGATTTATTTTCTTTCGGGGTACTTTATTTAAAATATAATTAGCAGAAAGTGTTGCTTCTCCCCACAAGTTTTGAGGTAATCCAGAACTTATTAACATGGCATTCATCATTTCTTTTAAAGTCCTATTTTTCCTTTCAGCAATTCCATTTTGCTGAGGTGAGTAAGGAGCAGTAATTTGATGAATTATTCCATGTTCTTTACAAAACTCACCAAAAGGTGATTCATATTCACCACCTCTATCACTTCTAATTTTCTTGATTTTCTTACGAAGTTGATTTTTAACTTCATTCTTATATTGAATGAAAGTTTCCGAAACTTTACATCCTTAGTTCGAATTAAATAAACATAACTATATCTAGTATAGTCATCTATAAAGGTGATAAAATATTTTTTCCCACCTCTAGTTTGAATTGATTTAAAATCACAAATGTTACTATGAATTAATTCAAGTGGTTCCGTACTTCTTTCAATTGAATGAAAATTAGTTTTAGATAATTTTGCCTCAACACAAATTTCACATTTATGATTTGAATCAATGTCAAATTTAGATAAACATTCCATATTAATTAATCTACGCAAAGATCCATAATTAACATGTCCTAGTCTACCATGCCATAAATTTGAAGACTCAAGGAAGTAAGAAGAAGATGTAGTATTATTAATAACTGAGGGTACAACGGTCATTACATTTAACTTGAAAAGGCCATCAGACATGTAACCTTTTCCTACATACATCCCATTCTTAGTAAGTACAAATTTATCACTCTCAAATACTAGCCTAAACCCATTCTTACTCAATAAAGATCCGGAAACAAGATTCTTGCGAATGTCCGGTACATGCAGCACATTGTTGAGAGTGAGTTCCTTTCCAGATGTCATCTTGAGTACAATCTTTCCTTGTCCTTCAACTTTAGAAGTTGAGGAGTTGCCCATAAAAAGTTGTTCATCATTGTCCACTGTAGAATAAGATGTGAACATCTTTTTGTCGGCACAGATATGGCGAGTAGCATCAGTGTCCACCCACCATTCTTTAGGATTTCCGACAAGATTTGTCTCGGAAACAACTGCAGAAAGATTTATGACATCTACACCATTGGAAATTATATCCATTTCGGTTATATCAGCTTTAGTAACCTTCTTACTTGTTCTTCCTTTGCCTTTGCAAAAATCAATTCTTGAGAACTTCTCTGGTTTTCCACCATGATTCACTGGCACAGTCCCAACATAAGGAGACGTTGGCGTAATGGCAATCACCATACCAATACTCGTTTGAACATTAGATTGACCAGTTTTAGTAGCCATAAATTCTAAATTATAAAATAAAATTATAATTAGAATTTTATACTACAGAGAAAATTTAAACCAAAAAACACAGAATTTTAAATTCTGTAAAAATAAAAGAAACAAGAATTGTAACTTTTATTTCCAATTAATTTGGAAAATAAAATAAAATTTTATTTAAACAAATTAAACCAAATCTACAGAAATAAATTCTGTTAAAATAAAAGAAACAAAACAAAATGTAACTTTTATTTTCAATTAATTTGGAACTAAAATAAAATAAAATTTTATTTAACCAAATTAATTCCACACAGAAAACTAATCCAAATTCACAAAATTAAATTCTGTAAAAATAAAAGAAACAAGAATGTAACTTTTAATTTTCAATTAAGTTGGAAATAAAATAAAAATTTATTTAACCAAAATAATTCCACACAGAAAATTAAATTCTGTAAAATAAAAGAAAGAAGAATATAACTTTTATTTTTTAATTAATTTGGAAATAAAATAAAATTTCATTTAACCAAAATAATTTCACACAGAAAATTAGACTCTGTAAAATAAAAGAAATAAGAATATAACTTTTATTTTTCAATTAATTTGGAAATAAAATAAAATTTTATTTAACCAAATTAATTCCACACAGAAAATTAAACCAACAGAAAATTAATCCACTTGTCTTTCGCAGATGTTATATTAGGAATGAAAATTACTAAAACATCTGACGGATATGCATTATCTCAATCATATTATATTGAGAAAATTCTTGGTAAATTTATCAAGGATGATATGAATTTAGCTAGAACACCTGTAGACGTCAATCTTTATTTATCAAAAAATAAAGGTGATGCAGTGTCTCAGTTAAAATACTCCCAAATCATTGGAAGCCTAATGTACCTAATGAATTGTACTCGTTCTGATATAACTTATGCTATCAGTAAATTGAGTAGGTACACTAATAACCTCGGAGAAGACCATTGGAAAGCGATCATTCGGGTTCTTAGATATTTAAGATTCACCCGTGATCATGGTTTGAACTTTACTCGATATCCAGCAGTACTTAAAGGTTATTGTGATGCAAATTGGATATCGGATACTAAAGATTCAAAATCCACAAGTGGATATGTCTTTACTCTGGGAGGCACTGTTGTTTCTTGAAAATCCACGAAACAAACATGCATCGCATGAACCACAATGGAATTCGAGTTCATTACTTTAGACAAAGCAGGAGAAGAAGCAGAATAGCTTCGTCACTTCTTAGAAGACATTCCAATGTGGCCAAAACCTGTGCCAGCTATTTGCATTCATTGTGATAGTCAATCTGCAATAGGCAGGGCACAAAATCATATATATAACGGTAAGTCACAACATATTCGTCGTCAACATAATACCGTAAGGCAATTGTTATCAAACGGAATAATCTCAATAGATTATATAAAATCTAAAGAGAATATTGCGGATCCGTTAACAAAAGGTTTGACAAAAGAGCTAGTGTATAGTTCATCGAAGGGAATGGGATTAAAGCCTATTACATAAGAGTCATCATAATGGTAACCCTATTTATATGACTGGAGATCCCAAGAACTAAGTTCAAAGGGACAACTAAGTTATGTATGGCTCGCCAGAAATCACCAAGGGCTTAAAATTCCCTACCCATTCCTATGGTGAGAGTGATATCTGCAACATTTGTTGTATGCAGGGGTATAAGGATAAGCTTTGCTTTTAATGATTACTTATATCTTGATTGAGGCATAAAATCAAGACGAGTATAAGGAGATACTCACAATAAGAATCACCTATATGAGTGTTGAACTGGGGCCGGTTCTATGAGAATGAAGAGGCTAAATTCTCTAGAAACACTCATGAAAACCAGGCGCGTTCAAGGCCAAAATGAACACAACAATGAGAACCACGATGTGTTAGATGATATTTTGTGTGAATTCTATTGTCTTGGCTTACACAAACGGCTGAACAATTCAAGGCATCGCGTCCATTGGTTAGCCAGTAAGTCTGATAGGTTATCACTAGGGAAGGTTCAAGGCCGAAAGCTACCTTTCCTGATACAAGATATTTTCTACTTATACTCTTTTGATAAAGTCTGCATATTGTTGCATTTCAGTTGTCATCAAATTCCATTCATGTAGGGGATTGTTGGAAATGGTTATAAAATTCTGGGTAAAATCAGAATTTTTTCCTAAGTTTGGTCTATTTTTTAGGTGGGCCCCGAGTGTCGTTTGTCGTGGGTCAAATTGGTAACACGTTCTATGCCGCGTTGTGATTCACGTGGTATATTTGGTTGCTCAAAACCATTACCGAGTGAATAGGAAATTGAAGCCAAAGTATGCTCCATGAAAATGGAGTTTTGGTGTAAAATCCTTAAAGGTATTGAATAAGGCTTGTCCCACATTGATTTGGTGGGAAGTTTTGAATGGGTTTATAAGGCATGGGTTTGGTACTTGGGGTGTGCCCCAAGGGGTACCCAAGTGTTTTAGAGGGAGAGGTTATGGGCAAAATGGGCTAGACCCATTGGACCCAAAAATCACCACATTACTTGGTTAATTTCTTTGAATAATTATTTGATCAAGTCCAGTGTTTGACACTGTGTCCTTAAGACAGATTCGTTCTCTCCACGGTGCTTTCAGAATTTGGACGTCTATCTCCCAGGATGAAATGATCTACTATAAACAATAGTAGCACTACAAATTGTTTTCCTTACAAACACGCTAAGTGTTTACACTCTTACTTTTAGATTTGGAAAGGAACTCACTCTCAACAATGTGCTGCATGTACCAGACATTCGCAAGAATTTAGTTTCCGGATCTTTGTTGAGTAAGAATGGGTTTCGGCTAGTTTTTGAAAGTAACAAGTTTGTACTTACCAAAAACGGGATGTATGTAGGAAAAGGTTACATGTCTGATGGCCTTTTCAAGTTAAATGTAATGACCGTTGTACCTTCAGTTATTAATAATAATACATCTTCTTCTTACTTGCTTGAGTCTTCAAATTTATGGCATGGTAGACTAAGATATGTTAATTATGGATCTTCGCGTAGATTAATTAATATGGAATGTTTACCTAAATTTGACATTGATTCAAATCATAAATGTGAAATTTGTGTTGAGGCAAAATTATCTAAAATTCCTTTTCATTCAATTGAAAGAAGTACGGAACCACTTGAATTAATTCATAGTGACATTTGTGATTTTAAATCAATTCCAACTAGAGGCGGGAAAAAATATTTTATCACTTTTATAGATGACTGTACTAGATATAGTTATGTTTATTTAATTCGAATCAAGGATGAAGCTTTGGAAACTTTCATTCAATATAAGAATGAAGTTGAAAATCAACTTGGTAAGAAAATCAAGAAACTTAGAAGTGATAGAGGTGGTGAATATGAATCACCTTTTGGTGAATTTTGTAAAGAACATGGCATAATTCATCAAACTACTGCTCCTTACTCACCTCAGCAAAATGGAATTGCTGAAAGGAAAAATTGGACTTTAAAAGAAATGATGAATGCCATGTTAATAAGTTCTGGATTACCTCAGAACTTGTAGGGGGAAGCAATACTTTCTGCTAATTATGTACTTAATAAAGTACCCCGACAAAAAGTGAATCAAATACCTTATGAATTGTGGCATGGAAGAGTACCATCCTACAAATACTTAAAAGTGTAGGGGTGTTTGGCTAAAGTGGCTATTCCTAGTCCTAAAAAGCCTAAGATAGGTCCTAAGACCATTGATTGCATTTTCATTGGTTATGCCAAGAATAGTAGTGCATATCGGTTTTTGATTCATAAATCAGAACATTCCGAAATGCATGTAAATACTATTATTGAATCTCGGAATGCATCTTTCTTTGAACATGTATTTCCAAATAAGACTAGACAAGAGACTAGTAGCAAGAAAAGATCTTTTGATGCTATTACTAGTAATGATCATGAACATGATCAAGAACAAGAGTTAGATCAAAATGAGGAAGAGGAACCTAGGCGTAGTAAACGTGCTAGAACTTCAAAATCGTTTGGCCCAGATTTTCTAACATATTTGTTAGAAAATGAGCCTTTAACTTTTAAAGAGGCTATGTCCAGTCCTGAAGCTCCTTTATGGAAAGAAGCTGTCAACAGTGAAGTTGAATCCATCTTGCAGAATCACACTTGGGAATTAATGGACTTGCCACCAGGTTGTAAACCTCTTGGGTACAAGTGGATTTTCAAAAGGAAAATGAAAGCAGATGGATTAATTGACAAATAGAAGGCAAGACTTGTGGTCAAAGGTTTTAGACATAAAGAAGGTCTTGATTACTTTGATACATACTCACCGATTACTAGAATAACATCCATTAGAATGCTAATTGCCATTGCATCTCTATACAATCTAGAAATTCATCAAATGGATGTTAGAATCGCTTTCTTAAATGGTGAGTTAGAGAAAGAAATTTACATGGAACAACCAGAAGGGTTTTCTGTTCCAGGGAAAGAAAAGAAAGTGTGTAAATTGGTTAAATCTTTATATGGTTTAAAACAAGCGCCAAAGCAATGGCATGAGAAATTTGACAAAGCAATGATGTCAAATGGATTTAAAATTAATGAATGTGACAAATGTGTTTATATTAAAAACACTGACAAAGGTTATGTCATTGTATGTCTTTATGTAGATGATATGCTCATCATAGGTAGTAATAATGATATGATTAAAACTACCAAGAAAATGTTGAATAAACATTTTGACATGAAGGACATAGGCATTGCTGATGTAATACTTGGTATGAAAATTACCAAAATATCAGAAGGATATGTTTTGTCACAATCTCATTACATTAAGAAAATACTTGACAAATTTAGCAAAGATGATGATCATCTTGCTAGAACACCTGTAGATGTTAATTTGTATCTTTCTAAGAATGTACAGGCAAGTATTTCTCAATTAGAGTATGCCCAAATTATTGGAAGCTTAATGTACTTGATGAACTGCACTCGCCCAGATATAGCTTATGCAGTAAGTAAATTAAGTAGATATACGAGTAATCCGGGAGTAGAACACTGGAAAGCAATTATAATGGTTCTAAGATATCTCCGATTTACTCGTAACATTGGGCTTAATTATTCTAGATATCCAGCAGTACTTGAAGGATACTGTGATGCAAATTGGATATCGGATACAAGATACTCAAAGTCCACTAGTGGGTATGTCTTTACTCTTGGTGGGGCGGCTGTATATTGGAAATCTTCCAAACAGACTTGCATTGCTAGGTCTACTATGGAATCAGAATTCATAGCCTTAGACAAAGCAGGGGAAGAGGCAGAATGGCTTCGCCATTTCCTTGAAGATATTCCAATTTGGCCAAAACCGGTGATAGTCAATCAACAATAGGTAGAGCACATAGTCATATGTATAACGGTAAGTCACGACACATTCGTCGTCGACATAATACCGTGAGACAACTACTCTCTAATGGAATTATTTCCATAGAATATGTTAAGTCTAAAGACAACATAGCGGATCCACTAACCAAAGGGTTAGCAAGAGAGTTAGTTGAGAATTCATCGAGGGGAATAGGACTTAAACCTATTAAATAAAAGTTACCACAACGGCAACCCAACCTAGTTGACTGGAGATCCCAAGATCTAGGTTCAAAGGGACAACCGAGTTGTGAATGACTCAGAAGGATCACTGGGGAGTCTAACTCGTACCTATTTCTTTGATGAAATAGTGATGTCTGCAGCGTTTGAGGTTAAGTAAAATTTTAATGATTCTTATATCTAGGTGAACCTAGTGGAGTATGGCAGGATACTCTTCATAAGAATCACCTATGTGAGTGTGAACTGGGTCGGTTTTATAAGATTTGTGAAGGGCTACAAGTCTTTAGAGCACCCATAAAGGACTTGGTTGTTCAGGGCCAAAATGAACACAATAGTGAGAACTAAACTGTGTCTGGAGATATACTGTGTGGGTTCTATTGTCTTGGTTTACAAAAACGGCTGAACAGTTCAAGACATCATGTTCACTGTTTAGCTAGTAAATCCGATAGCGTCTCACAAGGGAAGGTTCAAAGCCAAAAGCTACCTATCCTTTGCAAAATATTTCCAATTTCTGTACTCTCTGTAATTAGATCATGTTGTTGCATTTTCTCTCCGTCAAATTCCATTCATGTGGGGGATTGTTGGTAAAATGGTTTAAATATAGGCATATTTTTTAGCCCAAAATTGAGTGGGTGCCAAACGTCTTTTGGGGTGGGTCCGAAGAGGTGACGTGTTCCTTACCGCATGGCAAGTCACACGGTGAAAACGGAACGTCAAAACCATTTATAAGTGAATGGGAAGTTGACGTCGTTTTCGGGTTTAACATTAATTTTTTAGATAAAAATTCTTTTGAATTTTTTCAATAAAAATTATTGTGGGAATTTAATTTAATTCTAAATTCAAATTTTGGGTTCCCAAGTGGTTTCCTAAAGTTTGTAATTGTGGGAATTTAATTTAATTTTAAATTCAAATTTTGGGTTCCTAAGTGGTTTCCTAAAATTTGTACCTCTTACTTTATTTATTAAACTATTCAATTTGTTTAATATATATATATATATATTCAGATGGTTTTAATAATAAAGGTCCAACAGTTCTTTAACTGCTACACTTTCGGAACCTTCTTCAAATTGGTTGAAATTTTGCAACGGACAGAACAACTATATATAGTGTTGCACCTGTTCATTTATTGAAGCACCTTTTCACTTCATTGTGAAACTTGTTCGGGCTAAGGTTTTTTGCCTATATATACTGCTATGATTCCAACGGTCTGGGTAGGGGAAAAAATAAGTTAGAAGATTCCATCTAATTTTGTTCTTTTAGTGCATTATTCTTCATATTAATTTTAATATATATTTCAGAGAGTTAGAACACAGGTTTGGTTCGCCGAACAAATTGTTTGGAGTACTGTACTCCAAACAATTTGTGAAGATCATTGTATCCTGGGAGATAGACGCCACTCAACCGTAAGTACCGTAGCGGGACGAATCTGTCTTAAGGGCAGAGTATCACACACTTGACTTGGTCTTAATTTTAATTCGGTTCGATAAATAAATCCGGTATGTTATTTATTTATTTTGTTTGAATTTATTTCAAGTTATTTTATTTACATAGAAGATTTTTCCAACAACAATATCCCGATGTCTAAGAATAGTTGGAGAAGCTGCGGGAAGATACATTGTGTGGCGCTTGATTCATATATGTGTCACAATATTATTTATTTATTTATTGAAATAAATGTCAAATGTTTTACATTTTTTCTAAGCTTGAAATTAATTATATTGTAAATGATTTTTTTTTTTTGCAGGTGCAACCCTTTTGAGTACGTGATGATATTTTCGCATATCGATATTTGAGTTTACAATCTTATTTATTTATTTATTTTTTTAAAAAAATATCAAATGTTTTACATTTTTTGTAAGCTTGAAAATAATTATGTTGTAAATGATGATTTTTTTTCTTTTTTGTTTCTTTTTGCAGATGTAAACCTTTTGAGTACGTGATATCTTCGCATATCGATATTGGAGCTTACTATTGATATCAAAACAAGCTACACTATATCTGTTTTTATTTTTTATTTCTATTGTCGATACTAAAAATTTGAGTTCTTGAATATAAAAAATTATTAGTATTGTTAGAGGTTATTTTACATATTTTTGTAAAGAATATTTGGTTGACAATTGTTACAAGGTGCATATATTATTCTTGGTATATGATTTTTTGAATGTGAATTTGGATGTGGATGTGGATGTAGATGTATTTTAGAAAATATTAATAATTTGTATATGGAATATTTAATAAAATATGATTTTATAAAAAATAATTTTATTGGGACAATAATAAATCGTCGCTAATGTAATTCTCATTTCCTTATATTTTATTAGCGACGGGTTAACTTGTCGCATATACATATTAGTTCCAATCTTTTATGACAGTTTCAACTGTCGCAAATTAATCTTTTGCGATGGTTTAAACTGTTGCCAATGTAGACCGCCCTGAGAACTCCCGCTATCCGCACCTGCGAGGGCGCGAATCGTGTTGTTGTGAGCTATTATAGTTCAGACTCGTGTCACGGTTCTGAATCTAATCTCACAAAGTGCAATGTGAGATCGATAAATCACCAAAGAGTCCAAATCTGGCAAATCATTTTGGAAAACTGATTTTTATAAAGAAGTACCAAACATGGATTGCTTTGCCAGATACAGAGTCGCCACCTAAATATTTTATTTTTGGGGAATTTAGGAAACCTTGACTCGTGCCTAAGGCCACGTGTCCGTCATCACCAAAGTTGCCTCGGCTCGGGAACTTGGGTACGAAAGGGGAAGGTCATGCAATGAGCATCATCGCTCGCTCGATCAAAGATCGGCCTGTACTAAGCATGATATTTTGTTTTCGAAAACACATGTTCTTATTCTAGTTATTAACCTAGAATTACTATGTGATGCGCACAGTATACAAGTATAGACTAGATCGCCTAAGTTGGAACAAAACATTGCATGTTCGTTTGTTCGAAAATGGTTTGAAGTTTGCTACTCGCAAGTAGGCTAAGTCGTAGATTTCAATGAATTGTTCCAATTCAAACAATTCAACCTTCACCCATAGGCATTCAGGCAGTTAATCAACTAAGCAGTTAGCCTCATGGCAAGCATGCTAACATGGCAACATTTACAGACATGCAGTATGCTAAAGTGTAAACACTTACAGTGTACTCCGAGCTAAAACAGAGAACTAGTTAGAAATCATGCATGATCTTAGTTCATGTTAAGATGGCTAATGCAACACATGCAAACATGCAACTCAGATAGGCTTGGCTATTCTAAGATGGCATATGAAATGCAACTTGATAACATGTATTTAAATAGGAATTGAAATACAATGCAGTTAGTATGATGCGCCGAGTCCGGTGCATGCAAAACAGATGAATGAATGCACACATGCATGCATAAGGTATGCTAATTGAAACATGCCCTAAAACTAACCATCGTAAGCGGTTAAGTAAAAGGGAGAAAGAAATGGGGGTTGGAAGACATGCATCACACACGCACGCTTATTACAACAGTTGGCCCTCTCGACGGAGGGTTTGAATAAGAAGCTAACTAGTTAATTTAAGCTAATTAAACTAATTATTACATCACAAAACTAATTAACTAACAAGTTAACTAATTAAGTACAAAACAAAGCTAATTAACTAACAAGTTAACTAACTAGTTATTATAACCCAAATTGAATAGCTAAACGCATTTAACTACTTAAATACAGAACCAAAGCATAAACTAGCTAAGGAAAGCAGTAAATAGAAGTCCTCGGGAAGAGGAGTGCATGCATGCTCGGTCGCCTCGTTCGAAAATCCGTCGCGATGACCCAACTTGCCTCTGTTTGTAATTGTCTTCAGAACCTTGCACCAAGCTCCGAAAAGCTTCTAACTCACCTTGGGGACCTGTGGGAGGGCTGCCGACCAGTTGTTGGTGTTGCCAGCCACTGGCCGACCACTTTCTATTGCTGCAGACCAGAAAAAGTGGTCGGCCTGCTAGTTTTTCTGGTCGGCCAACCACTTGTTGCTGCACCTCTCCAGTTTGCTGCAACAGAGAGCAAGAAAGGGCATGGCAATGTATTTGATAGATATGTGTGCACAATCACCCTCCCTATCATTTCATAAGCTCAAGGGAGTGTGGTTCTCGACCCTCGGGCCACCATTCACGCATCTCGATGCATGATGGCCGAGAAGCCAAATTGCACAATTCAATGTAAAATGAATGCACACATAAACACATAAAGCCTAGAACTCTATCATGTATGATCAAGAGGGTTGGCGACCGAGAATTAAGGCACATTTCATCACTTCAAGTATGAAACGTCCCTCGTTTCTCGTGTTTGGACTAACACCTAATCCAAACACAATGCAAGCAACAACATGCATAACATGATGCAAACAACAACATGGCATACATAATGCAATCAACAAAATGACATACTCAATGCAATGTGACAACATGCAAGCAACATGCGAATAACAACATGGCATACACAATGCAATGTAAGATGGCATACACAATGCAATGAACGACATAACATACTCAATGCAATGTAACATAAGCATGCAAACAACATGCAAATAAACATGCTAAGTGGACTTACACCAAATGTGGATAGACCTCAGCCATGCCCAAATCAGTGGCCATAACACCAAAACAAAGGCACAAAAGCATATACAAGCATGCACATGCATTGGCCTATCCACTAGGCCTAAGAGCACAACCCTCAAGAGTGCTCAAAGAGTGACAAATGTGGGAGTGTAACAACACTAAGTGCACTGAAATAAGGTATGAAATGATGCCAAATCACTCAAACAATATGCACAAGGCATGCTAGAGTCCTTAAGGCATAAGGCTAGCAAAGAGCAACACATAGGAGGCATGCAAAACATGGCACAAATGCATGAACCAACCATGGACAGAGTTTAATTAGGTCTAAACAAAGGCCAAAACATGCTGAGATGAGGGCTCAAGGACCTAGGCAAGATAGCATACATGCTAGGTCACAAACAAGGCAACGATGCATAACACTCAAAGGCACTTAAAGAGTGAATGAAGTGGGAACATGGCAATGCTACATGCTCTGAAATGTCATGGTAAATGATGCCAAATCATGTACACAATACAAATGAAGCATGCTATGGTACCCAAAGCTTGAAACTAGCATAGGCATTTGTACTATAACTATGCAAAACATGAAGCATATGGTCAAGGCAACCTAAAACAGTCCTAGAACATGTCAAAATGATACTAAAACATGTATGGAAGGAAGCCAAAACAAGCTAGCATGAAGGGCATAAGGCATGGAATATGCAAGGCAAATAAGGTGGATTACACTACACCTACCAAGACCAAGCATGAGATGGCTTTGCCAACAAAAATCAGAGTTATATCATGGCAAAATAACCCCAAAAACACATTGAAATGATAGCTCGCAAGCTTAGGCACGAAGGCATATGCAATGACTCATGTTTAAGGCATAAAGGGCAAACCCTCCAACGCATTGAAAGAGTGACAAATGCAAGTGTATGACCATGAAACATGCACTGAAATCTCATAAAAAATGATGCCAAATCATTCAAATAGGCCATGTAATGCATGCTAGTGGCTTTGATACACAAAGTTAACAGCTAGAATGCATTATAGCTATACAAAGCATGGCATGCAGGACCAAAAAAACACAAATCAGAGCTTAAGTAGGCTAAAACATGGACAAAAGCTTCTTAAAGTTAAGTCAAAATCATGTTAGAATGACATGTTAAAGCATGATACACATTAGGCTAATTCATGGAATTGCACTACAAGTGCATGGAGTATGCAAGGGGCTATCAAACCAAATGTTAACAGAGGTATATCATGGCAAAACAACACCAAGAACGTGCTGAAATGGACTCAAAACAAGTTAGAAGGACATGCTACTTCATGAAGCATCAAGACTAGTTTGTGAGAAATACACTACAAGTGTATAAGGCATGCAAGAGATGACAAAACCAAACCAAAACAGTGGTATGCCATGCTGAAATAACCCCAAATACATGCTAAGATATGGCCATCATAAGCTTAACAAACATGCTTAAACATGAGGCATATGAAGCAAGCATTCAAAACATAAGGAGAGGGACCCTCTCCTATTTGGTACCTTAAAATACCATTTCCACCATTGAAATTCCTCCGAGTTTCAGTGGTGAGAAGGCCAAAACAAGGTGATCCCAATAGCTTAAAAAGATAGCACAAGGACAAAACCAAACAAGGTCTAAGAGGGGGTAGACTACCCCCAACACAAAAGTGACCTTAAACAAACATGTTAAGGATTGAAAAATAGAACTTTTTACAGTAGAAATTTAAACTTAAATTAGCATGAAAATAGGGCTAAAAGCTTAAGCAAAATCAAGGGTTTTAAGGGTTAGAAGCTCACCATTGAAGAACACCTTCAAAACCATAGCTCCAGCAGCTTTTCTGAGCTCAAACCTCTCCAAAAACACCAAAACCAGCTTCTAAGAGCCTCAGCAACAAAATGATGGTGTTTGAGTGTGTGTTTGTGTGCAATAGTATGGAAAAACTACACTTTTGAACACAAAAATGAAGAGAAGATGCAAGATAGATACAAAGGTGTGTGTATAACTCTCAAGCACAAAAATCTGAACCTGGAGGAGGAGGGGGGAGGTTCTCTTTTATAAAGAACAAAAGTGTAAGCTTGTTGGACAAGCTTAGGGTCCAAGGCCATCCCTCCATACACGTGTATGGAGGATGGTTTTAGTGTCTTCTAGCTGTGACAGCTGGATAGAAAATATCTCTAGGAATGAGCTGGAAAGTTGTCGACCACTTGAAGTGATCAGCTAGCTACTTCTACTGGTCGGCCGACCAGTGGAAGTGGTTGGCCAGGGCAAAAAGTGGTCGGCCATAGGGGAGAGGTGGTCTGCAACATGAAACTAAGGTGGTGGTGTAGTGGCCGACTAGAAAAGGTGGCCCAAAGACCAAGAAAACCAGTTGCCCGGCCAAAAAACTGGCTGGCAGGAAAGAAAGTGGTCTCCAAGGAGAAGAACTGGTCTCCCACCCTTGTACCACCTTCCAAAGAATGAAAACAAGGTTTGTACCAAAAACATACCAAAAATGATACAAGACGAAAGTCCGGGAGGCAAAGCGCGCGGCCGGGAGCCTCGAAAACTAGTCTACGGGCATCAAAAGTGGTCTAAGACCACAAAAGTGGTCTCCCAGACCACAGTGCCCCTTTAGCCAGAGGAAACAAGGTGTGGTTCAAAAACCATGCCAAACGGAGAACGTTAAGCGGTCCCCAGTCAAGGCGTGCGGCCGAAGGCTCCAAAAATCGAAAACTTGTCTCCAAACGGGAAAAGTGGTCTACAAGACCTCTCCCTCTCTCCAGGGAAGGCAAACAAGGCTTGGTCCACAAACTGAGCCGAAACACAAAGAGTTCAGAGGCCCGGAGGCAAGGCACTCAGCCGAAAACTTCAAAACCTCGAAACAAGCACAACATGCGTAATCATCGAGCGCTCAATCGATGACGTCTGAGTCTTAAGGTTGGTAAAAAATAGGGTGTCTATAGTTGCCCCTCTTTGACAGAACTCGAAAGTCAAGAAGTGACGGGAGTGAATGTCAAAGCTCAGAGACGACCCATTTTTGACAAGGCCGAAGACTTAGACAATCAGGCAAGCTAACAAACAGATGTGCCCGCAGGTAGAGGCAACATGCAAATGACATGCACAATGCCAAATATAACTTATGATCATGCAAGGAAAGCTGTAATGAGGCAATTATACACAATACATGCAATAGTTTAAACGAACGAATTCAAACCAAACTACAACTCATGCAGAAATGATGTAAGGAAATTATACAATTCTCATTGCATCTCACGCGGAGAAGAAAGAGAAGTTCAAATGAACCGTACATACAATACCGTCTGGTCGCGCTAGTTTCAAATGAACCGTACATACAATATTGTCTGGTCGCACCAGCTCCAAATGAACCGTACATACAATATCGTGCCTGCAAAAGAAAGAAACTTAACAGGTACAATATAGTAGAAGCACATGCTCAATGTTATAACATGGTACAATTCCAATGTGAGATAAAGGCGTGCATACACAATGCCGATGGAAAGGTGCGTAGCAATGCAAGTGAAAAGTGCATAACAATGCAAGTAGAACTGTGATACCCCTGTTCCGTAGTACGCTAATTGGTCCTTAATTTGAGTATGATTATGTGTTTAGCATGATTTTATGTGTCATTATGTGAATATATGTGATTTTGAAATTCTATCTGTTCACCGTAGGAATATCTGTTTGAATAATCCGCTTCGGAAATTAAATTGAGGGCCTTACCGACCACAGAACCCGAAATTGATTACGCCATCGTGATTGGCATAATTTTTAGAGCCTACGGTGAAATTTAATTAGAAATTGATTTTGGTCAGATTAAACTGATTAAATTGATGAATTAAGTGCCCAAATATTTTATATTGAAATAATATGCTTGCGGGGCTTGTTGTATGTTAGCATTACACTCTCCTTTAACTATTTGGAACTCAAAAATCTGAGTTGGTGGGAATTGTTGGGTAAGGGCACTACACTTCCCATTCTCTCCTATGTATTCATTTTGGCTGATCAAACCTTGAGAAAAGGAGGAGAGTCGGCTGTAGAGAGGAAGAGAAGAGAGAATTGTGCAAATTGTAGCTTAAAGCTTGGGAATCTTGAAGATAATCCAAGAATTGTTATAGATTGTGAGAATCAAAGCTTCTAGATGAGTAATTCTTAGATTATCATTTGTAATTTTGTGTGTTCAAGCTAATTGGGTGATCAAGAGTAAGATTGAAATGAAATTGGGTTGGTTTTGTTGAATTAAAGCTTGACATATGCATGCATGTAAGAAATTGTGTTGAAATAGCATGTATAAGCTTGAAATACATGATTCGAGTAGAGTTTTGGTTGAAACTCATGTTTTGATTACGATTTGTGTTGTCTAAGTTGAGAATGTGGCTAATTCATCACATGCATGTACAATTTGAGAAGATATGAGCTTGAATGCATGAGTTTGTTATGTTGGTGTTGAGTTTGATATATTTTGGGACATGCATGTAGATAAATCAAGAAATTGAGCTCCATAATGTTATAATCTTGCATTGGTGCCGTGTTAGTATGATTATATTTGGGATTTGAGCCATTGTATGCAAGTGTTGTGGCTGGAAAGTCGAAATGAAGCTCAAGAATGCACTCGGGTTTTCAAATTTGAGGTCCTTTCGGCGAAACCCTCCGCCGGCGTGAATTTCGTGCTCCAAAGACTTTTTGCGAAGTTGGATGTCCGCCGGCGGGATATCTCACGCCGAGCGGAGCTTTTGTAAACGGTATGCCTTCGCCGAGCTCTCTATTCCACGCTCGAGCGCATTTTTCATGCAACCAGCACTTTTGCAAGCCTTAAGGGTCCACTCGAGCGGGGGAGTCTATGCTCGAGCGGGGACCCTATTTTCTGAAATTTTGTTTTCGCATTCTGTGTTTCGTTTTCTGTTCTCTTTCACTTGCAAGCACTCTTAGGCATGTGTTAAGCATTGTAAATGAGTTAATGAGATAAGAATAAAGCCTAAAGAGGAATATGTGAATTAAAGAACGGATTGAACTGTTAGTGATCCTTTTATGTTCATGAAATGTGTAGGGTCAAGCTCCGAGGCAAATCCACAAGCCGACCACTGTGAGTAATATCGATATTCGAATGCTTGTGAATGTCAAATTGTTTATTCCCTTATAAGCTTTATGAGTTGCTAATTGGGATTGTGGACAAAAGTCTGACATGAATAAATGAATGGACCGAAGGTCGTTTTGATAAACATAAATGGACCAAAGGTTGTTTTGATAAACATAAATGAACCAAAGGTCGTCTTGATAAACATAAATGGACCAAAGGTCGTTTTGCTAGAATTGAATGGACCGAAGGTTGTTTTGATAGAAAGGAACGAACCGAAGGTTGTTTTGACATATATGAATGGACCAAAGGTCATTTTGACTTATATGAATGGACCGAAGGTCGTTTTGACATGAATGAGTGGGCCGAAGGCTGTTTTGACATGAATGAGTGGGCCGATGGGCGTTTGACAAGAATGAACAGGCCAAAGGCCGTTTTGACATAAATGATTGGGCCGAAGGCCGTTTTGACATGAATGGAAATCTGAATGGGCCAAAGGCCAGAATGTTGAAACTACAAGTCACTTGATTTGAAATTCGTATAGTTATATATCTGTTAAATAGAAGTATGAATTGGGCCCAAGGCCGTTTGGAACCTGTTGTTCTACATTGCTATGTAACTTTTGTATTTGATATTATTCACTGGGCTATCGCTCATGCTCATTCATGTGTTTGTAAGTGAGCCAAGAGAAGTCCAAACCCAACCCCAGTGAAGTCTGCCATGAACAACATGAGTTTTGGAGAGTCAGCCTTGTGTCTCACGCACGAGACCCATCCTTGCCATTTTGTTATGCATTTACGTTTTGTCTTGTTGGCAAGGACTTTGTGTATATTTGTATATAGTCTGTTATGGGTTGGCTCAGTTTAGATGATCCTGTCTGTAAAGAAGTTTATGCTACTGTACTTTTGATGTGGGTTATTAACGTATATGAGTATGGTTTGTTTGATGTGCATATAAACACGGCTCTATGGACAAAGTTTTAAATCTTTGCTTCCGTTTGGCCCTTTTACTCTGACGAGTTATGTCTGTTTTGGTCTGAGGCCGTAGGTAATCACTGGATTACTGACCGGTTATGTCCTTAACCCATAGGGGTGGGTTCGGTTCATGACAAGAACGTGCGTGACAATACAAGTAAAGAGTGTGCATAACAATGCGAGTGAAAGAATGCATAACAATGCGGGTGGAAGGGGTGCATGACAATGTAACCTAAGTGTGCGCATAACAATGCGGATGTAGGGGTGCATGACAATGCAACCTAAGGGTGTGCATAACAATGCAATGCACTAACAAGCGCAGATGAGGTGCGCAAGATAGCGTGAATGATGCAATGCACTAACAAGTGCAGATGAGGTGCGCAAGGTAGCGTGAATGTTAAAATGCACAAAATAGCGTGATAAAATGCATGCTCAATGCAAGTAAAGTGTACAAAATAGTGCGATGCGCAAAATAGCGTGATAAAATGCATGCTCAATGCAAGTAAGGTGCACAAAATAGTGCGATGCGCCAAATAGCGTGATAAAATGCATGCTCAATGCAAGTAGTAAATGGACATGCAGTAGATGCAAAGGGTAACATACTATAACCATGCTGGAATCATGAGAGGAGGAAAAACAAACTCCCAAAACAACCAATCAGGAGCGTGCTCAACGTAACCTGAGATAAATTCCAAACACGCTGAAATCGTGTGAGGAAAGGGACACTCAAATCACGCTGAAATCGTGAGAGAAGGTCCAAAACAACTAATCAGGCGCGTACACAATGCAACCTGAGACAAATTCCAAACACACTGAAATCGTGTGAGGAAAAGGACACTCAAACCACGCTAAAATCTTGAGAAGAGATCCGAAATAACTAATCAGGCGCGTACACAATGCAACCTGAGACAAATTCCAAACACGCCGAAATCGTGTAAGGAAAAGGATACTCAAACCACGCTGAAATCGTGAGAAGAGGTCCGAAAAACAACTGCCCAGTTGCGTACACGACGCAACCTGAGATAAAACACACCCAGGCTCGCGCATCACGCGTCCTGAGATAAATTCCAAACACGCTAAAATCGTGTGAGGAAGGGCAAACTCTAACCACGTTGAAATCGTGAGAAGAGGGATACAAATTCCAAACACGCTGAAATCGTGTGAGGAAGGAACAAACTCTAACCACGCTGAAATCGTGAGAAGAGGTAAACAAATTCCAAACACACTGAAATCGTGTGAGGAAGGAACAAACTCTAACCACACTGAAATCGTGAGAAAAGGTATACAATTTCCAAACACGCTGAAATCGAGTGAGGAAGGAACAAACTCTAACCATGCTGAAATCGTGAGAAGAGGTTAACAAATTCCAAACACGCTGAAATCGTGTGAGGAAGGAACAAACTGTAACCACGCTGAAATCGTGAGAAGAGGTATACAAATTCCAAACACGCTGAAATCGTGTGAGGAAGGAACAAACTCTAAGTACGCTGAAATCGTGAGAAGAGGTAAACAAATTCTAAACACGTTGAAATCGTGTGAGGAAGGAACAAACTCTAACCACGCTGAAATCGTGAGAAGAGGTATACAAATTCCAAACATGCTGAAATCGTGTAAGGAAAGAACAAACTCCAACCACGTTGAAATCGTGAGAAGAGGTAAACAAATTCCAAACACGCTAAAATCATGTGAGGAAGGAACAAACTCTAACCACGCTGAAATCATGAGAAGAGGTAAACAAATTCCAAACACGCTGAAATCATGTGAGGAAGGAACAAACTCTAACCACGCTGAAATCGTGAGAAGAGGTATACAAATCCCAAACACGCTGAAATCGTGTGAGGAAGGAACAAACTCTAACCATGCTGAAATCGTGAGAAGAGGTTAACAAATTCCAAACACACTGAAATCGTGTGAGGAAGGAACAAAAACTCTAACCACGTTGAAATTGTGAGAAGAGGTAAACAATCAGAAACGGGCCCGGCGCAACCTGGGTAAGCCACGAAGGACAACGATCCTAAACGCTGCTCAGCGTAAAAGGATAAACGCTACCAGATAACACAAGATGCAAATAAATGCAATAAGTTCAATGATATGAGACATGTTACAACATGTTACAAGCAAAGTAATGCATGATGTTTAGGGAATGTAAGAAACAAATAAAGCGGCACTTTTAGAAAGCACCTCACGGGGTGAGTGGTGGTGAACCGCTCTACTCTGACCAGGAATGGTACTCAGGGAAAGCACTTCTGATTGCCATTCTGGCATCGAAACAGTCAACACAATATTCTGTTCATTCTAAACACACAGCTCGTACAACACACTGTTCATTCTGAACACACTGCTCATTCTGAACACACAGCTCATAACACAATACTTGGTTTGTTTGGCACACAGCTCATTCTGCACACTGCTCACTTTGAACACACAGCTCATAACACAGTACTCGGTTTACTTGGCACACAGCTTGTACAGCATACTGCTCATTCTGAACACACAACTCATAACACAGTACTCAGTTTACTTGGCACACAGCTTGTACAACATACTGCTCACTCTGAACACACAGCTCATAACACAGTACTCGGTTTACTTGGCACACAGCTTGTGCATAATATGGCTCACTCTGAACACACAGCTCATTCTGAACATACGAGATATAGTGACGGAACTTGCAGAAATTGAAACAAACTCAGACACTCCAAATTTTCCCTCTTTTCTTTTGCTTTGTAGCCCGGAACCTAAATAGCTTCAGATAGGTCCTAGTTTTACTGCTCTTGCATGACCCAGGTTGAACCCTGCAGTTTTATGAAAGAACAAATCTTGTTTTGCACAAATGTGGAGAATGGCACAGCACTCCGAGCACAAAACGATTTTTTTTTTGAAATTGAATTTTGAGAAATGAGTCCTCAACTGGGTATTGAGCTTATAATCGAACGCAGCGCACCATGACTCGACAAAGGAAAACAAAGGTAAAATAACCTAAACACAATGAAAAACACTCGAGACAACTCAAAACAAGAATCGAGACAAACAAAAACACACACACAACACTCAGATGTGTTCCAATGGCGAGAGACCTCTCGGTTCACGAGGAGCCAGTTTCTTCGGGTACTGTTTCCCACCTTTTCTCATTTGTGATTCTCACATCACTTTGGCAGTCAATCTCTATTTTTCTGAAAAGCCTTTTCTCACTTTTCTCTCTACGCACATCTCTTTATTCTTAAATCTCTCATTTTTTATCCCTCCCCTGGGTGGTTGATGGATAAACAGGAAGTTGTGGGCTCTTGCCCCTGGTATTCTACCAGATTCTCATTCTTGTTCACAACAGTGAACTTCTCTCGTAGAGGGGTTGTGACAGGATGTGCAGTAGATCCACAGCTGACATCGGTTGACGACGTTGTAGACGTCCCCGAACGCCCCGGGAGGGAATCCCGTTTTGTTCATCTTGGGGTCACTACAATACGGACTCAAATTGTCACGGTTCTCAATCTGAACCAAAGAGTCCAAATCTGGCAAATCGTTTTTGAGAAAACAAATTTTTTTTTTGAAAAAAGTGCCAAACATGGACTGCTTTGCCAGATACAGAGTCGCCACCTAAATATTTTATTTTTGGGAAAATTTAGGAAACCCTGACTCGTGCCTAAGGCCACGTGTCCGTCATCACCAAAGTTGCCTCGGCTCGAGAACCTGGGTACGATTGGGGAAGGTCACTTCGTGAGCACCCCCGCTCGCCCAATCAAAGATCGGCCTCTACTAACCATGATATCTAGTTTTGAAAACATTATGCGTTCTTATTCCGGTTATTAGCCTAGATTTACTATGTGATGCGCACAGCATACAAGTATAGACTGGGTCGCCTGAATTGGAACAAAACATTTTCTGTTTATTTTTTAAAGTGGTTTGCTACTTGCAAGTAGGCTTAAAATGCAGATTTTGCCACCCTCGGGTGGGCTTAGAAAACATGGTGTTGCCACTATCTAGTGGGCTTAAAATTCACAGTCGATGCATTGTTCCAATCCAAATAACCCAACCTTCACCCACAGGCATTCAGGCAGTTATATCACATAAGCAAATAGCCTCATGGTAAGCATGCTATCATGGCAGTCACTCACACACATGCAAGGATGCTAAAACGTAAAAACTTACCGAGTACTCCAAGCCAAAACAGAAGGTATGTTAGAAATCCATGCATGATCCTAACTATACAGAAATGCCTAATGCAACACATGCAAAATGCAACTAAGATAGGCTCGGCTATTCTAAACATGGCATATGAAATGCTACAGCTAACATGTATTCAACTCAGAATTGAAATACAATGCAGTGAGTATGATGCGCCGAGCCCGGTGCATGCAAGACAAATGAATGAATGCAAACATGCTATCATACTGTATGCTAATTGAAACATGCCCTAATCTAACCATCATAAGCTGGTAAATAAAATGGAGAAAGACGTGGGGTTGGAAGACATACATCACACACACGCACACTTATTACAACATTGCCCTCGTGCGGAGGGTCCGAATAAATAATACAGTCCCAAATAAATAATACAGTCCGAATAAATACAAAACCCTAATTAATTAATAAACTAATCTAGGAAAGCAGTAAATTAGCATGCAAGCCTATAGACTACCTCAGCTCTGCTCCAGATGATGGATGATGCATGCTTGAGTTGCTTTGCGTGGAAATTCCTTACGATGCCACGGTTTGCCCCTGTTTGCAGTTAATCCCGGGATGTTGTGCGAAGCTCCAAAAGACTGTCGATTTCTGATTTGCTGCAACAGAGAGCAAGAAAGGGGCATGGCAAAGTATTCACATATGTATGCATGCCTCGATCCTCGTGCCACTAATCACGCATGTCGATGCATGGTGGCTGGGAAGTCGAATTGCACAAGTCAATATGAGATGAATGCACATGAAACACAACAAGGCCTAGATTCCATCATGGGTAGTCCGGAATGTCGGCGACCGGGAATTGAGACACGTTCTATCACTCGGAGTACGAAACGTCCCTCGTTTCTCGTGCTCGGGCTAACTCCTATCCCAAACACAATGAAATATGCATGACATGCATGAATGCAACTAATATACAACCTAGCATGCACGATGCTATGAAATGGCATACGCAATGCACGAACATACAACCTAGCATATGTGATGCTATGAATTGAAATGGCATACACAATACACGATAGACTTACACCAACATGAGTGAACCACAGCCACACCCACATCAGTGGCCATGAGATGAAAATGAGACTACCGAAACGCGTGCACACATGCACGCAAACCGAGGACCGAACCTAAGGCACCAAATGCCACTCTAACAAGGCATGGCAAGGCATGAAATATGGCATACAAGCATGTGAATTCCAGCACTAAAATATGTTGCAAAATGATCCCGAATCATGGATATATGTCATACAATGCATAGAATGGTCCCGAAACTCAAAATTAGGCACATGTATTGACTTATAGCTATACAAAGCAAGCATTATTTGACTATGAAGCACAAAGAAAAAGCCAAGGTAGTCTTGAAACATGAACATTTATAGTTCAAAGAATGGCCAAAGGATGCTAGCAAGATGGACTAAAATAGCATGCAATTTTGACTAGTAAACATGGTTTACATGGAATGTGTATGAAGCATATGAAATCTCACCAAACCAGCAAAAATCAGTGAACAAAGCATGTGAAAATATGCCCAAATAAACATGGAAATGCAGCCAATGCATGTAAAAATGAGGGGCTCCTTTGGAAGGGCATACAAGGGGTTATTAAGCACATGCATCAAGGACACTTATCATGGAAAAATTAACTCTGGAAATCAAGTATGATAGCCCTAAAACTCATCAAATTGGCCCTGAAATCAGTCAACAAAGCATGCAAGATAGGGCCTCTTTGGAAGGCTAAAAAGACCATCAAGCGAAACAAGGTGAGAGAGGGTCACCCCCCTTTGCTTTTGAGGCTCAAAACAGTGTGTTAGCCACTAAAAATCAACTGGATTTCAGTGGCTAGAAGGCCAAACAAAGCATGCACCAAGGGCTTAGTTGTAAGGCTCAAAATAAGAGGCAATCAAGCATACAATGAAGCATATGACCTCAAATGAAGGAATTCCCTTAATCAAACATCAAGAGGGCCTCAACATAAGGCTTTTTCCAGTTTGTAACAAATCTCAAAAAAGTTTACAAGTGAGGCTAAAACATGGTGCAAAAATAGCCCTAAAAGAGAGATAGAGGACAAGGGTCAGTAGCTGGCCTCAAACAGCAAATAGCCCTTCAACAAAGTTGAAGAAGGGCTGAAAATAAGGCACTTTACAGTTTGTCTTGAAGCCCAAAAATGCTTAAAAATAAGGCTAATGTACCATGCAAAATAAGCCCTAAAAGAGGGATAAAGCACAAAGGGGGAGTAGAAGACTTCAAAAAGAAAAAAGTCCTTAATCAAACATGAAGATGAGCTCAAAATAAGCCTGTTTTCAGTTCAGGACAAAGCCCAAAAATGTAAGAAAAAGGAGTTAAAATATCATGCAAAACAAAGCAAGAAAAGAGGAAATAGGGACTCACCCTTGTAGCACAGATTTTCAGCCGCTTTTGATCCAAGAAAAGGAGCTTCTAACCTTTGAAAATCAGTCTCAAGATGTTGGAATGGAGTGTGGAGGTGATAGGCTATGAGTTGGTGTATAAATGGTGCAAGAACAAGGTGGTTTTAAGCTTGGATGAGAGAGAGAGGGAGGGTTGTATGCAAAGGCTCCAACTGATTTTTTCTAACCCTTAGAAATGGAGGTGGGGTGCTGGTTATATAGAGGGAGAGGAGTGAAATAAAAGGGGGGAAAACCAATTCAAATTTCCCCAAAGGGGCACCCTCTTGGTCGGTGCAGTGCAAAACAATGGCATAGCTGGCATGCACCAAGAGGGACAAGTTTGGCCGGCCAGGTTCAAGAGGTTCAGGTGGCCGGCCAGCCACCTCCCCTGGCCGGCCGACTAGGGTCAAAAGGGTCAAGCTCAATTGTTGGCCGGCCACCCCAAAAAGGTGGCATCCCATGTGTGTACCACACAGCTCTATGGTCAAAAATTGGAAAAAGTGAACTAGGAAAGAGAAAAGCCAGCTTTTTAGAAGGGTTCAAAAGGGTCAGGGGAAGTTAATGGCCGGTCTATCCATATTGGTGGCCTTCCAAGTGTGTACAACACAATGGTGTGGTGGAAAGTCAGAGAAAGTGGCCCGGGGATGGGAAAAATTAGCTTTCTAGCGAAGAAAACGGACGATGAAGAGCGATGAAGGAATAAAGCTGGTTTTCAGAACAATTGCTGGCCTCCCACCTTCCTACAACCTTTCTAACAATGAAAATAAGGTCCCTGCCAAAAATGGACCAAGATGGATGCAAAACGAAGGTTCGGGGGCCAAAACGCGCAGTTCGGGGCCCCGAAACAGGCTGTTAGGCACCAGAAGTGGCGTTCGACCACGGAGTTGGTCTCTCGGGCTATAGTGTCCCTGAAAAGGGAGGAAACAAGGTGTGTGCCAAAAACTGGAGCAAACGGAGGTAGTTAAGCGGTCCCGAACCGAGGCACACGGCCGACGGCTCCGAAAATCGAAAACCGGGCTCCAAATGGGAAAAATGGCCTACGACCATGGAATGTAGCCTATGGCCACTGAGAGATGATCTACGAGACCTCTCCCTCCCTTCGGGAAGAGAAAACAAAGAAAACAGGGCCTGGTTCGCAAACCGAGGCAAAGCACAAAAGAGTCCGGAAGTCCGGAGGCAAGGCTCGCAGCCGTGACTCCGCAACCTCAGAACGAGCACAATATGCAACATCACCAAGCACTCAATCAGTGACGTCTGAGTCTTATGGTTGGTCAAAAATGGGGTGTCTACTGTTGCCCCTCTTTGACAGAAGTCGAAAGTCATAAGTGACGGGAGTGAATGTCAAAGCCCAGAGACAACCCATTTTTGACAAGGTCGAAGACTTAGACAAACAGGCGAGATAATCAAAGGTGTGCCCGCAGGCATGCCCGCAGGCAAAGCGATATGCACAAAGCCGAATGTAACTCAATGATCATGCGAAGCAACAAGCTGTAATGAAGCAAATATTCACAATAGACGCAACAGTTTTGAGCAAGAATGCAAAGCAATACTACATTTAATGCAGTTGAAGAATGCGGAGTATCATTGAATTCTCGCCACGTCTCACACGGAGGGGATATAATACCTGTGCGGCTCGTCTGGTCGCACCAGCCTCAAATGAACTGTACATACAATATCGTGCCTGAAAAAAAGAAGAAACTCAACAAGCACAACATTGTTAGCAACATATGTTTAGTGTGATATCAAATGCAGACAAACGCGGTGCCGATGGGTGAGTGCATCGCAATGCGAGAAACAACGCGCGTGACAACGCAAGTTAAGCACAAGGGTATGACAATACGTGCAGAACAGTGCAAGTGGTGTGCACGAGAATGCAAGTGACGTGCATAACAATGCAGGATAAGTGAGAACTCGAATGCACATTTTGAAACGAAACAACAATCAAAGCAATGCAAGTTTCAACGAAGGTGGCTCATTCGCAACCTTCGGTTTACCTCTCGGAGGGGTCACAACATATTTAAAAAGGATACACCTTGCTTTTGACGAGTGACGATGAGACACGCATCGAAAGTTGGAGTTGAGGTTTCCACGGATAGATTTTGCGATGAAAAGTGCACTTTCTTTGTACTTTCTCGGGTGCCGGGGACTCCAATCATCACCAAAATTTGCAGAGGCCTTGGAGACCATGTTGGGAACACCACTGGCTAGGTTTGGTCCCAAGGGGAGGCCACCCAGTGAGAGGTAAGGATGGCTGCGCTGAAAAGGTGGCCGGCCGGCCACCTAGCCCAAATCCGGGGCAGTTTGGTCTTTTTGCTCTTGTTTCTTTAAATGTGCTTACCCAAAGCACTTTTCCTCACATCTCTAAGTCTGAAACTGCCTTCTCTTCCTTTCCAAACCATTTTCTTTCTCAGATCTGCGCTCCATATGCGTTTTCCAATGTGCTACGCCAAGTTGTTTCGCGAAAACTTTCAGTTCTCTTCACTTTGAACTGATTAAATTTTGATTTCGGTGCTTCTTTCCTCATTTTCACCACTTGAGGTAAGTTTGTCTCAACATTTGGAAGATTTTCTCGGGGGTTGACTTTTGTTGAATTTTTCATTTCCCGAGAGTTGACTTTTGTTAACTTTTTTCAATTTTGGCTCATTTTGCTCATTTTTGCTCCTTTTTGCAGATTTTTCAAAATGGTGGGTCATTTTCCTCATGGCGGAGGTTCTCCAGGTGTCGGAGATGATCCTGATATTATGTCTTTACCCCCAAGGATTCGGCCATTCATCCCCGAGAGATACGACCCTTCGACACATAACCTCCCTCAGGCGATTTTTTATGATTTCACTGATTTTGATGATCGAGCGCCCGGGGATCTACTTTTGCGAGAGCCGGAGTCCCACCTCTCTCATCAGGCACGAGAGGTATTTACTTCACTTTTACATTTTCTGCAATGTATTCTGCATTTTCCGTGCATTTCGTGCTTTCGCTATGCTTATCTGCTCACTCAAGCACACAACTTGTTTTGAATGTTTAGTCTATAACACTATATTCCATTTGCATCTTTGAACACACAGTTCAAACACTCTGACTTTCTGAACACGCAGCCCGTATATTGATTGTGAACACACAGCACACATTTGTTGAGAATTGAACACACAGCCCAAACTTTGAAATCTGAACACACAGCTCAAATACTTGACGTCGAACACACAGCTTGAATACTTGATGTTGAATACACAGCTCGAACTTTGAGATGAACACACAGTCCACACTTTGTAGAAGGTTGAACACGCAGCCCAAACACTTGAATTCTGAACACATGGCTCATTCTTGAGGTGAACACACGGCACACACTGATTGAGAGTTGAACTCACAGCCCAAACACTTGAATTCTGAACACACGGCTTATTGTTGAGGTGAACACACAACACACACTTGTTGAGAATTGAACACGCAGCCCAAACTTTGAGATGAACACACAGCCCATACTTTGAAATCTGAACACACAGCCCATACTTTTGAAATCTGAACACACAGCTCAAATACTTGATGTTGAACACAGCTCGAACTTTGAGATGAACACATAGTCCACACTTTGTAGAGAGTTGAACACGCAGCCCAAACACTTGATGTCGAACACACAGCTCGTTGTTGAGGTGAACACACAGCACACACTTTGAAATCTGAACACACAGCTCAATACTTGAATTCTGAACACACAGCTCAAATACTAGAATTTCCTAAACACATAGCCCATACATTTGAATTTTCTGAACACACAGTCCATACATTTGAATTTTCTGAACAGAAAGCCCAGATTCTGTATCTGATTTCATTTTGCACACAGCTTATACATTTCATTTGCACGCAACTTATTTATTTCATTTGCACGCAGCTTATTGATTTTATTTGCACGCAGCTTGTACATTTCATCCTGAAACTGAATACATGTGTTTATCCTAAATGCAGGTGACTTCTCGTACTGCGCGAGGATACGGCTCCATCGCGGCAAGAGAGTGGTACGCCGAGCCCCCGGAGGCTGTCTGGGATCTAGTTGACGTGGCAGGGTTTGGACCCTTTTGTACTGGGATATCCTGCTGTCCCGCTAGCAGGACACTGATAGGTGCTTTGGTAGAGAGATGGTGGGACACCACCAACTCCTTCCATTTCTCTGCCACCGGGGACATGACTATGACCCCGTTTGACTTCGCAGTGTTGACTGGCCTTGATGTGGGAGGTTGGGTGATCCCATATGACGAGGACATGGGCCAGTGGGAGGCAGCCTGGATATACTTATTGGGAGCTCGCCCGCCAGTTGACAGATCTTCGGGCAGAGTCCGATACACCTGGTTTTCTTCCCATTTCAGGAGGGTGGAGATGGAGCTTGAGACTCCTGAGGAGGTAGCATAGTATACTCGTGGATTTTTGATGTTCCTCTTCGGGACCACTCTGTTCGCCGATAGGGGGAACACTGTCGGGCTTTATTTGTTGAGCGCTCTAGTGGACCTATCACAGGTCAACCGATATGATTGGGGTGGCACCACTGCTACTCATCGCTATATGAGCGACCTCATGACGGGGAACATGGTTGGCTCTTGAGGGCCTGGGAGGTACTTTCTGCCCTCTTAATTTACATTTCTGCTTCTTATTATTTGTTCATTGCACACACAAAGACTTTACATTCTCAGACCTTGCACTTTGTTCAAGATTTTGTATTTACATTCTCGCACTCAAGATGTCAGATTCTCGATGGCTACTGCTTTGTTTTCCATAGCTATGGGTCTACGCGTACTTCCCGATGCTAGCCCCGGAGCTTGAGGTGGAGGTGCCCCTCATGACCTTATATTCACTTGTATTTGAGGGCCAGTACCGGCCGAGACCTCGGGAGTCTTTCCTCTACCTACGGCAGTACTTTGATACAGTGCGGTCGTCAAAGGTATTTCAGAACTCTTAGTTCTTCATGTTTTCATATCTTTGATTTATCTTGCACATTCACAATTTCTGATCAGCTTATGCATCAGTTATCCGCAGATCATATGGCAGCCCTGGGCGCCTTTAGGTAGAGGTCTCCAATTCCAGTTTGCCGGAGCATGGGGTGCCTCTCGGTATAGGATCTTGTTCGAGGGGCCAGTTGGTAGGGCCTGGTTTTTGGGGGATCGCTTCTTGTGTCAGATATGGGGCTACCCTACTCAGGACATTCCCTCAGTGCCTCCAGACGATATGCGGACCGCTGATAGGCTCCCTCCTCAGGGGGTCATTGATGCTATGTAGGGTACTGATGCATTACTACACTTGGAGCAGGGGGAGTACGCGACCTACCGTCATACATATTTGATGCCTTCATTGATGGGAGTCCATACTCCGACGAGGAGGTCTACTGGTATGCCCTCATCGAGCCGGGCTCGGACTGCAGATGTCCCTTCCACTAGCAGGGCTGGCACATCTAGGGGTGGGAGTGGATTGGTTCCCCCGATTCCTTCGACTCATTTTCATGCTGGATGGCCAGATATCCCGACCGAGTTGACGGGATGGAGATATGGGACTTCTTACCCGATCCCGATAGAGCCTCCGCCACCTGATCATTGATTTGTTAGAGACCCCGACTCGCCACCGATATGCTTTATAGCTTTGATTTATCACTCCAATACTCGGACACTCATTCATTTACTGATGATCTTGCATTTGCATTTGCAGCCTCCCGTCGAGTATATGGATGAGATGCTCGGACTGGTAGCCTCACTCGAGGGCATGGTCCTGCGGAGAGAGGAGCAGTTGTCCATCATCGGTTTCCAGGTACTCTTTAGTTTTCTTGCATTTATCATACTTCTGATGATATGCTGATCTTGAACATCTTACTGCATTGGTAGGCTGCCTGTGTAGAGCACATCTGACACACACCACATTTATGTACTATATCTGCATGCACCCACTTCATGTAGTTTTCTTGCATCTGCATCTGATATACATGTTTTGGCTGATGTATTCAAATTGCATTCTTCATTTTCAGATGCCCCCGGTGTATGCTCAGTCACAGGCCGGGCCATCCAAGCCTTCCCGAGGAGCTGGGCCATCTAGGCCTTCTCGAGGAGCTGGGAGAGGGGAGTCGTCTCGCAGACGCAGAGTGCACATCATAGAGGAGGAGTCCAGCGAGGAGGAGGAGGCCGCAGATCCCCAGTCAGAGACATCTGCTGACAGAGAGGGTGGCTTCGACCTTGGTTCTAGGAGTGGAGGTGAGACCGAGAAAGGGACCGAGGAGGGTTCCGAGGATAGCAGCTCCGGTTCAGATGATGATGATGGTGATGATGGCGCAGAGGCTGTTCCGCAGATGAGGACGAAGAGAGCCTCTTATTCTTGCTCTTGAGAGCATTGATGCAGCTGTTCCCTGCTTTATTTTCTTTTTTACTAGTAGTTGTAGCACATTGTACATTGTTAGGCAGTTTTATTTTCTGTAAAACTTGTACCTTTGTTTGTAAAAGATGTTGTAACAAAGGAAGCATGATGGAATGAAACAACTTTTGAAAAAAGTGTTGTGTTTTATGTTCTTAGCATCGTATCGCATCATTTTGCACGAAAATGAGATCGAATGGAAATGTGCATTGTGTATTTGCCAAGGCAGGTAGTGAATCGACACAACAAACTAAACAACTTAACTCACCAAGAAATAACAGAATCTTAGCAAGTTTACAACTCGATGAGCAAGACACAACAATGTCGATTTAAACAAAGAGTAACAACTCAAAATACAAAACTCGACAACTATGATAAAAATGATTTGATAAAGAAAACAGCTTGACAAACAAGGCAACAACTCGATAAGCAAAACAACAACTCGATAAGCAAAACTTAACAACAACTCTATAAATAAAGTGTATTTCGGACGATCTGGGTGTCGGAACACATCCGAATCAGAGGGAAATGGAGGCCTTCGACACTCCCGATGCATGGAAATGCTAGGAACTTTCTTCTAGAGGGTAGAACAGGACCAAAGACACATTTTGCAGCATGGCCGGCCACCTTTGGGAGTTGGCCGACCAGCTTTTTGCATTGGAGGGGAGAGGGGTGGCCGGCCTACCAGAAAAGGTGGCCGGCCGGCCACCTAGCTTAGCAACCACCAATTTTTTGACACGTGTCCCCCGAACAGTGTCTTATCCTCTTTAAAAGTCCTAGCCTCGGGGTTGATTCATTTCATCTCAGTTTTGTACCAAAATGGAGACGTTTCTCGTCGAAAATCTCACAGCTTGGATCGCTTCTCTAGATGGCTCGGAAAAGTTGAACTTCCGGGGTTTCGGATTGAATGCACTATTCACGCTGAGCCATACTCCGCTGCACCTTCCATTCCTTCATGCCGCGGCGAGGTTTTGGAACCTGGTAACACATGTTTTTAGCTTCGGCGGGCAAGAGGTATGTCCAACTTTCGAAGATTTTCAAGTTTTGATGGAATCTGAACGCCATGAAGAGATTTTGCCTAAGTTTCGCTTCGGCCACGCCCAAGCTTTAGGGCGGATGTGTGGGCTCACTATGCATGATGCTTGGTCTCTGATCTGCAACGGGGAATTGGACATCCTTGGCTTGATTCATCGCTTTTCTGATGCCGGTGACCGCGGCAACCATTATTGGCAAGGTTTTCGGCAACATACCCTTTGCTTGTGCATGCTATCTCACTTTTTGCTTGCTCCAGGCTTTAGTGGATCTAGTATTCGTTTGATTGAAGTTGCTTAAGGCTTGAAAGAAGGAAAGAGCTGCATCGCTATGACGTTGGCCGAGACATTGATGGGCTTGGATGCTTTCTATCGCCAGGAGACGACCAGATTTGCGGGGAGTCCACTACTGCTGTAGGTAATGTTTCCCACCTAATCTCACATATGTATTGCTCTCATCACTCGGCCCTCAGGCTCGGTTTTTCTCATAAAACCCTTTTCTCACTTTTCTCTCATCGTACATCTCTCTATTCTTTATTCTCTCATTTTTCATCCCTCCCCAGGTATGGTTGATGGATAAATTGCAGGTTGTGGACTCTTGCCCAGCCTACTCAGCTCGTGGCTACTTCTTTCGTCAACGCTTAGTCGATGCCCTTGATGAGGGGTGGTGGTTTGACTGGATGTGCACTTTGTCTGCGGATCGCGTTGCTTGGCGCTGTCCTTGGCTCAATCTCCCGGCAATGAGCTATAGCATGTCCCGGTAGACTGGGATCCAGTTGATTGGTCTGATTCACTATGTGTTCTACTTTCCGTTCCGGTTCTAGCGTCAGTTTGGTCATGATCAGACTTGCCCGCTGGAGGAGATAGAGTATCCTGCCGCATTCTCGGTTCGAGGCGCACAGCTTGCCCGTTATGCCACAGCATGGAGGACTAGAGAGCTCCTGGCCCTCGCTCCCACTTTCAGTTGCACTTTGTCCGACGAGTGCTTGGATTGGCTCAATGAAGAGGCACAGATTGGACCCAGCTTGGCATCAGAGGCTTCGACCAGCTCTGGGAGGGGGCGTAGGGACACCTGACTTATCTATGCCCTAGATTTATTGCTTTATCAGTACTTTCAAATTTTCTTTATGAATGTAATAAAAAGCAACTTCAATTTGTATGCAAGAGCAGGAGAACTCTGTTTTGAAATCAATGAAATTGAAGGTTGTGGGTACTGAAAATTTTCCGCTTTGGTCCAAAAATGGTCTAAGTTATAAAAAGATTAATTTGAACAAAGTCAACTTTTATTAAAACTTTTCAAAACCATTTTCGATATGGATCAGAACTGGACACGCCTGAGATCTGTCACTGAGACGCACAACCCCGACCCAGAATCGAAAGTTGCCCTTAGTCTCAGATAGTATCATGCAAGATCGCACAAAGAACGGAAAGTTGCCCCTAGTCTGAATAGCACTGCACTGGAGATTATGATGAATGCTGATAAACAAAGATGACTGAGACGATCAAATGGACAGAGTTGATCGGGGAAAAGTTAATGGCTGAACTTCAGGATGGAGTTGCCTACGTATCCCAAAGATGGGAATCAAGCCTTACGTAGTTCAGGCTCAGGTTCACTCGGGTATTTTCACTCTCCTTTTACGCTCTAACTTTTGCCAAGGCCGCCCTTTGCGGGTTTTCAACCTTGCGAGCTCAGTTTTTATAATTTCAAATTTTCTGTGCTCTGAGTTTTGCCTAGGTCGCCCTTTCGGGTTTTCGGCCTAGCGAGCCTCTCAAGGGTAATATTTCTTCAACTTATCCATATTGATCGGTCAGGAGAACTCTAAGCCATCTAGATCCATCGTAACCACAACTCTACCGACCGGATAGACTTAATGATGTAGGGACCACCAATTGGGTCCGAACTTGCCCCTTGTCGTGGATGGGAGCTCGGTTGTCTTTGAGCACCAAATCTCCTTCTTTAGATTCCTCGGACTTAACTTTCTTGTTGAAAGCCCGGCAATTCTACCGATAACCTTGAACATGGTACAGTGCTTTTACCTCCTCTCATCAAAGAGCATGAGTTCTTCAAACCTCGCTCACGCTAACTGCTTCGCTATTTGACACTCAAATAATACTCGCAATGACGGAACCTCAATCTCAATAGGTAGAACGGCTCCATCCCATAAACCAATGAATATGGAGTCGCCCAAAGAAAGTTCTCGATTGAAGTCCCAGAGCCCCACAGAGCAAACGGCTTATCCGCCCCCAGAGGTTTCCACTATCTTCTGCAGTATGTGTTTGATATTCTTGTTGGCAGTCTCAACCGCTCCATTGGTTTGTGGCCGGTATGTGGATGACTTATGAAAAGCCACGTTGTATTTTTCCAACAAGTCAATCACTTCCTTCTTGAAGTGGGAACCGTTATCTGAAATTATCTTGTTTGGGACCCCGTAGTGACAGATGACGTTGTTTCTGATAAACTTCGCAACATGTGAAGCCTTCAACACCGCATAGGATTGGGCCTCAACCCACTTTGTAAAATAATCTATCACGACCAGGATGAACTCATGCCCATTCGACCCCTTCGGAGTGACAGCCCTGATCACATCAATTCCCCAGACTGAAAATGGCCATGGTGAAGTCATATTGTATAGCTTCGACGGCGGAATGTTCATGCGATTTGCATGAATTTGACATTTGTGGCATTGCCGAACAAAACCGATACAATCCTCCTCCATGGTGGACCAATAGTAACCTTGTCTGAGGACCTTCCGTGCTAGCATTACTCCATTCATATGCGCACCGCATTCCTCTCCATGGATGGCCTCCATTAGGCGCTTCGATTCTTCGGCATCGACACACAGCTTATGCATTCCTAGATGACCTCTCTTATACAGCTTACCCCCACAGATGATGAACTGAATGGCCATTCTTTTGATTGCCCTTTTATCCTTGGCATTTACCCCTGGCGGATATGCTTCATTCTCTAAGAAATTCCAAATGTCGTAATACCAGGGGTTTTCGTCCTGAACTTCATTTATAGCAGCAATCGACTTGTAGGCTGGCGCAAATTTCTGGTCAATGATGACTGGACGTATCCGGACTCCGAACGGGATGTCTATCATGGAAGATAGAGTTGCTAAAGAATCTGCGAACCTGTTGTTCTCTCTTAGTAGATGAGCAAAGTTTAGCTTCTCAAATCGAGGAATTAACAAGTCCAAGGTCTGGTGATACATCATCTTTTCTTCTTTGACTTTCCAATCTCCTTTTGCTTGAGACACAACAAGGTTCGAGTCCCCGATGACGTCCAACCGTCTTGCCCCTTGTTCTAGGGCTGCTTCTAGACCGGCAATGCATGCCTCATATTTTGCTTCGTTGTTCGAGACTTTGAATCGGAGTTTAAAGGCTAGAGGGATACGGGAATTGTCGGGGGCTATTAGCAACACTCCTATCCCATACCCGTACTGATTTGATGCTCAATCAAAGTACATCGTCCAAGTTTCATCGTTGATATGCAAAATGGCCTCGTCTGGGAATAAGTACTCAACTGCTTCACCCCCTTCTACTAGATGGTCGGCTAAGAATTCTGCTACTGCTCTTTCCCTGACTGACTTGTGCGTCACATATTTCAGATCGAATTCGGAGAGCAACAATAACCAACGAGCTAGCCTACCCGTAAATGCTGGTTTCTCGAAAAGATATTTGATGGGATCAAGTCGTGAAACCAACATTACGGAGTGAGCTAACAGGTAGTGCCGCAGCTTCCTGGTAGCCCATACCAAAGCCAAGCAAGCCTTCTCCAACGGTGTGTAGCGAGTCTCATATTCTAGCATCTTCTTGCTCAGATAATAGATGGCCCTCTCCACTTTGTCTTCTGATTCTTGCGCTAGCATACAGCCTATTGTGGTCTCAGTCACTGAAAGGTACAATATCAACGGTTTTCCTGGCTCTGGTGGTGACAACACAGGCAAGTTCTGTAAGTATTCCTTCATTTGTTCAAAAGCAGCTTGGCATCGGTCGTCCGATTGGAATTTCTTGCCTTTCTTCAGGAGACCAAAAAGTGGTTCACAAGTCAAGGTTAATTTTGGGATAAACCGTCTTATGAATTGCACTTTACCCAGAAAGCCTCGCACCTCGTTTTCAGTCTTTGGTGGTGGCATTTCTAAGATGGCCTTAATTTTGGAAGGGTCGACTTCGATACCTCTTTGTGTAATCAGAAACCCCAGCATTTTTCCTGCTGTAACACCAAACGTACACTTCTGAGGATTCAGCCGCAACCGAAACTCTCTGATCCTTTGAAAGAATTTTTGTAAGGCGGTGTAGTGGCCCTCTCTATCTTTGGACTTGACAATCATGTCGTCCACGTACACCTCAACCTCTTTGTGGATCATGTCATGCAATATTGTGGTCGCGGCCCATTGATAAGTAGCTCCAGCATTCTTCAGTCCAAACGGCATGACTCTATAGCAGTATGTCCCCCACGAGGTGGTGAATGCAGTCTTTTCCCGGTCTTCGGGTGCCATTACTATCTGATTGTAGCCGGAGAAGCCATCCATGAATGAAAGCAGAGCATGCCCTGCTGTGAAGGGAAAGTTGTCCTTCGAACTAGCTCTGTTCAAATCCCTGAAATCCACGCATACTCGGATCCTGCCATCCTTCTTTGGCACCGGAACGATGTTGGCCAACCAAGTCGGGTATTCGGATACCAGCAGGAAGCCTGCGTCGATTTACTTGGTGACCTCTTCCTTAATCTTGAGAGCCCAGTCCGGGCGGATCCTCATGAGTTTCTGCTTGACGGGTCGGGCCTCGAGGTCAAGAGAGATCCGGGGCTGTATAATCTCAGGATCGATTCCAGGCATGTCTTCGTAGGACCACGCGAAAACATCTTTGAAATCTTTTAATAAAGCGACTATGCGCTCGCGTTCCTCCGAATACAACGTGGACCCGATCTGGACCAGCCGTGGGTCCTCCTCAGTACCAACATTCACGGTAGTGATTTCATCAACTAACGGTTTAACAAATCTTTCCTGCTCTTGTTCAATTAAGCGTTGCAAAATCGGAGGAATTTTGTTCTCGTCGTTTTCATCAAAATTTTGAAAGTCTGAGTTAATGCAATAAATCAAAGGCACAGAAAAGTACTCAGAAACCATAGCTACTTGATTCTCATTAAGCACATCCAAATCGTCTGATTCCTCGGTTACAATAGACTCGAAAGAGAAAGAAAAAGACGACTTGGACAAGACTGTGGCATCCGGGTTATCATCTCCAGGATCACTAGACTCAGACTCAGTCGAGCTGGAACCTGATTCCGACTCACAAGATTCGATGGAATCAGATTCCGACTCATTACCTGACCCGGTGCTGCTGGACAAAAATCCCTCTTCATACTGCCAAATGAGAGAGAGTGCGATAGATGCATCCAAAATAGTTGCTGGTAGGCCCGCAGCCGTTTCATTCCCGATCACACATACCGAGAAGTTATCCCCCAAGCACTTCTGGTCGATCGGAGGATCTGAAAGTAGACATGCCAGCGCTACACCCATCTCAAGTTCAGTGTCCTCAGACTGCACTTTCTTGCTCTGCTCAGCCTCAGCCTCAGCCAATGGGTCCGTCTGCTCTTCGGCAATATCCTCCCCGGATAACTATAGATCAAAGAAGATCTCAAAACCTGGTACGCGCTTCCTCTCCGCGTTCAGCCACGGCTTTGGAAAGCCACAAAACGGAGAGTCCTCTGCCTCCCGGACGAAGCGTCCGTTTAGGGTACCCTGAATGGGCCTATGCATCAGCTCAAAAGGCTTTGCAGCCTGCTTTGCTCTGGCTCTCCCAGCCATCTCCTTTCCCTTCCTTATGCAATCCTCTTTGGTGGGCAGATAACCCAAGCCAAAGGTATGTGGGTTGTGTGGCACTTCGGCCATTGCTGCGACGCCCTTCCGGCCGCTCCTTCCCAATCCTATCTCGGGGATGTGTTGAAGCTTGTTCATGAGGTATACAGATTGAGCACTGAAATATACTCCCTCATTAACAGCCATGATGTTTTGCACAACCCGAGCCTCAGCTAAGGTAAAACCTGACATAAACATGTCCTCCATGCCGTGCTCAATTTCTAGGATTGGTGTAGATACCTCTGGAGGTGGATGGATCGATGAATTCCCAAAAACAATGGTTACTCTCTTTCCATAGGGGTATTTCACCATCTGATGCAAAGTGGATGAGACGGCCTTCACCTGGTGCAACCACAGCCACCCCAAAAGCAGATTGAAGGTTGCCGGAACTTCTAAGACGTGGAAGTCTATCTCATGTTGTCCTGGCCCCACCTTGGTCTGGATTTTTACCGTCCTTATTACTTCCCGGCTCGTGTTGTCATATGCCCGAATTACTTGGGCTGTTGGTACAAAGTCTGCGGTCTTTAAACCGATGGCACACGCCGTTCTTGCCGGGCATACATTGATGGCAGACCCTGTGTCAACGAGTACCACCGGTATCCATTTATTTCTACACTCCACAGAGATGTAGAGTGGCCTATTATGGTTCGCATCCTCAGGTGGCAATTCTTTATCAGAGAAGGTCATCATCGGGGTAGCTCCTCCCGAAAAGACTAGTCCAACTAGCTGCTTTGGTGTGGTATCTATGGAGAGTTTGGCTTTGTCCATAGCAGATAGAACAGCCTGTCTGTGCACTCGTGATGCCATAAGCAGTCCCCAGATGGAGATGTCTGCTTATATCTTCTTTAGCTGCTTCAGTATAGCTTCTTCTTCGATCTGCTTCTCTTTCTGCTTTTCAGTTTCCTTATCCTTCCCAGATGCTTCTGGCTGGTCTAGGTGCGGGGGCTTAAAATACCGCCCGCTTCTTGTCATGTGATCGACCTCGCCGACGTACCAGGTGTCGTCTGGCTGATGGTTTCCCCAATCTTCATCTGTGTGGGCAAGACATAAATCATCGTCCTCCCACCACATTCCATCGGCAGCTGATAGACACCTGTCTGGCTCCGGTATGATTATACTCGTAGTACCTTCAGCCAACGTGTTCGTAGCATGTTCTGTTCCCGTGCACACAGTACTTCCAGTCTTCTCGGGGGCCTTGGCTTTCCTGATTCTCTCGGAATCCCAAAACCTTTCTTGTTCCACCTGTGTCGGTGCAGCTGGTTGTTCAATATTTCCTGCATTCACAATGCCTTGGTCCTGAGCGAAATTCTTAATACCGGCGCTCTCCAGCAATGTAATCTGGCTTTCGGCCCTTCCGGCCACCACTGATATTCTCACCCCTGCCGGGCCATGTCCTAGTTGGAACTCTTCCACAACATCCGGTTGATCATCCAGCCATTCAGTAGCCTCTGCTGATTCCTCATAATCAAACTAGTTGACTGTCGCGTCCTCTGGATCCTGGTCGTTGAAAAACTGGAGGTTTGCAAAGTCCTCTTCCACAGCTGTCAAATCATCTGCCCCTTGCTCAAATCCATCCCCCTGGATCACACACAGCTCTGCCTTCTCTGGCAACTCTATACCTGGCCCAACCTGGCCTACTGACAGAATGTACTCACTCGGATCATAGGCTTCCCCAGCGAAACTCCCTGACTGCTCAATCCCAGACTCATCAATTCTACTCTCCTTTGAAATCTGTCCTGTCCCATCTTCGATGGTTACCACTGTTGGCTCTGGTTAGGTTGTGGAGATGTCCAACATGCACAAAGAATCAGTGCTGTCGGGAAGGAGCACCTCCGGCTTAGGTAGGTGGGATGGGGTGATATAGAAACTAGGATCGTAAGACACGACCCCAGTCTGGATAAAGTTGATTCTGTTGGGAGGGGGAGTTTAGTTATGCGGTGGGAGAGGGTTTGTTGTGACATTGGGTTTTTCTGGAGGCACAATCACCTGCTTGTCAATGAGATCCTGAATCTCATGATGCAATCTAAAACAATGGTCGGTGTCGTGACCATGTTGTTGGTGATATGCGCAGTATTTTGCTAGGTCGTGAGAGGGAGGGAGTGGATTTGGTAGTGGCCTCGGCTCCAGGGGCTTCAAATGCCTTTTCCTGATTAATACCCCTAGAGCCTTGGACAGGGGCATATATAAAGGCACGAAGGTTCTTTGGCCTCTGGGTTGGTATTTGGTGGTTTGTGTGTTGCTTCCGGATGCACCGGAGAAAGGTGTGGCTGCCATGGGTCTCGGAAGGGAAGGGGGGATGGTGGTGACCATGCTGACCTTTGAAGATCTTGCAGTCGCGGCGCCACTCGGGCCTGCATTGTTGTTACGGTTGAAAGTCCTCCTAGGCTGTTCTCTATCTTGGTCAATCAGACCTTGTTTCATTGTATCTTCGATTTGTACCCCCATCTTGTGCAGATCTGAAAAAGTGGGGAAGGGGAGTACAATCATTTTTTGCATCAATTTTGGCTGGAGATTGCGCACAATCATCCGAATCTGGTCCTTATCAGTGGGTCTTAAAGTCATCATTGAGGCTTTTGCCCTCCACCTGGTCATGAAATCCGAGAAACTCTCTTTGGGCTCCTGCCTTGTTGTTTCGAGATCGTGGGTTGTAATCTCGATTTGAGTGTTGTAAGAGTATTGCGCAACAAAGGCCTCAGCCATCTCATCCCAACTCCGTTTGACGTCATCCTCTAACTTCGCATACCAGATAGCGGCCACACTCGACAGGGTCCGACCGAACAACCACTACTACAAAAACATATAAAGATCACACTTTTTTTGTGTGATGTTTGTTATTTAATCACACCTTTTAAGTTTTATTAAAGTGTGATCTTTGGGAGTGTGATTAAAAGGGGTCATTTTTAATCACACCTTTTAAGTGTGATTAATAACTTTTAGATCACACTTTTTAAGTGTGATTAAAAACATTTAGATCACACCTTTTAAAACATTTAGATCACACCTTTTAAGTGTGATTAATAACTTTTAGATCACACTTTTTAAGTGTGATTAATAACATTTAGATCACACATTTTAAGTGTGATTAAAAACATTTAGATCACACCTTTTAAGTGTGACTAATAACTTTTAAATCACATTTTTTAAGTGTGATTAATAACATTTAGATCACATCTTTTAAGTGTGATTAATAACTAATAAAACATGTGATAATAAACATTTAGATCACAGATTTTAACTGTGATTAATATCTAATAAAACACGTGATTAATAATCAGATAAGATCACATGTTATATGCATTTGAAGAATGTAATACACACTATATATTATATTTTGAATCACAACCATATATTGAATAGAATAACGTCATATATTTCATAAATGAAAGTTAAATGTTCAAAAAGTATATACAAAGGAATTAGTAAAAAGTTTTTAACTGTGCTTACATATATTAAAAAAAAAAAAAAAAAACTTGAAAAAACTAAATTGTTGAATTCTTTGACCATATTTTACATTTCTCCAAGAAATTTTTGACCTGAAAAATAAAAACACAAATTAATTCAGAAACCGTTAGAAGTATATGAATAAACTTAATATTTTTATAGAGACTTACAAAAGACAAAAATTGAACATTTTCTCATCGCACTGACTCTTCATCTCCTACATCAATAGAAAAAAAATAACAACTTTGATTATTACTAATATAAAATGTTTGGATTACCATATATAAATATGACATATACATAGAATCAATAAATCCAAAATAAAAATCTTCAATGTATGAGCAGATATTTTAAAGTCATAAAACCAAATATACATAGAATCAACAAATCTAAAATGAAATCTTGAAGTGATTATATATTCTTTACTAACTAAAGAAATTGTTAATTAGTAATTTAAAGAACGGAAGTTATATCATACTTACATTGGATTTCAACTCATATTCTTTAGTATGAAATTAATCCATTCAACTCGCACTTCATCAAGTTCGATTTCCATGTAAGTCTTTTTTGCCATTGAACTGCAAGAGGTTATTTACAAACAATTAGATAATGAAGAAGATGTACAAGTATCATGAATATAATAGTAATAAAAGTTTAAAATTTATCTCACATTTTTTGTATTTTGTAATTTGTTTATTGTTATGAAGAACATTACTTCTGTGCACTCTCTCCTTCTCTGTCTTCTCTCATGCGTGTAGTAGTGATCTCCTTTGGCAATTTGAATGTTGAAAAAATGGATACATTCTTCCTATCCTGTTAGCTGAGCTAAGACAATCTTCATTGGAAGAGTGATTAATAGAAGGTGAAAGGTGATGGAGAGGAATAATAGAAAAAAGAGGGACAAATTGTGGGATTACATCCAGAATCAAGAAGAGTCGCACCCCCTTGATCTGAAAAAAAAAATAAAAAAAATTGGAGAAAACCCAGGCAATCAATTCTAGGTTCTTCGGCATTTTCACCAAGCAAAAGATTAAGCACTTTAGAAGTAATATGCTTCAAGACACATCTTGACTGTCTCATCAATGTGTGAAATTACAATCTTATATACATGATATATAAAGCTACTGAAGGAGGTACTTTATAGCTATGTATTTAGGAGGGAAGTTGTAGACTAGGTACAAAAAGCATCCTATTAGAAGGTCACTTAAGCACTATATATGTAATCTAAATTAGATATTGAAGGAGTTACTTCATAGCTCTGAGTAATTTAGAGTGAACTAGAACATAACTTAAGCACTATATATGTAAACTAAATTTAATATTGTACCTGTAATACTCGTGTATATGGAATACTGAAGGTGTTACTTCATAGCTGATTGAATAATCTCCTAACTGAAAGTAACAACTTACTAAGGAGGTTACTTAAGGACTAAAGATGTAAATTCAATTTATTAATATACATGTAATAGTTCTATATATAGGATGCTGTAGGAGGTCCCTCATAGGCAAGTACTTTGGAGTGAAGTATTCTATGTTGTAAAAATAGCAAACTAGACTACTGATAATGAAAAATCATAAGATGACTAATACTTTTATGTGTGGATGGTGGGTTGAAGGTTTTTTGTGGGAATGTTTAATAAATACTAGGGGCTTCTTTTCAGGGGCATTCCTATACCTGGCAATTTTTTAGGGCGTGGCTGAAAAGTTATTTGAGTGATTTTGACTGGTGGCACAAAGACTATTTTTCCAGGTGCAGTTACTACTAATCATCATATCATGCAACTGGCATTCCCATTTATTTATTCATATGCTTTTCTGTTTGGTAACTAACATTCCATTTGTTCTTCAATATTTAGTTCTTGTTGTGGTTTGGTACCTAAATTATTTGGAGTTATTTCTTTGTGGTTTCAATGATGTAACAAATAAAGGGCTGATCTGCCCTGAAAAGCACTACCGACAGTGCTTTTTAGCCGATACAAATTGTGTGTGCTAATTTTGGTTTTCTATATATATATATATTCCAGGAGTAGTGCATTTACTGATTTGTGCTCAATTCCTATGCCAAATGGAAACATTAAGAAGTTAAAAAATCCTATGCCAAATGGAAACATTAGAAATTACTAAATGAAGAGTGCAATAACAAACTACAATAGAGATATGTGAAAGATTTTGAGATGAGGAAAACCTGATTTAAACTTTCTGAAAAAACTTTCTCGAAAACTCCAAATGGTAGGGTAACCGAGGTAGGAATCCCAACCCAAGAAGGCACTTTTCCTTTTAGATATCCAATATTACGTGATTTAGCTCCAACCTGTGAAAATCAACATTCTGTAGCTTACACAAACTGTTTAGAAAAAAGAGAAAACTCCTCAAATATAAATGAAATTTGACAATGCAATCCTAATCACTTCACTAGTGAACTCCTCAGATGATATGGCATATCTGTCACCGAACTGCTTTCTGACCAATTTTGTAGAGGGCAAAGGGCTTTCTTCGTTCAAGTAAATTGCACTTGTTAAGCTACCCTCCACCTTGCTGGGGTTAAGCACAAGAAAGAAAGAGAATTAACATTGGCTTCTTATGTATTTTGGATTTTTTAGTGGAGCAATGACTACTTTGATTTGTAGATTATATGAAAATCTATTCATACCTAAAGAAAAGTAAATAAAAAAAAAGGGACTCTATACGAATAAATTCCAATGATTAATTTACCTTCTTTCGCCCATCATCCACATCAATGTAGACAGGAGTTGTATTAACGATAACCGAGCAAGATCCTCAACCTGAAAATTTATGGATATTTTTGTTTAAGCTTCCGTAAACACAATTTATAATTTTGGTGTTAGAAATGTTTTAGTTGATTTTGATTCTCTATAACATTATAAAGAAAATGTTTTAGTTGATTTTCATAGACTCCTTACCCTTTCAATACTCAAGTAACAGTTCCATGGTCCTAAACAAATTAATGAAGCTTTAATGGTTAGTACATGAAACAGGTTATATATCTAGACAGAATTACATAATCAAAATGTACTAACACTATTATAAGGCAAATGTTTAGAATAAATCATAATGAAAATGAAACCTTGTAAACGTTCTTCTCAGACAATCTGCAAAATAAAATAAAATTAGATCCATGCACCAATACTGCCACAAGCCTCTGCACGTTTAAACATCTAATTCCCACAAAACAATTTGTAGATTGCAGGTATGAATTAGAAGGCATTACTCACAATCCTTTTTTAGATGGACCTTTTGATGATTTTAACCGCTGTGAATGGTGGTGTAAAAAAAACACATTGTTAGAGTTGAAGGCCAATTTATTGCTTCAATGGAATTTATAATAGAAAGTTAACCTTTGTAGGCTTGTGACCATTGTCAGCAAGCTCCCAATGCTCTTTATCTAAATGGAGCACGTCCACATCTCCATCATCGTACAATACCTTTAACACAAAATTGATCAAAGAAAATTATGTCAAAGAACCATACGAGATTACAATTATTAAATTATTGATAAAAAAAGTATGTCCAAAACATGACTAACACAAGTATTAGAATAAAAAAAATAGAACATGGAACGGTGCACTTACCACATATTTCTTATGTTTAGAGTCATAAGACTCACTACTCCATAAAACCTGTTGATTTTAACAAGACACCATCAAGACAAAATTCTTGCAGCGTCGTATACACACAAGGATTTTGGAGTACAAACCACATGTACAAAAAGTACAAACTACTAAGGTAATCAAGGATTGTCATTCCCTAGGTCAAGATCATATGGTATGCTTTTGAATAATTTATTAGCACATGGATATATATACATGCTAACAAGGCAATTTTCAAAAAGCATAAAACCAGTAGAGCCACGACAATTAATATATATATATATATATATTTACATTTGGAAATTATAAATATAAATTTTGATTATGATTCTCCCATTTTTTCTTTGTATGTCATGTTTGACAAATAAAAAATAAGTAAAATAAAAAAAGATGATGAATGGGTTTGAGGCTTGCATCCACATGTGATCCATCTCTAGACAACCCACAAATTGATTTGGCTGATGAAAATTGGCAGCATCAAAGCAATCAAAAGAGGGTAGCTAAAGAGCAAACATGAGATCAATACCAATATATATAAGTTTTTAATCATCATGACAACCCAAGCAACATCAGCCAAAGGCCACAAGACTGGGAGGTCAATGCAAGCAAGGGCCAAGGAGAATATGCTAGAAGCCCTTCTCCACTGGCTAGAGGTCATTGGCCCTGGGGTACACACCACTGGGCAGAAGTCATCTTCACCAATCACCCACGTTGGGATGTGCAAGTGCGACTAACAACTGGGTAGAAGTCATCTTGGCCCATCACTGATATTGGGATGTGCGAGTGTAGAGTCAAATTTTCTATTCGTTCTGAATGTATCAAGTTTTTTTTTTATATTTTTACCACTTTGACCATTCATTAAATGGCTTCCAAAATTAGAGTTTGGTCCCTGCCATTTTTGGCCTGTGAGTCTGATTCTCATACAGGCATGTCCTCACCAAGTCAGCAACATGTCAGGTAAAACTAAATTAATAGAAGTTGGGGCATGTCTGTAGTGTTTGACACCTATCCGTGTCCAAAATGGTGTATATGTCACATGTAGGGAAGTGTCCTTGCTTCCTTGCAGGAAAGACACAATTAGGAATGGAACAGAAATTATGAGCAGCTATTGATTCAGTCACAAACAAGGTCAACTATTTGAGATGACTCAATCAAAGGATTAAGAAAAGTTTTAATGTATGCCAAAGAATCCAATATGGATGGCATAGAAAACAGAGTGACAAACTGATCAAAAGTCGCAGACTCCCAGTATTAGCAGACCACCCATGGCCCTAAACAGAGGAGTAGAATGGGAAACTTTCATGAAACTAAACCAAAAAAGAATTTGGTAAGGGGTCACTGTGTTCATGAGTACAAGAAAATAAAATTCATTTTCACAATCCAAGTGAAGAACAAAACTAATCCATGGCCAGCCCTGTGGACACTAGTGTTATTGAAATATTTTTTCAAGAGTTGAACCTATGACTAAAAGGATATGACTCATCTCAATCTAACTAATTTTACCTGGAAAGGACATTATCTAGAGTCTAATTTTAAACAAAAGATGGATACATAATAAATTAGAAATTTAAATACAATAGAGATTCTTGATTTCATAGACCTACACATCTCATGCTCCAACTTTATAATTCTCACCTATTCTTTCTTATTTTGTTGAAAAATGGCTTAATCTTATTCTCTAAACCAACAAAATACTTACCACTTGTCCACTGGCTACCAAACTTTTATTCTGCAATCAATCAGGTCCATTGTCTAACTTCCACCTTTCTTTGATGTGCACTGAGGAAACAAAGTAACAGGTCAAGTGATTGCTTATGATGCTGTTTCTGATTCTAAATTCTTAGTAAGTAAGAGAACTTGAAATATTTTGAAAACCAGAAAGTTCTCACATCCATAATTTAAAAACAAAAACACATGCCGCTTCCCGCATTTGAAAATAAACTGAAATTATAATGTTGTACGTGCAAATCATTAGAAACAAAGTTTATATCATGAAATAATAGCCATCCATGATATAAACTCATAGCAGTCGAATTCAACTCCCTCGTATCTCTGTTCAATACTGAATCCACCAAACCAGTAGCTTCCCTCATAATTGCTTTCAAACAAAGCTGAAAAACAAAAACTATATGATCCCTCATAGGCACATCAATCACAACATCATAACGAGGCGAATTCACAATTAACCATCTAAGGAAATCACAATCTTCAGCCATAACAGAACACAAAATGATCCGAAGAACTCTATACGAATAAGCAATAGGATAATCCCTTAATGACTCAATTTCACTCCTAACAAGCCACAACTTCGAAAGAAGAAGCCTAACACAATCCCTAGAAAAACCCTTAATATCACCATTATCACTGCCTACAAAATTTGCACACTAAATCGATAGAATACCTGGGAGAGTGAAGGTTCGGCTCAAACTATCTCGATCGGCAGAGGTAACTACGCCAGGGCAATTACGGTAGAAGAAATTGGGACCGAAGTCGCAGTAATTGTCGAAAGAGAAGCAGAGGTCAGAGTTGGGATCGTGTAGGGTTTGAAGGAAGCAGTTCTCATTGAAGAGTTGTCGGGAGGGTTTGAGAGTGTTGGGGTAGCACAGTGATTGGAGTAGGAGGGGGTCGAGGTTAAGACGGGGGGAAGGGAAAAAAGGGCATTGGAGGGAGTGGCGGAAGAGGGAATCCGGCGGAAGGCGGTGGGGGAAATTAAAAGAGCAGAGGCAGAGGGCGGTAGTGGTGGCAGTGGTAGGAAGGAGAGTGGAGATGGAGTGGAGGGTGGTTTTGGAGAGGTGGATGAGGTGTTTGAGTGTTAAGAGAGCGGTAGGGAGATCGAGAGGCTGCGACAGAGGCAGAGGTGGTGGTGGTGCAGTGATTGAGTTGGTGGTGGTGGTGGGAGAGGGAAGTGGTGGAGATGAGAATAGAAGAAGTGGGTTAGGGTTAGGGTTAGAGTTAGGGGGTGAAGGAAGAAAGGTGAGGTATGGTGATGGAGATGAAGGATTTATCAGTGTCTCTTCTTCTTCTTCGTCGCCCTCACTGCACAGAAAATACTGAGTTTTTTTTTTTTTTTTTTAAAGATTGGTGTTGAGGCTGAAAAAATTGGGGCTTTTGATCGGGTCTATCTTTCTTTTTTATTTATTTATTAATTTTATTTTTATTTTTTTGTGTTGGGCGCTCAAAATTTTTATTTTGGCGCTCAAAATGAAATCGATACGATCACACTTAGGGAGTGTGATTAAAATACATATATAATCACACTGATTTAAAAAGTGTGATTAAAAAATATATATATATATATATAATCACACTTATTTTAAAAGTATCATTAAAAATAAATATTATATATAATGACATTTAATTAAAAAGTGATATAAAAATAAATATAATCACATGTTAATTAAATGTTATTTAAAAAATATATATATATATAATCACATTTAATTGAAAAATGACATAAAAAATAGATATTATCACACTCAATCAAATCAAGTATGATTAAAATATCAATCTAATTTTTTTAGGATGAATTACACTAATATTTCCAATAGTTTGGGACTTGTGTCACTTTGGTTTCTAATTTTTCAATTGTGACACATTTGACCATGAATTTTGAATTTTATTCCAAATAAGAACAATTGAAAATATCATTAGATTTTTCAACGGTAAAATCATCAATTTGATAAAATATAAACTAATTTGAGACAAATAAATGTCAAACAAATATTTTTGAATTTTTTAAAATTATTTCTACCAACTAAAAATAAAATTATGTAAAATTAATAAATCTTTTAGACATATATTTATTTTTTTTACCAAATTAATTATTATTATTTTTTTGGATAATGATCATGTAAAATTAATATTTAAAAATTAATCATGTAATTTTTATTAATTTTTATCAATTTTACATAATTTTATCATTGGTGGATAAAAAAAATTTAAAAAATTAAAAATATTTTTTTGACATTTATTTTTGTCAAATTAGTTTATATTTTATTAAATTGATGATTTTGCTCTTGAAATTAAACAATGGTATCTTAAATTGTCCTTATTTGGAATAAGATTCAAAATTTAAGGTCAAATGTGTCTAAATTGAAAAGTCAATGACCAAAGTGACACGAGTCCCAAACTATAGGGACCGTTAGTGTAATTTGCCCTTTTTTTTTTCAATCACACTTTTATTAAAAGTGAGATATTTTTATTTACCACGGCTTGCATTTACTGTATGTCGTTAATGTGAATCTATGAAAACCCAGTTTTGTTGTAGTGAGGAGAAGAGACCTGTGTGTTTGTGAAATTCAACCTTGTTGGGGATGGAAAGAGTCGTCCTCTGTCATTCATGGGTGGGCGCAAATTTGGGAATTGTATATTTTATATAAAAATTAAATTGGAATATTTTATACAATCACACCTATTTAGGGAGTGTGATTAAAAAGTAGTAATGTATATATAATCACACTTTAATTAGAATGTTTGATTAAAAAATACATATATAATCACACTCATTTAAAAAGTGTGATTAAAAAGTAGTAATGTATATATAATCATACTTTAATTAGAAGGTGTGATTAAAAAATATATAAATAATCACACTTTAATTACAATGTGTGATTAAAAAATATATTTATAATTACACTTATTTAAAAAGTGTGATTAAAAAGTAATAGTATATATATAATCACACTTTCTAATTAAAGTGTGATTAATATATATATATATATATAATCACACTTTAATTAGAATGTGTGATTAAAAAATATATTTATAATCACATTTGTTTAAAAAATGTGATTAAAAAGTAGTAGTGTATATATAATCACACTATAATTAGAAAGTGTGATTAAAAAATATATAAATAATCACACTTTAATTAGAAGGTGTGATTAAAAAATATATATAATCACACTTAATTGAAAAGTGACATAAAAAATAAATATTATCACACTCAATCAAATTAAGTGTGATAAAAATATCAATCTAATTTTTTTTTATCACACTTCCAATAAAAGTGAGATATTTTTTTTTCTCAAAGTGTGATCTTTAACTATTTTTGTAGTAGTGAGCGAAAGCTTCTGCGGTCTGGTAAGCCCCATTAGTCATAGTATATCTGAGAAAAGTCGGAGGTGGACCATGGGATCCCCAGATCCGTCGAAGCGATCGATTTGCGGCATCTTGAACCTATCCGGCAGCGTCACAGCCACATTGGTATATCCGTCCTCGATATCCGGAATAGCCTTTACCCCTTGGGACTTTTTGAACAGCTTCTTGAGCTTGCTCAATTTTAATGCTGTTGGTTCTATTTCGAACTCGAAGGGAGAGTCTGGGTGGTTGATAGGCGTATGTGCCTTGGACAGTTGAGGTGGAAACGGGGGCAGAGCCGGCCCCGTTGGAATGTCTGTGTCCTCCTGGATGTTCTGGACATTTGGCAAAGTGTTTTGGATGTTTGGCAGGGCATTCTGGACAGTTGGTGTTTGCTCGGGTAATGGGACCCCTGGTGGAGGAGGAACTGGATGTGAGGCTGATGCTCCGGCTTGCTGCTGGAGTCTAGTGAAGAGCTCGGCCTGCTGGGCCATGATTGTGGCCTGCTGTTTAGAGAACTCCGCTTGGCGAACAGCGTCCTCCTGCATTTGCTTCATACTCTTTTGTAGCTGTCGCATCATTTCCTCCATCCCGGCCATATTCTGCTGATCTTGCTGACTGACTGGTATGTGTATCTTTATGGCAGAAACTGAAACCTCAGCCCGACTGTTCACTGCTAGGGTAGACCACTGCTCTGGCAACCTCTGTTCAGACACACTGCGTCTCCTCGGCCTTCGTTTGACAACCGGGGGTAGAGAGTGAAAAACTGGCTGTCCGTCAACCAGATCCTCAGATCGATTGAGTCGACGACCTCTTGTCCAGAGTGCTTGGGGAATATCTACTTGGTCTGAAGCAATTGTGCTAAAACTGCCCTAGCAAAAAGATAAATAAAGTAATAAGGAAATAAATAACTAGATAAACGGACAGCATAACAGCTTAAAATAAACACACAACACAAAGTTGGGCGTAACAACACACGGTCGGTAAGCTGAATACACACTATCCTCAAATACTGATCATTATCCCTGAATCACTGTCCCCGAAAACTGAATCTGATACCCGCAGATAGCTGATTCTCAAAATAACTGAACTGACGCCCGCAGGCCTGATGCCCAAACTCGCAAACTGATTGATGCATTCCCTGCAGAGACGGACTCTAAAAGCACATAACAGATAAGTGAGAGCCAAAACACCCCTATGTTGGGGTAGGGTTTCACTACGCACACAACGGTTTCAAACAACCTACATCGAGTAAGCAACCTGTCCTAGTTTGGAATGGTCACTACGGATTCCGAATATGCACTAGGTCGAATGGTCAAAAGGGTGCCCCGGTAAAACCGGGGTTTGTGTTCCCATACTGGCAGAGCCCGTAACCGGTAAGCCTTATGGCACGCAGCCTCTGGCAAACCGCTCAGGAATAGCAGATGGCAAACACGGTGTCTTAGGCGCACCAATGCACATGCAATGTAAAGAAACACATAAGTGTAGTCAAAACAAGATATCACGAGTTCGAGTCAAGTTCTCTAACTCCCCAATGAGTCGCCAGTGAAGCGTCCCTAACGCCGGGAGAATCCCATTTGTTCATCTTGGGGTCACTCTGATCTGAGACTCAAATTGTCACGGTTCTCAATCAACCAAAGAGTCCAAATTCGACAAATCGTTTTGAGAAAATAGATTTTTTTGAAAGAAGTGCCAAACATGGTGCTTTGCGGATCTGAGTCGCCACCTAAATATTTTATTTTTGGAGAAATTTAGGAAACCCTGACTCGTGCCTAAGGCCACGTGTCCGTCATCACCAAAGTTGCCTCGGCTCCGGAACTTGGGTATGGTTGGGAAGGTCACCGTGAGCACCCGCTACGATCAAAGATCGGCCTCTACTAACCATGATATCTAGTTTTGAAAACATTATGCGTTCTTATTCCGGTTATTAGCCTAGATTTACTATGTGATGTGCACAGCATACAAGTATAGACTGGGTCGCCTGAATTGGAACAAAACATTTCCTGTTTATTTTTGAAAGTGGTTTCTACTCGCAAGTAGGCTTAAAATGCAGATTTTGCCACCCTCGGGTGGGCTTAGAAAACATGGTGTTGTCACTATCTAGTGGGCTTAAAATTCACAGTCGATGCATTGTTCCAATCCAAATAACCCAACCTTCACCCACAGGCATTCAGGCAGTTATATCACATAAGCAAATAGCCTCATGGTAAGCATGCTATCATGGCAGTCACTCACACACATGCAAGGATGCTAAAGCGTAAAAACTTACCGAGTACTCCAAGCCAAAATAGAAGCTATGTTAGAAATCCATGCATGATCCTAACTATACAGAAATGCCTAATACAACACATGCAAAATGCAACTAAGATAGGCTCGGCTATTCTAAACATGGCATATGAAATGCTACAGCTAACATGTATTCAACTCAGAATTGAAATACAATGCAATGAGTATGATGCGCTGAGCCCGGTGTATGCAAGACAAATGAATGAATGCAAATATGCTATCATACTGTATGCTAATTGAAACATGCCCTAATCTAACCATCATAAGCTGGTAAATAAAAGGGAGAAAGACGTGGTGTTGGAAGACATATATCACACACACGCACACTTATTACAACATTGCCCTCGTGCGGAGGGTCCGAATAAATAATACAGTCCCAAATAAATAATACAGTCCGAACAAATACAAAACCCTAATTAATTAATAAACTAATCTAGGAAAGAAGTAAATTAGCATGCAAGCCTATGGACTGCGTCAGCTTTGCTCCGGATGATGGATGATGCATGCTTGAGTTGCTTTGCGTGGAAATTCCTTACGATGCCACGGTTTGCCTCTGTTTGCAGTTAATCTCAGGATGTTGTGCGAAGCTCTAAAAGACTGCCGGTTTCTGATTTGCTGCAACAGAGAGCAAGAAAAGGGCATGGCAAAGTATTTTCACATATGTATGCATGTCTTGATCCTCGTGCCACCAATCACGCATGTCGATGCATGATGGCCGGGGAGTCGAATTGCATAACTCAATATGAGATGAATGCACATGAAACACAACAAGGCCTAGATTCCATCATGGGTAATCCGGAATGTCGGCTACCGGGAATTGAGACACGTTCCGTCACTCGGAGTATGAAACGTCCCTCGTTTCCCGTGCATGGGCTAACTCCTATCCCAAACACAATGAAATATGCATGACATGCATGAATGCAACTAATATACAACCTAGCATGCACGATGCTATGAAATGGCATACGCAATGCACGAACATACAACCTAGCATACGCGATGCTATGAATTGAAATGGCATACACAATGCACGATGGACTTACAACAACATGAGTGGACCTCAACCACACCCACATCAGTGGCCATGAGATGAAAATGAGACTACCAAAATGCGTGCACACATGCACGCAAACCGAGGACCGAACCTAAGGCACCGAATGCCACTCTAACAAGGCATGGCAAGGCATGAAATATGGCATACAAGCATGTGAATTCCAGCACTGAAATATGTTGCAAAATGATCCCGAATCATGGATATATGTCATACAATGCATAGAATGGTCCCGAAACTCAAAACTAGGCACATGTATTGACTTATAGCTATACAAAGTATGCATTATTTGACTATGAAGCACAAAGACAGAGCCAAGGCAGTCCTGAAACATGAACATTTCTAGTTCAAAGCATGGCCAAAGGATGCTAGCAAGATGGACTAAAATAGCATGCAATTTTGACTAGTAAACATGGTTTACATGGCATGTGTATGAAGCATATGAAATCTCACCAAACCAGAAAAAATCAGTGAACAAAGCATGTGAAAATATGCCCAAATAAACATGGAAATGCAGCCAATGCATGTAAAAATGAGGGGCTCCTTTGGAAGGGCATACAAGGGGTTATTAAGCACATGCATCAAGGACACTTATCATGGAAAAATTAACTCTGGAAATCAAATATGATAGCCCTAAAACTCATCAAATTGGCCCTGAAATCAGTCAACAAAGCATGCAAGATAGGGCCTCTTTGGAAGGCCAAAAAGACCATCAAGCGAAACAAGGTGAGAGGGGGTCACCCCCCTCTGCTTTTGAGGCTCAAAATAGTGTGTTAACCACTGAAAATCCACTGGATTTCAGTGGCTAGAAGGCCAAAAAAATCATGCACCAAGGGCTTAGTTGTAAGGCTCAAAATAAGAGGCAATCAAGCATACAAGGAAGCATATGACCTCAAATGAAGGAATGCCTTTAATCAAACATCAAGAGGGCCTCAACACAAGGCTTTTTCCAGTTTGTAACAAATCTCAAAAAAGTTTACAAGTGAGGCTAAAACATGGTGCAAAAATAGCCCTAAAAGAGAGATAGAGGACAAGGGGCAGTAGCTGGCCTCAAACAGCAAAGAGCCCTTCAACAAAGTTGAAGAGGATCTCAAAATAAGGCACTTTACAGTTTGGTTCAAAGCCCAAAAATGCTTAAAAATAATGCTAATGTACCATACAAAATAAGCCCTAAAAGAGGGATAAAGCACAAAGGGGGAGTAGAAGACTTCAAAAAGAAAAATGTCCTTAATCAAACATGAAGATGAGATTAAAATAAGGCTGTTTTCAGTTCAGGCTGAAGCCCAAAAATGTAAGCAAAAGGAGTTAAAATATCATGCAAAACAAAGCAAGAAAAGAGGAAATAGGGACTCACCCTTGTAGCACAGATTTCCAGCAGCTTTTGATCCAAGAAAAGGAGCTCCTAACCTCTGAAAATCAGCCTCAAGATGTTGGAATGGAGTGTGGAGGTGATAGGCTATGAGTTGGTGTATAAATGGTGCAAGAACAAGGTGGTTTTAAGCTTGGATGAGAGAGAGAGGGAGGGTTGTATGCAAAGGCTCCAACTGATTTTTTTCTAACCCTTAGAAATGGAGGTGGGGTGCTGGTTATATAGAGGGAGAGGAGTGAAATAAAAGGGGGGAAAACCAATTCAGATTTCCCCCCCAAAAGAGCAGACCCTCAGGCAGGGGTCTGGTGCAAAACAGTTGGCACAGCTGGCATACACCAGGAGGGACAAGTTTGGCCTGCCAGGTTCAAGAGGTTTAGGTGGCCGGCCGACCACCTCCCCTGGCTGGCCGACCAGGGTCAAAAGGGTCAAGCTCAATTGTTGGCTGGCCACCCCAAAAAGGTGGCCTCCCATGTGTGTACCACACAGGTGTATGGTCAAAAACTGGAAAAAGTGAACCAGGAGAGAGAAAAGCCAGCTTTTTAGAAGGGTTCAAAAGGGTCAGGGGGAGTTAATGGCCGGCCTATCCATATTGGTGGCCTCTTAGGTGTGTATAACACAATGGTGTGGTGGAAAGTCAGAGAAAGTGGCCCGGGGATGGGAAAAATCAGCTTTCTAGTGAAGAAAACGGGCGATGAAGAACGATGACGGAATAAAGCTGGTTTTCAGAACAATTGCTGGCCTCCCACCTTCCTACAACCTTTCTAACAATGAAAATAAGGTCCCTGCCAAAAATGGACCAAGATGGATGCAAAACGAAGGTTCGGGGCCAAACGCTGCTAGCCGGATTCGGGGCCGAAAGCAATTGCTTGAAAGTGGCATTCGACCATAGAGTTGGTCTCTCGGGCTATAGTGTCCCTTAAAAGGGAGGAAACAAGTTGTGGACCCAAAACCGGAGCAAACGGAGGTAGTTAAGTGGTCCCGAACCGAGCGACACGGCCGATGGCTCCGAAAATCGAAAACCGGGCTCCAAATGGGAAAAATGGCCTACGACCATGGAATGTAGCCTACGACCACTGAGAGATGATCTACGAGACATCTCCCTCCCTTCGAGAAGAGAAAACAAAGAAAACAGGGCCTGGTTCGCAAACCGAGGTAAAGCATAAAAGAGTCCGGAAGTCCGGAGGCAAGGCTCGCAGCCGTGACTCTGCAACCTCAAAACGAGCATAATATGTAACATCACCAAGCGCTCAATCAGTGACGTTTGAGTCTTATGGTCAGTCAAAAATGGGGTGTCTACAGACGTCTTTGGCTAGTTTGGATGTGACTAGACCTTTTTGAATAAGGGAGTGGAATATCCTGCTCTTTTTCCAATTCGTGCTTCATACTTGGCTTGATACCTCGCTGCTTGGAGGATGAGAGAGCTTTCGGCCCTTTTCTGTTAGCTTCAGTTGTGCCCTTTCCTGGCAGGTAGAGTGCCCTTTCTGGCAAGTATGTTGATAATGGGGAAAAGACTGAACACTTGACTCAAATGTGCCCTTAGTTCATCATTTTGGCCATTTTTGTTTGTTTGGGTTTTCTACTAAAACAATTTTGGCCAACATGAGAGTTAGATTAACATACTTGTTCGATTTTCTGATTTAAAATCATGCAAGTCAGGTTATGAGCACTGAAAATTTTCTTTTTTGGGTCCAAGAAATGGTCCAGTTTTGGAAAAGATGGAATAATTTTCGAGAGAATTAGTCAACCTCAGTAAAAATTCTCAAAAACTATTTTTACAAATGGCCACTGCTTGACCAACACAGAATTTACTCTTAAGATGCACAACCTCGGATCCAAGACAATGGAAAATTGCCCCTTGTCTAAATGGCACTGCACGGCAACGGAAAGTTGCCCGTTGTCTGAATGGCACCACAGCGCACTGTAATCTGTTCTCAAAATGACGATCACAACCGAACTCTCGGATACAAAGAAGACAAAGATGATCAGAACCATTACATGGACACAATCGATTTGAAAATGTTTATGGCTGGACTTCAGAAAGAAGTTGCCTACGTATCCCAAACATGGGAATCAAGCCTGACGTAGTTCCAGGTGAAGGTACACTCGTGTATTAACCTCTCCTTTTGCGCTCTAACTTTTGTTCCGGGTTTTTAACCTTGCGAGCTCTGTTTTTCTTTTCCTTTTCAATCTTCTTATTTCTTCTCTTTTCTTTGTCATTCTTTTTTTTTCTTTTTTTTTTCTTTCTTGCTCTAACTTTTGCCAGGGTTGCCTTTCCGGATTTTCGGCCCAACGAGCCTCTCAAGGGTAAAAGTGTAGCAAGTCCATGTCAAATGGTTTTTAGGATCTTGGAGCCATCTGAATCGAGGAGAATGGCTGTGGTTTGCTGATGATATAGGAGTCTATCCAATGGGGGGCTGAATTGCCCCTAGTGTTGTGGATAGGAACTTGGTTGTCCTTCAGCAATACTTTATTCTTTCCTCCCTTTTGGGATTTGGCATTCTTGCCGATCTTCGTTGGCTTGAGAAATGTCCCAATTTTTGACTCTTTGAGTGCATCAGACATTTTTGCCCCTAGTTTGAGGGGGAGGGGGGGCTTCTGATCTAGCTTCATAAGCTTCCTTTGACAACATCTGGTCTTCTTGATCTGACTTTCTTGCCCCTAGTGCAGGGGTTGCTTCTGATCTGGCCACACAGGCCTCACATCATGATTGACCTTTGAACATTTTGAATCCAAGTTCAAGGTTTGAAAGCAAAAGGGGTCGAGTCTTGAGGTTGAGAGCGATCTTAGGTTGCACAATCTCAAGAGCGATTCCACACAGGTCTTCACAGGACCGCACAAAACATTTTTTGAAATCTTTTAAGAAAGCAACTAGTTGCTCGTGCGGAAGACAATGTAGAACCAATCTGGATCAAGCCAAGATCTTTCCTAGTACTCACATTAACAAGCATGATCTCAATCATTAAGGGCTTAGCATGCCTCTCTTTTTCTCAATTGATCAAATTTTTGCAAATCCAAAGGAATTCCTTCCTCTTTGTTTTCATCACAATGTTCAAAAAGTTTTGAAAAACTTAGGTCAATGCAATGATTTCAAGGCACAGAAATGGCACAATTTTTAGTCAAATACTGCCATCTTATTCAGAACTTCTGGCGCAACTGGCACAAAGCAGAAGCAAACACAAGAGTGTGAAAATCACTGCTAGTTCATTCATAACTTCTGGCGTAACTGGCTCTAAGGTAGAAATAGACTCAAAAGGGTGGGTGTAAAAGACAAACACCAAAGCAAGCAAGTGATATCTGAGGTAACACCCCCCAAATCACCTGACTCCAACAAAACAGGACTGACTCGATACAACAAGACAGACCCAACTGACTTAGTAAGAAAAGACTGACTCAAAACAACGAGACAGACTCTAAACAGCATAACAAAACTGACTCAATACCCAAGTCAGAAAGTACAAAAACTAGCATTCGTAAAATGCTCAAAATAGTGCGCCGCTCGCAGGTGGTTCATCCCCCGATCACATCACATTATCTCCTAAGTTCACTGATCCAGTGATGATAAACTTTGCTGAGCTGGTGTGGTGATGACCTTGTTGTCAAACAGATCTTGTACATTGTGGCGAAGACGAAAGCAACTATTAGTGTCATGACCGGTTTGTTGATGGTAAGCACAGTACTTAGTCGAGTCATGCTTTGGAGGGAGAGGATCGGGTAGAGGTCGTTGTTCCAACGGTTTCAGATGTCCTTTCCAGAGTAAGACCCCTAGAGCCCTTGACAAAGGCATATAAAGTGGGGTAAAAACCCTCTTGACTTGAGGTGGATATTTGGTTGTTTGTGAGCTACTTCCGGACGCACCGGTGAATGGGGTAGCTATTTTTGATGTGGTGGTGGTGACCATGCCCACTTCGGAAGATCTTACAGCTGTATCACCACTGGTGGTCGCATTCGAACTACAGGAAAACGCCCTCTTGGGCTGCTCCTTCTCCTGGTCAATAAGGCCTTGCTTCATAACATCCTTGATCTGTACCCCAAGCTCATGCAAGTCGGTAAAGGTAGGGAGGGGTAAGACTATCATTTTTTGCATTAATTTGGGTTGGAGGTTGCGCACAACCATCCTTATCTGGTCTTTGTCGGAAGGCCTTATAGTCACCATTGAGGCCTTTGCTCTCCATCTTGTCACAAATTCTGAAAAACCCTCATTTGGCTCTTGGCGGGTGACTTCAAGATCACGAGCTGTGACCTCGATCTGTGTGTTATAGGAGTATTGAGCAATGAAGGCCTCAGCCATCTCTTCCCAGTTCTGTTTCACAAAGTTCTCCAATTTTGCATACCAGATTGCTGTTATCCCAGACATGGTTCGACCGAATAGTGACAGCTTCTGGGCTGTGGTCAAGCCCATTGGCCTCAGGACATCAGAAAACAGGTGGAGGTGCACCATTGGGTCTCCAGCGCCATTGAAGCGGTCGATATGTGGCGTCTTGAACCGGTCCGGCAGAGTCACGGCCGAATCGATGTATCCATCCTCTATGTCCGGAATGGATTTCACGCCTTGAGCCTTTTTGAACAGCTTTTCAAGCTTGCTTACTTTTAATGCAGTTGGATCCACTTCGAACTCGAAAGGGGCCTCAATTGGGTAGGCCTGTGCTTTGGAAGTCTGAGGTAGAGTGGGGTCCACTGGAATATCTGTATTCTCCTGGGCATTAGCGGTAGGGGCAGGAGCCCTTGGTGCAAGAGTTTCTACTGGAGGTGGGTGGGATGCAGAAGCTGTTCCCTGTTGTGTTTGTAGCTGCTGCTGTTGAAGCCTGGCAATGAGTTTAGCCTGCTGGGCCACGACCTCGGTCTGGCGGGTAGCATCCCGCAGCATGGCTTGCATACTCTCTTGGAGCTGACACATCATCTCTTCCATGCTTGCCATAAGGTGCTAATCTAGCTGAATAACAGGTGTATCTCAGTGAGGTAAAAGTAGATATCTCAACCCAACTATGCACAGGTGAGGTGGATAATGACCGCTGATCTGAGGACTGTTGAACTGGTGATCTGTGCCTGACTGGCCTTTCTTTGCCTTACCACTAGCGAAGGAAACCCTGGTTGCCCTTGAATTGAATCTCTGACCTGACAAAGTCTATCAACACAAGTCCGGTGTACTGGGGGATATTGGAGCCTTTTGAAGCTACGGTTCCAAGACCACCTAGCAAAAGAGAAAACATAAAGATCTCATTCAATTTCACGAGCAGATATGAGCATAGGTGAATAGTGATCTTTCTTTGAATTCTACCCAAAATTCGCACAGAACCGATACCCTCGTGTAAACCGATTCCCAAAAAATACTGATGCCCTCGGGCCTGATACCCAAACTTGCAAACTGATACACACAACCCTGTAGAGACACACTCTGACAGCAAATATCATGCAAGTAAGAGCCAAAACACCCCTATGTTGGGGTAGGGTTTCCTTGTCCTATTTTGTCAGGAGCTAGGGTTTCACTACGCATGTAGCGGTTTCAAACGACCTATAATCAGGTAAGCAACCTATCCTAGTTTGGAATAGTCACTATGGGTACCGATATGTACTAGGTAGAATGGTCAAAAAGGGTGCCTCGGTGAAAACCGAGGCTTGTGTTCCCGTCGTGGCAGAGCCCGCAACCGGTCAGCCTTATGGCATGCTTCTCAAAGCAAGCCTCCGGCAAACCATTCAGGAATAGCAAACGGTGAACACGGTGTCTTACGCGCACCAATGCACATGCAATGCAAAGAAACATATAAGTGTAGTCAAAACAAGATATCATGAGTTCGAGTCAAATTCTCTAAATCCCCAGTAGAGTCACCAGAAACTGTAGACCGCCCGGAGAACTCCCGCTCTCCGCGCCTGCGAGGGCGCGAATCGTGTTGTTCTAAGCTACTACAGTTCGGACTCGTGTCCCGGTTCTGAATCTAATCTCACAAAGTGCAATGCGAGATCGATAAATCACCAAAGAGTCCAAATCTGGCAAATCGTTTTGGAAAACTGATTTTTATAAAGAAGTGCCAAACATGGACTGCTTTGCCAGATACAGAGTCGCCACCTAAATATTTTATTTTAGGAGAATTTAGGAAACCCTGACTCGTGCCTAAGGCCACGTGTCCGCCATCACCAAAGTTGCCTCGGCTCGGGAACTTGGGTACGAGAGGAGAAGGTCATGCAATGAGCATCCCCGCTCGCCCGATCACAGATCGGCCTGTACTAAGTATGATATTTTGTTTTCGAAAACACATGTGTTCTTATTCTGGTTATTAACTTCGAATTACTATGTGATGCGCACAGCATACAAGTATAGACTAGATCGCCTAAGTTGGAACAAAACATTTCATGTTCGTTTGTTCGAAAATGATTTGAAGTTTGCTACTCGCAAGTAGGCTAAGTCGTAGATTTCAATGAATTGTTCCAATTCAAAAAATCCAACCTTCACCCACAGGCATTCAGGCAATTAATCAACTAAGCAGTTAGCCTCATGGCAAGCATACTAACATGGCAACATTTACACACATGCAGTATGCTAAAGCATAAACACTCACAGTGTACTTCGAGCCAAAACAGAGAACTAGTTAGAAATCATGCATGATCTTAGTTCATGTTAAGATGGCTAATGCAACACATGCAAAAATGCAACTCAGATAGGCTCGGCTATTCTAAGATGGCATATGAAATACAACTTGATAAGATGTATTCAAATAAGAATTGAAATACAATGCAGTTAGTATGATGCGCCGAGCTTGGTACATGCAAAACAGATGAATGAATGCACACATGCAAGCATAAGGTATGCTAATCGAAACATGCCCTAAAACTAACCATCGTAAGTGGTTAAGTAAAAGGGAGAAAGAAATGGGGGTTGGAAGATATGCATCACACACACGCACACTTATTACAACAGTTAGCCCTCTCAACGGAGGGTCCGAATAAGAAGCTAACTAGCTAATCTAAGCTAATTAAACTAATTATTACATCACAAAACTATTTAACTAACAAGTTAACTAATTACGTACAAAACAAAGCTAATTAACTAACAAGTTAACTAACTAGTTATTACAACCCAAATTGAATAGCTAAACGCATTTAACTACTTAAATACAGAACCAAAGCATAAACTAGCTAAGGAAAGCAGTAAAGAGAAGTCCTCGGGAAGAGGAGTGCATGCATGCTCGGTCGCCTCGTTCAAAAATCCATCGCGATGGCCGAACTTGCCTCTATTTGTAATTGTCCTCAGAACCTTGCACCAAGCTCCGGAAAGCTTCCAACTCACCTTGGGGACTTGTGGGAGGGCTGCTGACCAGTTGTTGGTGTTGCCAGCCACTAGCCGACCACTTTCTATTGCTGCAGACCAGAAAAAGTGGTCGGCCAGCTAGTTTTTCTGGTCGGCCGACCACTTGTTGCTGCACCTCTCCAGTTTGCTGTGACAGAGAGCAAGAAAGGGCATGGCAATGTATTTGCAAGATATGTGTGCACAACCACCCTCCCTATCATTTCATAAGCTCAAGGGAGTGTGGTTCTCGACCCTCGGGCCACCAATCACGCATCTCGATGCATGATGGCCGAGAAGCCAAATTGCACAATTCAATGTAAAATGAATGCACACATAAACACATAAAGCCTAGAACTCTATCATGTATGATCAAGAGGGTTGGCGACCGAGAATTGAGGCACGTTTCATCACTTCAAGTATGAAACGTTCCTCGTTTCTCGTGTTTGGATTAACACCTAATCCAAACACAATGCAAGCAACAACATGCATAACATGATGCAAACAACAACATGGCATACATAATGCAATCAACAAAATGGCATACTCAATGCAATGTGACAACATGCAAGCAACATGCGAATAACAACATGGCATGCACAATGCAATGTAAGATGGCATGCACAATGCAATGAACGACATAGCATACTTAATGCAATGTAACATAAGCATGCAAACAACATGAAAATAAACATGCTAAGTGGACTTACACCGAATGTGAATAGACCTCAGCCATGCCTAAATCAGTGGCCATAACACCAAAACAAAGGCACAAAAGCATATACAAGCATGCACATGCATTGGCCTATCCACTAGGCCTAAGAGCACAACCCTCAAGAGTGCTCAAAGAGTGACAAGTGTAACACTACTAAGTGCACTGAAATAAGGTATGAAATGATGCCAAATCACTCAAACAATATGCACAAGGCATGCTAGAGTCCTTAAGGCATAAGGCTAGCAAAGAGCAACACATAGAAGGCATGCAAAACATGGCACAAATGCATGAACCAACCATGGACAGAGTTTAATTAGGTCTAAACAAAGGCCAAAACATGCTGAGATGAGGGCTCAAGGACCTAGGCAAGATGGCATACATGCTAGGTCACAAACAAGGCAACGATGCATAACACTCAAAGGCACTTAAAGAGTGAATGAAGTGGGAACATGGCAATGCTACATGCTCTGAAATGTCATGGTAAATGATGCCAAATCATGTACACAATACAAATGAAGCATGCTATGGTACCCAAAGCTTGAAACTAGCATAGGCATTTGTACTACAACTATGCAAAATATGAAGCATATGGTCAAGGAAACCTAAAACAGTCCTAGAACATGTCAAAATGATACTAAAACATGTATGGAAGGAAGCCAAAACAAGCTAGCATGAAGGGCATAAGGCATGGAATATGCAAGGCAAATAAGGTAGATTACACTACACCTACCAAGACCAAGCATGAGATGGCTTTGCCAACAAAAATCAGAGTTATATCAAGGGAAAATAACCCCCAAAACACATTGAAACGATAGCTCGCAAGCTTAGGCATGAAGGCATACGCAATGACTCATGTTTAAGGCATAAAGGGCAAACCCTCCAACGCATTGAAAGAGTGACAAATGCAAGTGTATGACCATGAAACATGCACTGAAATCTCATAAAAAATGATGCCAAATCATTCAAATAGGCCATGTAATGCATGCTAGTGGCCTTGATACACAAAGTTAACAAGCTTGAATGCATTATAACTATACAAAGCATGGCATGCATGACCAAAAAAAACACAAATCAGAGCTTAAGTAGGCTAAAACATGGGCAAAGGCTTCTTAAAGTTAAGCCAAAATCATGTTAGAATGACATGTTAAAGCATGATACACATTAGGCTAATTCATGGAATTGCACTACAAGTGCATGGAGCATGCAAAGGGCTATCAACCCAAACCTTAACAGAGGTATATCATGGCAAAACAACACCAAGAACATGCTGAAATGGACTCAAAACAAGTTAGAAAGATATGCTACTTCATGAAGCATACAAGACTAGTTTGTGAGAAATACACTACAAGTGTATAAGGCATGCAAGAGGTGACAAAACCAAACCAAAATAGTGGTATGATATGCTGAAATAACCCCAAATACATGCTAAGATATGGCCATCATAAGCTTAACAAACATGCTCAAACATGAGGCATATGAATCAAGCATTCAAAACATAAGGAGAGGGGATGACCCTCTCCTATTTGGGACCTTAAAACACCATTTCCACCACTGAAATTTCTCCGAGTTTTAGTGGTGAGAAGGCCAAAACAAGGTGATCCCAATAGCTTAAAAAGATGGCACAAGAACAAGACCAAACTAGGCCTAAGAGGGGGTAGACTACCCCCAACACAAAAGTGACCTTAAACAAACATGTTAAGGACTGAAAAATAGAACTTTTTATAGTAGAAAGTTAAGCTTAAATCAGCATGGAAATAGGGCTAAAAGCTTAAGCAAAATCAAGGGTTTTAAGGGTTAGAAGCTCACCCTTGAAGAACACCTTCAAAACCACAACTCCAGCAGCTTTTCTGAGATCAAACCTCTCCAAAAACACAAAAACTAGCTTCTAAGAGCCTCAGCAACAAAATTATGGTGTTTGAGTGCGTGTGTTCGTGTGCAATAGTATGGAAAAACTACACTTTTGAACACAAAAATGAAGAGAAGATGCAAGATAGATACAAAGGTGTATATATAACTCTCAAGGACAAAAATCTGAACCTGGAGGAGGAGGGTGCAGGTTCTCTCTTATAGAGAACAAAAGTTTAAGTTTGTTGGACAAGCTTAGGGTCTAAGGCCATCCCTCTGTACACGTGTATGGAGGATGGTTTTAGTGCTTTCCAACTGTGACAGTTGGATAGAAAATATCTCCAAGAATGAGCTAGAAAGCTGCTGGCCACTTAAAGTGGTAGGCCACAGGGGAGAGGTGGTCTGCAACATGAAACCAAGGTGGTGGTGTGGTGGCCGACCAGAAATGGTGGCCCAAAGACCAAGAAAATCAGTTGTCCGGCCAGAAAATTGGCTGGCAAGAAAGAAAGTGGTCTCGAAGGGGAAGAACTGGTCTCCCACCCTTGTACCACCTTCCAAACAAGGAAAACAAGGTTTGTATAAAAAACAAACCAGAAAGGATGCAAGACGAAAGTTCGGGAGGCACGGCACGCGGCCGGGAGCCTCGAAAACTAGTCTACGGGCATCAAAAGTGGTCTCCCGGACCACAGTGCCCCCTCTAGGTAGAGGAAACAAGGTGTGGTTCAAAAACCACACCAAACGGAGAACGTTAAGCGGTCCCGAGTCAAGGCGCACGGCCGAAGGCTCCAAAAACTAAAAACTGGTCTCCAAACAGGAAAAGTGCTCTACGACCACAAAGAGGTAGTCTACAAGACCTCTCCCTCCCTCCAGGGAAGGGAAACAAGGCTTGGTCAACAAATCAAGCTGAAACACAAAGAGTTCAGAGGCCCGGAGGCAAGGCACTCAGCCGAAAACTATGAAACCTCGAAACGAGCACAACATGCGCAATCACCGAGCGCTCAATCGATGACGTCTGAGTCTTAAGGTCGGTCAAAAATGGGGTGTCTACATACGGTATTAACTTAATACTACTTTTTTGGCGACGTTTTAGATCGTTGCTAATAATACCATTTGCGACAGCAAATACCGTCGTTAAAAAAGCTTTTTTGTGATGGCAATCAACATCGTCACTAAAAATATCATTTTTTCTCCTTTTTTTGTGTTAGGCGAAACCATCGCAAAAACTATTGATTAGCCGTCGCTACAAGAAAGTGACGGTTTGTAACCGTCGCAAATACTTTTTGTCACACCCCTTTCCGCCACCCTCTATTTTTCGTCGCTGCTCCGTCGCAAAAAGTCTTTTGCGACTATATATGGACCTTTTGCGATGTTTGAGACCATCACAAAAAGTCCAATTTTTAGTAGTGAAAGCTAACAAACCCACTATTCAGAGGCATGTTATTAAATCAAAGAACCATATGTTATTTAATACTTTGTTGTTGTTGTTTTTTTTTTGCTTGCATTGTGTAATGAGTACATCTAACCACAAAGGGGTGGAGGAATTCTGTTTCTCCCCCATTTATGCTTCCATTGACTTAGCCATGTAGGGTTATTTTGGTTACTAATTCTTTTTTTGTTTTTTTGTCTTCTTGAGATTGTTGTTGATGGTACTTGAGGTCTACAATACTTGAAGTTTTTTTTCTAGAGCTATTGTGTTCATTGATGGCATTGATTGCTTTTTAGGTATTATAAGTGCTTTGAGTTTTAATTATATATCAATTTTAAGGCCATGATTCAATGGGTATCCTCTATCACAATCTATGGTCTCTTTCTTATTCTATCTCTACATCTATGTACACATTTTTCAATAATTATTTCTAAATTCTAATTTTTATTCTTGTCGTTAATTAGAATAACACCTATCGGCTCCAACATTTGCAAATCGAGAGCTTCCAGCCATCAAGCAGGTTAGTAATTTTGTTATTATTATTAGTTTTGATAGCATTTGTTTTGTTGTCATTGGTATCTATCTGAATGAAGGTTATAATTGCTTTATTACATAGGTCCTGCCATTGGTTTATTGCTTTATTGCACAGGTTTATTTGTCATATATGTGTTTGTACAGAGAGAGAGAGAGAGAGAGAGAGAGACTAGCAGAGTGTAAAAATAGGACAATTTTGGTGAAGGTTCAAGTTTGAACGAAAGTTGTCATGCTTTTCATTCTGGGGGAATTTCATTTCAGTGCAAATTAAAAAATATATATTTACGTATTAATGTTAAATGCTACAACAATAAAAGATAATTTTCTAAACTTTCTCATGTATCTGAAATTATTTTTTGAACTTATTTCCCCTTTTATTTTGTGCTTTGATGATATTTGCATTAGTTAGAACTTCTGGATATAATTTATGGAGTTTAGGTTTACTTATTTATGAGTGCCTATTGTGGCAGCAACAAGAGGAATCATTTTGTTTGGTAAACTAATTATTTAGACTCTTGGATGTTGTGGAACTATAGTGCCTTCAATGTTCAAGATTTGTGAAAATGCAGACTACCAAAAGTAACAAAATTTGATGAAAACTGTTGAAGGATTTTGATTCTGAAACAATTACGATCATGTTGTATACTAGTGAGAAAAGAAAATTTTCGAAATATTGCATGCAATTGTCAAACTAGAGTTTACTAGGCAGGCATGAAGTTCAATTCAGAGGTTGTATAAATTTTCAACAAAACGGAAACATTAAAATGATCTTGATGGGATTATATGTAGATTATGATATATCTAAATTATTAATTTTAATTTTAGAATTGTTAAAATTTGCAGAGTATAATATATCTAAATTATTAATTTTATAATTGTTATAATTTGAAACGTCAATATTATTGAATAAGTGCTAATGGTTAATTTTTTTTTCTTCTTTTACAGATTGCTTTTGCATGGGCTATTGTGGATGTGTACGAAGAGCATTTGTTCTGTATATGAAAGACATTTATTTTGGAACAATCATCTGTTTTGGAAATCCAGTATTTTTGTATGTAATATTTAATTTAGATAGATTATACTTGTTTTGTATGGATTTCTATGATATTTGAAATATGATGTTACAAGTTAAAATTTTTGAATAGTTGATTATGAAATAGATATTATTGATAATGGATTTGGATTATAATTGATAAATGTATTATTCTGTATACATACAGGTTATATGTTGCATTGATAATGAAATACATATAATTTAGAAATTAAAAAAAAAATATTCAATTTGTGCATTTAAAAAAAATTAATAAATAGAGCTTGAGCTTTAAGCGACTAAAAAATTCATAGTAAAAAAGGAGTGTCACGTTTTTAGCGACTAAAAAATTGGTAGCTAAAAAACTGAAGATGGAAAATATTTTCCTTTTAGTGACTAGAAATTTTTTTGTCACCAATACCTTTCTCGACAATCATCTAGTGACAAAGCTGGCTTCCAAAAAATTTAGTTGGCAAAAATCTTCAGCGACTAAAAAATGACTTTTGGTGACTAAAAATTTAGTCGCCAAAAGTGTAATTTGTTGTAGTGGGACATCCGCCTGGTCTTCTTTCCGGTCGACCAGTGGTCTGATGAAACTCCAAATCCTTCCGTTGAAGCACTTGATATCAAAGGAAGTTTTTACTCAAATTTAGTAAAAAAATTGATACACCGTTGGAGATGCTCTAAGAGCTCATATTCAATATTGTGAAGACACACCAAAAATAATAAGTTATATCTCTATTTATCTATTTTGAGGCTATCATTTTGAAAGTCTAAAAATTTGAAGTGTAGATAAATATTAAGAAATTTTAGTAAGTTCTTAATTGACAAGGAATTTTCCAAACCTCGTAATCCAAGAGAGAGAGAGAGAGATAGAGAGAGGAGCTTCTGTCTAAAATGGGTTGCGTCTCCTCCATGTGTAATTGCACTATGGTTATGGTGTTCTGGCCGCTGACAATGGGTCATGGACGGTTGTTGGAGTTGAGAAACTGAACCGGGGGAGGGGGTTTGCTGCAAATAGTGATGGAAATTTTCTTTAAATGGGTTTTCTTTTCGTAAATCTATTTTTGTTGAATTCATACTTTTGAATTTCAAATTTAGACGCGAATTACAAGACAAACCGAAAAGGGGGAAGCGTCTGTATGTAGTACGTGTTTGTGTTTAACGTCGTGGGCAATCGTTTGGTTTGAATCTCTGTTAAGTAAGGGCTATTTTGGGAAGTGGGTTAAAAGTTACTTCCCAACTTTTAACCTACTTCCCTGGGAAATTCTATTTCCACACACCAAGTTTCCTTATTTCACACACTTAATGAATTTTTTCAGAATTACAATTTTATCCTTTAACAAAATTACCATCTCATCCACCACTATCTCACCTACACATCTCACAATTTCTCTATACACATCTCACCCACTACCATCTCTCTAGCCACTATTCTGCCAGCCATCACCTCCCATGCCCAAACCTCAACCATATACAACATTTCTTTTCACTTTCCCCACTCCTTTCAGTCCCTAACCTTCCCATTTCGTTAATCCCAATTTACCTATAGTGACTGCAGTTAGACTATTCTTAACCAGAAAACATTATCATATTGGTTAACTTCCTGCCAGTCTCTGTGCTTCCAAGAACTCTGCAATCTCATCAGACAAAACAAAGGCAACCAAAAAAAGGGGACAAAACAAAACAAAACAAAAATTAAACTCAATCAGTGTGTGATTTATTTTATTTACTTATTAATTTACAATCTTCCCAATTTAATTCTGTTCAGTTACGGGCATTGTAAAATAGTATTTAATCATGATGTTATACCAACATATCATCAGACTTTATTACCGATCACATTTTACATGTATAAGCAAAAGAAGAACATATATATATATATATATATATATAAGTTATCAGTTAGCCTCATATTTTGAGATTGAAATCCTGTTAATCAACACACTTGATTCATCCTATTTTTATTCCCATTCAAGATTTGTGCTTGAAGGGTCGTACATGGATCTATCAGTAGTTTTAACCACAAATGCCATCTAACATCCAAAGGTGAGAAGAATCAACTTAATTAGAAGAGAGAAAAAAATTAGACAGAGGTGAATGTGGATCGCAGAGGTGACGACAGCGTGAGGGGCTGTGTGAGAATGGCTGAGAGGCTAGGAATGGGTAGTGGTTTATGTCGTCGCTGCCGCCATCTCCTATAGCCAGTGTAGTTAGGGTTATGGTTTTTGGAGTAAGAAATGATGGAAGGAGAGGATGTGCACAAAGAATGTGACGGTATATTTGGAATGTGAAGTGCGTGGATTGAGATAAAAAAGTAAAAATCAAATTACTAAATTTGTGGATTGAGAAAAGATGTACATAGAGATAAATTGATGTATGGAAATAGAATTTCGCCACTTTCCTCTCACAAAAAAATTAAAAAAAATTAAAAAGTAAGTTTTAACCATCTTCCCAAAACACTCCTAAGAGAGTTTCTCATTCATGTAACAAGCTCACTGACATGTTTAAATGGCACCTTTTCATTGGTGTAGATAGAGCCGGAATTAGAATTTATTATCAGAGAGGGTAAAAAAATAATAATTTTTTTTTATCATATATATAAATACATATGTATATATAACATGATATGTAAATTTTTTGTATACATAAAAAAACAATTATATATCATAGAAGTTAGTTCTAATGGGATGAATAAATTTTTTCGATAAAAAATAAAAAGAGAATGTAAAATAAAAAAATATATATATATATATTTTATAGTGAGAGGTCATTTTATATATAAAATAATATATATATATTTTTAAAATACTATAACAGACCGCAGGTATAGTTTTCTCTTAATTCTTTTCCTATGGGGCACCATCTGTCACAGCTGACGTGATGCCCCAGCAGCAACGAATAATTTCTCGCTTTCTTTTGCGCTATTCCTGCTATGAGCCTAAAATAACAAGTAAGGATCCCCTTCTTGACTTCCCTCCTTGACTCCTTACTTGATGGGCCATTGGGTCCACTTTTGGACCCAATTTCGATGATTCGAACTGTTCACATTTTAGAATTTTTCACGTACATCATACCTATAAAAAATCAAATTGATCGAATATCGGAAAAACTAAAAACCATTTATTAAAAAAATTTAATAAACAGTTTTATTGTTTAATAAAATTTTTAGTTCACGTGGTTTTTGATATCTGATCGACTTGATTTTTTACAGGTATAATATACATGACAAATTCTAAAATGTAAACGGTTCGGATTATCAAAATTGGGCCCAAAAGTAGACCCAATGACCCATTAAATAAGGAGTCAAGAAGGGGATCCTTGCTCTCTTTCAGCCTACTTTGCAAACATTCCCGTCATATCATTAAGGTATTGATATCATCTAAAATCATAATTGTATGAAGAGAGGATTTCCAAAAATTGTAAAAGCAGTATTTGATATAAAGGGGGTTTTAAAAAGATAGTTAAAAGCTGATTTTTTAATTTTTTTAAATTGTTAAAAAAAATTTGTGTGAGAGATATGTGACTCAAAATTAGTTAAAAGTTGACTTTTGACTTTTTTTGTAGGTTCCCAAATGGCCAGAAAATAAATAAGCCCATTTATTTAGATAAATATACTATTTATTTATTTATACCTCAGTATTTCTCTACTTTTCTGTATATTTTTTCATAAATTTTTTTAAAAAAATAAACTTATTTAGATCATTTCAAAAAACTCAAAGAAAAATACGAATGAGACTACGACCATATCAGTGGAGATAGAAGTATTGCGTTGCATTATTACATTACGAGTTTGTTTGGCACCCCTAAATAAATATACTTAATTAGATAACTGTATTTATTTGAATTATATCATTTTTTTAAATTTTTTTTCATAATATATAAACGACTCCAGCAGAAAAACAAAAATCATACTCTTTGTTTAAGAACATGTTATTTTAATAATTTTTTGACTTTTTACGAAAAATGTACAAAAAGATAAAGAAAGTGATATGACAACTTATAATGATTTTTTGAATAAAATACTTAAGCCTCGTTTGAAAATAAGTTATTTTAGTAACTTTTTATTTTTTACGAAAAGATGTATAGAAAAATAGAGAAAGTGATGTGACAACTTATAATGACTTTTTGATTTTGTAACTAAAATATGTAATTGCCAAACGATGCCTAATAAAAATAGAAAGTGATGGGAAGAGACATGGGTCAGTGAGCAAAGAGAGCAAGTAGAAACAAGAGAGATATGGCCTTGTTTGTCTAGAAGATATTTGCTTAAAATAATTAATAAAATAAGATAAAATATCATATTTAATTCATAATTATTTTATTTTTTCTCTAACAACTATCAAATTAATTATAAAAAAAATCAATTATTGTGGCATAAACTCAAACTTTGATATAATAATATATTTTTTAATGTTGTGTGATAGTTATTGTGACATTTTCTGTATAATTTTGAACAAAAGTTAATTTTATGAGTAAATTGAAAAAAACTTGAAACATAAAATATCAAAGTGAGAAAAAATAAACTTAAAGGGCCAAAGTGAAAAAGTGATCAAACTTGAAGGGAGCAAAGTGTAATTTATCCTTTAATTTATCAAAAATGTTGATGTGGCACAATTTTGAAGCTTAAGGCTTCGTTTGCAAGTGGGTTAGCTTTTTCGCTTTTAGTTTGGAGTTAAAAAGTTTGTTTGGATTGACTTTTTTAACTTTTGTGAAAGAAAAAGTAGAATGATTATAACTTGGATATGACATTTTGTTTTATTAACTTTTTAACCTACTTATCTTTTAGTGACTAATTTAACTCTAACATCAAAAAAATCATTTACCAAACAAGGGCTAAATTGTTCCGTTCAATCTATACTCAAAAACAAAGGCGACTTAACCTTTTACTAGGCCCTTAAAAACACACACACACAACTTTTAGCTTTCGTTTGGGAAGTGGGTTGACTTTTTAATTTTTTTTGGCTATTTTAGCCTGGGGCTAAAAAGCCTAGTTTGGGAAGGGCTTTTGGCTTTTTTTTTTTTTTTTGAATTTTTTGGCTTTTTTGTGAGAAAAAGAATGTAATGATTATGGGTTGGATGTGATGTTTTGTCTTATTGGGCTAAAAAAATTATTTTATTTTTGAAAAAATTACTATGTAGTCCTATGTAGAGGATCTATTTCCCTTCTAATCCCAATATATTTTTAATAGACTAATAGGTCCACAGTTTTTTAAGTTTTGTACTCAGAGGTCCCTCTTTTTTTTTTTTTTTTTTCTTATTTCTTAAATGACTGTATTATCCTTTGTTTTGATATATATATATATATACGTGAAAAATCAAATATTTGCCTCTGCGATCTCGATTTCTCTCCGTTATGGCGATCTCTATATGCTGTGAGGTCGATCTCATTGTGTTGTGAGGTGGATCTGGTTGTGCAATCTGAATCTCTGTGTATAGGAGCTGTGTGTGTGTGTCTGTGTCTCACTCTGTCTCTATCTGTTGATACATATATGTATGTATATATAGATAAGCAAATTTGCGTGATATCTGGTTTGTGTTTGGCAATGTTGTTATAGTTCTTTGTTTTGTGATAAACTTTGTTTGTTTGATACTTATTTTGTGATTTTTGTATGTGATATAGTGTAATGATTTTGATTTTGTTGATTTTATTTGTTGTATAGTATAATGTGTTTTGAAGTTATTGTTTGGAATTGTGAATTCTGATGTTTTGATACTGATATGTTGTAACTGTATAATTTTGCAGTTTGGAATTGTGAATTGTGAAGTGTTGATACTGATATGTTGTAACTATATAATTTTGCAGTTTGGAATTTGTGAACAATTGTTTGCTGGTTTGTGATTTTGTAGTATGGAGGGGTGTTTCATGTTAATGTGTAAATACAGTAATTCTTGTGCTGCTATTAAGATTAGTGATGGATGCAGTTATCATGAAGTTGTTGAGAAAATATTTACAAAGTTTAAGGAGCTGAGTATTGGTAACTTTTGTTTGTTTTTCTCTATTCCTGGATATTCTAATTGTATTGTTGAATGTGATGATGATTTTGGGAATGTGATGCCAATGGTAGGTTGTAGTGGTTCTCATGTTGTTAATGTTGTTGTGGGTGATAGGAGAATTGGAGAGGTTGATGATAATTCTTCCAGGATTGATTTTGTAATTTGTGAGAGTTCTTTGGTTAACGATTGTGATGATTTTGGTGGTTTGTTGCCTAGTTTTTATCCAAAACCAGATAGAGTTTTGTTGTCTGCAAGTTGGAAGGGGATTATACACAATGTTGGTCAAGAATTTGAAGGTAGAGTGTCGACGTTCCGCATTGCATTAGCTAAGTATGCAGTTGAGTGTGGTTTTGCAGTGAATTATTTGAAGAAGGATGCAACAAGAGTAACTACTGAATGTATGATGAAGTCGTCTACGAGTTGTAAATGGTTTGAGCATGGAAGGGTATTTTGATGAATTCCAGCATTTTTTTTATTATGAAGTTGGATAATGTACATACTTGTGGGGTTGTTGCTCGTAGATTTTGTAGCAAAATGGTTGGTTCTAGACTTGTGTCTGATATTATGCATAATGATATTAGTGATAATCTGTTGACTCGTCCTATTGAAGTTAAAAAAAAGTTGAAGAAACAATATGGTATTGATGTTTCTTATCGGGTTGCATGGTTAGGAGTTGATAAGGCAAGAGGTGGGTTGTTTGGTGATTTTACAATTTCTTTTGACCAACTTCGATGGTACCTTGAGACGGGTATGAGAACGAATCCTAGAAGTGTGTTTGAATTAGATGTGGATGAAAGTAGTGGGTGTTTTTGGAGGTTATTTGTGGCATTTCATGGATGTTTGTATGGTTTTCAATTTTGTCGTCCGTTGTTGTTTGTTGATGGTACATTCTTGAAGGGGCTTTACAAGGGGCATTTGCTTACAGCAACATCAAAGGATGGTAATCAAGGTATGTATTTATTTGCAGTTAGTATAGTTTTGGTTTGTCAGTGTGTTATTGTATTGTGAGTCTGCTAATTTTTGCAGTTTCATATTATTTTGTTTTCAGGCCTGTTTCCTTTGGTTTTTGCAATTGTTGACGCTAAAAATCAAAATAATTGGATGTGGTTCTTAAGTCAGTTGTTAAAGGCTGTTGGTTTAAGCCAGAGATTGACTTTTGTGTCTGACCGTCAACATGGATTGCTAGACGCTCTTTCAGTGGCTTTTCCTAATGCACATCATGCATATTGCTTGAACCATTTGAAGAGAAATTTGATTGACAAATTGGTGAGACTTCGTACTAACTATAAACTGACTTTGATGAAAATATTAGTTAAATGTGCTTATGCGCCAACTGTTGCTTCTTTCCATCATTATATGGAGAAATTGAGGTGTATTGCTGGGAATGGTAAAGTTGATAGTATGTTGGATGGTTTGCAAAATGATAAGTGGGCCAATGCATTTTTTAGAGGGAAACGATATGGTGAGATGTCAACTAATGCTGCTGAGTCTTACAATAATTGGATTGGTGGGGCCCGTGAGTTGCTTATTACTTATATGGTTGATATGATTAGGGTTCAAATCATGACTCAATTGTCTAATAAAAGAGCTGAATAAAAAAGATGGACTACGAAATTGTGTCCAGTTATGGAAAAGAAGTTGGTGGGCTCTTTAAAGTTAGCTAAGTCTTGGGATGTGATTGTTGCTAGTGATATTGTGCTTGAGGTTCATTCTTCTATTTCTTTTTATGTTGATATTGGTAGATGGACTTGTTCTTGCCATGAATGGCAATTGAATGGTTTTCCTTGTTGTCATGCTGTGCATGCTTTGCGTAGTAGTGGTAGAGATATGTATGATTTCATTGATCCTTTTTTTCATGTGGATTGTTTTAGAGAGTCATACAAGGAATCTGTTTATCTAGTGCTTTCAAGTGAGAGATTTGACTTTGATGGTGCCAGTAGTTCGATTATCAAACCTCCTATAACGAAGAAATAGCCTGGGCGGAACAAGAAGAAGAGGATACCTTCTAGGGGTGAGACTGTGAAGCAAATCAAGTGTGGGAGGTGCTTGAAATATGAGAATCACAATAAGAAGATGTTCAAGGCTTCTATTTGAGGCCATAGTCTATTATTTTGAATTTGTATTTAAAGTTGAGGAATTATGATAATAAATGTGATACTTGGTATTATAGAAGTAATGAATAAAGTTGGTTGCATTCGTTTTTCTTTTTTGATGTGTTCTTTAGTTATTGAAATTGTTTTGTAACAGTTTTGTTTTGTTTTTTTTTGTTTTTTTTGTGGATTTGGTTGGTTTTATTTTTGTGGAATGCTGAGAAGGTTGTTGAAATTTTTTTATTGAAACTGTATAATATTGAAATGCAGTTTTACTACATGATATATTTATTTTATATTTCATAGTGACAAAACTGTAAAATTTTGCAGTTTTATTTTCAATTTTGAAATGCAATTCATCTATTTGTTGAGTCATGAAATTGGATGCATAATTGTGTAACATAATTTTTGTTTAAGTAATGAAACTGCATAATTTTGCCATTTTCAGAATTATGAAAAACAACGTGATGAAACTGTATATTTTGAAAGTTGAAAGAATTATTAGAAACAACCTTTACTGTATGAAAATATATGCAATCACAAATGTGACGGACAACAAGAAGCAGAAGAACACAAACAAGTATAATAAGCATAAGAAGAACAACAACAATAATAATAACAAGAAGAAGAGTAACAACAACATCAATGACAACAATAATTTTCACCATAATAACCACAAGAAGATCAATTCCCAAAAGCATAAAAAGTATTTGTCACATGTTAAAAAATAAAAAATAAAAGTATAAAAATATGTTTACTTGAGTATTTGTATTGTCAAGAAGTTTGTTCATTGTTTCTATGGTTTGGTATGTTTTGTCAACATTTGGTAGTGCTCGAGTTTCCAAGATCGGTTCTTATCATTGAGGAATTGACTGATGATTTCTGCATAGGTTGCCAGTTAATATATTGGTTGATAACATTGCAGACTGCGATTTCCCAATCATTCTTGTAAAGTATTAGATGAAGTTAATTAGTGTGTAAAACTGCAAAATTTAGGATATTGGAACATTAGTTATTGAGTTTGTATCTTACGAGTGTGGAGTTTGTTGTGGGCATTCCTCAATTGATGCAATTACTGTCTCGCACTCTTGAGATGATAACATGTTTCGTTGATTGCTGAATAATGCTTTATTCCATCTCAGATGATGTTGTTGCTACAAATAGTTAATGGGTGCTTTTGTTAGTTATAGTGATGTGCTGAGATGTTTTGAAAGGAATGAAACTAAGTAGGAAATTTTATTTAACTTACAATTTCCTTTACAATTTCAAAGTGCTTGTTGTGACAATCTTTGCTGGCCTCAAAAAGTCATAGTGCCTCCATATCCCATCAACATTGTCAAAGACCACAATTGTCCAATGGTTGTCGTGGTTGATTGGGAAATGGATATATCTGTTTTTCATTACTTCTAGAAAATGGTTGTCCATCATTTTTTCTCTCAATGCTTGATCTTGGTTTTGTAGTGGAGTCTGTAATTTATATATGTTTGAAATATGTTATAAAACGATGTAGTAAGACATGTTAAGAAAGTAGAAAATTTTGCAGTTTGAACAATATTGAAAGGTATGTTAAGTTTTGCTTACATTGATGAGTGTTAAGAAAACGTAAGATCTTCCTGCGTATGGATTTCTTGCAAAAGCTAGATCATGTTTCTAAAATTCTTCAATTATGGTTGGAGTGCCAATTTCATTTCTGCGAAGGTATCAATGACCTGAAACATGTTATATATGAGAATGTGTTAGGTTTGTGGAATAGGTTATTGAATATGAACAGAAACTGTAAAATTGTGCAGTTGGAGACCTACATTCCCATATAAGGCTTCCATGTTGGTCAATCTGCATATATCTGAAAAGTATATGCAATTTTCATCTTCGTTGCCAGACCAGACACAAGCACTTGATTGTGTGTTGTTGATGAGTTGAATTTGGTCTTTATCTTTTTTGGATAGGCTATGCCAAACCTTGTTTGTTTTGCGGCATGAAATGGCGAGTGGCTTGTTGTGTATTGATTCTTCCTTGAAATCATCATCACTTTCCAATACTTGAACTTGTGTCTTTTCTTGATTGGCATCCTCTTTTGGCTTGGTTTCAGCAACACCTTCTTTCTCTTGGCCAATATCTTCTTTCATCTTTTCTTTCTACTGCTGTTTTGCTTCATGAGCACCTTCTTTTTGCTCGGGTTCAGTAGCAGGTTCTTTCTCTGTGTCGATTTCTTTTTTTTTCTTTTCATTCTTCTTCTCTTTTTCTTCATCGGTACACTCTGCTGGTTTGGGTACATCAGCAGTAGCTTCTGTCTTGCTCCTTGTATCTTCTTTGGCTTTTTTCATTGGTTGGTATTCAAAATCTGGTTTATGTGCTTGTTTTCTTGACTTTTGTTTGATTCTCTTGACCATTGATCTTTGTTGGGGACTTCCAGTTTTTTTGGCGGACATTTCCTTCAATTGGTCTTTTTTTTCTATGCAATTCAGCCATGATTTTTTGTTTGATTTCTTGCATTTGTGCTCTCATAGCTGCTATGAGTTTGCCCTTGTCGTCCTCTTTGGTTGATGTTTGTGCTTGGTCATCACCTATAAAAATGTTGGATTGTGTTTTGGTTAGTTTAATTAAATTTTGCAGTTTGCTTCAATATTAGACAAGAGTTTACCTTGTGCATGAAATTTGTCAGATTTCTCTTGGAGTTCTTCTTATTGTTCTGTCCTTTTTTTTTTCTTGTTGTTTTACTTGTTCTTTTTCTTCATGTTGTTGTTGTTGTTGTTAGTCTGTCAGTTATTGTTCATTGACTTCTTGTTGTTGGTTTGTTTGTTCTTCTTTTTGTTCTTGTTGTTGGCCTTCTTCTTCATCAGTGTCTTTTTGTTGATCACCTTCTTCTTCTTCTTCTTCTTCAGTCACTTGTTTTTTTACTTCATCAATCTCTTCTTCTTGTTCATCACTTTCTGGTTCTTCTTGTGGTTCTTGTTTTCTTTTCTTTCTTTTTTTTGTTGTTGTTGTTGTTGTGATTCTGATTGGTGTTCTTCTTCGAGAAAGTCATCCTCATGGTCTAGAAGTCATTTTTTTTTTTTTTTTTTTTTTTGCTTTTGTTTTTTTTTCCCGCTTATTGTCTTTTTTGTGGTCATGTTTCTTTGCTGAAGAGTCTGTTGATGTGCTTTGATTGATATGCAATAACTATATTTCTTATTCAATTGGGGTTAAAACATTTTGGTCAACCTGCATTAGAACAATGTGGCATATATCAATAATACTGTAAAATTGGTCAGTTTCATAACATGATTTGTATTGTGAGTAATGTGAGTTAAGTGTTGAAAATATGTCGTTTGAAATTGAAAATTTTTACAGTTTCATAACATGATGTTTACTATAATGACTGTGAAAGGATTGTTGAATAGATTTGTGCGTTGAAACTACAAAATTTTTCAGTTTCATAACATTAGTGATGTTAAATAGTGTGTGCTTTGAAACTGCAAACTTTTATAGTTTCATAATATGATTTGTACTGCTAGTAATGTGAGTTAAGTGTTGAAAATATGTTGTTTGAAACTGAAAACTTTTACAGTTTCATAACATGATTTTTACTATAGTGACTGTGAATGGAGTGTTGAATAGATTTGTGCTATAAGAGTATAGAAGAGTTTGAATATCTTTTCAAAGTCAGCAAGGCCGATGTGTTTTTACTTGGAGTACATTTTGCCAAGGTTTCACTTCATAAACCTTGGGCAATCTTCTTTGTTGGATGGTGGGAGGAGTTTACTGTGCTCACAGTAATAGTACTGTAAAAAAAAAATTGAAATATGTTAGATAGTTTGAAATAGTTGGATGTTTGATATTTTTTTGTGAAGTAGTTGAGTAGTGTGTTTACCAAGACTAACATGATGCATCCAGTGACATGCCTTGGGTTGTTTTTTGCATTTGCCATTGAATTCATCAGTGTGTCTTTTATTGCCTCAACCTAATTGTACTTCTTGATGTTGTTGAGATTGTCAACATAGTTGAGGAAACTCCAATTGAGTGTATGGTTTGTTGTAGGCATGAGAAGTTTCAAGAACAAGTAAAGGGTGATGACCCTTACAAGATCTTAACGATCATTAGTTGATTTTCTTTTTTTTGTTTGTTGAAACATTTTGGTCAATAACTTGCCATCCAATCTCTTTACTGATATGCATCTTCGTTTGTAAAATGCAAGCTCAAAATCCTTTGGTCTTGCATAGGATTTGGCGGTGATGTTGTCTTCTCCACAGTCGATACCAAAAATAAGCCTCACATCATTGTTTCTGAGTTTCATTTCCTTTTTGCTAAGTATAAATGCTCTTTTTCTTTTGTTGTAGAGTGTTGTCATTTCTACTACAATGGAATTATAGCATCTGTACCAAGAGGCCTTCAGTTGTGTTGAGGAGAGAGCATTTACAATGGGCCAAAAAGGGGTTTTTTATAGCTCTGTCTGTTGGGCTGTTGTGAATTTGACTCTCTTTAACAGTTTGATTACTATTCCGATGTTGGAACGGTAATTAAACTGTTGGACTCTCTTTGCAAGGACTGCTCATTTTTTTCCTTTTGATGGCTTGGTTTTTCTTTCGGGAGTTGATTGACTTTCTTATAGCTTTCTTTTTTTGGTTGGAGGAGCTTCTTGTTTTTTTGTTGGCTTTCTTTTGTTTTTTTTTTGTTGTTGTTGTTGTGGTTGGAGGTGTGGTTGGTGTTTGTTGTGTGGGTGTGATCTGTGGTGTAGTTTTTGGGCTTTTTCTTGTAGGTAGTGTGATTGTTTTGTGGGTTTTTTTGGTTGTGGTGGTTGGGTTTTTTGTGGAGGGGGAGATTTTGGTGGCATTTCAGTGGATACAAGCGAAGGACTGTCAAAAGGGGAGATATTTAAATCCCTGATTAGATTTTTGGGCATATAGGTTTGTTTCTTTCAATATCTTCCAACAACTATTTCTGAAAAAATGAAAGCGACAGCAGGGCATGAGTAATATAGTGACAAAACTGTATAATTTTGCAGTTTAATATGAAGTTATATCTATTTATTGTTAATAGTTACAAAACTGTATAATTTGACAGATTGATTTGCACTTTATAATAAGTTATCTATTTGTTTTGAATAGTGATTAAACTGTGTAATTTTGCAGTTTCATTTGCAGTTTGAATAAATTTAGATATGTTACTTGTAGAGTGATGAAACTGTTTGATGTTTCAGTTTTATAAACACTATTAACAATAAGAATAGCCCATTGTATTTTGTGAACAACAACAATAACAATGAGAATATTAAGTATTCAACGAAATGTAGCAACAATACGAAGAAGAAAAACTAATATTTAACAAGTAGAAGCAAGAACAACAAGAATAAAAACAATGAGTTGAATGTGTAAAAATAGGGATTTATGTGTAAAAACAGGGGATTAGAATGTTTAAAAACAGGGGACTAGAATGTTTTAAAATAGGGGATTATATATAAAAAAGGGTTTATACATTTTGAAGTATGTAAAATGTGTTTTACAAGGTTTTTTGTGTGTGTATGAAAGTGTTATTGAAATGGTATATACGAAATATGAAAGAATAATGTACAAATTTGAATGAAAAATAATAGGTGAAGAGAGATGTTACTTTTTTTTCCCATTTCTGTGAATCGAAAGTCAGGAACTATGAAATTTTTTCAGAGTCGTGATGGTTCTTTGTGCTGTTGAGAGTCGCTGATTGGAGAAGATGAACGGCTTGGTGTTGTGTTGGTAAGAGTCGACGATTGGAGAAGATGAACAGGTTCGTTTTGTGGTTAGGGTAGGGTTTTAGAGGTAGTGGTGTCGAACGGTGGAGAGATGAAGGACTGACAATGTAGAGTCGAGTGGCGGAGATGTGACAGTGTACTGATCAGACTGAGATGATCGTGGGTGAAGGTTGCGTGCGTGTAAATTGGATGATATATTGTGGGTATTTTCATCTGATTGATAATTTGAGGACTTAATGGAGTATTGAATTTGTTTTGGGGCTAAATGGGGCATCATATGTTGGGATTGGACTTTTGGGTCAGTTTCCCTTTTATTTTTTGTGACTAAAATAGCTAAAAAAGCCCAAGTTTGGACTTCCCAAACGAAAGCTTACTAGGCCTAAGACTGAAAATCTAAAAGAAACCTTTTTATACATTTTTACATCCTTTTGTTTAAAAATTTTTTTATTCTATTTTTTTAAACCTAAAATTACTATCTAATTTAAGTTTTTGAATTCGAGTTTTTCTAACATATCATTTCATTAATAATATAGTTAATTCATTTCATTTAATTTTTCTATTGAAATAGTCAATTTTAAGTATAATCTTATTAATTTTATTTTTTCCAAAAGTTTTTGTTATAAATATTATCAACAATATTTTATAATCACATGGAGATGACTCTTTCAATACATCGATATTATCAACAATATTTTATAATCCCATGGAGATGACTCTTTCAATACATCGAAGTCATGGAATTGCCAAAATATTTTATTATTTTTAGTATTTTCTGTGACTTCTAACCAAATTCAGAAGCAGCCATCATTGTTAGGTCTATTTGCAGTATCTTTCTAGGATTTTAGATTGGAAAAATTATAATCCAGTATTGACGTAGGTGGGCCTGTAGGAGCTTTTGGCCCACCACTTATGGCCTAATCCATAATTCAAATACTAAAGCCCAACTTCCCTGGAACCCAACGTTACACGAAGAACCGATGATATCTAGACACTTGTCAAGAGTAGGACCAGCCGCATCAGCAGACAAAGATCCTGCAAAGTTATTGCACCACACATTAGCCATAAATGAGTTCTCTTGCAGCATTTATTACGATAACCTCTTCACGTCGGAACAGAACAGCCTCACCATGAACAAAGCAAGCTAGAACGTAGACTTTTGGCCAACATGACAGGTCAGAGTGGACAAGGAAATGATGAGCAAAGGATATAAGCAGGCTTCTAAGACAAAGAGAAAGTTAAGTTCTTCGTTACCATCTTATCTCTATACTCCGCTGATATCCCTTCTCTAACTTGCTCGTCGGAGGGTTCGCTGGGGGACTCCCGTTCCTCGTTGAACTTTTGTGCAGGTTTCTCAGTGGACCAGTGATCGGCCAACCGTGTGGGAGGCTTGGATCAGCCTAACCCGTTACCCAGAAGCGAGTAGTATCATCAGTTAGCGTCGTCTGTGGAAATCTTTCACTCCGTGTGGCAACTGTGCTCATTGTCGCCGGAGACCCATTCCAGATAATCCTTATCTGCCACCCACCAAGGTGGATGATCACAACTAGATCCATGGTTTCTCAACACAACATTGCTGACCCCTAAGCCGACCCTCCTAATCCAAACAACCCACCTCGGTATTTCACAGAACTCACCAACAGCATTAACCGCCTAGCCGAGCAAAACCAAGCCCTGATTAATGCTTTGCTTCAATGAGACCTCCCTGTGCCTACTCTACCGCCTCAAGACATCCCACCTAATCGAGAACAAACCCTGAGCCATCCCTTCTAACACTCCCACCCCTCCAACTTGGAGGGTTTTTGACCCCTGCCCCAAGACATGAACCCGCCACCCTGGGCTCCACATCCACCAACCTAAGCACCTACACCCGAAGGAGAGGCTAGTAGTGTCCAGCCTCCATTTCGTTCTGGTGTTGACAACGTTCCTATCTGGGGTGCCGAAATCCGAGCCATGAAAATCTAGCTTCAAGGAGTCATGCAGAACATGTAGAATAAACGCTCCACCATAGCCAACTCACTGTTTGTCGCCTCCATCAGGGACAAACCCCTACCTCCTAAGTTCAAAATGCCCTTGATCGACTCTTTCGACGGTACAATGGACCCAGTCGACCACTTGGAGACTTACAGGACCCTGATGGTCCTCCATGCATTCCTTGATGAGATCATGTGTCGGGCTTTCCTTGTGACACTTAAGGGGTCGGCTCGACTATGGTTCAGTCAGCTGCCGACCGACTCTATCTCTACTTTCCAGCACCTGAGTGGCTCCTTTCTCAACCACTTCATTGGTGCCCAGCGCCAGCGGCGTCCGCCAACTCAACTCCTCAACATCCGTCAGACGGAGGGGGAGTCGCTGCGCAGCTTCGTCACCCGCTTCAACACCGAAGCCTTGCAGGTGGCGAAAAACGATGACAAGGTCATTTTTACGGCTTTCATGGCCGGTCTAAGATTATCTGATTTCCTTTTCTACCTATCCAAAAACCCTCTAACCTCCATGGCAACCCTCCTCTCCAAAGCCCAAAAATACATGAATGCCGAAGATTCCCTAGCCCCCGACAAGATTCCACAACCAAAAACCCGACCCGCAGAGAGAAGAGATAGGACTCTGAAACAGAACCACCCAGTACACACACCAAACACCTCAGTATACCGACTGACCTGCTCGAGCCGACCGGTCGGCACCTACTCGACCGCCCGGCCGGTTCGAACGGTATACTCCTCTCAATTCCCCCATGGAACAAGTCTTGAACCAGATCCAACGAGATTATCTCCTAAAATGGCCCCAACCATCGCGGTCTTCTTCCAACCGGCAAGACCAGTCGAAATACTACCGTTTCCATCAGGACCACAGCCATAATACCGAGGAGTGGGTTAACCTTAAAGACCAGGTCGAGAGCTTCATACGCTAGGGGCGTCTTAGTAGGTTCACGGCAGCCCGCCCTCAGCAACGGTTAAGAACCGAACCTACCAGAAACAACCACCGACACACCCCTCCTCGACAACCCGCCCAACCTAACCAAGGCAATGATCGACCCCCACAACAACCCCAAGCACAAGGCAACCTGGCCCACCCAGTTGGAGAGATCAGAGTTATTGTCGACGGGCTTGCATGTGGAGGACCATTCCGTTCGGCCCAATGAGTAGAACTCAGAAAAATTAGGTAGGGCTTCGATAAAAAAGTCGCAACGTTGGACCGCCCTTTCAAACACCCCAAGCAGTGGATGGAGCCCATAAGCTTTATGGAGGCCGATTGCGTAGGCATCCGTTACTCCCATGACGACTTCCTCGTCATCTCTGCTCTCCTGTCCAATTACAAAGTTAGATAGGTGCTTGTTGACAACGGTAGCTCCTCAGACATCATCTTTCTAAACGCCTATTGCCAGCTCAAGGTCAGAGAAGAAAGTTTGTCCCCTCTCCAAACCTCATTGGTCGGTTTCATTGGGGATAGGGTGACTTCTATAGGCTCCATCGCTCTTCCCATCACCATCGGAGAGTACCCCCGGCAGACCACTAAGTTGCTCACTTTCTTCGTCGTCGACTGTCCTTCTGCTTATAACATCATCCTCGGCTGCACTGCCCTTAACGTTTTTCAAGCTGTCACATCCACATACCATTTGGCCATGAAATTTCTTACTGACCTTGGAGTCGGCACTGTGAGGGGAGAGCAGAATGTGGCCAGAGAATGCTACGTCGCTTCACTCAAAGAGGTCAAGTTGAAGGAGACTATGATTATCGAAGGACTCGACGTCAAAGACGAAGATGAGTTAGTCAGAGAGGAACCAATGGAAGAACTTGTTGAAGTCCCCATCGACCCCACCAACCCACCAAAAATTGCCAAGATCGGCAGTCAACTATCCCCCCAAGCCAAGGCCGACCTTACCACCCTCCTGACCAAGCATAATGATGTGTTTGCCTGGACCCATTCCGACATGCCGGGTATCGATCCCTTCTTTATCACTCATCGTCTCAGCATTGAGCCCCAATTCCAACCCTTTCGCCAGAAGTAGCGCATCTTTCACCCGGAATGCAATGCTCTTATTGCTTCTGAGGTAGATAAGCTACTGGAGGCACAGTTTGTCAAGAATGTGGACTACCCCAGATGGTTGTTAAATGTGGTTCTGGTCCGTAAAAACAACAGTAAATGGCGACTCTCTGTCGACTATTCCGACCTTAATCGAGCTTGCCCCAAAGATAGTTATCCCTTTCCTCGCATAGATCTGTCTGTCGACGCCACGGCCGGACATCAAATGCTCAGTTTTATGGACGCCTTCTCTGGCTACAATCAAATTCTGATGCACCCATCTGACCAGGAACACACCTCCTTCATCACTGACTAGGGAACCTACCACTATCATGTCATCCCATTTGGGTTGAAAAATGCCAGAGCAACTTACCAACGGTTAGTCAATGCCATCTTTCATCACCAGATAGGTCGGAACATGGAAGTGTACGTCGATGACACGCTTGTCAAGAGCAAACTCTCCTCTGATTATCTAGCAGACTTGTGGGAGACCTTCGACACCTTACATAAGTATCAAATGAAGCTAAATTCGGAGAAATGCGCCTTCGGCATTGGATCTGGGAAATTCTTGGGTTTCATGGTCAGTCAACGGGGTATCGAGGCCAACCCCGAAAAGATCAAGGCCCTGATAGAAATGCAGTCACCCACGACAGTTAAAGAGGTTCAAAGGCTTATAGGCAGAGTCGTCACCCTAAACTGTTTTATTTCCCGCGCAACAGACAAGTGCCTCCCCTTTTTTAAAGTCCTTCGGCAGGCTTTTCAGTGGACGACAGAATCCGAAGAGGCCTTTCAACAATTGAAGCAGTGCATGACCAACCTCCCCTACTCTCTCAGGCACTCACGGGTGAGCCCTGTTTTCTTTACTTAGCCGTATTGCACACCGTAGTCAGTGCGGCCCTCATCAGGGAGGACGACTCAGTCTAGCGTCCGGTTTATTACATTAGGCGGGCTCTTAGGGGAGCAGAACAGAACTACCCATTGTTGGAAAAAATGGCCCTGGCCTTGGTCATAGCCTCAGGACGGCTCCGAGCTTACTTCCAAGCCCACTCCATAGTGGTCCTCACTGACCAACCTTTGAAGAAGATAATGCAACAACCAGAGTTGTCCGGCAGACTTATGTAATGTTCTATCGAGCTCAGCCAATTTGAAATCTCCTACCGACCTCGAACAACGATCAAGGGACAGGTTGTCGCCGATTTTATCTTGGAATTCACCAATCCCACTCCAAACACGCCCCCCCCCCGGCCCAGGCAATTCAATACTGAGGCAGAAAATCCCCACTCTTGGACCCTCAATGTCAATGGATCATCCCGCAAAGAAGGCAGTGGGGCTGGTCTCATCCTCACCACCCCCGAGGGTGGTTATTTCAAGTGTGCTCTCCGTTTCTTGTTTGACGCAAGCAATAATGATGCCGAATATGAGGCCTTGATAGCAGGTCTTCGCCTAGCTAGAGACATTGGTGTAAGCCATATCCAGGTGTTCAGCGATTCCCAACTGATCGTCGGACAAATTACGGGGGAATTTGACGCAAAGGAAGACACAATGCGAGCTTACAGGGATATTGCACGCCCCCTTGTTCGCCTTTTCAACACTTTCCACATCAAACACATCCCTCGGTTAGAAAACTCCAAGACAGATGAAATGGCTAAATTAGCTTCGGCCGACCAGTCAGACCTCAGCCGTGGCGTCCGCCTTGAGTACTTGGCCCACCCGGCTATCTCGCCAAACCAGCAGAGGTCCACTTTCTCCAAAATGAACCTATCCCATAGGCGGCGGACATCCTTCTATTTTTGACAAGTGGGGAGTTGCCAGACGACAAACAGCAGGTCGCCAAAGTCAGGGCCTGGTCGTCCAATTACATCCTCATCAGTGGCCTCTTGTACAAATGTGGATTTGCACGACCATACCTTAGATGCCTCAATCCTGCTTACGCGACCTATGTAATGAGGGAAGTCCACGATGGTGTTTGTGGTAATCATTCGGGTGCCAGGTCACTAGCCCGTAAAATACTTCGCACCGGTTACTTCTGGCCTACTCTCAACCAAGATTCATTGAATTCGTGCTTAAGTGCGATAAATGCCAGCGCTTTACCAACATCCCCCACGCTCATTCCATAGAACTAATCACACTTTGCAGTTCCTACCCATTCACTAAATGGGGGATCGACCTAATTGGCCCATTGCCCACCGGTAGGGGCCAAACCAAGTTTGCTATCATCGCCATTGATTACTTCACTAAATGGGTGGAAGCGGAACCCCTCGCCACAATCACCGAACGGAACACAACCAGATTCATCTAGCAGTCAATCGTATGCCGATTTCGAATTCCTCAAGCCATCGTCTCAGACAATGGCAAGCAATTCGACAATGCCAAGTTCAGGAAATTCTGTGTACTTCACATTCAGCCATTTTTCTCTTCCCCAGGTCATCCCCAAGCCAATGGGAAAGTTGAGGTTACATACCGTTCTCTCCTGAAAATCATCAAAACTAAGTTGGAAGCTGCTAAGGGACTCTGGGCTGAGGAATTACCAAATGTACTTTGGGCCTACCGCACTACCGCCCGAACCCCCACTGGGGAGACCCCCTTTCACTTAACATACGGCACTGAGGCGGTCATCCCAGTGGAAATCGGCTTGCCAACCCCGAGGGTTTTGCACCCGAATCCATAATTAACTGAAGAATTGCGTCGAGCTGACTTAGACCTAATTGAAGAGCTCCGAGAGACCACTGCTGTCAGACGGGCCTCATATCAATAGAAAATAAGAACACACTATAACCGTAGAGTCTGATCGAGGGAGTTCGCAGTTGCGGACCTAGTTTTGTGTGAAGCAACTCTTGCCACCAAAATCCTGCTGAGGGCAAGCAGGCAACCAAGTGGGAAGGACCTTACGTTGTTAAGGCCAGACCTCGCTCGTGCACTTACCGACTCCAAGATATGGAAGGCCGAGATGTCCCCCAGTCGTGGAACGCCGAGCACTTGAAGCGTTATTTCCAGTAAAGTGGCATGTCCTATTTTTGTATTGATCAACTGCTGTATGTTCTTTTTGACAATCTACACACTTGGTTGTTTTTGTCCTTTTCATACATGGTGTAAATTTGTGATCAATAGGCTACGCCTTAAATAACAATGATTTTATATCTCCGTTATCTGCGTTGTGTTTCAACAACGACTTGTTAAACTGAGTTACTTGAAGCCTTAGCCAGACTAAGCACGAAAAGCTTAGCCAGACTGAGTTAATTAAGCCTCAACCTGTGATATCCCTATTCTGTAATATGTTAATTGGTCCTTAATATGAGTATGATTATGTGTTTAATATGATTTTGTGTGCCATTATGTGAAAATATGTGGTTTTGAATTTCTATCTGTTCACCGTAGGAATATCTGTTTGATTATCTGCTTTGGAAATTAAATTGCAGGCCTTATCGGCCATAGAACCCGAAATTGATTGCGCCATTGTGATTAGCGTAATTTTTAGAGCCTACGGTGAACTTTAATTGGAAATTGATTCGGATCAGATTAAATTAATTTAATTTAATTGATAAATTAGTGCCCAATTATTTACTATTATTAAATTGGAATTAGTGGGGTTTGTTGTATTAAGGCACTACACCCTCAATTCTCTCCTTATAGCTTCATTTGGCTGATTTGAACTCAAAGAAGAGAGAGGGCCGGCTATAGAGAGAGAGAGAGGGAGAGGATTGTGTAATCTTGGCTCAAGGTTTGGGAATTTGAAGATTAAACTCAAGAAATTGCTATAGTTTGGAAGATTGAGCCTCTAGGTAAGTGAATTCATGAGTTTAATGTTGTAAATTGTGAATTCAAGTTTGATTAATGGTCAAGAACATGAATTAGTTTGATTATAAGGAAATTGAGTTGTATTTGTTGAATTTAAAGTCAATAGATGCATGCATGTAGGAAATTACTATGAATTTCCATATTTGAGCACAATGTGTATGATCCATGTTGAATTTTTGGTTTAAGTCCATATATTTGATCACCTCTTCACCAATTAAGTTGAGGATATTGTGTATATCCCACATGCATGTACAATTTATGAGAAATGAGTTGAAAATACATGGAATTGTTATCATAATAGCAAGTTCAGTGTAAATTGGGACATGTATGTGTTTGATTCAAGAAATTGAGCTTCATAATGATGAAATTTGGTGTTTGTATCATGTTAGCACAAGTATATTTGAAGTTTGAGCTATTATATACATGAAATGTTGATTGGAATGTTGAATTTGAGCTCAAAGAACAACTCTGGGTTTTCCAGAATTTTGATGTCCGCTCGAGCGGGGAACTTGCCGCTCGAGCGTGAAATACGTGCTCCCAGAACTTTTTGTAGACATGGTATCCGCTTGAGCGGGGGAGTTCACGCTCGAGCGGGGAGCCATGTAGAGAGGCCTTTCGCTCGAGCGCCTGAGTGCATGATCGAGCGTAAATTTGACATAGCCAGTACTTTTGCAGGCCTCTTGGGTCCGCTGAAGGGAAGTCCACGCCGAAAGGGACCTGCTTAAAATTTTGTTTATGCGTTCTGTGTTTTGTTTTCCGTCCTTTTTCACTTGTAAGCACTCTTAGGCATGCATTGAGCATTGTAAATGAGTTAAAGAGATAAGAATGAAGCCTAAAGATGAATATGTGAATTACGGAACGGATTGAATCGTTTGTGACCCGTATGTGCTATGTGATGTGTTGGGTCAAGCTCCAGGGCAAACCAACCAATCGATCACTGTGAGTAATATCGATATTTTGAAGCTTGTCATTTGTCCAACTGCTTATTTCCTCATAAGCCTTATAAGTTTGCTAGTTTGAATTATGGACAAATGTTTGATATGAATAGCTAAATGGGCTAAAGGCTAGTTTGACATGAATGAATGGGCCAAAGGCCAGTTTGACATGAATGAATGGGCCAGAGGCCAGTTTGACATGAATGAATGGGCCAGAGGCTAGTTTGACATGAATGAATGGGCCAAAGGCTAGTTTGACATGAATGAATGGGCCAGAGGCCAGTTTGACATGAATGAATGGAACAGAGGCCAGTCTGACATGAATGAAAGTTTGAATGGGCCAAAGGCCAGTTTGACATGAAAGTCTGAATGGGCCAAAGGCCGGTTTGACGAATGGAAGATAAATGGGCCAAAGGCCAGTATGTTCGGAACCACAGGCACTTGAGTTAAATTGCGTATATATATGTTAAATTGAAATACGAATTGGGCTCAAGGCTGTTTGAAGCATGTTGTTCTACATATCGTTTGTATAACTTCTTTATTTGATATTATTCACTGGGCTATCGCTCACGCTCATTCATGTGTTTGTAGGTGAGCCGAGAGAAGTCCAAACCCAGCCCTAGTGAAATTTGTGAGGAACAACAGAAGTTTTGAAGAGTCAGCCCTTGCGTCTCACGCACGAGACCCGTCTTCGCCTTTTTGTCATTCTGTTTTAATTTGTTATATGGGCGAAGTCTTTGGATATGTTGTATATAGTCTTGTTCGGCTGACTTAGACCTATATGACCCTGTATGTACAGAACTTTGTGTAGTACATATTTTGATGTGAGTTATTAATGTGCATATGTATGGTTTGTTATGATGTGCCATGTAAGCACAGCTCTATAGACAAAGTTTTAAATTGCTTCCGTTTGGCCCCCATTAACTCTGTTAAAATACGTTTGGTTTGGTTTGGTTTGAGGCCATAGGTAATCTCATGATTACTGGCCGGTTATGTCCTTAACCCTTGGGGGCGGGTTCGGGCCATGACACAACTAGACTGAGCACGAAGAGCTCAGCCAGACTGAGTTAATTAAGCCTCAACCAGACTGAGCGCGAAGAGCTCAGCCAGACTGAGTTAGTTTAAGCCTCTGCCAGACTAAGCATGAAGAGCTCGGCCAGACTGAGTCAATTAAAGCTTCAACATGGTAGAGCCTTCCCAGTCTTAGTCAGAACTCAAATAAAGAATTCGACCGGGCCATTTTCGTAATTTAATGTTACGGCGTGGTTGCCATACTTAGTGAAAATCCAGGTTTTACATTTTTCATTTTACATTCTTAATTTAGTTAAAATCCAGGTCCATAGTCGTCCAAGCCAATCTTTTATTTTTAACATTTTCATGAATGCCCATTTTAAACATTTTTTGCATCATGGTTTTCTTACAAGTTAGGCTGGCTGCCCATTTCTAAACTTTTTACATCACAATCTACAAGAAAGCTTCACAGTTCACACACAAGTCTTACTTTCACACCTATTTTTCATTGAATTCGGCTCAGCCTTTCCCATTCTTCCAAATTTACAACTCAACATAAATAGGGACAACAATAATACAAAGAAAAACTCGTTATTTTATTTACAAACTTATATTTACATACAATTTGCTGCAGCAATTAAACAAAAAAAAAAAAAAAAAAAAAAACACAAAATGACAAAAGTAAAGTTTTTACACTCAGTTGCACAGTTCACTTCTTCTCACTGGAGGAAAGGTCCTCCTCTTCAATACCTTCGTCTAGGGAGGTCTGGGCGACGTTGTCTTCACCTACCTTCACCAAGCTGAAATCCACGTTTGGGAACAGCTCCTATGCCTTATGCTTGAAGGTCATCTAGCCGCTGTCCCAGAACTCACTCATTTCATGCTTGTAGAAGTCCGACCGCTGGAAGCTCTGGATAACTTCCTCTTCGCTTTTACCTCCAGCGGCCGCTCCCGACGGCCCAGCCCCCCCGTTTCCCTCCTTAGCCAAGCTGTTGGCAATAGCGGCATCTATGGCCATCTGGAAGTCGGCGGACCCCTTGAATTGTTCTACGACCGCCATGCATAGGTCGGGGTACGCCGCCCTCTCAGATGCCAATTTCGCCATCTTTTTCGCCAGGGCCTTCTCCAATGCCGCAATCTGCCCATCGGCCTCTTCCTTGTCCTTGACCAGATCTTCGTTGCTAGACATGGCCTCCTTCTACCTTTCGTTGGCAGTGGCACAGGCTTTTTGGACCTCCTCTAGTTTCCTCTTCTCGCCCGCCAACTTGAACCCTAGTGATATCGCCTTGCGGCACTCCGCTTCTAGCTCTGACTTGGTTGCGAGGAGCTTGACACTAGCTCGGTCCGTTGAGTAGCTCTGCACCAGCGCCAACACCTCCATCATCTTCGCCCTTTGCGCATACTTCAATCCCTTAGCGCACGCACTCCGAGCGGCCTTTCTCTACCCCGCTGTCTCAGCCCTTAGGTTCTGCAACTGCAATTTTGCCTCTTCCAGCTGGGCCCTCAGCGGCTCTACCTCAATCTTCGAGCGCGCTGCTTTGTTCATCAAGGCAGTTGCCAGGGTTGTTGCCTCCATTTGGGCCGAATAAAACCCCCTCAGGAGGTCAGCCTCTGTCAATCGGGCCGCTGACCGTACCACCGCATCCTCCACCACTCCAACAAGGCGGTCGGCTGCGACCTTGGCTTCCTCTCCTTCTGCCGAGCGACCTACTAACGCATGTGCGTGATATAATGCAGTCGCCAACGCGACACTTGTCTTTAGTTTGCTGATCCCAGCCTTCCCTTCATTGGGACTGAGGGTTACTTCTGGTGCAGGTACCACTATCGTTGCCATAGGGGCACTCGGGCCCAAGTGTTCTTTCAGTAGTTGAGGGCTTGGACCTCTGCCTTCCTTCGCCACTTGGGCAGTCTCCCCCTCTGCAGCTGCCTCTCCCCTTACCTCCTACATCTTCTCCACCATAGGGACGTCCTTGTTCCCAACCTTTATCTTTTTCAAGACAGGAGCATGGTTACTCCCTTCCGTCGCTACCCTCTTCTTCTTTGTTTTCTTCAACACTGCTTCTACCTCCTGTTTGCCCCTCTCCTTTAGTGGGTCCACTAGGGGCGGCAGTGGGGCAAAGCCCATTAGGTCTTTGTCTCTCAACGGTTTGGGACACGGTCGGACCCACTCCCTCATCACCAATTTCGGCGCAGGCCCCAACTGTGCCTCTTTGTACTTGTTCGCTTTGGCGAACACCCGGAGTTCTTCCGCCTCCTCCGCCTTCCTTCGCGCCTCCAGCTCTTCCCTCACCGGATCCTCTTCCATCGGCTGCGGTCCTAGTCTCAAGGCAAACAGAGCTGAAGGTAGAATCAGGTCATCCCACCTCAACCCCTCATTCTCCCTCCATTCCTTCACTCCCTTCACTTTGTTCTCAGCCTCTACATCCAACCGTGGCTCCATTGACTTCGTGGGGACTTTTCACGTTGTGCGAACTCCCCTCTACTGTTCACCGACACGTAAAACCATCTCTGCCTCCACCTCTTCACCGAAGATGGCAACCCTGCCAATAAGCCCCGACCCGCCACCGCCTGCAAAGTCACCTACATTTCTTGCTGACCGGAGGCTTTGTAGCAAGAGAAGAATTCTTCCACCGTCATAGCCGCTCCCCTGGTCGCTTGCAGCCATGAAACCGTGCACGCCATCAGTATTTTCCAGGTGTTTGGCATCAACTGCCCTGGTGTCACCTTCAGTTTGTTCAGCACATCCACTACTATTTGGAGGAGTGGTAGTCTCAAACCCCCCTGCAGTGCCTCATCGTACAAGCTGAATTCTCATGGCCGTACATCTGACGCCCTCTCCTTCGATGTGGGCAACCTTAACTCTATTTTCGTAAGAATCTGGTACTTCCTCCGTACCTCTTCCAACTTCCCTGCTGTAAATGTCGATCTGTCTGCCTTGGTGTGCCAGTGGTCCAGCTCCACTTGGCTAATCGGCCTAGCGACCGCGATCATCATGGATGGACGAACCCGTGCCCCTTGTGCCATTCCCCTCTCCCCCATCCGCTCCGCTCGGTACTGTTCCGCCAACTCCGTTGCATCGTCTTCCCTTAAAGAGTCTAGTCTCTTGGTTGGAACTTCGTCCTGTGCCATTCCTCCTACGTGTCTGCGTATAGCTTCGGACGCTGGCACCAGGAAGTTCGCAAAGTGTTGCAGAAGTGTATCACACGAAACAAATGAGTTCACGTCTGGGACGTCTTGGTTTTTTGCGAAAAGGTAGGTGAAATGAATAACTTCAAATGCCCACTGTTTGCCTATATTCCAAGGGTCAAGATTAAATTTTGCCAGTTTGAAAATTTTTCGAAAACTCCCGCCCCTGCCTTTTCACTGCCCTATATTACCCTATCCCTTCACTTCTTACCAACGCGTCACCTCCCCCATTACAGAATTATGCCACGTGTACAATCACGATCCGTTACTCTCTTCCCCTTCCTTGTCTATTCCACTTCACATCACCACGTGCCACGCTATTCCTCGAGCTCTACGCACCGTCATTTTCTCTTCTCACTCGATCACCCTTCACAGTCAGCCCTCCTCGCGGTCGGCCCCTCCACTCGGTCACCCTTCACGGTCGGCCCTCCTCGCGGTCGGCCCCTCTACTCGGTCACCCTTCACAGTCGGCCCTCCTCGTGGTCGACCTTCCCATTCGGTCACCCCTCTCAGTCGGCCCACCTCCCAGTCAGTTCTCTCTCCATCGACCTCTCACCACCCCTGTCTTCTTCCTTATTCCCTTCGTTGGACTGAAGCTGCACTTGGGAATGGGGGACTACTGACGTAGGTGGGCTTGTAGGAGCTTTAGGCCCACCACTTATGGCCCAATCCATGATTCAAATACTAAAGCCCAACTTCCTTGGAACTCAACGTTACACCAAGAACCGATGATATCTAGACACTTGTCAAGAGTAGGACCAACTACATCAGCAGACAAAGATCTTGTAAAGTTATTACACCACACATCAGCCATTAATGAGTTCTCCTACAGCATTTATTACGATAACCCCTTCACGTCGGAACAGAACAACCTCACCATGAATAAGGCAAGCTAGAACGTAGACTTTCGGCCAACATGACAGGTCGAAGTGGACTAGGAAATGATGAGCAAAGGATATAAGCAGGCTTCTAAGACAAAGAAGGCTTCTAAGAGAGAAAGTTAAGTTCTTCGTTACCATCTTATCTCTATACTTTGCTGATATCCCTTCTCTAACTTGCTCGTCGGAGGGTTCGCTAAGGGACTTCCATTCCCCGTTGAACTCTTGTGCAGGTTTCTCAGTGGACCAGTGATCGGACAACCGTGTGGGAGGCCTGGATCAGCCTGACCCGTTACTCGGAAGCGAGTAGTATCATCAGTACAATCTTAAAAAAAAAAGAAAAATTTAAAATTTTAATTATTGAGTTTTAAAACCAGTTCTAATGAGTTGGTAATAGGTTCCACCTACTGTGATATGATATTTTGGTCTTGATTTATTTTATTTTTCTTCTTGCCATGTCATTAGTGCTCTATTAAAACATCAAAATTAATGCTCAGAATTATTACTAAAAAAAATACATAATCATTAAAAATTTTATAATTTTAATTATTTATTATAAAATAATTCCACTAATTTGTAATTATTTTTTTGATACTGCATGGATAATATTCCTTTTCAAATTTTGCTTTTACTACTTTAACTTTTTATTTTATTTTATTTATAATTAAACCTTTTTGTTTTTGAAAGAACCAACACATGAGAAAGTGTTTTTATTTTTTATTTTTTAGAATTTAAATAATAAAATTATCATTCTTTTTAATAGTTTAAATTTTTCAATGAATTAGTGATTAACTATTTAACATGATATCCAAACCAAATCAAGCCTTAGGTCTTATCAAATGAGATCGGCAACATGAATCTTTCTTCTCTACGCAGCTCTATCAAAGACCATTTCGTTAGTCAAATTAAGTAAATCTATGTCTCTATTTACAATGCTAGCCAAAGTTAATATAAGGTCCTGGTGTCCCACATCGAAAATGAAGGGGGAGTTCCTGAGTTATAAGAGTAAAAACCTAGACCCTTATATAGTATCGAGGCCTTTTCCTGGGTGGTGAAATTCCTAGTAGAAATCCCTAATTAAGCGTGCTTAGGCTGAAGTAGTTCTGGGATGGGTGAACTATTGGGAAGAACAAATCCATGCGGGTATGGCCCAAAGTGGACAATATTGATGACATGTGAAGCGTTGAGGCGTTGTAGTTAATCAAGGACTACCTGGTCCCCTAACACTTCCATCTACCGTCACTACATCGCATTTCTTCACTATTGCCTCTATTGGTCTCCATTGAATATGACTAAACCATCTGAATCGATTCTCTCTCAACTTATTTTCTATCGGTGCTACTCCTACCCATTCCCAAATACACTCATTCCTAATTCTGTCTTGTCTAGTTTTGCAACATATCCACCTTAGCATTCTTATCTCAGCAACACTCATCTTATCGACATGTTGTTTCTTGGTTGCCAAACATTCCGTCCCATACAACATCGCTAGTCTAATAGCCGATCTATGAAACTTACCTTTCAGTCTATTGGGTATTCGTTTATCGCACAGTACCCCCGACGCAGTTCTCCATTTAAGCCATGCCACCTTAATCCTATGGGCCACATCTGCATCAATCTCTTCCGCCGTTGTGATAATCGACCTTAAATAACAAAAATGTTCACTCTTAGGCAGTTCTTGGTTCTCAATCTTCACTTCTCCTATGCTTTCATTGTTACTGTTACTAAATTTACACTTCATGTACTTTGTCTTAGTCTTACTTATTCGGAATCCTTGAGATTCAAGTATTTTTCTCCAAGTCTCCAACTTTGTGTTAACTATTCTCTAGTCTTATCTGCTAACACGATATCATCTGCAAAAAGCATACACCATGGCACGTTATCCTGAATATTTCTCTTTAACTCATCCATAACTAAAGCAAATAGATAAGGACTTAAGGGAGGTCCTTGGTGTAACTCTGTAGTGATAGAAAATTCATTTGTCTCTCCAGCAAGTGATCTAATAGTAGTCACCACCCTTTCATCCATGTCCCTAATCACATCAATGTAACCTTTTGTCACTCTTTTCTCCTCTAACACCCACCATATTATATCCCGAGGCACTCTATCATATGCTTTCTTAAGGTCGATAAACATCATATGAATTTCTCTTCTTTTTTCTTTTTGTTATACTTTTCTATTACTCTCCTCAATAGATAGATTGCTTCCATTGTTGACCTGCCAGGCATAAACCTAAATTGATTCTCTGACACATTTGTTATATCTCACAATCGGCGTTCCATCACCACTCTCACACTTTCATTACATGACACATTAGCTTGATTCCTCTATAGTTGTTGCAATCTGGACATCTCCTTTATTCTTATAGATTGGCATTAAAATACTCTTCCTTCATTCATCTGGCATGTTCTTAGTCAACAAAATTTTGCTAAACAGCCTAGTCAACCAAGTAACTCATTTTTTACCCAAACACTTCCAAGCTTCAATAGGGATATCATCGGGTCCTAAAGCCTTATTTGATTTTATCTTCTTAAGTGCAATTTCCACTTCAAGGTTCCTAATCTTGCGATAGAACCTATAGTCTTGGTTTATCGTATTACTGGCTATTTCTTTCCCTATTGACATACCTCCATGTTCCTCATTTAATAGTTTCTCAAAATAGTTCTTCCATCTCTCCTTAATCACTTCATCCTTCACCAATACCTTAGAATCCTCATTCTTGACGCGCTTAACTTGATTAAAATCTCTTGTTTTTGTCACGACCCAAACCCGCCCATATAAGTTTAGCGTCGTAACCGGCTAGTAATATGAGATTACCAAAGGCCTTCATGTATAATCATAAATAATCGGGGCTAGCAGAAGCAATATACAAAAATACCAATAGTCCAATGAGCTGTGCATCTATATGAAGAAATATTTACTTGCAAAAACGTTAATTTATCCACATTCAGTACATAATTTGTAACTTAACATCTTCTACATAACATATGCACATAAAAAAGTTTACTTCATGATCAAAAGCTTGGCAACGGCCTTCCAGGCCTAGTCCCAACTCGGAGGCACTCAAAACAACTCGGTAGGCTTCAAAAGGGTAGCTCAGCTAAAGACCTCTTCTAGACTTAACCTTCAGAACGCTCACCTATACATACATATATATACACATAAACAGTGAATTAAAACCCAGTGAATAACATTAAAGTAAAGGAATTAGAGAACGAATTCAAAATATATCATATCCATAAAACAAATCATGACACAATCATTCATATCAGTCATATATCAGAAAATAACATAATGGTACATCTCACAGAACATATCACATATTGTCTTCCGACTAGAGTAATCGGTTACGGATACTGATTAAACACATATCACTACAATGAAGTGGCTAACGAGATATCGTGTCACATTTATGTCATGGACCCGCATTTACATGTCGTCCCCTATGACTTGGGATTATCTGTGGATGCCATAATAGATTCGCAAATAGGATATTCGTTCACATGATCAAAGTAGTATTTCAGAAATTATCACTTATCGATAATACTGGACACATAGTTCATATCAACATATTTTTACAGAAATGTTACTCACAGTGGGCTTCCAGAACGGTTGGTCAAGCAGTCCTTGACTCGTGACCTACAATCACAAATATGAATATCAATATGCATAACATGATACACAATCATCTTAAACACATTTAGTTCACGTAAGCTATGTATTAACCAAACTGATTAAATATAAATAATCTAATCATATGCCAACCCTTATTAAGTTCACTAATTACACAATTAAACTTAAATTAGGCTTATACACATTAAATTATAATTATTCAGTCGTGTTTAAATTATTGAATCAGAAACTCATAAATATGTACATTTTGAAATTTCAACTCCAAATCAAAGCCCGAAACTCTTAAAAACATGTTGATTAAGACCTTGTTGAAATTCAATATTTAACTTGAAATAAAGATCAAATCTTCAATGTAAACTCAATTTCCACTTAAAATATCAAAATCTAGAATTTAAGTGTAAAATCATAAAACATGCAAGTTTGAGTTCCAAATTCATCTTCCATGGAACATTCTTTTGAATTCCTTTAAGCCATGCAAGGAAACATAAAAGCATGGACATGAATTTCCAACATGAAACACAATTAAAACTTTAAAACAAAGCTCAAGTGTTCAATTGAAAGATGAAAATTTTAATTAATTTGGAACATTACAAAACATGCCTATTTTGAGCTCTAAATTAAAAAAAAAAAATCATGGAGTTTCCTCTTCCAATGTGAAGAACTATGCAAGAAATCAAATGTACGAACAAGAGTTTCATGAAATCAAGTCATGCATGTCAAAACCTTGAGTTAAATTCTTCAAATCTAACCATGAATGTCATGTTCTTGCACTAATTCTTAAAATTCCTACTCTTTCATGTTCATATGAATTGTTAACATCATTAACTTCCCATGATTTCTCCCTATTTCAACTTAGGTTCTACAATCTCATGATTATAACACTTCAATTTCATAAAATTAGAGGAGAATTCCTACCTTTAATGGTTGAATTGGTGCAATTTTAACTTAATATCCCTTGATCTTCTTCTTTCCCCTTTTCTAAAAAAAAAAAAAAAAAAAAACTTCTTGAACTCTCTAGGGCTTTATCTTCTCTCTCAAGCTTTATCTCCTCTCTCAAGTGCATATGTCCAGCATAATGCACTCACTCTCTCTCTTGGTTTCTCTTTTCTTGACTATATTGATGAATAGGCTTATATGTAGCCACTAATCTACTAGTATACTTAAGTTAGATTAGATTTAGGCTAATTCATCATATTGAATTAAATTATACCAATCACATACTTAATTAAATCAAATTTCCTTGAATTAAATTAATCTTCATCATTTGTAATCTTAATGACACTAAATTAAATTATACTAACATGCATTAAGCTCTACTTCCTATTCAATTATTTAATTCCAATCTATTAAAATTAGCGAATCAGACGTAATCAATTTTTTAATTAAACTTTCTGGATAACTCTAAAAATTTCAATTAACATATCCTTATACTCAATTTTGATTTCTGGACCCATTTATGTCATCAATTTCAATTTCAAAGCCGAGCTCACAACAGATATTTCTCAATTTAAACAGATATTTACAACGAATCAAATTAGATGATTCACAATTAATCACTTGGCACATGTCATAATTAAAATTCAATACATACTTAATCACTTATAATTATGATTAACATTTTGGGGTCGTTACAGTTTTTCTTTCCCGCATCTTAGTAAGTTTGTATACCCTCTTCAACTTAGCCTCTCTCACTACTTTCTTGACCTCTTTATTAGCCAATCTATAACTCTTAAGGTTTTTCACAGTTCTATCCTTCTACCACTTTTTTAAAGTGCTCTTTTTTTTTGCCTTAACTACTGCTTGAACCTCTTCCCTCCATCACCAAGTTTCCCTAGAGCTGGGTCTCATTCCTTTCGACTCTCCAAGCACTTTCCTTGAGATTCTCCTCATACAATTGGCCATCAAGTTCCATATAGTGTTAGCATCATCTTCCAAGTCCCAAGCACATTCCTTATTCATTTTATTCTTAAATATTTCTAGTTTATCCCCTTTTAGGTCCCACTTTCTCGTCCTACCACCATCCTTCCTAGTTTGGTATTGCTTTTTAAAACATAAATCTAGCACCAAAATCCTACGTTGAGAGGCCAGACTCTCTCCAGGAATCACCTTACAATCACTGCATTTTTGGCGGTCTGCTTTTCTAACTAAAAAGTAATCTATTTGGCTCTTAACTGACCCATTCTTAAATGTTATCAAATGCTCCTCCCTCTTCTTATACATAGTATTGGCTACTACCAGGTCAAAAGCCAACGCAAAATCTAAGATACTCTCTCCAGTCTCATTTCTATAACCAAAACTACATCTTCCATGCACCCTTTCATAGCTTAGTTTATCTATGCGTACATGGACATTTAAATCTCCACCTATAATTAGGTTCTCTCCTCCGGGCATCTCCTGTAAGATCTCATCCATTCGCTCCCAAAAATCCCTTTTAGTCTGCTCATCTAATCCTACTTGAGGGGCGTATGCACTAATAACGTTCACTATATTCCCTTTAATAACTAGTTTAATTAATATAATCCTATCTCCCTTTCTTAATGACCGCCACTACATTTTCCTACCCCATTCCTGTGTCTATCCTTACCATTATAATAAAGTTTAAAACCAGTATCCTCAATTTCCCTAACTTTCTCACCCATCCACTTAGTTTCTTGTACGCATGCTATACCAACTCTCCTCCTGATCATAACATCTATCAATTCTATCATCTTATCAGTTAAAGTTCCTATATTTTAATTGGCTACCTTAAACCTATAGTCAACGACTAGTTTCTTTACCCGTGCTCGTCTAGAAAAACGGAGGAACCTTTGCTTATTTTTTACCGCACCCACGCGTCGATGCGGCGTCATTTGCTCACTTTTCGAAACACCCGGAGGCAGGCGCAATGCATTACTTAAGGGGAACGACTTAGCATTTAATCGATTCAAAGTAAGATTCATTGTCATAAGGGATCCGAGTGGCTTTTTTACATTTTGGCTGTCGACTATCTAACACACAACCCTCCTCCTTTACTTGGGCTTGGGATCGGCAGAGTTGTTAACCACCCCAGCGAAGTTAACTATTTAACATGATATGAGAGTAAAATTGATTTTATGATCAAATCTAACCATTGTGTTTGGTCTTCTACTGATTTAGAGATACACCCACATGTACTTAAAATTTAAGACATTTAAAAAAAAAAAAAAAAAAAATTGATTGTTAACTATTTAATATTAAGTCTTTGTTTGGGATGTAGCTTTTTGACTATTTTAGTCTTGGGCTAAAAAGCTTTGTTTGGGATAGACTTTTTGGCTTTTTTGATTTTTGTGAGAGAAAAAATAAAATGATTATGATTTGAATGTGATATTTTGTCTTGTTGACTTTTTAGCTTATTTTGTCTTTTTCTAGCTAAAATAGCTCCAAACCAACATGCCAAACATAGTCTAAGAGATTTTCTTATTGTTTATTTGTGTAGGGTTTGCAATTTAGCTAGTTTCAGCTTGGTCAGAGTTTGTTTGTCGAAGTTTCCTATAAACTTAGGATTATATTATTCAAATCTTAAAATTTTAAGGTGTGAAATTATGAATGGGCTATGACATAATAAAAAATTAAAATTTTAGAGATCAAAATTTAGGGATAAAAATTATTTTTTAGGGACTAAATATTTTTGTTGCGAAAAGTGTCGTTATTATATTTTTAGAAACGAAAATTAAACATTTGTGATGAATTATTATCTTTTTGAGATCAAATTTTGTCTCAAAAAATAAACCATTTTGAAAATTATTTTGTCCCTAAAAGTCTATTTGTTAGTGACATTTTCAAAATGTTGTCACTAAAGCCTTTTTTTGACATTTTGGGACAATCTTTTAGCGACTATTCTCATAATGATAAAAATTAATTCTTAAATATCTTTTGTAATAAAATTTTTACTTTTAAAGATCAAAATATTTGATTTCTAAAATTCTTATACGTCGTAGGCTCTATGATTTTCCACAATCAAAATTGCATGACAATCTTTGACCAATTTTTTTTATAATAAAAAAATATGTGGCTGCTTGGATTCTGTTGACCTTGACAATGATATGTTTATGCTCAATGTGGAGTTCCATTGCAGTCAATTTGCTGCATGTTCCTCCTCGGCATCAAGGCTGGTCCCGGTTTAACTCATTCTCAAGTATTTCTTTATAATTCATTCAGTTTCTTTCGGGAACAAAAATTGCAATTTTCTATAATATCTACATAAAGATCAACCAAAACTGAACATATATCGTTATTAGTTTTTAGTTTATTTGTTCATAGAAAATAGAAAATATATTTTGGTTTATTTTTATAAATAAATGTTAGTAGGTATTTTAATATTATAATGTGTTAATGTGTTATTGTTGGTTTTTCTTTTCTTTCCCTCTAAGTTTCCAAGTCTAGGTCTTTGTCCACAAAAATTTATCCATTTAGTCATCATCAAGTCTTCGCCAAGACTTACAAGTCTAAGTCTTCTAAATCCACCATGCTTATCCTTTCAAGTCCATCCGTTCCTTATTCACCTAGAACCTTGCCTATTAAGTTTTGATTTCTATAGATATTTGAGCTTAGGTCCTACCTAAAGGGACACGAGAGGTGAAGAAGTTTTGGGTTGCTTTTTTATGTCTAATGTGAGATTATTAGGCAAATAAAAAAGGGTGTGTGTGATAAAGCTTTGGGTTCAACCAATTGTGCAGTATTGGTGAACCATACGACTTAGTCGGGCTGTTGTATCCTGGGGGGACAAATCAAGGTTTTTCTGCTGCACCGGTGTGAGGCTTTGCCCAACCGCAGAGGGCTTGAATCTCCTCAAATAGAGCGAATTTCCCGCGCCTTAACCCTTTATTATAACTTTTATTATTTGTATTTTCTGGTATTTTATTTATAATTATCACCAACAATAAATAAATACTTGTGGCAATGATTTTTTTGGGTTGGGTAATCCACCTATATGTGAAGACAAATGGTATCAAAGGAGGGACTGATGATCTTGTGCTTGGTTGGCAGAGTGATCTCTGTGAGTTGATTAGATTTGGATTAAAAAGGTGATGGTGATCTTTCCAGTTGGGCATGTATATGAGGGAGAGGTTGGGCATCCTCTGATTGAGGGGGTGAGGGTATATTTTGTAATTCTCCTTTTTTATCAGTGAAAAAAATTCTTGTATTGATAAACAATGGAATGTTCCATCAAAGTTAAGCATCAATATTTTGTAATTCTTTATAACTTTATGAGATTAAATTTAACAAATTGATAACGACCTCTCCTTTTAAATGTGCAAAAGGAGCGCTTGGTTAGTTAAATGAGGAGTTGGTATGACTCATATTGGGTTGAGTGCGGTGGATTAACTATCAGTTGTGACTCCATTTGGGGAGTGCGATTTTTAATCAAAAAATTAAAGTCATTATAAAAATTATCATATCACTTTACTTATTTTTCTATACATATTTTAGTAAAAAAAAATAAAAAAAAAAAATCAGGGGCGAGGTTGCCTACCCAACTGATAGAGTTGTGTGTGAGTGATATTCCGATCACACTGCCCTCCTTAGTGGTTCAACCGCAGAACACAGGCAGAATAGATGGCACCCTGCAATCTGCACAGAAAGAAAAGGCTCCGGCGGTGGTTCTTCCATCCGGGGGCACTCCGACGATCAAGTCAGTATCTCTCTAAGATAATAAGTGCTAAAATAATTGCTCAAGACTACAAATTGCGTACCTTAGACCCGCCGGGGGTTCCCTTCTTTTATAATGTCTCTCCATCCTAGTCCCACTAGAAGTCTTACTTCTATGGACTCTCATTCAGTACATACTTTGGACTCTACAAGAGATAAGGATAAATTCCCTAAGAATACTATCCCTATCCATCTTGAAGTCTTTCTTCGCTCCAGACTCTTGCCCCTTATCCGATCGTCTCGGATTCCGATATCTTCGGAGATAACTCCTAAGAACCCCGAGATAACCTCACAGAATCGCTGTCAAGTCACGTGATACCTCGGCCGACACTTTGGTGTCACCTCGCCACGTGTTGGTACTCGAAAATACATCCCCATTAATCGCCCCTAGGTTCTATTACCTCGGCATCCTGAGGTGATGGAACCTATATTGGAACTTTTCTCATACATCGGCTTAAGAACTTTCTAGCCGAGATCATTTATTTTCAGGCCGACATGTCTTCTTCTAAAAACAAGAATTTAGATCAATCTTACTGCCAGATGAGTCATTATACACCATTTTTCAACCATTTCAATCGACCTGCTTTTTTCTTGGTCCGCGGCCGGTGACGCTACTGGTTCGCCTTTTTCTTTGCTCAATTCGACGCGTGCGTTGCCCTAGATACAATAATTATCTTTGTTTTGCCGCCGTTTCACGTTTTGGACAAAAACGTTTGCCTCTCCCTTTCTTTTCACTTCCGCACTTGAATACTTCATCTTTTCTCTCCCTAAAGCTTTCTTTCCTTCGAATTCGCCATTGTTCGAAGCTCTCGATTCGCATCGTCTTGCATCCGACATTCCTCGCTGCTTTCCATCAGAAGCGTCCGCCATCTGACCTCGGCGTAGCTTATTCCGGCCTCCACCTTTTCTGGTAAGCCAGTTTCCTCCTTTTCTCAGTTCTTGATTATTTCTGGAATTTCTTGCCATTGCTGTTCTGCTCTAGTATTTGATTTGTGAATCATTTATCTGAACACGTCTTTATTTCCTGATTCTTGCACATGTTATACACACTTGCATCAAGCACCTCTTGCTCTTGGTCTTCAACCCTTTGTGTTCTTGAATCAAGCTTCTCTTGCTTTTCGCTTTCCAGATTACGCTTCCTTACTCATTCATCGAGATCTAGGTTTGGGATTTGTCTCAGAGGACCTCATTTTCTAGTTAAAGTTAACCAAACAAATTTATCAATACAAACTTTAACCTCAAGCCGAGGTCCCAAAACCTTTTAGAGAAACACTGCCTCAGAGCTGGCACTAGATACCAAATCCATGGGTGTGTGGAGAGATAGGGTTAACAACCCAACCAAACTAGAGTACTTTAGGCAAGAATTCTCCATCCTCGATGTTCACCTCAAAGTTAGTGGGAGAACGACTCCATTATGCCCGAGGATGATAACATGCCTTTTCCTATAGTAGCCTTCGTCCAGTGTGGACTTCGATTCCCTCTTGATCCTCTCTTTCGCGAGGTCCTTCATTACTATTCTTTGAACCCTATGCAACTTGCCATTAACGCTTATAGGACGCTTAATGGTATAATAGCCTTAGCTCGGCAGGAGAGTGTTAGGATCACTCTTGCCGACATCCAATACTGCTACACCATGTGTGGCCTGAACCTTAAGGAAAAAGGTTATGTCTATTACCTTAAGCCGAGGTCCACAGAGTTTAAAATTGTAGCCGACCTTCCAGACTCCAACAAAGGGGCCGAGATGATTATCTAATCGCTTCGAACCGGGAATTTGGCCCAGATGAAGAAGTTCGTCTCTTCCCTCTTCCTCGAACGGTCAAGGAGGGCAAGGGTAAGATCCCTGTGTTAACTGCTTAACTGTCGCTTTCCACAATTTTTCCAACAAATTTGTTTCTGATGTTGTGCTTCCTTTTGCAGACCTTCGTAAGCCTCCCAAGGACTTTCGCCAGTCCTATTACCCTGGGAAAGGATTGAAGAAGCTCTTGGACCTACCAATTCACAAACGCAAAGCTCCACTGCTGTTAAACTTCATCCCAACATACAAGTCTACCTTGGCCGACGTTCTCAGAGACGCTCATGGGACCTCGCTACTATTCTCTGACTGATTTTGTGTCGCGGTTCTAAATCTGAACCAAAGAGTCCAAATCCGGCAAATCGTTTGAGAAAACAGATTTTTGAAAAGTAGTGCCAAACATGGACTGCTTTGCCAGATTACAGAGTCGCCGCCTAAATATTTTTTAATTGGGAAATTTAGGAAACCCTGACTCGGTGCCGAAGGCCACATGTCCGTCATCACCAAAGTGGTCTTGGCTCGGGAGCTTGGGTACGATCGGGGAAGGTCATTTATGAGCATTCTTTCGCCCGGTCCGAAGACCGGCCTCTACTAACCGTGATATCCGTTTTTGAAAACTTTATGCGTTCTTATTCTGGTTATTAACCTAGAATTACTATGTGATGCGCACAACACAAAAGTATAGACTAGATTGCCTAACTTGGAAATAAACATTGCATATCCGTTTTGTCTCGAAAAACGTGTTAGATTTTGCTACTCGCAAGTAGGCTAAAATACGGATTTCAATGAGTTGTTCCAACTCAGGCAATCCAACCTCCACCCACAGGCATTCAAACAGTTTATCATGTAAGCACTTAGCCGCATGGTAAGCATACTGTCATGGTAAGCATTCACACGCATGCGGTATGCTAAAGCCATAAAAACTTACATCGTACTCCGTGCCAAAACAGTAAACTGGTTAGCAAACATGCATGACCTAGTTCATGTTAAGTGGCTAATGCGGCACAGGCAGAAATGCAATCTAGAGTAGGCTCGGCTAACCCTAAATATGGCATGTGAAATGCGATCAAATAGCATGTATTCAATTTGGAATTGAAATACAATGCAGTTTGTATGATGTACCGAGCCCGATGCATGTCAACAAATGCGTGGATGCACACGTGCATTGCATAAGGTATGCTAAAATAGACACGTCCTAATCTACCACCATAAGCGGGTAAATAAAAGGGTTAGAAAGAAGTGGGGGTTGGAAGACATACATCCACTCACGCACGCTTATTACAAATTTGCCCTCACTCGGAGGGACCAAAAATAATAATACAGTCCAACGAATAACTAATTAACTACACAAGCTAATTAAATATTACAAATTAACTAAATTAATTAAATAAATTAATTAATCTAATTAAGCAGTAAATGGCCTCGGGATGAGGGTCCGATGCATGCGCTGCGTTCGACTCGCTTTAATCGCACCGTCATGCAAGTATGCCTCGCTTTTCCTCGCTATCCTTCTCGTAAAATTGCCAAAATCCCGTGAGTGCCTCTCGGGGCATTGGGGAGTACCACCGTCAGGCAGAGAACCACCGCTAAAAGATATACACCGCGCTAAATGAAGCTATCGGGTTGCCAATTGGATGCCGGCTTAAGACTAAACAAAGGCTTGGCCGGCACAAAATTCTGCAGAACTCCGCATAAAGCAAAGAGAGGACAACAACAAGCATGGCAATACAATCCAAGCTATTTATGCACCAAACACATTTCCTATCATGTCATTGACTCAAGGGCATGTGCCTCGATTCTTAACCACCAATCACAAGATTTCCATGCATTATGGCCCTAAGAACCAAGAGTGCAACTTCACTTTCAAATGCATGCAAAACACATAGGCACAAAAGAGTGCCAAACCTCTATCAAACTCACTTCAAGAGGCTTGGCATGCATGTCAATGTGGTGCAAACCTAAGCATGTCATCTAGGCATGCAAGATGTACAATGTCATGTGTCTATGCAAGCATACGAACAAGCATATAATGCAAGCATGCAAACCACAAGAGGGATGGACTTATACATGAATTAGGCAACTCAAAATGGGCCTAAAATCAGTGGCCAAAGTGCCTAGAAAATGAGACCAAATGCACACACACACATGCAAGTGTTAAGGCTCAAGACTTAGGCATACAAAAGCAACTCTCATGCACACTTGAAGAGGCCAAACATGGGCAACTAGTATGCACTTAAAGCTCTGAAATTCAAGTTGAACATAATGCCAAATCATGCAATGAAACATGCCAAACAAAGCATGCAAATGGCCTAGGCTTAAGGCTAGTCAATGGGGGTTTGAACCAAACCAAGACAAAGCAATTATGGCATGCATTGATCGACCCAAAACAGATTTTTTAGCATGTCAAAATAGGTCCAAAGGACCACTTTGATGGCATCTAAGAAGCTTAAATTCAAAGGCATGAGCAAGGCCTAAACATGGAGCATGCGACGCAAGCTTAAGAAGTCACAAAGAAGCATGCAATGTAAACACACAAGCACTTCTAAGGGACTGAAATAGCATATGAAGTGGTTCCAAACCATTGAAAACATGGAGGCCATGCATCCTACACATGCACCTACTTGAAGCATACAAGCTACAATACAAAGGGGCTATACAAAGCATGTCAAGATTGACTCAAACGACCATGGACAGAGCTAAACCATGGCAAAATAAGCATACAAGCTTCACAAACTCAAGTCTAAAACATGTTAGAAATAGGGACACACTTCCTAGACATGTTAAGGCAATAAGAGGCATTACAAGGCAACTATACTAAGCATGCATAGGAGACCAAAACCAACTTGAAAACATGTTATATCATGGTAATATAAGCATGGAAAACAAGCCAAACATGCTCAACACACACTCAAGCATGGGCTCACTTAAGAGACCAAAACATGCCCTTTTCAAGGACATCAAGGAGAGGGGGTGGCCCTCCCCTTTTTGAGACTTCAAGGCATGCTCTTCACCACTGAAATCCCTCAAGATTTCAGTGGTGAAGAGATCCTATCACCAAAATCTCGGATCTCTCACAAAATAGCACAAAAAAGTGCCTTTTCAAGGTCTAAGAGTGGTCAAACTTGCTCAAACCACAAAACACTCTTAATGAACAATAGAGAGGGCCTAAAAACAGAACTTTTATGTGTTATAGACTAAGCACAAAAACTGTTTAAAAGTAGACAAAAATGGAATGCAAAAATGGGGTAAATAAAGTTAGTTTCTTACCCTTGATGATCCTCTTCACAAAGGTTATTGTGCTTGGTCCCTTGAGTTCCAAATCAGTCAAGAACTTAAAAAAATAGCTCCTAGAACCTCGCCATAAGGAGAAGGTGAAACATTAGGTGTTTATGTGCAATAGTAAGGCACAAAACACCTAGTCTTACAAGAGAAGGATAGATATAGAGGGTATATGTAACTCTAACCCTAAAACCAGAACTTGGTCTGTCTAAACAATGTCTAGAATCTCTCCAAATTTTTGTAACCCTTGAGCCAAGAGAAGAAGTCCTTCTCTTATAGGCAAAAAGCTTACAAGCTTAGTCACCAAGCAAGCTCATCCCTCCATACACGTGTATGGAGGGGAAAACCAAACCATACAGCTGTATGAAAATATCTCATAAAGCAATCGCAAAGGTCCTACCGCAAAAGTGTCATTTTGACAAAACTTAGTGCCGGTAGGCACAATAAAGTGCCGGTGGCAACTCTAGCCAGCCGGTGGCCTCTAGCCCCAGCCGGTGGTGTGTGGGGATGCCTCACAAAGCATTCACTGCCCCTCCAAGGCAAAACATAAGTGTTTGGTGCAAAACCAAACACAAACGGTCGAGTTCGGAGGTCCTGAGGCAAGGCGCGCGCAGCCGAGATCTCCGGGAACTCCAAATGAACATAAACATGGATAATCACCGAGTGTTCCAACGGTGACGTCCAAGTCTTGAGGACGGTCAAAAATGGGGTGTCTACAGCTGCCTCTTGACAGTAACTCTAAGTCATAATAATGACGGGAGTGAATGTCAAAGCCCAGAGACGACCCATTTTTAACAAGGCCGAAGACTTAGACAATCATGCAAAACAAGTAAGATATGCGCTCAAGGCAGGGCAAATGCAAATCGAAAATGCAAGAAGCCGGGCATAACTTATGATCATGCAAAGAAAGCTGTAATGAAGCACACATGCGACAGTTATAAGCTAACATGCACCAAACTACACTACAATGCAGAAAGGATGTAAGAGAATTATGAAATTCTCGAAACGTCTCACGCGGAGGATACAATACCTGTGTGGCTCGTCCGGTTGCACCGGCCTCAAATGAGCCGTACATACAATATCGTGCCTGTAAAGAAAACAAACTTAACAAGTACAATATTGTTAGCAATATGCATGTCATGCAAAATGAATGCAAGATGATATGTAATATATACAAAATGTATGAATAATGCAAATGATAATGCAATGCAATCGAAACTATATGCAAGGCAAACTACATGCAGGGCAATTGAATCATGATTCAAACCGGAGCGGTTCGAAACCACACAAATGTCAAATAGATTGATGGAAGTAACAAGCCCGTCTCCCATAGAACGATGTCTGATCTATGAGTACTTCGCACGGACACAAGAACAAGTATTGGGTGGAATGACATAAGTGAGGGAACGACCCACTGGGGAGAGAATAATGATCCTAATGCCAGACGCAATAACTACACTACAATGTAGTGGAAATGGATACAATGGATATGGCACGCGGGCCAAACCGTATTTTGCCTAGAAAAGGCATGTACGCATACAAACCGTATCTAACACAGAAGCGGTGCCGCTACCCTCAAGGCTCGGACACAAAAGCTCGACAACTGTATTTCAACACGAAAAAATATGGGCACATACTAGACCAAGCTCAACAAGGAAAGGTGCAAGCCATAGATGGAGGCGATGCAATGGATGCATGCAAGCTACAATGCAATGGATATGGATACAATGGATACGGCACGCGGGCCAACCAAATCTTGCCTAGGAGAGGCATGCACACATACAAACCATGTCTAACACAGAAGTGGTGCCGCTACCCTCAAGGCTCGGACACAAAAGCTCGACAACTGTGTTTTGACACGAAAAAATATGGGCACATACCAGACCAAGCTCAACAAGGAAAGGTGCAAGCCATAGATGGAGGTGATGCAATGGATGCATACAAGCTATAATGCAATGGATGTGGATGTTTTACAGAAAATGCATGACATATACACTATATTTCAATGAAATGCAGAACAAATGCATGGGTTTTTTTGTTTTTGTTTTGAAATGCATGACATATGCAATAGTATTAACGATGCATGGGATGCATTTTTTTTGAAATGCATGACATATGCAATATTTACAAATGATACGTGGGATGCATGTTGATGCAATGGCTGCGATTGCAGTTTTCCCTATTCTACCAACGGGGTGATATATTAGGTTGGTTCAGTATCCAGAATTGAGGCGTAAACATACCGCCTCAACCTATGGGGCTTCCATACAGATTTCAAGCCGAGGGTACACCCCCTGGGTATTTAAACCAGACTTTAGTCTCGGAAATTCCGAACCTTTGCGTTCTAGGCATAAGCCGTTTAAACTCTAGTTTTCACCGTCCCCATTGGTCTCCTAGGAACTCACCAAGAACACGTATGGTGGCTTTTTGCACCAACCGAAAGTCGTTTAGCACGACAAACACCGAAGGAATTGCACCTTCAGAGGATTTAAGGTCTCCTAGACCGTGCGTGTTTAAGGTCTCGCCAGACCAGGGCGACGATGAGATGCGCAAAACAATGCTATGGAATGCATGCAAAATGCAATGAGATGCACCTTTTACCGAAGGTTTTGCACCTCCCGAGGATTTAAGGTCTCCTAGACCGTGCGTGTTTCAAAAGATGGAAAATGGAGTGCAATGAGGTATGCGTGCCTCAAAGGATGGAAAATGAAGTGCAATGAGGTACGCGTGCCTCAAAGGATGGAAAATGAAGTGCAATGAGGGTGCGCCAAACGGCGCGATGAAATGCATGCCAAATGCAATGAGGGGCAACTTAGTGCACCGAAGGTCTTGCACCTCCCGAGGATTTAAGGTCTCCTAGACCGTACGTATTTAAGGTCTCGCCAGACCCGGATGGCGTGGCTTCAAAATGCGCGGCAATGCGCGGCTGTTGAGATGATGACAATGCATGCGCCAAAGGTTTTGCACCTTCGAAGGATTTAAGGTCTCCTGGACCGTGCGTGTTTAAGGTCTCGCCAGACCCGGGCGTGTTTAAGGTCCCGCCGGACCGGGGCTAATCGAAATGCACACGCAATGCATACAGGCGGGGGCGCAAAATAGCGTGAACAATGCAAATGAGGCAAATGAGGCGCACACACCTCACAGGATTTGAAAAAAACAATGCAAATGAGGCCTGAATACCTCATGGCATCTACAAGAATGCAAATGAAACATGTGAGGTGGCACACCTCGCGCGAATTGAAATGAAATGAAACACGTGAGATAGCATGCCTCATGTGAATTGAGATGAAATGAAACACGTGAGATGGCACTCTTCACGCAAAATGATAAGAATACTAAGTGCGACATGCTTGCAACACAAAGTACAAAATGATGCAAGTGCGACACGCGTGCCGCACAAAATACAAAAAGATGCAAGTCGCAGAGGACGTGCAAAACGACGCGCCGTGCCGCACTAGACAAAGTGATGGATGCATGCAACGCACACGGGGTAACTTTTGAATCTTTGTAAACGACAAAAGGATACAAAAGGATACAATCTTTGCTTGAATTTGAGTGCCACTCACAGTAGACACAGTCCGTAGTCGAAACGGAGGCCGGTTGAACATCGGGGGTGCATTTTCTTGCACTTTCTTGAGCTATGAAGACCCAAAACTCCTCAATTTGCCTAAAAACATCCTTGGGAACACCACCGGCTGGGTGGGGAGGTCACCGGCTGCCATCGGCTGCCTAAACTTCTCAACCGGCACAATAATGTGCCGACCGGCCAAAAATGGCTGATCGGGGGCAGTTTTGCCATTTTGCCTCGGGTCTTTTAAAATAGGGCTTGAAACCCTATTCCTTTCACTTTCTTCCGCCGAAAACTCCTCCTCTCTCTCTAGAGTGTTTTTCCTTTGATTTTTCACGGATTTCTTCGCGTTTAACACCGTTTTCTCGTCTGATTCGCGATATTCTTCGCTGACATTTTCGATCGAACAAATCTTTGTTTCGTGCCTCCTTTGCTATTCTCGCTTTTCGACTTGTTCCCCGATCTTCTCTACCTTTCCGTGTATTTTCATCTTCCGGCCCTTCCGGCCATTTCCGACCCTCTCGGGGTTGACTTTCTCGGTTGACTTTTCGCATTCCGCCCCGGTTTTCATCTTCCGGTCATCTTTCACCACCACTACCCATGGCAGACGATGTTCCACATGTCGGGACTCCTCCGGACCATGAGATGGACCCCGGTCGAGCTCCTCCCGCTGAGCGCCCATTCGATCCGGCGACCTATCGCCCGGCCATCCACGTGCTACCACCCGATGGACTTCGCCATTTCCGCGGCTTCGACAGGGCTTTGGATCCGGAGCTTCTGCTGCGCGAGCCGGCCTCCCACTTGTCTTCTGGCGTCGCCGAGGTAACATTCTCGTCTTTTATTTTCTGCAATGTAGGATTTTCACAATTGCCGTAGCTAATCGAACCCATTAATCGCTTAGTTCGATGTAATCGCATCAGAGTCGATTGTAGACAAACTCACTACTGACATCTGTTTAGGATCGATGCACATGCACATACACTGCACTGGCCTCAAGCACTCAAACACACGGCACACATTGCACTATCAATTCGCCGACACCCGGTGCTTATTTGAATTTGAAAACTCGCACGCATGCTAGATTTGCACAAAACTACACCAACGCGGACACATCACACGCTAGTTCATCAAACACACCGAGACCGGCTTCTATTTGACTTTGAAAACACGCACACATGCTATTTACATCGATCCTCATAGGAGCACCGACATGTCACAGTCGTAGCCCACGACCGTATCTTTGGAACCCGACATTTGCTTGCATCTCGAGACACGCATATGCGCACCATATTTATATCGTGATCACTCAAAAACACACCGACGATCATATATTGTAGTTCATCGAAAACACACACCCGGCTTTTGTTTAAACTTTAAAAATCAGACGCATACCAGATTTATGTCGACCGTGATATCTTCATATGGCTTTGCAATTTCTTGACTATGGAGACTCCCATACTCCATGGTATGGGAACGTTATCGCGATTGACAGTACGCCGAGTCGCTCGACGCCGAATCAAGATTGTGGATCGGGCCGCTTTGCACCTTCGCAGGGACTCTCCGTGCTTCGCTGCACCTCTTCTTGTCGCCCTGGCAGAGAGGTGGTGGGACACCACCGATTCATTTCATTTATCAGCGACCGGGGACATGACGATGACCCCTTATGACTTCTCGATGCTCACCCAAGATCGGGTGGGGTGATCCGATCCCCTTCGATACAGATATGGACGAGTGGATTGCCGCTCAGGTTCACTTGCTCGGCGAGGCGCCGCCACTTGTTCGTCCAGGGTTCGTCCGGTACTCCTGGTTCGAGGTGCGCTGAAAAGGACCATGTCGTGGATGCAGCCCGATGAGCCAGAGGCCGAGAGATATGCACGGCTTCTCATGTTTTTGGGGGACTACCTGCTTGCGAATCGGGCGAACACAAGGTTCTCTCGCTGCCGCCGCTTTGGTGGACGCCGAGAGGATTGTGCGGTATGATCGGGGCGCGGCTTTGGCCACCTTTACGGTTATATGAGCTCAGCCGTGGCAAAGGATACCGCTAGGAGGCTATCGGGCGAGCCCGAGGTACGTCTTCTCTCGCTTACATTTCGCTCAGATTTTCAGATTCAGACATCGCATTAATCACCGTTGTTCGCTTATACATCAGACATCGTATACACGGCACACACATACTCTGCTTATACTTATCGTACAATCGCTCACACTGCATAATCTGCTCAATACACCGCGACAACACACGGCTCCGCTTATTTCGCTTATTCTCAGATCCTACTTTTTCGATAAACGCTCGACATCTCCTTTTGCGTGGGTCTACGCCTACTTCCCCAGCTAGAGCCAAGACGGAGACGAGAGACCCTCCGTCGCCCCTTTTCTCGCCATACGACGGGCGATGCGTCGAGGCCCCGGACACTTTTAGCTTCTTCCGCCGCTTCTTCGACACCATCACCCCCACCGAGGTATGTTTTACTTACAAATTCGCTTAAACTTCGCTTTCAAGCGATATTTCGATCAAGAGATAATCAATTGTATTTCATTTCAGTCACCGCGCCATGGGCTCCACTACCATGGTGATACGGATCGGTATGCCGGTGCCATCGAGACCAACACGGATTCTCCGAGGGCCCTTGGCATTGCCCGGTATCTGGTGAGCGTTTATACGCTGCACTTAGGATTGCCGAGCAGATAGTTCCGATCCATCCTCCCGAGCGCATGAGGAGACCGAGGGGTACAGCTTCAGCAGATGGAGGACTACACCCTTGGCCGGGCTGTGGATGTGGATGCCGATAGGGCGAGGGCGACTACTCGAGTACGTCCCGACCTTCTTGATGCGGCTTGAGCAGGGCTCCCGAGCCGATCCAATGAGACCAAGGCGCCAGCGCCCGGCAGAGGCAGGAGCAGGAGTGGGGTCACTGAGGGTTCGAGCTCGCGCAGGAGGGTACATAGGGGCGAGGGACGGCCGCCCGCTCGCCTACCATGTTGACTTACAGAGCGGAGACCTACCAGATCCCGTTGTTCTCCTCCGGCCGCCATGAGTTGGCCTAAGATTCTGACTTGCCTCCCAGATGTATTACTTTGTTTCAAGATCTTGCATTGTTATTTCATTTCAGTTCATTCGGACATTCCACGTATCTTGATGTATTTAATACTTTTGCGTGCTTCTCCGAGTATACCCGTTAGTCTCAGGAGTCAATGCCTCCTCGATGGGGATGCGGCAATGACTTCGACGCTTTGGCCGTTTACCACCGGTATGTTCTATCGACCACGCCTCAAATCATACTGCTTCGCGCCATAATCTTTAAAAACAAAAAATCGCTTCACGGCCATACATCAGACTTATACACCGTGATTCTCGACTGATTCTCTGCATAAAGATTCACACATTGTACTCACACACCGTGATTCAGATCGATAAACCGTGACGCGATTCTCTGCTCATTCAGATTCACACACTGCATCATTCATCGCATTTTGTCGATAAACCGCTTCACGCTTCTTGATGTGTTTGTTCTTTGTATTTTCACCTCCTTTCCCGATCCCTCCAGCGGGTGGTCTTTGCTCACTGGCCTCCCTCTCTACCCGGATGGCGTGATATTCCTTGTACTAGAGGAGACGTGGTCACGTGGGAGCAGACTCACGAGCCAGCCCAGGAGATGGTGAGCGGAGGCGGGACGGAGTCATTTATGAGGAGGCCGAGATGGCTCGGCTCGGGCTCCGATAGTGACGGCTCCGACGATGCTTTTGTGCTTCTGCCCAGGAAGAGGGCGAGGACTGACCCTTAGGCGTGAGGCCTACTGCTGATGATGATGATTCTTGCTGCTTCTTTTCTTTATTTCTTTTCTTGTACTTTTCTCTTTTTTGTAGATAGAGTACTATGTACTGCCGTAGGCAGGTTTTTTGCTTTTCTCAAACTATGTACTTGAAAGAGATTATATAAAACAAACTTTTTATCTGAAAAGTGTTATGTTTACATATCTCATACTTCGCACTGCATTGCATCATATTACACCTCAATGTAAATGAAATTTGATTTGTTGTCTGAAAATGGAGCATTTGCACTGTAATACTCGGATAACCAACCAACTAACAGCAAGCAACCCAGACAAATCACTGCTCAAACTTGGCAAATAGCCCAGATTCTCGGGGATCATTCTCGACACAAATTTCACGACTCAAGATTTGGTTCATTCTCACACAAAGAACTTTTGAACAAACAAATTTAACTGACAAGCCGGATCACGAAAGTGAATCGCAAATTGAAACACACTCGGATGTCCCAAATTTTCCATTTCTTCTCTTATCTCGCATGGATGTGGAGAATGGCACGGCATTCTGAGCACAGACGATCTTGAGGTAAAGAGAGGTTTTTTAACCTGGGTATCGAGCCTACAACTGGACACCGCCGGAGAACTTGAGTACAGAAACCCAAAAGGCGCACGACCTAAACACAATGAGACATACTCGGAAAAGACTCAAAACTAAGTTGGGACTAACAAACCAAAAGACACGACGCACAAACACACATTTTTTTTTTTTAAGGAAACCAAAAGGACCTCAGATCTCGAGGAGCCAGTTTTTCCGGGTATATTTCCCATCCTTTCTGATTTGTGTGATTCTCACGTCGCTCGGCCCCCTCAGGCTCGGTTTTTTCTTTGAAAACCCTTTTCTCACTTCTCTCTCAACTCACACCTCTCTATTCTTTAATCTCTCATTTTATATCCCTCCCCTGGGTGGTTGATAGATGAATAGAAAGCGGGGGATTCATGCTCGATACAGCTAGCTCGCGGCTATTCCTTCTGGTAAATAGAGTGCCTTTTCGGCGAAGCGTTGATGACAAGGGAGAGAGAACACCGACTCGATCGTGCCCCTAGTTCATTACTCTGATCATGCTTTGTTGTCTTTCTAAAACAGTTTTGATCAAAAGGAACGCCAGATTAGCGTGCCTGGGCAATTTTGATTTCAAAATCATGCAAGTCAGTTGCAAGCATCGAAGTTTTCCTTTTGGGTCCGGACATGGCCCAATTTTGGAAAAATGAAATTGTTTTCAAGAAAATAGTCAACCTTAGTAAAATTTTCAAAACTATTTTTGCAAACGGTCAATGCTCAACAAGCACGTAACCTTCCCTCGAGATACCCAACCTCGGATCGGAGGCAATTTGGGAAAATTGCCCCTTGCTTGAAGGGGCGCATGGCAACGGAAAGTTGCCCCTAGTTTAGGCGGCAACTCAGGGCAATCTTTATGGCAATGCGAGGCAACGGAAAGTTGCCCCTTGTTTGGACAATGCCGCAGCATGCTTAACAACGATTGATCACGCACTGTTCCTGTGCACGGAGAGGACGGAGACGGCCACAAGCGATATATGGACACAGTCACCTTGGAGGCGTTGGTGGATGGGTTTTAGGAGGAAGTTGATCACGTAGTTCCAGTCATTGCAACCGAGACATCAGATTCGGAAGAAGGCACAAGTGATCAAAACCATTACATGAACTGAGACGCTATGAAAGCGTTAAGGGCTGGACTTCAGGATGAAGTTGCCTACGTATCCCAAACATGGGAATCAAGCCTTACGTAGTTCCGGGGTTAAGGTACACTCGGGTATTTAACCTCTCCCTTTTTTTTATGCTCTAACTTTTGCCAAGGCGCCTATTGCAGGTTTTCGACCTTGCGAGCTTTGTTCTTATTTCTTTTCTTCTTTTTTTTCTATTCTTTTCATTCATTTTTCTTCTTATTCTCTTTTTTTTTGCATTTTTTGTATCTTTGCATTTTTTCTCTTTTTCTTTTTCTTCATTCTTTTCTTTGCTCTAACTTTTGCCTGGGCTGCCCTTCCGGGTTTCCGGCCCAGCGAGCCTCTCAAAGGGTAAAAGTATAACAAATCCATGTTAAATGGGGTCTTGGGATTGAAGCCTCCCCTTTTCCGGGAGAATGACTGTTGTAGTGCTTTGCAGGAGATTCCATCATGGTTGCTTTGCAAACTTCTTTTGGTGAAATCTAATCTTTTGCTCCAATTACGGTGCCTCTTGATCGAGGGCTGCTTTGAGTCTGGCCTCGCGGGCCTTACATTGATAACTAAATTCTGGATGCCGGTCCAAGGTTTGGAAAATGAAGGGTCGAATTACGAGGCTGAGAGCGATCCTAAGCTACGCAATCTCAAGAGCGATTCCACACAGGTCTTCGCAGGACTGCGCAAAACATTTTGTTTTTGAAAGTTTTTAAGGAGGCGATTTAATCGCTGCGTCAAGACAAGTGGAACCAGCCTCGATTAAACCAGGTCCTTCTCAAGACTACCGACCAAAGATGATTTGAATCATTAAGGGCTTAGCATGCCTCTCTTTCTCTCAATCGGTCAAATTTTTGCAAATCCCAAGGAATTCCTTCCTCTTCGTTTTCACCGCAGTGTTCAAAAAGGTTTTGAAAAACTTAGGTCATTGCAATGATTTTTAAGGCACAAAAGAGCAGGTGGAATGCATCACACCCCATTCAATTCTCGCACAACTAGCCCAACATGATCAATAAATATGGAAACACCAGAGCCACTACTGCTTGCTCAGATTTCAGATGTAAATTGGCTCCAGCAGAGGCACCCAAAGAGAAAGCAAAAGAAGTAATTAAAACAAAACGGTGCTTGAGGCAACAACCCCAAGCCACTTGGTATTCTATATAAGAGGGATCGACTCATTACAATTAGATGCATCTTAAACAAAAGGATCGACTCAAAACAATGAGACAGACTCAAGACAAATCAAAAGACCGACTCGACACCCAAGTCAGTTTTACAAAACTAGCATCGGCGTGCTCAAAAATGCCGCCAAACGCCATATCCAAAAATGTACAGATATTGTTCGCAGCGTTGAATCCCAATTATATACTAGCGATTCGGTGTCCTCGATTCCGTGTCCTCACAATCCAAGAACTCAGAGGACCGATTTGGCCGAGGTAGGCGGAGGATGACCTTGTTATCAATCAAACTCAGACCTCATGACGGAGGCGGAAGCAATTATCGCTGGCATGACCGGCTGGCGATGGTATGCACAGATTGTAGAAGGCCATGGCTCACGGAGATTCCTTGGTAGAGGTCGGCTCCAAAGGCGAAGATGCCCCTTCTGGCTAAAATGAGAAGCGCCCTAGACAGTGGCATGTAGAGAGCGTGAAAGGCCCTATGCCCCCGGGGCTGGTATTTGGAATTCTGAATGTTCTTGCTTGACGCATTGGCGAACGGATCGGCGCGGACTGATTTCGATCCTTTCCCGTGCAGATTGGGAGTGAGAGGAGCTATTCTGGCATGGCGGGGCCTGTCCCGATTTTCTGACCGACTTGGACTACCCTCGGGTAGGGTGGGGAAAACATCATCCACAATTTTGGTTACAATCGCGGATACCTGTTGTTTGCTCATTCCCCCGGCTTTCAAAGCCTGGACTGCCCACAGCAGTTGTTCTACGGGGTCGGCATCTACCTTTGCTTTGTCTTTGCCTCTGGCCTCAGCCTGATGAGAGGTTTGGGTCGGTATTGGTACATCACTATTGTGGGTGGAGGTCGCCTCCGACTGATTGAGCTCGATCACAATCCGCCCCAGTAGCGGGGGCTCCTGGGGTTCGAAATTTCCAACATATGGTGCAACCGGTGGCGAGGTTGACATTCCGTAAGCGAGATCCGCCACGGACCTCTGGAGATCACCTATCATCCCCATTAACTCGAATGTAGTGGGCTCGCGAGCCTGATAGAACTGGGGGGTCCAGATTGGGCGACACAAGGGCGGGTGTGGCATATCAACAAAGAGATCATCTCAGGATGGTTTCGACTCAATGCGGTCGTTATGACCACGATCTTCAGAGTTCTCATCATGTTCGATCCCCGCCGCAAGAAGAAGACACTAGCTATTCTGACTCAACTCTCTGAATCTCTGAACTGAAACGGAAAACAAGCAGCATTTCAGCCCCAAACAGATCAAACACGGGCGTGGTCGAACAACTGCACTCTACTATTGAACACTGTTCTCCAAAATCACTGTCCCAAATCTGAATCTGACACCCGCAGATATAACTGATTCTAACGATATCGATATCGGTACGCAGTCGATGCTCAGACTTCATAAACCGTATATGCATTCCCTGTAGAGATACACTCTAAAAGCACATAGCAGGTAAAAAGAGAGTCAAAACACCCCTATGTTGGGGTAGGGTTTCCCTGTCCTATTTTGTCAGGAGCTAGGGTTTCACTACGCACGCAGAGGTTTCAAACAACCTAATATCGGGTGAGCATCCTGTCCTAGTTTGGAATGGTCACTATTGATTCCGAATATGCACTAGGTCGAATGGTCCAAAAGGGTGCCCCGGTAAAACCGGGGTTTATGTTCCCACACTGGCAGAGCCCGCAACCGGTCAGCCTTATGGACATGCCTTGACAAGACAAGCCTCCCAAGAAACCGGCCAGAATAGCAGATGGCCAACACGGAGTCCTAGGCGCACCAATGCACATACAATGCAAAGAAACACAAAAGTGTAGTCAAAACAGGAAATCATGAGTTCGACTCAAGCTCTAAAATCCCAAAGAGAGTCGCCGAAGCACGCCGCCTGGGACCTCGCTACAGTTCGACTCGATTTTGTGTCATGTTCTAAATCAACCAAAGAGTCCAAATCCGCAAATCGTTTGAGAAAACAGATTTTTGAAAAGTAGTGCCAAACATGGATCATGCTTTTGCCCGACATGTAGTCGCCACCTAAATATTTTTTAATTGGGAAATTTAGGAAACCTCGACTGCGTCAAGGCCACATGTCCGCCATCACCAAAGTGGTCTTGGCTCGGGGAGCTTGGGTACGATCGGAAGGTCACTATGAGCACCCTTTCGCCGGTCCAAGACCGCCTCTACTAACCGTGATATCCGCTTTTGAAAACTTTATGCTCTTATTCCGGTTATTAACCTAGAATTACTATGTGATGCGACAACACAAAAGTATAGACTAGATTGCCTAACTTGGAAATAAACATTGCATATCCGCTTTTGTCTCGAAAAACGTGTTAGATTTTGCTACCGCAGTAGGCTAAAATACGGATTTCAATGAGTTGTTCCAACTCGGGCAATCCAACCTCCACCCACAGCATTCAAAAGCTTTTATCATGTAAGCACTTAGCATGGTAAGCATACTGTCATGGTAAGCATTCACACGCATGCGGTATGCTAAAGCCATAAAACTTACATCGTACTGTGCCAAAAACAAGAACTGGTTAGCAAACATGCATGACCTAGTTCATGTTAAGTGGCTAATGCGGCATGGTAATGCAATCTAGAGTAGGCTCTAACCCTAAATATGGCATGTGAAATGCGATCAAATAGCATGTGTTCTATCTGGAATTGAAATACAATGCAGTTTGTATGATGTACCGAGCCCGATGCATGTCAACAAATGCGTGGATGCACACGTGCATTGCATAAGGTATGCTAAAATAGACATGCCCTAATCTACCACCATAAGCGGGTAAATAAAAGGGTTAGAAAGAAGTGGGGGTTGGAAGACATACATCCACTCACGCACGCTTATTACAAATTTGCCCTCACTCGGAGGGACCAAAAATAATAATACAGTCCAACGAATAACTAATTAACTACACAAGCTAATTAAATATTACAAATTAACTAAATTAATTAAATAAATTAATTAATCTAAGAAATGGCCTCGGATGAGGTCCGATGCATGCGCTGCGTTCGACTCGCGAATCAAGACTGTCATGCAAGTATGCCTCTGTTTTCCCTGCTATCCTTCTCAGAAAATTGCCAAAATCCCAGGAGTGCCTCTCAGGGCATTGGGGAGTACCACCGGCTGGGGCAGAGAACCACCGGCTAAAAGATATGGCCACCGGCACTAAATGAAGCTATCGGCTGCCAATTGGATGCCGGTCGGCACAAAATTCCTGTAGAACCTGCAGACCACAGCAGCAGAGGACAACAACAAGCATGGCAATACAATCCAAGCTATTTATGCACCAAACACATTTCCTATCATGTCATTGACTCAAGGGGGCATGTGCCTCGATTCCCGAACCACCAATCGCGCATTTCCATGCATGATGGCCCTAAGAACCAAGAGTGCAACTTCACTTTCAAATGCATGCAAAACACATAGGCACAAAAGAGTGCCAAACCTCTATCAAACTCACTTCAAGAGGCTTGGCATGCATGTCAATGTGGTGCAAACCTAAGCATGTCATCTAGGCATGCAAGATGTACAATGTCATGTGTCTATGCAAGCATACGAACAAGCATATAATGCAAGCATGCAAACCACAAGAGGGATGGACTTATACATGAATTAGGCAACTCAAAATGGGCCTAAAATCAGTGGCCAAAGTGCCTAGAAAATGAGACCAAATGCACACACACACATGCAAGTGTTAAGGCTCAAGACTTAGGCATACAAAAGCAACTCTCATGCACATTTGAAGAGGCCAAACATGGGCAACTAGTATGCACTTAAAGCTCTGAAATTCAAGTTGAACATAATGCCAAATCATGCAATGAAACATGCCAAGCAAAGCATGCAAATGGCCTAGGCTTAAGGCTAGTCAATGGGGGTTTGAACCAAACCAAGACAAAGCAATTATGGCATGCATTGATCGACCCAAAACAGATTTGTTTTAGCATGTCAAAATAGGTCCAAAGGACCACTTTGATGGCATCTAAGAAGCTTAAATTCAAAGGCGTGCGATAAGGCCTAAACATGGAGCATGCGACGCAAGCTTAAGAAGTCACAAAGAAGCATGCAATGTAAACACACAAGCACTTCTAAGGGACTGAAATAGCATATGAAGTGGTTCCAAACCATTGAAAACATGGAGGCCATGCATCCTACACATGCACCTACTTGAAGCATACAAGCTACAATACAAAGGGGCTATACAAAGCATGTCAAGATTGACTCAAACGACCATGGACAGAGCTAAACCATGGCAAAATAAGCATACAAGCTTCACAAACTCAAGTCTAAAACATGTTAGAAATAGGGACACACTTCCTAGACATGTTAAGGCAATAAGAGGCATTACAAGGCAACTATACTAAGCATGCATAGGAGACCAAAACCAACTTGAAAACATGTTATATCATGGTAATATAAGCATGGAAAACAAGCCAAACATGCTCAACACACACTCAAGCATGGGCTCACTTAAGAGACCAAAACATGCCCTTTTCAAGGACATCAAGGAGAGGGGGTGGCCCTCCCCTTTTTGAGACTTCAAGGCATGCTCTTCACCACTGAAATCCCTCAAGATTTCAGTGGTGAAGAGATCCTATCACCAAAATCTCGGATCTCTCACAAAATAGCACAAAAAGTGCCCTTTTCAAGGTCTAAGAGTTGTCAAACTTGCTCAAACCACAAAACACTCTTAATGAACAATAGAGAGGGCCTAAAAACAGAACTTTTATGTGTTATAGACTAAGCACAAAAACTGTTTAAAAGTAGACAAAAATGGAATGCAAAAATGGGGTAAATAAAGTTAGTTTCTTACCCTTGATGATCCTCTTCACAAAGGTTGTTGTGCTTGGTCCCTTGAGTTCCAAATCAGTCAAGAACTTAAAAAAACAGCTCCTAGAACCTCGCCATAAGGAGAAGGTGAAACACTAGGTGTTTATGTGCAATAGTAAGGCAAAAACACCTAGTCTTACAAGAGAAGGATAGATAGAGGGTATATGTAACTCTAACCCTAAAACCGTAACTTGGTCTGTCTAAACAATGTCTAGAATCTCTCCAACTTTTTGTAACCCTTGAGCCAAGAGAAGAAGTCCTTCTCTTATAGGCAAAAAGCTTACAAGCTTAGTCACCAAGCAAGCTCATCCCTCCATACACGTGTATGGAGGGGAAACCAAACCATACAGCTGTATGAAAATATCTCATATAAAGCAAGCAATATTAAATTCGGGCAAAATGGTAATTTTGCCAAAAATAGTGCCGACCGGCACAATATAGTGCCGGTGGCAACTACAGCCAGCCGGTGGCCTCTAGCCACAGCCGGTGGTATGTGGGGATGCCTCAAAAAGCATTCCCTGTCCCTCCAAGGCAAAACACAAGTGTTTGGTGCAAAACCAAACACAAACGGTCGAGTTCGGAGGCCCTGAGGCAAGGCTCGCACAGCCGAGAACTCCGGGAACTCCAAACGAACACAAACATGGGTAATCACCGAGTGTTCAAACGGTGACGTCCGAGTCTTGAGGACGGTCAAAAATGGGGTGTCTACAGTTCCGAAGCTGAAGAAGAAGAGCTCGTCCACAGCCACAACCCAAGCCACATCTACATCCCGGACAGATCAAGGTTCTACTTCTGATCCAGCCGATCTTCCTTCCACATCGGCACCATTCTTGCTTCCAGTTCAAGAAAGAAAGCGTCGCCGACGTCTTGTCAAACAAATGAGATGGTGCGCCTGCCGATGGTGTTGGACCTTCTTGCCGATCTACCAACCGATGTGGATGCTGCACCATCCCAAACAATGCCCCCACCAAAGCCGAAAAAGACCAAGAAGCCCCCACCAAAATCCAAGGCCACTGAGGCCGATGTTAAAGATGCTTTACCAATCTCTCAATTGGCCGAGAACAAGAAGGCCTCCTCTGCTCCTGCCAAAAGACCTGCGGAGACTCAGCCATCAGGCTCTACTCAGGCAAAAAGGCCGAGATCATCGTCTGGGATGACCTCAGGTTCCAAAGTTCAAAAGGTTCCTTGGGCGCCTCAAATTACCCTTGAGAACAGGCCCGTCTACGTCCATGAAAGCGCCGCCGACGTTAACGTCGCCGTGGTGCTCAGTACTGCAGTTCTCCTCGAAGGCGATCTCGAACGTAACGCCAAAATGAACGAATACGAGAACTATGCCCTCATGCTGCAGCGCTTTGTGCAAGTAAGTTCTTGAATTTGACAACTTTTCTTTCTGCTGTTTTCTCTATATTTATAGCGTTTTGCAATATTCTAATAATTTCGCTTTGTTTTTCAGCCATTCAACACGCCCACTCTCTCCATGCAGCCTTTGAGAACAAGGAGAAATTGGCCGAGATGGAGAAGGAGCCGCCTTCAAAAGCAAAATAAAAGTCTCAAAAACAAAATGAAGGTTCTGGAAGATCGGTGCCGAGGGCCACTCGTGCCCAAAGAAGAGGTGAGAAGGCCGAAGGCCGGGCCATTAAGAACGTTGCCGAAGCCCAAAAGAAAGAGGCTGAGGAGAAAGCGGCCCAGGCCGAGGAAGAGCTCCAAAAGCGGCTACAAAGGATGCGGAAATAAAAGCGGCCGATGACAAGGCTTCTACGCGATGTGGCAGAAGAGTACAAGTTGCAAGTTAGGCAGGCATGCAACAGGGGTTTTAACCTTGGTTGGATGTCCTTAGCCAAAAAACTTGATCTTCCTGCCAACTCGCCATGGCGTAAGGCCGAAGCTATCCCTCTTCCCTTTCCTCCTCCTACACCCTCAACTCAAGCTGAGGAAGAAGTCCAATCTGAATCCGAGGTTGCGGATGATGGTGAAGAGGATAAAGATAACGAGGCCTTGGTTAGGAAACCAAAGGATGCCAGTGAGAGCAAGTCTCCTCTTGAGGGTGACCAAGTCATGGACTTAACCCTAGAGGAGGATGAGGAGGTGCCCAAGGAAGCTGTCACGGGCGTGCTATCTTTTGACCTGCTTCTGGCAGAGAAGACTGTTGAAAATACTTTGGCTGAGATCGACGCCGAGATTATGGCAGACAAGCAGGCCGAGGTCGTGGTGGACAAAGATGCTGAGGTTATAAATCAAAAGGATGCCGAGGTGGTTCTGCCAGAACCTTCGGAGGTTTCAGCCCAACCCTCTGTTCAAGTTAAAGAAGTTTGAATGTCTTTTGTATTTTCTTCTTTCTTTTGTACTCTGTTTCTTTTTGTTTACTCTTGTTAGTGTTCGCAGAACAATGTAAGCTTCTTCTTTATGGCCGATGTGCCTTTCTTTGTTGCTTTTGAACAATTTATACGCAAGGCCATTGTGCCTCCTTTATACCTACTGTTTCTCTTTGAATGTCAGAGCCTTTAATTTTTCTTCATTGCTACTATTTGATTCTATACTTAGAATATTTCACATGATTCATATAATTCTTCCCTTGCACAATCTCCTCGGGGGTTACATACCTCGGGCATGTTTACCTGAAGATTTACCTCGGCTAGGACTTCACCTGTAAACTTGTCATAAACTTCAACAAGTATAAAGCATATAAATTCAATTAATCTTCATCTTGTAAATTGCTACAAATTTCAACAAGTGAAGATAAACAATCATATTAGCTTAACTTTAACTTGTAAATTGCTACAAATTTCAACAAGTAAAGAAAAGAAATTCATCTCGGCTTACCTTTAACTTGTAAATTGCTACAAATTCCAACAAGTAAAGATAAGGAATTTATCTCAGCTTAACTTTAACTTGTAAATTGCTACAAATTCCAACAAGTAAAGATAAGGAATTTATCTCGGCTTAACTTTAACTAGTAAATTGCTACAAATTTCAACAAGTAAAGATAAGGAATTTATCTCGGCTTAACTTTAACTTGTAAATTGCTACAAATTTCAACAAGTAAAGATAAGGAATTTATCTCGGCTTAACTTTAACTTGTAAATTGCTACAAATTTCAACAAGTAAAGATAATGAATTTATCTCAGCTTAACTTTAACTTGTAAATTGCTACAAATTTCAACAAGTAAAGATAAGGAATTTATCTCGGCTTAACTTTAACTTGGCATTACTAATGTCTTCTCTCTGCCTCCAATGTGAACCTAAGTTCCTCTTGGGTTCTCATTATTCAAACAATATCATGCAAAGTTATATAAGTTCAGAAAAATTCTGCTAAGATTTTATTAATCATATCGGCAAAGAAATCAAAGAATATCTAATGATAGAAAAACTTTAAATTACAAGTGTTCCATGGTCTAGGCAGTGCCTTGCCCTATCTTCGAGCCGATATGCCCCATTCCCTAACACCGATGTGATTCTATAGGGACCTTCCCAGTTTGGGCCAAGCTTGCCCTCTTTGGGATCCTTCTTATTGTCGACGACTTTTCTCAAGACTAGGTCGTTGACTTGAAAATCCCTTGGATTGACCTTCTTGTTGTAAGCTTTGGCAAGCTGTTCTTTGGTATCTTTGCAGTGGATTCGACTTTCTCTCTTCTTTCTTCCAGTAGGTCCAGATCTCGGGCTAAGAGCACATCATTAGATCCGTTCTCAACTCCCTGTGTCCTGATCCCTGGGATGCCGATCTCTAATGGAATGACTGCTTCTGTGCCATAAGCCATGGCAAAGGGGGATTCCCCTGTTGATCTTCTCGGCGTAGTGCGATATGCCCAGAGCACGCTGGGCAATTCGTCTACCCACTTTCCTTTTGCTGCCTGCAGCCTCTTCTTTATTCCATCTAGGATGACTTTGTTTGATGCTTCGGCTTGCCCATTACTTTGGGGAAAGCTTGGTGTTGAAAAATAATTCTTTATCTTGAACTTTGCACAAAAATTCTTGATGAGTTTGCTGTCAAACTGTGTTCCGTTGTCGGCAACGATTGCTCTTGGAATCCCAAATCTGGTGATGATATTCTTCCAGATGAAGTTCTTCACATCTACATCTCGGATTTTGGCAAGGGGCTCTGCTTCTATCCATTTTGTGAAGTAGTCTGTTGCTACCAGCAGGTACTTCCGCTGCCCCGTTGCTTGGGGTAATTGTCCAACGAGATCCATGCCCCATTGGGCAAATGGCCAAGGGCTGGAAACAGGGTTTAGGTCAGCAGCAGGCTGATGTATCAACGGTGCAAACCTCTGGCATTGTTCACACTTCTTCACATAGGCTTCCGCATCTTTTTGCATATAGGGCCACCAATACCCCTGGGTAATGGCCCTATGAGCTAACGATCTGCCCCCTGCGTGGCTTCCACAAACTCCTTCATGAATTTCATACAAAAAGTCTTCGACCTGAAGAGGGTGTACACACCTTAAAAGAGGTCCAGTGAAGGATCTTCTGTACAGATGTCCTTCATTGTCAGTCAATCTTGCCGACTTGACCGACCTTGTGTGCTTCCTTTCGATCTTCTGGCAGTTTTTCCTCTTTCAGGAATGCAACAATTGCATCCATCCAGCTTGGTCCCATGTCCACACATAATGCTTCTTGCATTGTGTGTGGTGACTCTATGCTCGGGCTTGATAGGTAATCCACCATGATTGTCCTCGTCTTTTCGGTTTGCATTGAGCTTGCCAGATTGGCCAACGCGTCGGCGTGGTTGTTATCTTCTCGGCTAACCTGAAGAAGTCGGCAGTTTTGAAACATGTCTGCCAGCCTGATGACTTCTTTTGCGTATGCCGACATCCTTTCATCTCGGGCAACAAACTCTCCTGTAGTTTGATTCACTATGAGTTGTGAGTCACAAAAAACTATTACCTCATCTGCCTCTGCTGCTACTGCCAGCTTCAGTCCAGCAATCAATGCTTCATACTCTGCCTCATTGTTCGAGGCTTTGAACCCCAGTCGAATAGACTGCTCCAGTATCTCCCCATCGGGGGAAATTAACACTACTCCTGCCCCTGCACCCTGCCGGTTTGAGCTCCCATCAACAAAAAGTTGAAAGGAGTCGCCGATGTAGATCTTTGCGAGTGCGAGTTTTTCCTTCCTTCCTTGCCCTTTGGGCTTCTCCTTCCTTGTTTGGACATCGCTCAACTCGGCTCCTGGAGCCCGATGTTCGATGTATTCAGCGAGAACTTAGCCACGAAGTCGGCCAAGACTTGGCCCTTAATTGCGGTTCTTGGCACAACTCCAGTCATCTTGGCCCAAAATTCGCCCATCTTGCAATTCTTCCATCAAGTCTCCTTGTTGCAACAAGGATTTTAATGGGTGCTCTGTCGAACCACTATCTTGTGAGCTGAAAATAATGGTTTAGCTTCTTTGAGGCCATTACCAAGGCCAAGATTAATTTCTCGATGGTAAATACCTTGTTTACTCATCGGCCAAGGTTTTACTTACATAGTAGATCGCCTTCGCTCTCCCTTCTCTTCTCGGACGATCCAAAGCACTTCATCGTGCTGGCTCAAACCTAGGTATAAACAGTTCCTCCCGTGTTGAGGTGTTGAGAGGACTGGAGCCGAGGTAAGGTACCTCTTCAGGTCGGCCAAAGCGGCCTCACATTCCTCTGTCCATAGAAAATCCGTGGCCTTTTTCACCAGATTGAAAAAAGGTTTACACTTGTCCGAACTTCGGCTTATGAACCTGTTTAGGGCTGCGGCCCTTCCAGTAAGCATCTGAACCTGTTTAGCCGATGTCGGACTCTGTAATTCCCGAATGGCCTTGATCTGATCTGGGCTGGCTTCAATGCCCCTTCTAGTCACCAGGTATCGCAAGAACTTACCGGATCCGACTCCAAACGCGCATTTCGATGCGTTTAGTCAGAGCCGATATGTTTTGAGTATGTCAAAGACCTCTTCTAAGTGAGCGAGATGATCCTTTGGTTCCTTGGTCTTCATGACCATATCATCGATGTAGACTTCTACAGTTCGGCCAATCAAGTGTCTGAACATCTTGGTCACCAGCCTTTGGTAAGTTGCTCCTGCGTTCTTCAACCCAAAAGGCATGACTCTGTAACAATACAGACCTTTGGGAGTGATAAACGCTGTCTTCTCCTCATCCGGGGGGTACATGGCTATCTGGTGATACCCCTATATGCAAGAAGCTCATCCTTCCATGTCCAGATGTGGCGTCCACACTGGGTCGATCTTTGGCGAGGAAGCATCTTTGGGACAAGCTTTGTTCAAATTTGTGAAGTCCACGCAGACCCTCCACTTGCTATTCTTCTTCTTTACTACCACGGTATTTGATAACCATGTCGGATAATTGGCTTCTCGGATGGCCCTGGCCTCTAGAAGTCTGGCTACTTCCTCTTCCACTACTTCGACGTGCATCAACGTCGGTCTTCTGGCTCGTTGTATCACAGGTTTGGCCGACCTGTCAACGTTGAGTCTGTGACATGTGACCTCGGGGTCAATGCCAGGCATCTCATATGGTGTCCACGCGAACACCTCAATATTTTTCCTTAGAAAGGCTTCCAACTCCCTTTTTTCTTCTTCGGCTAATCCTGTGCCGAGAAGAAAGAAACGTTCCTCATCGCCCTCTTGGACGAAGATTTTCTTCAATGCTTCTTCACTTTTCTCGGTCGGCTCTTTGCTGACGTCATCTAGGACCTTTATGTCCTCTTCTTCAACTTCTGCCTTCTCTGGTTCCCGAATGCTGCAGGTTAGCTTCATTGCTGTCATGGAGCAATTTTTCGCCTGCAACTGATCACCTCTGACTTTCTCAATCCCATGTTCCGTTGGGAACCGTAGCAGTTGGTGCAACGTCGAGGGGACTGCCCCCATTGCATGCAACCACGGCCGCCCCAAGATGATGTTGTAAGGCGAGGGCGTGTCGATCACAATGAATTCTGTCTCAATTTTTTTCGTGCCAGCTTGTACCTCCAAGCTTGTTGCTCCTAAAGGCCATGTCGGTGTTCCATTGAAGCCGACCATCGGGCCGTTTGACTGCTCCATGTCATCGGGGTGAAGGCCTAACTCCTTGTAACATCTGACATACATGATGTCGCAGGAGCTGCCTTGATCAATCAAGATGCGTTTCACCTGGCACTCCCCAACCTAGAGGGATACTACCAGGGCATCATTGTGCGGGTGCTGAACCATGTCAAGGTCGGCCTCTGTGAAGGTTATCATCGGTCCTTGGCAATCTTCAGGCCGAGGTCTTTTCAGTCCGACCTGGTTGACGTGCTGCAGATGTTTCACCCTCTGTGTCTCCCCCCGTATGTCGTTTTCATTTACCTTTGAGTGGATCACATTAACCACCCGGGGTCCACCTGCCTGTGGTTGCTGTGTTGGGGGAGGAGGGGCTGTTGGCGCTTGAGGCAATCGTGCCTGCTCTTCCCTGGTTCTGGCTTCATCCACAAGATCTCTTAGATGGCCTTGCCTCACCAGATCTTCCAAGTGTGCTTTAAGGGCTCTGCAACCCTGAGTTGGGTGACCTTGCTCATTGTGGTAGGCACAACGCCTACCAAGGTTTCTCTCCATAAATTCTCCTTGTGCTCTTGCCGGCGCCCTGAAGTAGGGCTGATTTCGAATTTGGTCAAGGACTTTTTGGACGAATTGAACACCGTAAATCCTTGCTTGCTTAGCCCTCAACTCTGTCTCTGTTTGTTCATCCATTGTTACCTCGGCCTCGCTTGGCCGTTGCCTTCATCCTTGTCTCCTTGTTCCCGAGGTATCTTCCTCGGCTCGTCGCATTTCTCAATTCTCGCCATGAGTTCTTCCATGCTCTTTGGCGGGGTTTTCGCTAAAGACTTCCGCAATGATACATCCATCAGGCCGTTCTTGAAAGACACGACCGCCACCTCCTGGTTGCATTCAGGTATTCGATTGAACACCTCATAGTACCTCTTTGCATAAGCCCTAAGGCTTTTGTCTTTGCTAATTTTTAGGGCCATCAACGCATCCACCCTCAGTGGCTGCAGTTTGTTTGTTATGAACCTGGCAACAAACATCTCGGCCAGGCCTTCCCAGCTCTTCACGTTCCCCTTCGGTAGTTTGTGGAACCAGTCTGATGCAATCTCCCCAAAGGATGAAGGGAACACTTTGCAGAGCAACGGCTCATTCCCACTGTACAATGCCATTGAATTCAAAAATAACCCAACATGAAAGTTTGGGTCCGACTTACCATCATATATCTGGAGCCTCGGCATACTGAATCTCTTCGGTGTGACGAATCTATCCAGTTCTGCCGAGAATAGAGTCCTCGGCTTAACCGGGGAAGTTACTTCGGCTCCGGCATTCTCCTGTTTCCTCTTGAGGTAGTCTCTCAAGTCCTCTTTACTTCTTCCTGCAGCCCGGCTGTCATTGGGCTTCAGCCTTTTCGGCGTACTACTCTCGGCCTCATGGTGGCCCCTTTTCGATCCTTCTCCGCAGGACGCATCGAAACACAATATCCGCCCCGGAACATGCCGATGTTCTTTGGGGCCTGCTTCCTTCTCGCGATATGTCCTTCGGGACTCTTCTCTCCTAGGCTCTTCTCGGCCGACCTCCCTGGACGGTCGGTGAGAGTGCCTTCCGCTCCTCGTGTCGAGGGCTTGAGGATTTCTTTCCGCCCCTTCTTACGGGTGTTTGTTGCGGCATTGGCGTGTCAGAATTGCAGGCGGCTGCATGACATTATTTTGCATCATGAAGTTGACGACCGATTGAAGGTCTGCTAACTTGTTTGCCATCTCCTTTACCTCTTCATCCCTCCTTAGACATCTGTCTTTCCAGATCTGGAGGCTGTCCTCGTTATAGTACTTTTCCTGGTCTGCTTTCTTCGATGCGTCGCCATCTTGGCCGACGCCTTTTTCTGCGTGATCACGAACTCCCTCGTTATGATCTCCTCCTTCAGTGTTAGGATAGACGGGTCTTCCACTCCCAGAGGGAGTGTCATCCCCAATATTTTCCTTCTGCGCGTTACTGGCCATCTATTATTCTTTCGTTCCCACAGACGGCGCCAAATTGTGTGAGTGATATTCCGATCACACTGCCCTCCTTAGTGGTTCAACCGCAGAACACAGGCAGAATAGATGGCACCCTACAATCTGCACAGAAAGAAAAGGCTCCGGCGGTGGTTCTTCCACCCGGGGGCACTCCGACGATCAAGTCAGTATCTCTCTAAGATAACAAGTGCTAAAATAATTGCTCAAGACTACAAATTGCGTACCTTAGACCACGGGGTTCCTTCTTTTATAATGTCTCTCCATCCTAGTCCCACTAGAAGTCTTACTTCTATGGACTCTCATTCAGTACATACTTTGGACTCTACAAGAGATAAGGATAAATTCCCTAAGAATACTGTCCCTATCCATCTTGAAGTCTTTCTTCGTTCCAGGACTCTTGCCCCTTATCCGATCGTCTCGGATTCCGATATCTTCGGAGATAACCTCGGCAACCCCGAGATAACCTCGGCGTAACTGTTAAGTCACGTGATACCTCGGCTGACACTTCGGTGTCACCTCGGCCACGTGTTGGTACTCAGAAAATACATCCCCACAAGTTGCTACAGAGGAAATAGATTTTTTTTTTTTTTTATAAAATTATTCTCATCTTTTAGCAACAAAAATTAGCCAAACGTGTTTACATTTCTCAAAATTTTTGAAAACAAAATCTCACCTAATAGTTCTACAAGTTAGAGGAATAATTTTTGTTTTGCATTTTTTTTTTTTTAAAAGTCCCTCATATGACAATTTTAGGAGATAAAGGGCATACCAAACTTTCATACTATTTCAGGTCCCTCAAAAACAAGTGCATCTTCCCTCCAAAATTATTGGACCAAAATAGCCTTACGTTTTACATTTAGTCTAACGTCTTTCACTTTTTAAAATTTTTCAAAACTTAAAAATTCAATTCAACAAAAATTATATTTTTGGAATGATCTCATTGAGATCTATTAAATAAGATCCATGATAAATATGAAATTAAAAAATAAATAAATTGACAAAATTTCACTGAGTTAGAAATCAATATGGAAGTAAATTTCTCTGACTACATTTGCAGAGAAACTTCAAAAAAAGTCAAATGTGTTAGAAAAAATTAACATGCAAATAACTTTCTCTGACTACATTTGTAAAGAAATTTTAGAAAAAATCAAATGTTTTAGAGAAAATCAACATGCAAGTCAATTTCTCTAGCTACATTTATAGATAAATTTTAGAGAAAATCAATCGCTACAAGAAAAAATACTTTTGGCGACCACCTATTTTGAGTTGGTCGCAAATGGTCCACTTTCTGCGACTAAATTTTTTTTGGTCGCTGATGGATATGTTTTCGCGACCCACAATTTTTTGGTGGCTAATAGCTAATTTTTGGCGACCAAATACAAATTTGGTCGTAGGAGGGCGTTTTTTGGCGACCAAAAAATAAGTTGGTTGCGAATGTCTTAACTATTGGCGACCAACTATAAATTTGGTCACGGAAGATCACCTTTTGGCGACCAAAAAATAAGTTGGTCGCGAATGACTTAACTATTGGTGACCAACTACAAATTGGTCGTGGAAGATCACCTTTTGGCGACCAAAAAATAAGTTGGTCGCGGAAAGTTATGGTGGGATAAATTAAAAAAAAACGGGTACTACTGTAATTACATTCTATTTTTCTATTTAGGCATTGAAGGTTTTATGAAATAATATATAACCAAATTTTTATGGGTTATATATTTTCTCTTCCAAATGTGAACAACAAGCATGTTATTGGCAGAGTGGATTGGGTGCATGGAGAGTGACTCCTTGGTCAGGAGTTCAACTCCCAGGCAGCGCAAAAGAAATAATATTTTTCTTTGGGTGAAGGCGTCGACTTTTGGCGACCAACTATAACTTTGGTCACTAAAAGTTACCTTTTGGCTAATATGGATTGGACTTTCCGCGACCAATTATTTGGTCGCCAATGGTCTCCTTTAGTGACCAACTGTAACTTTGGTCGCAGAAAACTATCTGTGACGAAGCTTTGGTGACCAACTCACGACCAACACATTTTGGTCGCAAAAAGATTTTAGCGACCAAATATGGTACTTTTCGTGACCAAAACGTTAGTCGTGGAAAGTGTAATTTCTTGTAGTGAATATGATAGAGAAATTTCAGATATAGGTCTAGTGAAATTTCAGATTGCAAGTGTGTGATAGCTAAAGAAAATCAACATGATAGAGAAATTTCAAATATAGGTCCAGTGAAATTTCAAAAAAAATTATTTTCACGAATAAATTTCTTTAATATAGGTCCAGTGAAATTTTAGACAAATTTCTCAACGAAGAAAAATTCAAATTAATTTTAGCTAGTATAAGTCTAGAGAAATTTCAGCAGATCCTTCAAATTCTCTAATATAGGTTCAGAAAAATTTCTGTTAGAGGTCTAAAGAAATTACCTAGTATAGGTCTAGTGAAATTGCTCTGGTATAGGTTTGGAGAAATTTCATCGGTCCTCAAAATTTCTTCAGATCCGTGAGTTTATTGTTGTCCATGATCACCCACTCCTTATTCTTCAGAAAATAGATCAATGACCTATCCTCATGGTAGTGGATGAGGTAAACGGGGTGAACATGGCCGTGAAGGCGACAGAGAGAGATTGTAGACACCCCGTTTTGACCGCCCTTAAGACTTTGGCGCCTCATGTTGAACACTCGATAATGAATTATTACACTGTACAATCGTTCAATTTCTTCAGCAAAAGTCTTCGGTTTTCAAGTTTCAAAACCTAAACCTTGCCCCCTCCCTTTTGAACCAAAACCTAATTTTTTCTAGCCTAACCACTCAGAGGCCTGTTGGCCAACAAGTGTCTAGCAGGCCAATTTTTATTGGCCAGTCGTCCCTCTCTATGGCCAGCCAGCCATGTTCAGTGCTAGACAGATATTTTGCAGCCAACTGTCCCCCTCCATGTGCATACTTTGCACTAGCTGGCTCAATACAGATATTTCTAACAGGGGAACCTGTTTTTCTATGAATAGATAACCACTCCTCATGGTTTGGGGTTAGAAAAAGTTGCCAAGAGCCTATAGCTTGCCAAACACTCTTTCTCTCTCTCTTGAAATATACATACACTATCCATACATTTTCTAAGCCTAAACTTGAGGCATCTTGCTGAGATTCTTGGATCCAAATTTCAGCCCTTGAGATTGTTTAACTTGTGGTTTGTGAACTAGATGAGCATCCTCTCGTTAAAGGGTAATCTTTGAGCTTTTGTACCATCTTTTACTCTCTCTTTTCTTTGTTTTTTTCACACTGTTTTTCAGAGTGTTTTTAAGCTTAAATATGTGATTTTAAGTCACAAAAAAGAAGAGGGGTTAGCCACCCTTTCAAAGAGATATGTAGACAACTTTTGAGTTCAACTAACTGCATTTACATTTTGTTTGCTTGCCCAAGTCTTACAGCCTCGTCAAAATGGGTCGTCTTTGGACTTTGATATTCACTCACGTCATTTCATGACTACGAGCTTTGTCAAAGAAGGGCAACTGTAGACACCCCATTTTGACCGCCTTTAAGACTTGGGCACCTCATGTTGAACACTCGATGATGAATTATTATGCTATACAATCGTTCAATTTCTTCAGCAAAAGGCTTCAGCTTTCAAGTTTTAGAACCTAAACCTTGCCCCCTCTCTTTGAACCAAAACCTAATTTTTTCTAACCTGACCACTCAGAGGCCTGATGACTAACAAGTGGCCAATAAGCCAATTTTTATTGGTCGACCATCTCTTTCCATGGCCGGCTAGCCATGTTTAGTGCCAGACAGATATTTTGCAGCCAGCTGTCCCCCCCATGTGCATGCTTTGCATTACCTGGACTTGTTTTTGAGTTTGAAGCGAACATTCGTGTATGGAATTTTGACCATGCCACTCTGTTGAACTTGAGTGATAGATACACTATAGTGACTCAATGAAGAGTGCAGACCGAGACAAATACTGGGCACAACACAACAGAACTCACAACTGACCTAAAAGTAGAAAAAGACTTAAGGTGATTGATCATTCATAGTGCCCTTAGTATTACATATGTTCCCTTTAGAACTCAAATTCGCAAAACTCGAGTTTTGATTCCTTTTTTGGCTCAAGTTAGAGATTCTACTGATAAGTTCAAGTGTTGAAAATTTCTCCACTTGTTGATTCAAGCTAGTTCTTTCTTATCCAACGCATATGTGTAGTAGTCGGTGTAGCTCATGGATTGATGTGAAGCGGGCGATGTGATTTCGGCCAGATAATTAAGTCGAGATGGATGAGATGAATATGGTTGAGACGAACTTCAGGATGAAATTGCCTACGTATCCCAAGGATGGGAATCAGGTCAACGTAGTTCATGGCTAAGGTGCACTAGGGTGTTAACACTCTCCTTTTACGCTCTAACTTTTGCCAAAGTCGCCCCTTCGGGGTTTCAACCTTTACGAGCTATATTTGTTTGATTTCTTATTTTTCATGCTCTAACTTTTGCCTAGGTCGCCTTTTTAGGTTTTCGGCCTAGTGAGCCTCTAAAGGATAGCGTTACAACACTTGCGGTGAATTTGATCAATAGTCATCCTTACCCTAACACTGGAACTGGCTTCGCCTTGATTTGAGTTTGGTTCTCTATTCTCTTTTACATGTCTTCTTCCTTTCTTTTGTTCCATTTTGAAAGTTGGATCTTCTTGCAATGTGGTATTTCCTTGCATTGGCTTCCCCAAATTTAGACAAAGTTCCCTTCCTCACAGTTGATTGGATTTCATTGCAATAGATACCTCTGACTTGATGGTTGACTTCTTTTCCTTTTCTTTTCTTTTCTTTTTTTCCTTCATTTTCTTCTTTTTGCCTTTTTTTCATTTTTTCATTTTTTTTTCTTTTTGGTTTCTTTTATCCATTTCTTTTTAAAATAATGAAAACACCAAAGGGAGAAATTGTATAATTGCGAGGTTTGAAAGCCGTCTTGTGCTTGCCAAAATGATCGCCAAGGTGAAGAAAAACCCTAAGATAGTGTAGAATACCATGCACAATTCTGAACCTATCTTCTCAATTTTGCAAAAGAAACAACTTAAAATTTTGACCTCATAAAAGACTTTGCGTCGATAATTCAGAAGCCCATCAAACCATTTGGGGGATCCTTCTCAACACTCGAACTTATTAACAGAATCTCATTCAAAAAATAGTTTCGAAGTTTTTCCATTTTCAAAAGGTCACACATGAATTACTATAACCACAATAAAATGATCAGAAATATAACTCTTGCTTTCTTAAGCGGGAGTCCTGGAAATAAACAAATAAACAAAAAAAGTGGGACCGGTGGCGACGATGTTGATTTCAGTGGGTTGGAGAATAGTGCTACTACTAGCATTGGTACTCTTGGAAAACACCGTCCTATCTTGGGTCAAGCTAAAAATGGAATGGACCAATTGAGAGCAAACATGCCTTGTCTAGGTATAGTCGTCCAATTCTTTGATAGGGCTAAAACAAGTATCAAGAATGAGTCTGGGGTGACTATTGACCCTTGTGCACATCTCCGATGGGTTGTCAAAGCTCTGAAGACCAAAGGCATGGACAAATGACAAGTCTTTGCACTTGTTAAAAGGGTTGTAGATGAAACTTTTGCTACTCAACACACCAATGCTCAAATGGGGTTACTCACAGGTTGGTACACAAGGGAATGCCAAACAATAAGGAGGAACGCATTACTAAAAATACCCATCATGATTCTAGTTCCAAGCCCGTGAATACCCAGCCAACACCTGCCAACCTATTTGCCAATGTTTCTAACACTGATGCTTCCTCCTCCAAAAAACGAGCCTTCACCCATCTCCATAGGAGCCCAACCTGTGCATTGAAGGTACTGATGAAGAAAGGGTATCTCACACCTCTCAATCCTTGACCTTTTCCACCAAGACGCAACCCTACCCAATATTGCACATTCCATCAGCAATACGATCATCATACGGACTACTGCTTTCAGCTTCGCCATGAAAGTCATGACTTGATTGACAATAAGGTCATTACCTCATTTGAAAATCTAAAATTTGTCAACAAACCTCTCACTGACTGCAATAGATTGCCACTCCATAACATAAATCCCATCCATGGCTTACCAACAACCAACCTTGACCCTAGCCAGCACGGTCAAGGAGGTGTGTGGAAACTACTAGGGTAATTATGAGGCTCAATCTACGAGACCCAATTTGAAAGTTTAAAATCAATCTTATTGGGTGTGGATGTTCGTATTGTTGAATTAAAGGTAGGTTTGGACCCTCCTGTGGGCTACTTGAAGTTTTTTTGAATTCTGTAGACGTACCAATCCTAGAACAAGCGAACTAACAAGGAGGGTGTTTTCCAAGAGTACCAATGCTAGCAGTAGCACTATTCCCCAACCCACTAAAATCAAAACCGTCGCGACTGATCCCACTTTCCATTAGCATTATGCAATCTCTCTCATTTCTTTCATTATTTTGATTAAGAGTCATAGCAAACAAAAAATTGTTGTTCAAGACATAAGAAAGAGACCTCCCATGCTTAATGGTTTAATCTCTTTGGAGGTTCTTTATGCTAAGCACAATTTCTTGTTTGACACCTCTCTTTATCACCGGTGCATTACTTCTAAGAGACTAATTTTCTAGTTAGACTCTTGGAAATTATAAAGGAAAGTGTCATTATAGCTTATTATCAAGTTTGGATTTGGAGTCATTATCGCTCATTTTGGGTTTGATTAGTCCTTATCACTCTCTTTGAATTTGACTAGTCATCATTGCTCACTTTGGGTTTGACTTTGAATTCATTATCGCTTGTAAATGAGTTTGGTTCTTCTTTCATAATTTCCCTTATAGAAAAGGGCTTGAAAAGCTCATTTCTTGGGTTAAGTCAATGCTTACTACTCTTTATTGCTTTTGGACTTAGTGGACGTATTCTACACTTTTGGACAAAAAGAAAGAAAAGATAAGAAATGGAAATTTAATGTAAAATGGGCTAATAAAATTAGTGTAAAAAAGGTAATAAAATTGAGTTGGGTTTAATCGGATGCTATATTGAACCTATTGCATCTTGAATCATTACATACTCTTTAGTGATGTTTAATGGTTCATTAAGCAATGTCTACCCCTTCCCTTGAGGTAACTCCATGATAGGGAGGAGGTGTTGTTTGTCTTTTGTTTCATTTTATTGAGCTTTTGTCCTATCGGTTCTAAGATCATCACGCAAAAAATTTGTGACAATTGATAATTTGTGAATCGAATCTACTACTTCTTTGATCATTTTGATGATAGGGAAGGGCAAAGAGGATAAACATCTCTTAGAAACACTGTGTTTTTGCTCTATTTCAACTCTGTGGCAGCAGGGCATTTCTCAAAAGCAGTGGCCAGTCGACCATTATTTAGTACGGCTGACCACTTTTCCAGGTTGGCCGGCCGGCCATCCATTTTGTACAAGTAGTGGCATCTTTGTAGCACAACAAAGCAGAACCTGAGGCCAAAACATAATCATTTTCTGACTGCAAATAGAGTAGATTCTAGCGACAAACAGTGAGGTTTCTGGGATGATGTTCTCGGTTGTGTGCATGTAGCTCCTCGCCTCCCGTTCAAGTCCATTAAATTAGTGTTTTAATATTAGTATGTGTAATTATTTAGTTAGCTTCTATTACAAATTTGTAATAGCTAGTTAATTTAATTCATTTGGTGTTGTAATAATTAGTTAATTAGGACATTCATTTGGACCCTCTTGTGCGAGGACAAATATGTAACACTTGTAATATTTTTTTGTCTTTCATCCACCATTTCTTTCTCCCTTTTATTTATATGCTTATCGTGGTAGCATCATATTTTTGGTTTCATATCATTGCCATGCTAAATATCCATTTTTGCATGCATCGAGTTCGGTTCATCATTCTAACATTGTTGTCATTTCCTACTTACTTGAATACGTGCGCGTTATCGTATGCTTTGAGTTGATTCATATGACATGTAAATAAACCGAACCTCGTAGTTGTATTTTCGACAGGGTAACATGTTTTTCTAGTAATAGATGACCACCCCTCATGGTTTGGGGTTAGAAAAAAATTGTTAAGAGCCTATAGCTTGCCAAACACTCTTCCTCTTTCTCACTATCCATAGACTTTCTAAGCCTAAACTTGAGGCCTCTTGCTGAGATTGTTGAACCCAAATTTCAGCCATTGAGAGTGTTCAACTTGTGGTTTGTGAACTAGAAGAGCATCCTCTCTTTAAAGGGTAATCTTTGAGCTTTTGTACCATCTTTTACTATCTCTTTTCTTTACCTTTTCACATTGTTTTTTAGAGTGTTTTTAAGCTTAAATATATGATTTTAAGTCACAAAAAAGAGGAGGGTTTAGCCATCCTTCCGTAGGCTTGTTGATTATTTGAAACCTTTTGGATTTAGCCCACTTTTGCTCACTTTTTTCACTTCAAAAACTCAATTTTCAGCACCATTTTTGTGCAGTTTCAGTTCTATTTTGTGCGTTAAATTATGCTTTAAATACTATGGACGTGTTGTTGTAAGTCCTCATACATATAGCTTTTAATCCATTTGAGTCTTGCCCTTTTTTTATTTATTTATGGTTTTCATACATGCTCATACCATTATAATCACCCACTTTCTATTAGCACTTTGCAATCTCCCTCATTTCTTTGTTTATTTTGATCAAGAGTCATAGCAAACAAAAGATTGTTGTTCAAGGCATAAGAAAGAGACCTCCCATGCTTAATGGTTTAATGTCTTCGGTGGATCACTACCAAGGCATTACATCTCTCTTATGCTAAGCACAATCCCTTGTTTGATACCTCTATTTATCGCCGGTGCATTACTTCTAAGGGACTAACTTTCTAGTTGGACCCTTAGAAATCACAAAGGAAAATGTCATTATAGCTTATTATCAAGTTTGGATTTGGAGTTATTATTGCTCATTTTGGGTTTGATTAGTCCTTATCACTCTCTTTGAGTTTGACTAGTCATTATCGCTCATTTTGGGTTTGACTTAGAATTCATTATCGCTTGTAAATGAGTTTAATTCTTCCTTTGTAATTTCCCTCCATAGAAAAGGGCTGAAAAGCTCATTTCTCAGGTTAAATTAATGCTTTCTACTCTTTATTGCATTTGGACTTAGTGGACGTAATCTACACTTTTAGACAAAAAAGGAAGAAAAGATGAGAAATGGAAAGGTAATGTAAAAGGGGCTAATAAAATTGGAATAAAAAAGGTAAAAAGGTAATAAAATTGAGTTGGGTTCAATTGGACGCTAGATTGAACCTATTGTGTCTTGAATCATTACATACTCTTTAGTGATGTTTAATGGTTCATGAAGCAATGTCTACCCCTTCCCTTGAGATAACTTTATGACAGGGAGGAGGTGTTATTCGTCTTTTGTTTCATTTTATTGAGCTTTTGTCTTATCGGTTCTAAGATCATCACGCAACAAATTTGCGACAATTGATGATTTGTGAATCGAATCTACTCCTCCCTTGATCATCTTGATGATAGGGAAGGGTACAGAGGATAAACATCTCCTCGAAACAATCTGTTTTTGTACTGTTTCAGCTCTATGGTAGTAGGGTATTTCTCAAAAGTAGTGGTCAGTAGGCCACCATTCAGTACGGCCGACCCACTTTCCAGGCCGACTGGCCATCCATTTTGTACAGGTAGTGGCATTTTTACAGCAGAGTAGAGCAGAACCTGAGACCAAAACAGAACAATTTTCTGACTGCAAACAGAGCCAATTCTGGTAGCAAACAGAGAGGTTTCCAGGAGGATGTTCTCGATTGTGTGTATGTGGCTCCTCGCTTCCCGTTCAAGTCCATTAAATTAGTGCTTTAATATAAGTATGTGTAATTATTTAGTTGGCTTCATTGAATTCGTAATAGCTAGTTAATTTAATTCATTTGGTGTTGTAATAATTAGTTAATTAGGACATTAATTCGGACCCTATTGTGCGAGGACAAATATGTAACATTTGTAATATTTGTATATCTTCCAACCCCTATTTCTTTCTCTCTTTTATTTATATGCTTATCGTGGTAGCATCATATTTTTGGTTTCATATCATTGCCATGCTAAATATCCATTTTTGCATACATCGGGTTTGGTTCATCATTCTAGCATTGTTGTCATTTCCTACTTACTTGAATACGTGCACGTTATTGCATGCTTTGAGTTGATTCATATGACATGTAAATAAACCGAACCTCTTAGTTGCATTTCGTATGTGTTGCATTAGTCACTTGCATATTAGAGCATGCAATTTTCTAACTATTTTCTTCTATTTTGGCATACTCGGTTGAGTACTAGGTGAGCATTTTCGTTTTAGCATATTACATGTGTGTTTGTGTCGCTATATCAAGCATATTTACCATGAGGCTAAGTGCTTATTTGGAATAAACTCTTTGAATGCCTATGGATGAAGGTTGTTTTGCTTAAGTTGGGATGATTTCAATTAGTGTACATATGAGTTTGCTTTTTCAAGTAGCACATTGTAGACACTCCATTTTTGACCGCCCTTAAGACTTGGGTGCCTCAGTTTGATCACTCAATGATGAATTTATACGCTGTACAAAAGCTCAATTTCCTCATCAGGAAGCCTTAGTGTTGAGTCTTAGAAGTCTAAAAGCCTTGCACCACTTTTGGACCCAAACAGTATTTTCCAAGCCTGACCACTCAGAGGCCTGCAGGCCAACTAGTGACCAGTTGGCCAGAAATTAGTGGCCGATCGTTCCTCTCCTAGCCTGCTGGCCAGGTGTTCCGGTAGAGCAGATATTTACTACTAGTTATCCCCCCATATGCATGCACTGCACCAGCTAGCTCAATACATATATTTTCGAGATATCAACCAGTTGTTCTATATATAAAGAGCCATACCTTATGTTTTTAGGTTAGAAAAATTTTTCAAGTGCAAATTCTTGAAAATATTTCTCTCTCTCTCTCTCTCTCTCTCTCTCTCTCTATCTTGCAACCTATATACACTCTATCTATACTCCCTGTACCTAATTTTTAGGACTCATTGCTGAGGTTCTTGAGCTTGAATTTCAGCACTTAAGGGTGAGAAATTATTGGTTTGTGAATCAAAGTGTTACTCCTCTTCAAGAGGTATAACTTCTAGCTTCTTTACACCACTTCTTTCATATCTCTATTTACTGTTTTTGGACTATTTTTCCACTACTTCTATAGGCTGAAACTTGTGGTTTAAAGCTATCAAAGGTAGAGGGGTGAACCACCCTTCCTTGAACCTTATTTTCCAAGCTTTTGCCCTTGTGTTTCCCATCTATTTTCCAACTTTTTCCTACTGATTTTTAGAGTTTTCAGAGGCTAAAAAAGTGGTTTTAAAGTCCCAAAAGTGAAAGGGTTAGCCACCTTTCCTTAGGCTTGCTTACTAGTTTCATTTCTCCATTACTTGAGTTCACTTTTTTTAGCTTTTCCATACTAATTTCAACATTATTTTTGTGAATTTTAGGGCCATTTTGGTGTATTTATTTCATTTATGCTTTGTGTAGCATGCTTTTAGTGTAGTAGTCCTCATAGGTTTGGTGGTTTAGGCATTAGACACCAACCTATTTGAGTTGATAGCATTTATTTCATGTTTTCCATACTTATGTTCACACATAATCATCTCTGCACTCTCCCTCCTTTCTTGGCTTTTTATTTATTTGAGAGTTGTTTCAACCGAGTGTTGTTTAAGCTCGAGAAAATGACCCTTCCATGCTTAATGGTTTAATCTCTGCGGATGTTCATTACCAAGGTATACCATCTCTCTTATGCCCAAAACAACTTATTGTTTGACACTTCTCTCCATTAGTGGACTTAATTATCATTCTTGGACTAAAATGACTAATGAATGGAAAGGTAATTAAAAGAGGCAATAAACTTGGACTAAAATGGAACAAAATAATAAAATCAAGTTTGGGTTCAATCGGATGTTAGTTGAATCCATTGAGTCTTGAACCGTTTCATACTCTATAGTGATGATAATGGCTCAAGATTTACGGTCTACCATTTCCATTGATTAATTCCATGATAGGGAGGAGGTTTATGGGCCTTTCATTGTCATTTATTGAGCTTGTGTCCCTTGATTCATACACCATCATGCAATGAGTTTGCATCGATTGATGATTTTTGAATCAAGCCTATCCCTCCTTCAATATGTTTGATGATAAGGAGAGGCAGGGTGGACAAACGTCCCCTGAAAATACTCTATTTGTGCTCTGTTTCTTTTTTGTTGCAGCATGGGAGAACCTAAAACTAGTGGCCGGCCGGCCACCTCTCTGTACGGCTGACCACTTTTACTAGCCGGTCAACTAGCTCATTTTAGGCCAACAATGCCATTTTCATGGCAAAACAGAACAGAGGTTAGGGTAAGAATAGTTCAATTTTCTGAATGCACAATAGAACCATTCTGGCAGCAAAATAGAGGAATTTTCGGGTAGAAATTCGCATTCATGCATGAGCTATCCCTCGTTTCTCGGGGCTTGTTAAACTTATGATTAATAGTAGTATGTTGTACCTAGATTAATTACCTCCTTTGGACTTGTAATAGCTTGGTTAATTAATTAAATTCATTCCAATTTGTAATCATTAGTTAGTGTAGCTAATTTGGTATTGTAATAATTAGTATTAGGACATTTATTCGGACCCTCTTGCATGAGGGCAAAAATATGTAATAATGTATGTATGTCTTCCAATCCCCACTTCTTTCTTCCTTTTATGTACTTGCTTACAATAGATTGTATATAGAATCATATTTTTCTTAGCATTTTCATGATTTGCATCCATTCGTTTTGCATACATAAGGTTCGGCTCATCATACTAACCAATGTCAATTTTAACTTCCTTGATTGAATATGTGCTTTTATCTCATGCCTTGCATTGATTCACATGCCATACTAGTAGTCGAGCCTATTAATTGCATGTTGTATGTGTTGCATTAGTCATCTTGCATAGTAGAGTATGCATTTTACTAACTATTTTATTTCTTTTGGCTTGCCTCGATTGAGTACTAGGTGAGCATTCATTGCTTTAGCATATTGCATATGTGTTAGTGTTGCCATATCGAGCATGCTTTCCATGAGGCTAAGTGCTTAAGTGATATACCTGTTTGAATGCCAGTGGATGAAGGCTAATGCTTAAATTAGGATAATTTGATTAAATATGAGCCCACTTTTTCAAGTGGTACATATTCAAACACTTTTCAAAAACAAACATGAAATCAAAGTATTTCAACTTTTGCAAATTAGTCTATACTTGTATGCATCACATAGTACGAATAGCCTAAATAATAAGAACGAGACCATATATTGTACATAAGAATCACATCATCCTTAGTAGAGATCAATCTTTGATTGGGTGAGTGGGGTGCTCAATTCATGACCTTCCCCCCTCATACTTAAGTTCCCGACCTAAGACACTTTGGTGATGACGGACACGTGGCCTTTGGACACGAGTCAAGGGTTTCCTAAATTTCTCAAAATATTTAGGTGGTAACTTTGAAATCTGGCAAAGTAATCTATTTTTGGCATTTTGATTCAAAATCAATTCTTTAAAAGAATTGCCAGATTTAGACTCATTTGTGTTTATCTATTTCACATTGCACTTGTGAAATCAAATTCAGAACCATAGGAGTCCGAATTGTAGGGCTATCGTATTCGAAAGGAGCACGAAAAACAAGTTACAGTTTCTGGCGACTCTGTTGGGGACTTAGAGAACTTGACTCGAACTTCATGATGTAAAATTTTATCTACATATATATATTCTTTGCATTGCATTTGCATTTGCATTGGTACTCTAAATCACTGTGTTTTCTATCTGCTATTCCTGGATGGTTTGCCGGAGGCTTGCCTAAAAAGCTTGCCAGAAGGCTGACTGGTCGTGGGCTCTGCCATATTGGAAACATAACCCTTAGACCTAGATTATCGCTGTACCATTTGATCCTCCTTTCACTTCTCGATGTTAGGTGTGAGAGGTAGGTAATCTTGCTGACGTACCCTTTTGACCAATTTGGCCTAGCTGCATATGATAAAGCCATAGTGACTGTTCCAAACTAGGATAAGATGCTCACCTGTGTGCAGGATTTTTGTGAAACCTCTTGATTGAAGTAGTGAATCCTAGTTCATGACAAAACTAGAATAGTGTAACCCTACCCCCTCATAGGGGTGTTTTGGTTCTCTTTTAACTACTATGTGCTTTACAGTGAAATTGTACAGGAATGTTCATATCAGTGGCAAAGTTGGTATCTGTTTTAGGGGCAGAATTCAGTGTGGAGTACATATAGCTTTGATTATGTCTGTGTTGATAACATCTTAGCTGAGGTGCTGTACGGTTTTCGATTACTTTTCTCTTTCTTTATTTCTTTTGCTAGGTAGTTTAAAACCATAGCTTCAGAAGGTTCTAATATCCCCCAAGTACTCTAGACCCACGTTGGAATACTTTGCAAGGTCGAAGATCTTGTTCAGGGACAGCCTGTGTTTGCCTTATTGTTACCAGTTGCAAGGCGAAGGAGGATCAGACAAAATGCACCAGTCTAGTTCTTACAGTAATCACCTCTCAGCTTACGTGTATGTAGTCCAGTTCAAGAACAGTCATTTACTTCCAGTCCAGCTCAAGAACAGTCACCTATTCCAATGTCACAGTATCCCCCGATAAATATGGAGGAATTAATACTCCATCTGTAACAAACAGTTGAGACACTATAGCATGATGCGGTTCGTCAGGCCAAGGTCATAACTAGGTTACAGCAATAGCAACGCAATCGGCTGTAGCCTCTGTATCATATGTACCCATCGCAGCTATCCTTGTGCTCGCTGCCACTGCGACTGCCACTGCTCAGGATCCACAAACCAAGGGTGTTTCAATTTTCCCAGTCCAAGCAAAACCCATCCCAGCACAAGCTTCCAGAGCCCCGGTCTATTAGACCGAGGCATCATTCGAATTTGAGGTTGACCGGACCACATTCAAAATCAACAAACTGGAGAAGTTGTTCAAAAAAGCGTAAGGGGTTAACTCTATTCCTGACATAGAGGATGGGTACACTGAATCTGCGGTTACCTTACCAAAGCGGTTTAAGATGCCACACATTGACTGCTTTGTGGTTTCGGGGACTCGATGGTTCACTTACGGCTGTTTTCAGATATCTTGTGGTCGATGGGTTTGACTAGATTGCAAAAGCTATCTCTCTTTGGTCGCACTATGTCAGGTATAGTGGCTATCTAGTATGTAAAGTTGGAAAATTCTACAAAACAGAATTAGGAGGAATTAGACGAGTCCTTCATCATTCAACACTCTTACAATGCGCAAATCGAGGTCACTACTCGTGATCTTAAGGCGACGCGTCAAGAGCCAAAGGAAGGTTTCTCCAAGTTCGTAACAAGATAGAGGGCTAAAGCGTCCATGATGACTACTCGACTGTTCGTCAAAGACCAGATTAGAATGGTTGTCCGAAATCTCCACGTCAAGCTGCTACAAAAAATGATTATTCTCCCCCTATTTACATTTAAAGAGCTTCATGAAATGGGGGTGCAAATTGAAGATGCTAGGAAATAGGGAATTATTAGTGATGATAAGGAGCCGGCTAAGAGGGCGTTTGTTCATAGTTCCAATGCTGTCAGCAGTAGCACAATTGCGAGGCCATTCGAAGTAAGTGTTGTCACCATAACTAAAATTGCTGACCCGTTTGCCAACATAAGACCACAAACACCATCCAACCCTACCCGACCTCCGGGTAGAACTTTTCACCCACTATACATGACCCTATCCAAAGCCATGCATGGGCTGATCAAGAAAGGGCACCTAAAACCCTTAGAACCTCACCCACTCCCTAACCCTCTTTCGCCCAAGTACGACCCCACAAAATACTGTGCATTCCACTAGTAGCACGATCATGAAACCAACCGATGCTTCCGCTTGTGTCATGAGATTCAAGATCTCATTAACAACAAAGTCATCACTCCACCCCAAAAATCCAATTTAACTATCAACCCGTTACTCCCTCCACCTCGAAATCTTGACCTTATCCATACACTGTCCACCTCTTATGATCCCTAACATCTATATTACCCCCTCCTACCTTTCAAAACCGATGTTGTTCATTCTTGAAGGAACATACTTGTGCATGATGGACACATCTAACCTAAATCCTGAGCCTCACAGATCAGTGGTGACAACACCTACAGTAGACGAGATGTTGACCTCGGAGGGAGGTACTGCTTGTTATCAGAACGTTTCGAGAACTTATCCAAAAGGGAGTACGATCCCTTTCGGATAAGTTCTCGGAACGTTCTAAGAACTTATCCGAAAAGGAGTACGATCCATGCTACACAACTCAGGTCTGAGGTCGTGTTGCCAATATCAAGGGACATTAATGTGGTTAGGGAGGATGGCCCGAACCAAGGGTTGGACGATTTGGCAGATCTAGAAGAAGATTTAGACAACCTGTAGTTCTTTAATGAACAAGACTAAGGTGATGTACAAATCGGGGTTGAGATAGTTGTGGTAGCTAGAAAGGCTAATGAAAAGGGAAAACTACCAGATGACGTATGTGCGGAAAAACCAACCCAAGAAGTGGGTGTTGTGAAGACTACATATACTAAATAGGAAGCTGCGCTAAGGCAATTTGAGGCAGAAAGAATTGAAGACAGCCAAAAAACCACAACAGCATGTCGTCTTGAGAGGGACATTTGTACGGTCATGATGATTCGAGTAGAGCTGGACAACTGTTTGTCGGTAATTGATAGTGAGTGATGGGACGACAGTGATCTGCATTTGGCCCATATTGTCGAAGATTGAGGGGACTGCATCTCAGATAATACATGGTGTTCTGGGGAGATAGACCATCTCACAAGAAATGGACGGTATTTTAAACATCCACACTTCGATCAAGAAGAGCCATCAGGAAAGGACTGGGAGGTCGAAAGAGAAGGAGAAACAGCTAGAAGAGGAGCTAGTTCTGAAGCAGCTCAAGAAGATCCAAGCTGATATCTCTATCTGGGGACTTCTCATGGCTTCACAGGTGCATCGATAGGCAGTATTGTTGGCAATGGATAAAGCTAAATTATGTATTGATACAACACCCGAGCAACTTGTGGGCTTGGTCTTTCCAAGTGGTGCCAAGCCAATGCTCACTTTCTCTAAAAAAGAGCTGCCACTAGAAGGGTCGGCTTACAACAAGCCATTATACATATCCGTGGAGTGCAGAGAGAAGTGGATGCCAGTAGTGTTAGTGGATATTGGTTCTGTCATTAATGTTTGTCCATCTCGCATTGCCTACGCAATAGGCCTCAAATCGGTAAACCCTACTACCCAGGTGATACAGACGTATAAAAACACAAGTAGAGAAGTCATGGGGATTGTGAAAGTGCGAATTCAAGTGGGCCCATTTGAGTAAGAGATCGAGTTCCACGTATTAGATGTACCAGTTACCTTTAACTTGCTGTTAGGGCGGTCTTGGTTACATCACGTGAAGGTTGTGTCCTCTACCCTCCATCAAATGCTAAACTATCCTCATGAGGAAAGAGTAGCAATAGTTTTTGGGAACTCATTCATACATCTACCGCCAGAGGTGACTACACCATTGTTAGAGATCAATCATGGCGACGAGGATGTATTTCTCTCGGGATTCACTCTAGCGCAAGCCCAAGTAGTGTAGACAATATTAGCTACAAATGAAGGCATGTACGTCAGTGCCCAGTCCATCTATTTCATGAACAAGCTGCGGCATATTCCACGAGTAGGGCTCGAAAGGAGCAAGCGAAAAGCTGTTGTAGCACTAGCAAAGGTGCCACACAGCCCGTATGCCTTTGGGTTGGGGTATGTGCCTACCAAAGAAGATTGGATAAGAAAGGGGAAAGAAATGAAGGACAGAGCTAAGGCCAAAAGAGTTGGAAAGCAATATAAGCTTGTCCACAAGCCAATCTGGGGGACATTGAATGTGTGTTTTGTTAGAGAATGAGAGGATTTTCCCTTTTGCGGCTTTCCTAAGCGTTGGGTGGATTTCTCAAAGAAACGTGTCCTTGGATTCGAGATCTTCTTTGACCATCAATTGCAAGACAATGATGAAGAAAAGTTGAACCAAGCATCAACACTGGCCGGAGCAAAAAAAATGACTTAGACAATAGTGAGGTTGACATAGGAGCAACACAGGTTGATCTCTTGATAGATCCCGCGACCGACATAGCGAACTTGGGGAATAACATTACTGTCTCTATAATTTAAGAGGAACCAGGTGTGGATCCCACCAGGGGTATTCTGGATGCATCGAGGGCACTGCTTCTTATTTTGCAACTGGAGGAGAAAGGCTTTCTTTCCAGTTCTGAATTGGATGATGAGCCAGAATCTAATTCTATTGAGTATATGGAGTCGGAATCAGATTCAAGTCAGTCCGGGGAGTCTGAGTATGGCATTCCTGGGGGTGGTAACCCGGATGCCAAGGTCCTGTTGAGGTCCTCTTTTTCTTTTGCTTTTGATTCGGTTGTAACCGAAGAGCCGGAATTTATGAATGAGAACACTGCAGATTCTGTGTACTACTCTGTGCCACTGATTTATTGCATTGATCAAGATTTTCAGAATTTTAATGAAAACAAAGAGGAAGAAATTCCTTTGGCTTTGAAAAACTTGATTAATCGAGAGGAGGAGAGGTGTGCTAAGCCCTATATTGATGAAATCATTATCACTAATGTGGGTACTGAGAAGAACCCACGCTAAGTCCAGATTGGGTCTACGTTGTCTTCGGAGGAATACGAGCATTTAATTGCTTTATTAAAAGATTTCAAAGATGTTTTCGCGTGATCCTACGAAGACATGCCTGGAATCGACCCTGAGATTGTACAACACCGGATCCTTCTTAACTCTGAGGCCTGACTAATCAAATAGAAATTGCACAGAATCCGTTCAGATTGGCATTGAAAATCAAGGAAGAGGTCACCAAGTAGATTGATGCAGGATTCTTGTTAGTGTCCAAGTATTCGACCTGGTTGGCCAATATCATCCCAGTTCCGAAGAAAGATGGCAGAATCCGGGTTTGTGTTGACTTTCGGGACCTGAACAGAGCTAGTCCGAAGGATGACGTTCTATTGCCGTACATTGATGAGTTGGTAGCCTTCACTGCTGGCCATGCATTGCTATCATTTATGGATGGCTTCTCTGGGTATAATTAGATTTTGATGGCACTAGAAAACATGGAAAAAACTGCATTCACCACGCCGTGGGGTACTTATTATTACCGAATCATGCCTTTTGGGTTGAAAAATGCTGGGGCCACATATCAAAGGGCTGCGACTCCTATTTTGCATGGTATGATTCACAAAGAGGTTGAGGTGTACGTGCATGACGTGATTGTCAAATCCAAAGAGTGAGAAGGCCACTACGCCGCACTGGGGAAATTCTTTCAATGGATAAGGGAATACAGATTAAGGTTAAACCCACAGAAATGCACCTTTGGGGTGACGGCAGAGAAAATGCTTGGATTTCTGATCATACAGAGGGAATTGAAGTAGATCCTTCCAAAATTAAGGCCATCTTAGAAATGCCACCACCAAGGACTGAAAAAGAGGTACACGGCTTTTTGGGTAAAGTGCAATTCATAAGATGGTTTATCTCAAAATTAACTTTTGACTTGTGAACCATTGTTTGGCCTCCTAAAGAAAGGGAAGAAGTTTCGATAGGATGATCGATGTCAATTCGCCTTCGAGTAGGTCAAGTAGTATCTCCAGAATCCGCCTGTGTTGTCACTACCAGAGCCGGGAAAGTCTATGATTCTATATTTGTTGGTAACAGACTCGACCATGGAGTGCATGCCAGCTCAAAAATCTAAAGATAAAGTAGAGAAGGTCATCTACTATTTGAGCAAGAAGATGCTGGACTATAAGACCCGCTACACTCCTCTCGAGAAAGCTTGCTTAGCCTTAGTATGGGCTACTAGGAATGTAACAACCCCGACCTATGATTAACTGTTAAACCGTGATTAATAGTACCTAATCAGTAATTAAGATGGAATTCTAAATTAATTGCATATGTGTTACATTATTTGTGTTTATAGTCTGTTGTAGAAATATATGTTTGTATTTCTGTTTTGTTTTGCAAATTGAAGGCCTTATTAGCATCTGATCACGAAATTGACCTGATATATTGGAATTTGTAGAATTTTATGGTAAGTTTAATTGAAATTCGATTTGGAAACAAATAATTAGATTAATTAAGTATAAATTGATTAGGCTAAGCTAGATTAATTAGTGAAGCCTATATAAGGCTAATGTTAAGCCTTAGATCACTTTACACACTCTCATTTCTCAACTTCTTGACTTCAAACGTGGAGAAGGAGAGAGAGAGAGGGAGCGAGAGAGAAAGAGAATTGAGTTCAAACAAAGGATTTAGCTTGAAAATTCAAGGAATTGGTGGTATTGAGCAAGACTTGCTAGGAATCAAGGGAATCAAGGCAATCAAAGCTTCTAGGTAAGAAATCAACCTTGTAACTTTGAAATTGAATCACTTAGCTCATGAATCCAAATAATTAAGTTGTGTAATGCTAGAATTGAGCTAAATGAAAGAACATAGATCATACCATGCATGTATGTATATATCACAGCATCTTGAGGAAGTTTTCAAAGAATTCTCCCATGCGTGTTGTCATTTTACCTTAGTTTTGAGAATTCATCTTGTTTTCCATCAATTTGTCTCATTTGATCATGTTTTGAAAGCTTTGAACTTGCATCTTTACATGCATAATATGTAATGATATGTTTTCACAATTTCAAGTTTGAGTTTTGAACAATTGACAAAGTTTTTAAGCTTAATTTTGTGAAATGATTTTGAATTCACCATGCTTTATCAATTTACAAGTGTTCCCTCAAGTTTTTTGCCCAAAAGACCATTATTTGCAGCTTTGAATTTGAGTTTTGAACTTGGAAGAGCAATATGGAAATTCCAGATTTTGCCTCTCCGCTTGAGTGATAGAACCTGCGGTCGAGCAACCACTCTATGTTTTGTGCCCCCGCTCAAGCGACCAAAAGTTGGCTCGAGCGTAAATTGCATGCTCTCAGAAGTTTACATGTTTTGTAGGCCGCTCGAGCGACAACAGTTGCACTTGGGCGAAGATCTCATTCGTACGCTTGAGCGACTGTCGAGCGGCCGTTGAGCGAAGCAAACACAACCAATACTTTTACAGAGTTTACAGACCGCTCGAGCGAAGGAAGTTGCACTAGAGTGACCACTCACATTTTTGAACCTCCGCTTGAGCGATGGAAGCTACACTCGAGCGAGGACCCTGTTTTCAACAAACTTACCTAACTATTGAGCATCATGCTTTGGCATCCTCATTGCATCTTAGGCCATAATTAAGACATAATAAGGAGGTTAAGACTTAGAAATACACTAAGAACGAAATGAAATGAGTTAAGTTATATCCGGGTGTGTGTTTCAAGAATATATCTGTTATGTTTGTGTAGGTCACACACCGTAAGCTATTTGATTTGCATGCCTTGTCTGTCCGCTCTGGAGCCATCTGTGAGTAATAACTTAGTAAAACTATGTTCAACTTCATTTATTTTCTGTATGATGAAATAAGATTTGTTTTATGAAATGTTATGTTTTGTATAATGAATGATTGTCCAATGTCTAACAAGTACTCGTGGCATCCTTAGCACAAGGCCCTTACTTGGGGGTAATAATACCGTGGTCTATGAGCACAAGGCCCTTGCCCGGGGGTAACAATACTGTGGCTTATGTATTATTATTTGTTCCCGGTACTAGAGGTTCCTTAATGGAACTGGCAAGCATGATCCTTTATGCTCTGTATTTGATCTGTCAGCGCTAATGGATGTACCATGTATTAATAAGTTTGAACTCTGATTTTTGTACATGATTTAATAAGAATATGAATATGAATTTGTTTCTGATATAAAGTCTATTTTCTGAATTTGAAATGGGACATCATTTAGTTAAATCCTTTACCTTGTTATTATTCATTGGGCTTTCACTCACTATTTATATTATGTATGTAGGTGAGCAGACTTGTGACCAGGCCTAAACTGCTGCCTAGAAAGTTTTGGGTCAACCAGTTACCGTACCTCCTGGAGAGGTTCCCGTCTAAGAAGTCAAGTTTTATGAGCCTTGGTTTGGTTTTCTTTTCTTGCTAGGCTATATAATCACAAAAGACAAAAAAAAAAAAAAAAAAAAAAGAAAAAAAAAGCTATAAAATTACCAAACTAACCCATATACAACCAAAAAGTTAAAAAAGCATCATTTCCAAGTGGAGGGCAATTTTGTCATTTCAAAGCCAAAAAGTCAAAAAAGCCAACTAAAAAAGCCAAAACCAAACGACCCTTGAATCATGTGAAGGATGTTTTTGTTTTGTTTTGTCTAACTATATATTGGGCCAAGTTCCTTATGATGCTATCTGTATGGTGGCGCATGACATATGGAAGTTTGACAACATATATATTATATAAGGTTTAAATTTTCTGTCCCATGTATGTTTACACAGCTCTATGAACATTGTATTTTATATATTTGCTTCCTCAACCCCTTATATTTTGTTATTCTATTCAAAGGCCTTTGGTAATCCCAGGATTACTGGCCGGTTATGACGCTAAACCTATAGGGGTGGATTTGGGTTGTGACAAGGAAGTTAAGGCATTACTTGTTAGCTCACTCCGTAATCCTGGTTTCGAGATTAGATCCCATCAAATATCTCTTTGAGAAACTGTCACTTACAGATAGGCTACCTCGTTGGTTGCTTCTTTTATCCGAATTTGATCTCAAGTATGTCACGTGCAAATCAGTTAAAGGGAGAGCTATAGCAGAATTCCTAGCAGACCACCCAGTAGAAAGGGGATGAGGCAACATAGTATTTATTCCTAGATGAAGACATTCTGCAGGTAGAAGAGAAAACATGGACAATGTAATATGACGGAGCATCCAATCAGTAAGGTTATGGGATAGGTGTATTGTTGATAGCACTCAATGATTTCCATATATCCTTAGTTTTCAAACTCCGGTTCAAAGTGTCCAACAATGAAGCATAATAGAAGGCGTGTATTGCTGGTTTGGATGCCGCCCTAGAACTAGGGGCAATAAGGTTGGATGTTATCGGAGACTCGAACTTGGTTGTTACGGAGACTGGAAAGTCAAAAAAGAGAAAATGAAGGTTTATCATCAAACCCTGGATATTCTGATTCTGAGGTTTGAAAAATTGACGTTTATACATCTGTTGAGGGAAAACAACTGGTTCGCTGATGCGTTGGCAACTCTATCTTCCATGGTCGACATCCCGCTAGGAGTGAAGATGCGTCCAATTATCATCGAACATAAATATATGCCTGCTTATGAGACCATTACCGTAATAGATGAGGTTCAAGACAAAAACCTCTAGTATTACGACATTTGGAATTTTCTAGAAAAGGATACGTATCCACCAGGGGCAAATGCTAAGGATAAATGGGAAATACAACGTTTGGCTATCCAATTTATCATTTGTGGAAACAAGCTGTATAAGAGAGGTCATTTGGGAATGCACAAGCTTTGTGTTGAAGAAGAAGAATCAAAGCGTCTCATGGAGGCCATCCATGGGGGAAAGTGTGGAGCACACATGAATGGTGTGATACTAGCTCGGAAGATCCTCAGACAAGGCTATTATTGGTTAACTATGGAGGAAGATTGTATTAGTTTTGTACGCTGATGCCACAAATGTCAAATCCATACCAATCGCATGAACATCCTGCCGTCAAAGCTTTATAACATGACTTCGCCATGGCCTTTCTCAGTTTGGGAAATTGACGCTATTGGTGCAGTCTCGCCAAAGAGGTCAAATGGACATGAGTTCATCTTGGTGGCGATTGACTATTTTACAAAGTGGGTGGAAGCTCAGTCTTATGTTGTGTTGAAAGCGTCGCATGTAGCCAAGTTTATCAGAAACAACATCATCTGCCGGTATGGGGTTCCGAACGAGATCATATCAGATCACAGCTTACACTTTAAGAAAGAGTTAATAGATCTGCTAGAGAAATACAATGTGGCTTTTCACAAGTCATCAGCATATAAACCACAGACCAATGGAGCTATTGAGGCTGCCAATAAGAATGTCAAGAACATTCTACGAAAGATGGTGGAGACCTATAGAGATTGGCCGAGTAAATTGTCGTTTGCACTCTGGGGTTATAGAACATCAATTCAGACATCCACAGGGGCAACCTCCTATTCTCTAGTGTATAGGATGGAAGCTGTTCTACCGATTGAGGTTGAAGAACCGTTGCTGCGAATTATGGCTGAGTGTTAGATAGCAAAGGCAGATTAGCAGCAGTGCAGGTTCGAAGAATTGATGTTGTTTGATGAGAAGGATAAGGGCATTATATCACATCCAGGGCTACTGGCACAGAATTGCTAGGCCTTTTAACAAGAAAGTTAAGTCCAGGAATCTCAAGGAAGGAGATGTGGTGCTGAAGGACAACCAAGCTTCCATCTATGATCCTAGGGGCAAGTTCAGACCTAATTGGACTGGTCCTTACATTATCAAATCTATCTGGTTAGGAGGGGTGATTATCCTTATGGACCTAGATGGCCTGAAGTTTTCACAACCAATCAATATGGACAAGTTGAAGAAATATTACCCCTAAGAAGCTCGCAAGGCCAAAAACTCGGATGGGCAACCTAGGCAAAAGTTAGAGCATGAAAAATTAGAAATAAAGAAAAACTGAGCTTGCAAGGTTGAAAACTTGAAAATGAGGCTTTGGCAAAAGTTAGAGCTCAAAATGAGAGAGTTAATACTCGAGTGAACCTTAACCGAACTACTTAAGGCCTAATTTCCATCTTTGGGATACGTAGGCAACTTCATCCCAAAGTTCGACCATAACCATCTCCAATACAACTGTCTTATTCTTTTGTCTGATGAGGCCATCTTTGTCCATCATTTGTGCTTGGTTGTGTTATCTTCATTTTAGTAGAAGGGCTAGTTGTAATGCAGTAGCAGGGAGTGTTATGATCTTCTGATTCGGGATTGTGCATCTTGCGGGCTGATTCCATGTGTGTCAAGTAATGACTATTTCCGAAAATTGTTTTGAAAAGTTTTAATGAATTGATTTTTTTTCAAATTTTTACCTTTTATAACTTAGACCATTTTGGGACCAAAAGAAATTTTTTTAGTACTCACAACTTCAATTCCATTGATTTCAGCACAAGTACATTCTCCAACTCTCTGATTTAAGTCAAAGTTGATTTTACATTATAAAACTTGAAAAGAAAAGTCAAAGGAATAAACTAGGGGCATAGATAAGTCAGGTGGCCCTGCGTCCTCTGGTTGTGCTTGTAGAAGACTCTGCAGCCAATGTTGGCCTAACCTGTGCCTTGTCTTCATGCCAAGCCAAACACTCATTGGAAAGGGCGTAACTGAGGCTAACTGCAGGTGCTAGAAGCTCTCTCGTCTTCCAAGCAGTGAGGTATCGTAGCAAGTGTGAACCACGAATGGGAAATAGAGCTAGACATTTCATCCCCTTTTCTGGATAGGTCTAATCATGTCCAAATTGGCATCTGAACTGGAAAAGGAAATAAAACATGTAGTGTGTAAGGTCAATCAACTGTATACTTGGTTTTCAGGACATGTTGAAGTTCATCTCAGTCAAGTTAAGCTAGGGGTAATGCCAAGCTATGTTGGCCACATATCTGCTGCACATCTAGTCGCACCACCATCCCTCTGAGGGAAAGTCCACTAGCCGCTGGCGGAAGAAGTAGGCTTGGGCTAAATACACAGGGCAACGGTTCACCACTTTTAGCTTATCCATTAGCCACACCTAGGAAGAGATGAAAAATAACAGAGATTAAAGAATAGAGAGATGTGCATGGAGAGAAAAAACAAGAAACGGGGCTTGAGAGAAAAATAGAGAATGAGTACTGAGTGATGTGAAAATCATAAATAAGAAAAGGTGGGAAACAATACTTGGAGAAGCAATGGACTCCCTGCGAACTAAATTGTCTCCCGTCGATAAAAAACATCCAAACCCTGTCAGGGTCTCAGCTAGTGCCAAACCAATGCAGCTTTTACTCTTTTTTAAGCATTGGGCCACTTCGATCACGATAATACCGACTCCGCCGTAACTAGGGGCAATAAGAAAGTGCACAAGCATATATAAACAAAGGGCATGTTGGCGATAACCTCACCAGAGATGGTCACCTCTGTCCCCAATATTGGAAAATCAATGAATCAACTCGGGTATATCTAGCTTCCTGTCGTGAGCCAAGGATCGAGCCTTGTGTAAAGTGAGTCCACACATCCGTTCCAAAACTCATGCATTGCCAAAACAAGGTTGGGACACGATCTTCTCCTCGCTCCGAGATTCCATCAACGCTTGGAACTCTTCAAGAGTCGAACACATTTCTTGTGCTCCAAAGTGAAATACATGCATAACTGGGTTCTAACATCGTACTATGACATGAAGGAACAATAAACAAAGCGAAGTACGGCTCAATGGGAAAAGCGCGTTTATGCCAAAACCTTAGAAATTTACCTTTTCCGTGCTGTCCAAAGTAACTATCCAATCCTTGAGCTTCTCGGCAAGGAAAATCTCTATTTTCAGAGAAAAAAAAAAAAAAACAATACCAAAAATGAGGGTCTATTGAAGAAACTGTGAAGGAAGGCATTTTATAGAGGATAAGGCTATGTGAGTGGATGCCAGCTGTCAGTCAGTTGTCCACCGACAACACTTGGCTGGTCGACCACCTCTATTGGCTGGTTATTTCCTTTAGTGGCCGGTTGTCCCCTTTTGTTGGTCCGGCAGTCAAGTAGTGTGGTTTTGTTCCAATCTTTGTGCTTTGAGGTCTTGTTTTGAGTTTTTTGCTTTTAGCAAGTGTAAATAGCTGTGTTTAGGTTGTTTTTACTTTGTTTTCCATTTATCAAGTTGTATTTTGCATTCTGGTCATTTGTTGGCTTAATATCCGATTACAAACATGATTCTAATGCAAGCGTTTTCAGTTTCAAATTCAGTTCCATTTTTTGTTTTATGAAAGTGTGGTGTCGTGCTCATGGTATAAAACAAAGCTCCTTTCATAAAATTGCAGGGTTTTACCCTGATCATAGTTTTTACAAAAGAGGGAATACAAGTGTTTCAAAAACAAAAGTAAAGACGTATCTGAAGCTATACAATGCTAAGCTACCCAAACAAAAGAAAATAAGCAAAATAGTACAAAAATCTACACCGGAGGGGACTTAGGGGCACTATCTCCATCTGCACTTCTATCATTAGAAGAACGGGATTCCGAGCCAGAACTAATATTGCCATCTCCACTCTATAACTCAGAGCCAGTCTTGGCATCCTCTGCACTCCTTGATCCTGAGGTAGCATCATGGTCTTCACTCTTAGATTCAGAGTGTCTACTTACCGTCTCCTTAATGTCGCTGGTCTTAGCGTCATCTCTACTCAAAATCGTCTTCGAGGAGAAGGAGGTCTCCTCTGTCTGGGACTCGCTATTCCGACCTCGAGCACCTATACCTTTATCCCGACCTCAACGCTCATCCTGGCTGCGCATTGGGGCCTGTCTGCCTCTCCTCCTCATTTGTTAGAAGGTGCCACCGATCTTCTTGCCAAATCGTTGGTGCCATCGATCTGGTGGAATCGAGAAAAACAAGTATCGAGTATCGATTCTGATCGAGTATGTTGCAGTGTGTAGTATGCAATATGAGTATAATACAGAAGACAGATTCAGCATAAGTGCAGTGTGTCAGTGCAATGTAAGGTAATATCAGAATGCATGTCAGTATATAATGTGAGTATTGCATATCAGTGTGAGTATGGTATGACGGTGCAGTGTGGTGTAAAACAGTATGGGTAAGCAATGAAATACACAAGAAGAAGGGAAGCTACCTGGACATCGTGAAGAGCAAGTAGCGACTCTTTCCTCTGTACCATGTGAACCAGAGAGGCAACCAGCTGGAAGAGACCGTCCATGTACTCCGTAGGTGGCTGCAAGTGAAGTTGAACAATTAGTATCCAAAAGAGAGAAATGTGGAATATAAGTTGTAAAGCATGGTCCATACCTACGATGCACCTAGAGCCCTGACATACCCATGCTCCACTTTCGGTGGCTCTATCGGGATCTGATAGGCCGTCTCACTAGGCCGCCAACAGGGAATCGCGGTAGAAATCGCCGGCCAACTGACAGCATGCATAGTAGGAGGAGCCCCTCCAATGTCAGCCTCAGCCTCACGAGCAGCCTCTCCAGCCAAAGGAGCATCTGCAGCATCACCTGCGCGAACTTTGGTCAGGGGCGGTATGAGATGAGTTCGGATGAAGGTCATATAATCTCCTTTCCATCTGAAGAAATCAGCGTCCAGCCCTACCATATACTGAACGATAGCCTATACGGGAAGGCTATCAGCTATCCTCATAGATGCTAAAGGCGGAGCAGGAATGACTAGAGCAAACAGGCTCAAGGACTGGCGTACGAACCATTCACCCAAAAACTAGGCTTGCAAAATGGACCCTCTAGTAGGATCCAATACTGGGATGTAGCCCAAGACTCGGCATACTGATCTCGGACCCCTGTTAGCATCATCGCCTAGGGCTGCCATGTGATCTGCGAACAGGGAATTCACAAGTTATTAGTTGTTATCAGTTATCAGAGTATGAATAAGAGTGGCAATGAAAATAAAGAACAAATGAATATGAGTTTCGGATTACCTCGCGAGCCACCACTGTATCGAAGTATCGGTGGTAGTACGCGAAGGTCATGTTATCACGGCGCCTGCGGCGACATCTGCCATCGTACCGTTGGAGTAGGGTACGACCGGTGCTATCTCGTCTATTGGCATTGGGGCCACGATAGGGAAATAGGTGTAAACCCATAGTTGTAAGAAGAGATCAGTTGTGTCAGTCAACATGTGTGAACAGTATAAAAATAGAAAGTGCAAAACAGAAAGCACAATATATGATGAAGGCAGAAAATAAAAAGTATAATGTATGAGCAGAAAATAGAAACTGAGATAGAAAGTGTAGTGTGTACCTCCCAAGCTCTCCAATAGCCTCCGACCTTGTTCCCCTTCACGCGAGAACCAGAGCTCATGTATCCATAGAGAGTGGCAAGGCCAGTGCCACCCCAGTCATAGAATCGCACCAAGGGTAATGTCACGAGGATGTTCAGCAGATACAACCCTACGGTATTCCACCTGTTCGCAAACAAGGTGGTACTGAGGAGATAGATCAAGAACCCCTCTGTGTACTGCTCCACCTCCTCCTGCGTCTCTGGCTAGTGCCTGCAGAAGCGCTCATAGAACCAGTTGTATCTAACCATGGCTAGCCTGTCCAACGGAGGGCGTACCCCGAGTAGATAAATCCATGCAGCCTCCTAACGTCCCATATCCATGTCAAAGGGGATTGGATCACTCCTTACCCTTAAGTCGGTGATCATGGAGAAATTATAGAGACTCATCGTCATCTCTTCGGTGGAAGAGAAGTGGAATGAGTTAGTGGTGTCCCACCACCTCTCTACCAAGGCTTCGAGTAAGGCTTGGCTCGCCAAGTGTCATGAGAGCTCGGAGCTGAACAGGTCGAAGCTCACCTTGTCGACTAGCTCGCAAACCCGAGCAGGGAGCTCCTGGTACTAGTTTGTCACTGTCACTGTCCTGTATCCTCTCAAGTAATGAAGAACACAATAACGAAGACAGTAATGAAAGGCAATAATGAAGTGGTAAAACAAGTAGAGTGCATGAAAGCAAAGTTTGTACCTCAATAGTGCCGTGAGAAAGGTGGGAGGCCTGCTCCTTTAACAAAACATCCTCAGGCATGCCGCTAACAAAGTCCTCGAATTGCAGCATGCCTCTGGGGGCCATAGCAGAAGTGAAAATCGATGAATCAACCAGTTGTTCTATATATATAGAGTCATACCTTATCTTTTTAGGTTAGAAAAATTTGTTAAGTGCAAATTCTTGAAAATTTCTCTCTATATATATATATATATCTTGCAACCTATATACACTCTATCTATACTCCTTAAACCTAATTTTTAAGGCTCCTTGCTGAGGTTCTTGAGCTTGAATTTCAGCACTTAAGGGTGAGAAATTGTTGGTTTGTGAATCAAAGTGTTACTCCTCTTCAAGAGGTATAACTTTTAGATTTTTTATACCACTTATTTCCTATCTTTATTTGCTGTTTTTGGACTGTTTCTCCATTGTTTCTATGGGATAAAACTTGTGGTTTAAAGCTATCAAAGGTAGAGGGGTGAACCACCATTCCTTGAACCTTATTTTCCAAGCTTTTGCCCTTGTGTTTCCCATCTATTTTCTAGCTTTTTCCTACTGATTTTCAGAGTTTTTTAGAGGCTAAAAAAGCAGTTTTGAAGTCCCAAAAGTAGAGGGGTTAGCTACTCCTCCTTAGGCTTGCTTACTAGCTTCATTTCTATATCATTTGAGTTCACTTTTTCTAGCTTTTCCATACTAATTTCAGCACTGTTTTTGTGAATTTTAGGACTTTTTTGGTGTATTTGTTTCATTTATGCTTTATGTAGCATGCTTGTAGTGTAGTGGTCCTTATAGGTTTGGTGGTTTAGGCATTAGACGCCAACCTATTTGAGTTGATAGCATTTATTTCATGTTTTCCATACTTATATTCACACATAATCATCTCTGCACTTTCCCTTATTTCTTGGATTTTTATTTATTTGAGAGTTGTTTCAACCAAGTGTTGTTTAAGCTTGAGAAAGAGACCCTTCCATGCTTAATGGTTTAATCTTTTTAGAGGTTTATTACCAAGGCATGCCATCTTTCTCATGCCCAAAACAACTTCTTGTTTGACACTTCTCTCAATTAGTGGACTTAATTATCATTCTTGGACTAACATGACTAATGAATGGAAAGGTAATTAAAAGAGGCAATAAACTTGAACAAGATAATAAAATCAAGTTTGGGTTCAATCGAACGTTAGTTGAACCTATTGAGTCTTGAATTGTTTCATACGTTTTAGTGATGATAATGGCTTGAGATTTAAAGTCTACCACTTTCCTTGATCAATGCCATGATAGGGAGGAGGTTTGTGGGTCTTTCATTGTCATTTATTGAGCTTGTGTCCCTCGATTCATACACCATTATGCAACGAGTTTGCGTCGATTGACGGTTTGCGAATCAAGCCTACCCCTCATTTGATCTGTTTGTTGATAAGGAGAGGCAGGGTGGACAAACGTCCCCTGAAAATACTCTGTTTGTACTCTGTTTCTTTTCTGTTGCAGCATGGGAGAACCCAAAACTAGTGGCCGGTCGGCCACCTCTTTGTACGGTCGATCACTTACTGGCCGGCCGGCCACCTCATTTAAGGCCAGGAGTGCCATTTTCATGGCAGAACAAAACAAAGGCTGGGGTAAAAACAGTTCAATTTTCTGACTGCACAACAGAACCATTCTAGCAGCAGAACAGAGGAACTTTCAGATGGAAATTCGCATTCATGCATGAGCCATCCCTCGTTTCTTGGGGCCCGTTAAAATTATGATTAATAGTGGTATGTTGTACCTAGATCAATTACCTTATTTGGACTTGTAATAGCTTGGTTAAATTAATTTTGTGCTGTAATTAATTAATTAGATTCATTCCAATTTGTAATCATTAGTTAGTATAGCTAATTTGGTATTGTAATAATTAGTATTAGGACATTTATTCAGACCCTCTTGCATGAGGGTAAAAATATGTAATAATGTTTGTATGTCTTCCAATCTCCATTTCTTTCTCCTTTTTATTTACTTGGAAAATAAGGAAATGGTGGATTTAGGTTCTAGGGTTTGGGAAGAGAAGATTATAAGGTGGTGGAGAGATCCAAATCTGTAGAGACAGAGAAAAGATAATACAAATAGAAAGACGATGTCAAAGTGAGAGTTGTCGGTAGCGATGAAGTGGCCGTCAGAGTAGAATGAGACGAAAGCGGCGGTGTCGGAAAGTGAGGAAATAGTGGATTTCAGTTTTAGAGTTTAGGAATAGAGAGATGGATGTGTGTGTGTGTGTGTGTGTGTGTGTGAGAGAGAGAGAGAGAGAGAGAGCCAAATATGTAGAGAAAGAAAAATGAGAGCAAAGTTGATATTTTTTTGAATAAAATAGAAATAAAGGATGTGAGAGACCTTATCTAACAGAAAAAACTTTTTGTGGATCTCTCCCACTACCTAAAGTTAGAGAGGGAGGTTAGACTTGTGAGATCCCTAACTTTTGTAAACCTTATTAGGTCCCTAAATTTTGAGTTATTATAATAATGACCCTTGATCCCTTATTTATTTTCAATTTTAGCTATAGAGTCAAAAACACGAGCCAACCGAAAACTCACAAAACCTTGATTGATTATGAGAACTCAAGAACCAATTCTAAAACCCTAATAATAACTAAATTAATATTTTCCACATAGAAACTCTAGGTTTCTCCGTGTTTTATCACGTTCGTCGGTTGATAGCCTTTTTATTCGAAACAAGAAATTCAAACCGAAATAGATTATCTAAACCTAGTTTAGTTAAATTCTACTCTAAAAATAAATGTTTCAATTCATAAATTAAACTCAAATCCCTCACATTTTTATTAAATCACAAATTGACCCCAAACAAGTACCATTATATATATACACTTGTACCCTAAAATCTATTTTATTCACTATAGTTTACAATTGTCAACATTTGTACACAAAAAAATAATAAAATAAGTCCCTTAAATCACCATCATGTGGTTGGCCATGTTTGTATAGATACTATGAGTGTACTTTTGAAGACAAACTTACACAATTTAAGGAAAATCTTTTACTCTGGTTATAAACTTATATATATAAATGTATATATACATTGTACTTGTAACTAGGTTGGTTTGATTAAGATAAAACCCTAACTAGATCATGCTTAAGTACTCAATTAAGGCCTCTAATCCTCCACTATTCCATTGAATTCAAACCAAATCTAAAATATCCAATCCAATTCCAACCAATGGGCATTTTGGACCTTTTGCATCAATTTTCCTATAAAAATAACCCCTACCTTAGTATTTTACATAGAAGAACACATATAAACACTGTATTCAGTTGAGAAGGAGAGAAGAGAAGAGGGTGAGCTTGGTGGAGGATAGGAGAGAAAGAAAGTTTGCTAGCAATTCAATCAAGTCTCAAGTAAGCCACAACACAACTCTCTCTTACATTTTCCTTTTTCAAATACATGTTATTAGAAGTTCAAAATGGTATTTCCAGATGTGTTCTAATGGTGTTTTTGTCACGACCCAAACCTGCCCCTAAAGTTTGGACATGACCGGCTTGCTTAAGCCTCAAAATAAAACAAAATAGTCAATAAGCACTTATACCATGTTGGGGCTTAAAATAGAAGCAATTACAATGATAAAGAGAAAACTCCCATTGAGCGGTGTCTAGATGTCAGGATCTGAGTACACATATCATATACATTTAATTAATTTACGTATACAATTCATTAAGCGACAAAAACCATAGCAAGCCATTCTAAACAAGGGGGCAATGTTCCATAATTTACATATATACCTGTAGCAAAATAGAATATATAATAAAAACCCCAAAATAAAACAAAAGGGTTTAACTTGCGAGGTTTTACAGATTGGACCAACAAAAAACTCCTGGAGTTAACCTAGGGCTGGCCTCCGGGTTGACCACCTACAAACATACATGGATACGAAATGAGACAAGCTCAATGAATAATAATAATGTACTAAAGTATGTAAACGAGCGTGTGACTTGCAAAATGTAAAGTATGTACGTAACTCATGTATGTCCTCTTTGATTAACAAAACGGCCTCGGGCCCAATGATAACAGAACGGCCTCAGGCCCAATAATGACAGAACGGCCTCGGACCCAATAATGATATCATAGGTAAGTCCCTTCTCACATCCATATTCTAATTCCATTTCTTTTAACTCGTTTATCCAAATAACATCATTCAAATAACATATTTCTGAAAACCATGCATAATGTATCAAAAGAAATATAAGTAATTTACACTACTTTTACTCACAGTGATCCGATCGTGCAGTGGTCCCTTCTAGTGAGTGACCTACACATCCCACACAAAAACTGATAAGTAGTGTATTCTTTCTTTAGCTTCTGTAATTCACTCTAACCTTTTCTTATTCATTTTATCTTGTTTTTATACACCAAATGTACATGAATTAGTGGCAAACCATGCAATTGGAGGCCTGGAAGCCCTAAAACAGAAAGGAAACAAAATCGAAAAATCAGCCCTGTTGGCCGCATATGCGGTGGTCCTAGCCGCTTGTGCGGTGGCCTAGGCCGCATGAGCGAATGAACTGCAGAATCGAATTTGGCTCAAAACAGGGTTGGCCACTCGTGTGGTGGCCTAGGCTGCACGAGCGGATGAACTGCAGAGTCGAATTTGGCTTAAAATAGGGTTGGCCGCTCGTGCGGTGGCCCGAGTAGCACGAGCAGTCTGGGTTGAAACATTCAATCTGAAAATTTACAAATTTTAAACTTTCCAAATGCCTTCCCAAGGTCCAATTGAAGCAATTTCACTTCAATAACATCTCATATGATCATAATAAATAAGAACCCTAAACCCAAGTAGATCATAACTTTGTTTAATTTGGCATGCACAACTCTATTCTATATTTCCTTCATTTCCTTCCTCTTGTCATGACATAGACAAACATATACAACATATATATATATACATGAGTTCAAGGCATGCAAAGTCTCAAGAGGAGATAATCATTTCTCATAATTTACCTCAATTCAAACTCAAAACACAAGAATCACCTCTTAAACAAAACAAATCAAAGGATTACATATTCAATATCATGACATATATTCAAGCAAGATCATTATCTCAAACCCTAACTTTGGTGTGTGTGCGCTAAAGTTTCACTTTAAGACTTGATTCTAACCAATTAGAGAGAGATTTAGAGTTTTCTAGTTGATTTACATTTACTTGAGCTTTTTTCTTGATTCCCCTTCCAAGTTTTTCAAGCCTCAAGCTCTTGGTTTAAATTTTCTTCTTCTTCTCTCTTCCTTTCTTTCTCCCTCTAAGGCACTTTCCAGGAGATATTTGTGTGTTTTTGGGTCTAAGTGTTAACTAAGGCTCCTCTATATCTCTACTAAACCAAGGGCCAAGCTTAACTAAAGGTGGAAATTAAATAAAGCTAATTAATTCGTTACGAATTAAATTTTTACAAAACTTCATACTAGGTCCTAAAAATCTTGTTCATCACAATTGTAAAGTCAATTTTCGGTTATTGCGCCTCTAAGGCTTTCAATTTCTAATCTAAAGGTCACAATTTCGACAGATTTTCTTATAATTGACAGACAGAAGTTGATAGACATGCAATTCACACACTAACACATGGATTTTCATATTAAACACATAAACACACATCTAATCACACCCTTAATGTGGGATATAAGTATATGAGAGGGTCAAGTTATTATAGTTTTTGTGTTAAAAATGAAAAAGAGTTGAGCCTTGTTCTACCCTTCTTGTATTTTCCCTAAATCGGTACAAAACTATCTTTTTCCATATCGATTTCTCAAAATTTCCAAAGGCACACCTTCAATATAAATTTTTGAGTTTAATATATACTATTTAGCTTGTTTTCATCACAAAAGAAATGGAAAATTTCCCTTAGTTGGCCTCATTTCTCACAAATCTTCTTATTTTGAGTATTGCGCATGAAAAATCTATTTTACATCCACATTGCAGAAATTCTAGAAAAATGTATAAATATCTTCTGGACCTCCATTTTATTTCAAAATCTTCCTTAAGGAGTTAGCTTTCGAGGAAAATTGGTTTCATGAAAAACAAGTGAGCGGTTTGTGAGAAAATCTGATTTTTGTAACGGTCGATAAATCTGGACAAAGCTGGAGTATTTCTGAAATAACTAAAAATCAGGAAAAGCTATTCCATCTCTGAAAAATGTTCTGAAAACTAGATAAAATTCTTGACGAACCATAGGAAGGTCAGATTTGGGAAAAATCTAAAATAATCTTTTTAATCTTGATCTTTAAGTGACTTTGAATTTGGAAATTCTGTTTACATTGATGTTTTGTGCTCTTGACTTTATGAATATGCTTACTTATGTATAATCATGTCTTGGTATGGTTATGTAGTTTTTTCCTTGATGATACCTATATCTATGAAAATTTATTTCAATTGCTTATGCTAACTAACTTAAGACATGTAACTCAATGGGAAACTTAATTGGGATGGTATTTGGTTTTTAATCACTTGAATAATGAAGAGATGATAATGTGTTATGGATTGATGGGGACATGTTTCCAATTTGAAGGAAAGTCTTGTGCAAGCAGTTATATCGGAACCCTTGAATGGATCGGTTGTATTCGGACCCTATGTGGATAAGGTTGGAGGAGGTTATGGGCAGGGCCCTTATTTTACCATCTCTTTTGAAGTCCTCGGTTGGCGCTATGCGGTATATAACTGTTGGTAAGCATCCGAGGTAAGGTCTGCAAAGCAGCAAAAGATGTGGCATACCGAATAATCTGAGTCCAATTCTTGCGGTATAAATTACTAACATCTAACCTTGTAATCCTTTATGATTGAATTATTATCATGTTTTTTTACTTGCTTGTAATAATTGTATTGGATTGGGAAAAAAGGATAGGGTGTGTGTGTTTACTGGGTATTCAAAGCTCATGGCATTTCATACTAGATATTAAAGACTATTAGACCAGTTGAAGGAAAAGCTGAAGCATTTGAGGACGTGTGGCTAACCTAGGAGGATTAGAAACTAGTTTGTAAACGTGTTGTGAGATTGTAAGTGATAGATCTCAAGTTGTATTTAAGACTTGATTTTGTAATTATTATATATCTATACATATCTTTTATATTACCTATTCTTTATTTTCCGTCAACTCATTTAGACCTTGTGTTAATACGTTGATAAGATCTATCAAAAAGATAGCTTTGCTATTTAAGGAGATTGGACTTTGAAAGGAGGTTAGTTTGACTCTTCCGATCTTTTTTGAGATTTTACTTGATTATTGATTAAAGGACTCATTAGTGACGTTACCTATTTTGTAATCTTAGACAAATCCTGTATTTATTTGTTATTGTATTCTCTGATGTTTCTGATTTTGGGGGCGTCACATGACTAATTTTTCCGTTTATTTTCTTGTGTATTGATAATTATAAGCTGGATCTGTTTTATTTATTTATTTAAATTTTTATCAAATTTAGAAGGAAAATATTAAAAAAGTATTTCTTACACATTGTTTAATATTGAATTTCTATAATTAAAAAAAAAAAGTATCCGAAAAAATGATAACAATGTTAAAAAAATATTTAAAAATTAGTGTGTTTTTTTTCATCTTATTTCTCCATCCCCAAAGACAAGACCCAAATTAAAAAAGGGTAAACTACCAATAGGTCCTACTTTGGAGACTTATTACCCATTAAGTCCTATTTGATATAATTTATTAAGTGATAAAGATAAATTTATCAGTCTTTTTTTTTATGAATAATTTTATAGTGATTTTGTTTTATGAATAAATTTTTAGTGATAAATTTATCACTTTCTTATTTTTATAGTGTTAAATTTATTAGATTAAAAATTTGGTAATGACCGGTTCAACTTAACTGTCCCTGGCAAGTGGGTTGGATTTGTGTTGGGATAAAAAAAAGTAAAAAAAATAAAATAAGTTAAATAAAAGTTTATTTTGGTGATTGGGTTAAAAGTTAATTTTTTGACTTTTTTAATTTTTTTGAATCACATTATTTCTTTATTTTTTTACATATATTTTTCAAAAAAAGGCAAAAAAAAAAAAAAAAGGTTTTTTTACCTACTTCCCAAAATAAACTAACATGTCACATTCAAATTATAATTATTTTACTTTTTCTCTTATAAAAAAAAATCAAATAAAACTAATTTAACCAAACTAAATTATTTTAAAAAAAATAAAAAATTAGATCAAAAAAATTCTTCCTCAACGAACTTCTCCCAACTCCTAAATATTCAAAAAAAACTCAATCGTCGGTACATGTTGGCCAAACTGAATTGTTGCTTGGTCCGAAATGTTGACAAATTTACCAACCTAGCCAGCCTCCTCATCCGTCAAACCAAATTCGTAATAGATCCTAGCCGTCAAAATTGTTACCATAAATACTAATAAACATTTATACTATATATTAAGTAAAAAGGAGTTTTTAACCCCAAATCTTGTGGGAGCTCCAATCTCTCAATCTAATTTTTTTGATTTTTTGATTTAAAAAAAAATATTAGCATTTATTAACTTCTCCCAACTCCCAAGTCTTACCATCATAATAACACTTTAATGTATTAAGAACAACCATAAAAAAAATTCTTTGAAATCCAACACATATGAATTCTTTGAAAAGTCTCAACACATATGATTATTATCCCTCATAATAACACTTTAATGCATTAAGAACAAACACAAAAAAAAACTTCTTAAAAAGTCCAACACATATGACTATTATCAAAATATTAAACTTTAACATAATATAATAATAAAAAAAAGACATTTAATTTCTTGAAAAGTCTAACACATATGATTATTATCAAAATATTAAACTTTAATATAATATAAAAAAGAAAAAAAAGAAGACATTTAAGAAAAAAAAAATATTTAAAAATCACAATTCACATATATAGATAATTGTAAATACAATCCGTGCATAGCACAGGTGATATACTAGTACTGATTAAACAAAACATTAAAAAATAAATAAAGTACACAATATTTTAATTGATATAATTAATAAACCTACTGACATAAAATTAAGAAATTGTGGTCTTATGAATTGTTTAATCTTTTATTTATTTATTTATTTTTGTAGATCTAAAGGTCTCATTCTAATGTGTATTATATAAATTGTCAAGTATAAATGAGTGTGTTATGTGTTTAGGGACAAACGTGAATTTTCTCATAACGTTGAAATTACTAAACATAATATTTCAAAAAAAAAATTCTTAGGCCTCGTTTGACAAGTGTTAATTTTAGTCAAAAAGTTACTAAAAAAACCAATAAGCTAACAACTTATATCAAAAAGTCAAAGATTCTATTTTCTCTCTACTTTTTGCACATCTTTTTATAAAAAACTAAAAAGTCATTCAAAACATACTATTTTTTTTACATCATATTTTAGCCAAAAAGGCAAAAAGTTACTAAAAAAACTTGTTCCCAAATGAGGCTTTAGTGTACTTTTTTCAAACGTAATACTACAATGTAACATTAAAAAAATGTAATACTTCAATGTGACACACAAAAAATTCTCAATGAACTTTTTCCAAACGTAATAACGTAACATTCTATAGACACCTCATTTTTGACGGCCCTTCAAGACTTGGATGATTTTGTAGGTACATCCGTTGATGAGTCTATTTACTCGTCAAGTACTCAAAGTCCTCAGTAGAACGCCATAATTTTGAGCCTTTTAAACCCTGCATTCATTTTGTCTCATTTTTGGACCATGCATTAGTCTTTCCAGCCTGCAACCTCTAGTGGCCTGCCTGCCGGCCATCCCTAGAGGCTGTCGGCCATCACTTTTGGTGTGTCGGCCACTGATGTGGCTTACTAGCCACCAGTGATGGCTGGCCAACCACCAGTGTTTTTAATAGATATTTTATGCCAGCTGTGCTAGCTATTTGTACAAATGCTTGCATCTGTCCACGCTTGGAGAGCTGGATCTCCTTGCAGAAATTTTATGTTTTCTATATATAGGGACCCCCTATCTCATATTTTGAGGTTAGAAAATTTTAAACTAAAAAATTTTCCTCTCTCTCTCTCTCTCTCTCCACAAATTCTCTATACTTTTGCCTACTTACACTACACTCTTGCCTATACACCCTTAGCCAAACCCTCTCATCTCTGAGCTGAGGTGTTCTTGAGCTTGGTTTGAGCTCTAGAAGGTGTATTTGCTTGGAATTGTTGCCTAGAATTACTTTTCTCTTCAAGAGGTATAATACTAGTTTTGTTAGCTTATTTTGCATACTTGTTTTTCCATCTTTTTTCCACTGTTTTTGGATTTTTTTTGGGCTATAAAAACTCTGTCAAAGTGGGCTGAAATTTGTGGTCTTAAGCCATTTTAAGGTAGGGGGTGGTTCACCGTTCTTTGTACCTTGTTTGTAAGGCTTTTCCACTTGTGTTTCCCACTTTCAAACTATCTTTTTCCAAGCTTTTAAACACTGATTTTCAGAGTATTTTCAGTGGTAAAAATCAAGTTTTGAAGTCCAAATTTGGAGGAGTTAGCCTCCGCTCATTGTATCTTGTTTGTTAGCCTAGTTGGTGCCATGCATTAAGTTATTTTTCTAGCTTGTTGTAGCTTTATTTCAGCATGCTTTAGGCTTTATTTTGGACTATTTTAACACTGTTTTGGGTTGATTGTTACATTTGAGTCTTGTATTGCATAGTTGTAGTGTAATAGTCCTCACAAGTTTAGTGTTTTAGGCATTTAGACACCACTTGTTTGAGTTTTTTTTTTTTTTTAGGTGAAAAATTCATAAAATAAAACAAGAAAACTTACAAAAATAAAAAGGGGAATACCCCAAGCCCTAACAAAACTATACAAAATATACCAACTAAAACATATCTGCTAATATATAACTAGCTAGCACAAACAAAACAAGCCTATCAAAGCAGCCACAAATCTGTTAGCATACTGGCTGCCATACTGGTAGCAAATCTATTAACAACAATCTGTTAGCAAAAAACTAGCATACTGGCTGCCTCCATAACCAAGTTCAAAAGCACACACAAAAGAAACCAATCAATGTTATGTTTTTCTATAGCAGCCACATACACCAATATACATGAAGCCAAAAGCTTAAGAAAATAAAATAAGACCCCAAGCACAAGGCTCTCTCTATGCTGTGGTGGTTCTATTTGAGGGGTATCATCCCCTTGACTGCCCTCTCCTTCATCTGGTTCCCAATCTTCTTTTTCCCTTTAGACTTAATAGTTTTCCATCCATCTTCCTTATCCTCTTCAGTTACTTTTTGCATCTTGACCAATTGTGCCACTTGGTTTGAAATACAATTTTTGGTATCATGTCCAAACACTCTACAATGTTCACATTTAGCAGGTATGCCTTGGTATTCTACTATTATTTCCACCACTTCATCCTCACACTTAACAGAGAAGTTTTAAGGTAAAAGGGAGTCAACATTAACCTCCACACACACCCTTGCAAAGGATACTCTACTCCCAGTGGAAGTAAGATGATCCATAAATAACGGGAGTCCAATTTTACTAGAGATTCTACTCAGCCCTTCAAAGTCCCAGTATTCCATAGGGACATTAAACAATTTAATTCAAACTGGAATCTGTGAAACATGTTCCTCAGTGAGTCTCATCATTCTTTTCCACTTCTTTAGAAGTAGTAGTTGGTTGCCCATATACCAAGGCCCTCCTTCCAGGACCCTCCCACAGGCGTCCATATTGTCAAAAATAAAGAACATAAAGCCATCACCATTTTCTTAAACCTCTTTCAACCCCATGTTTTTCCACTGATTGAAAGCACTATTTCTTATATAGTTGAAAGATAGTTTTTTATCCAAAAAATAACCCACTAAACAGGATTCCCATTTTCCCAAACCCTCATTACGAGGGGGCAATTCCACTATATTTGGATCATCTAAAGGCAGGAGAGGAATATACTTGAGCTTAATCGGAGATCTACTTGGCATCGTTGCCACATCTGCCCAAGTTTTGGTTGGTCTGTCTCTTTCCTTTGGAATTGCATTAACCTCTCTACAAACAAAACCCGATTGGTTGGGGTTGCCCTTATCCCCTCTGCCACACCCTCCACAATAAGATCCATAACCTTCCACCTAGCTTGAGAGATTGGCCCAGATTGAGGGTTGTGCTTGAAACATCCACCCTACGTTCTTGAATCTCTCTTAACCCACCAGAACTGCTGGGTACTTCAACTTGAGAGGCCAACTTTGAGTCAGTTTTAACCAAATCGCTCTATCTAGGAGGAATTTGCAAATCTATCTCTTCATTCTCAAACCTCCTTGGACCAGCTACGACTGATTTCAGACCATCGGATGTAACAGAGGACCCATCTAGGTTGAGTTTGCTTTCAACAAAAGAAGATGATTGGTAAGATCTGAAATGGCCTTCGATTTCTTGTCCTCCAAACCCCCACTTCTCTGAGCTATTTCCACGAGAGTTGACAAATCATTTTTAGAAAGATTAACGATACTGTTTTGGGTATTATCAATCCATTTCACCTCATTCCTAACCAACAACTGGGGAGAATCAAGCGTTGACACACTCGCATTCACTAAGGTAGAGAACATAGCATTAGAGAAAGGATCGGCCATCATCAAAGAGGAGTTGAAAACCCTAGAAACTGAGGTAGTTTCTAGAGAGAAGGTAGACACTCTCTCTCTAACCCATGAGTCAACTTTCCACTAACCACTTGTTTGAGTTGATTGCATGTTTTTGGTTCTTTTCACACTTAATTTTAGCACTAATCATCTTTGCAACCTCCCTCATTTCTTGGCTTTTAATTTTGCTTTGAAAGTGGTTTCAAGTCATTTGTTTGCCTAAGTGTGGAATTGAGGTTTCATACTTAATGGTTTAATCCCTTAGGGGATTCATTACCAACGGTATGATACTTCTTTCATACCCAAAGCAACTTGTGTTTTGAGCTCTCTTTCCATTAGAGGACTGTAATTCACCTTTGGACTTAATTGAATTAAAGAATGGTTGGTAAAGTAAAATGAGTAACTAAAACTTGGGACTAAAAGATGAGCAAGATAATAACTTGGTGTGTTCAATCGAACATTAATTGAACACATGGAACTTAGGCCATTTCATAGTTGATAGTGATGAAATGATCCAAGTCTCCAAGGTCAACTTCTTCCCTTGATCTTTCATGAAAAGGAGGATGGTTTGTGTCTCATTTTACATTTATTGAACTTGCACTTCTTGAATCACAAGCCATTATGCAATGAAATTGCTTGAGTTGGTGGTTTGTGGCTTAAGTTCGCCTTTCCTTGGATTTGTTCATGAAAAGAATGGGTGAGTTGTGCAAACAATATGTGAGAATACCCATTTTTTGCTCTGTTTGTCCTCTATTGCAGCAAGATGAACCAGTGCATCAATGGCTGGCAGGCCACTTTCCATGGTTGGTAGGTGGGCGGCAGAGCACCATTGATGGCCGGCAGGTGGCTGGCAATATTCACCAGTGGCCGGCTGGCCACTAATGCAAACCTTAGCAGAGTGTTGGTAAGGTAGAGCAAAATGGTTCTGGAAGTGTTCAATTGTGCAAATAGAGGCTTTCGAAAGCAAAATGGAGGTCTTTTCGGGTGGAAATGAGCACGCGCATACACGTTTTTCATTTCCCGAGGCGGAACAGCAAATTAGCTTAGTTTAATTACTTAGTTGCAATTGTTTTGTAAATTATTTAATTAGTTAGTTAACTAACTAGTTCATCTGTTGCTGTAATAATTAGCTTAATTAGTTTAGCGTAATTAGCTTAAGTAGCATAGCTTAGTTAGCTAGTTTGCTTTACTCATTCGGACTCCCTTTTGTGAGAGCAAAATGATGTATTAATGTGTATGTTTTCCAACCCCGCATCTTTCTCCCTTTTATTTATCCGCTTTTGATGGTTAGATTAGGAGCATCATGTTTCAATTTGCATACCTCATGCTTGCATCCATTCATCTTGTGTTGCATGCACCGAGGCTCGGCGCATCATTCAAACTGCATTGTCATACTTCGTTGAATACGTGCTTAGACCGTATGTTATTTGATTGACTCATATGCCATGTTTAGTAGCCGAGCCTATTAGTTACATTATTGCATGTATTGCATTAGACATATTGTATAGTTAGGAATCATGCATATTTTTCCAACTCATATCTTTTTGGCTTGGAGTACTAGGTGAGTTTTTAGTGATTTAGCATACTTGCATGTGTGTGAATGTTGCCATGACTAGCATGCTTGCCATTAGGCTAAATGCTTACTTGCTAAACTATTTGAATGCTTGTGGATGAAAGATTGTTGCTTGAATTAGAATGATTCAATAAGTGTAAGTTTTTAAGCCCACTTTGTTGAGTGGCAAATTTGCAAACTTTAAGCCCACTTGAGGTGGCAAAATCAAATTCTTTTTGCAAAACAAACATGAAATTGAATTGTTCCAATTCGGGCAAACTAGTCTATACTTGCTTGTACGCATCACATAGTAATGCTAGCCTAAATAAACCGGAATAAGAACACATAATGTTGATAAAAAAATCATATTATGATTAGTAGAGGCCGATCTTTGATCGGGTGAGCAGGGGTGCTCAATTCATAACATTCCCCTCTCGTACCTAAGTTCTCGAGCCGAGGCAACTTTGGTGATGACGGACACGTGGCCTTTGGCACACGTCATGGGTTTTCTAAATTTTCCTAAAATAAAATATTTAGGTGGCAACTCTATATCTGGAAAAACAGTCCAATTTTGACATTTTTTATCCTAAAATCAATTTTCCAAAAGATTTGCTGGATCTGGACTTTTTGGTATTTATCAATTTCACCTTGCACTTGTGAGATTAGATTCAGAACTGCGGGAGTCCGAACTGTAGGGCTTTCTTTCAAACCTTCTGAAAGGGGGGGATAAAAAAGTCAGGCTATAGTTTCTGGCGACTCTACTGGGGATTTAGAGAACTTGACTCGAACTCATGATATGATATTTTTTCTACACTTATGTGTTTCTTTGCATTTGCATTTCCATTGGTACACCTAAGTCACTGTGTTTTCCATCTGCTATTCCTGAACGGTTTGCCAGAGGCTCATTTGGAGAAGCTTGCCAAAAGGCTGACTAATTGCGGGCTCTGCCACGATGGGAACACAACCCTTAGATCTGGACTACCGCTATACCGTTTGATCCTCCTTTCACTTCTCGGTGTTAGGTGTGAGAGGTATATTAGGTAGTCTTGTTGAGGTACCCTTTTAGACCAATCGGCCTAGTTGCATTTTGAAAGCCACAGAGACTGTTCCAAACTAGGACAGGTTGCTTACCTAAATGCAAGATTGTGTGAAACCACCTTGCTTGAATAGAGAACCCTAGCTCTTGACAAAACTAGGACAGGGTAGCCCTACTCCATCATAGGGGTGTTTTGGCTCTCACTTAATTGGTATGTGCTTTTAGAGTGAAACTTTACAGGAATGTACGTATCAGTTGCAAGTTTGGCTATCAGATTTGGGGGCAGAAATCAGTGTTGAGTGTAGTTCTACAACTTATGATTACAATTGTGTCTTGTTCACATCTGAGTTGAGGTGCTGTGCGGTTTTTTATTTTCGCTTTCTTTTTGCTTTATTTCTTTTTGCAAGGTAGTTTATCACAATTGTTTCAGACAGTCACATTACCCCCCACGCACTCTGGACCCATATAAGAAAACTTTACAGATCCGGGGATCTTGTTAGGAGACAACTAGTCTTTGTTTTGCTCCCACTGGTTACCAGACGGAGGAGGATTAGGCATAATTCACCAGTCCAGCAGTCACCTTTTACTTCACCTGCGCCTAGTCAAGCTCAGTCTCCTGCTTCTACTCTAGTAAGAAATTATTCGCCAGTTCTGATGGCTCAACATCCCTCGGTTAGCAAGGAAGACATGCTTCGTCATCTCTAGCAAACCATTGAAACCATGCAGCTAGATGCTACCCACCAAGCTGAAGTTACAGCCACCAAGCAGAAGTGATAAATAGGCTGCAATAACAGCAGCAACAACAACCACAACAAGCAGTGACTTCTGCTTTCCATGCACCACCAGTAGGCATCCCAACACCTGGAATCACTGTCAATGTCCAAGAGAATTTGGGCAACCCGGTAGACCTCATCCTACCGCAAGCCTTCAAGGTACCAGTGTACCAAATTGAGGCACCGTTTGAATTCGAGGTTGACCCCACTGCACTGAAGGTCAACAAGCTAGAGAAGCTTTTCAAGCGGGCAGGGGGTGTGAATTCAATCCCTGACATCGAAGATGGATACACTGACTCCGCAGTAACTCTTCCGGACAGATTCAAGATGCCATACATAGATTGGTTTGATGGCTCTGGGGATCCCATGGTCCATCCGCAGTTATTCTTAGACATCCTACGGCTAATGGGCCTAACCAAACTTCAAAAGCTATCGCTTTTCGGCTGATCCTTGTTAGGAATAGTGACTATCTAGTATGCAAAGCTGGAAGACTTTGTGAAACGGAGTTAGGAGGAAATGGCTGAGGCCTTCATCGCATAGTACTCCTACAACACGTAGATCGAGGTCACCACCTATGATCTTGAGGCAACCCGTCAAGAGCCAAAGGAGGGCTTCTCGGACTTTGTGATCCGGTGGAGGGCCAAGGCTTCAACAATGACTACCAGGCCATCCGAAAAGGACCAAATCAGGATGATGGTCCGTAATCTGCAAGGAAAATTACTGCAGAAGATGATTGTCTTGCCGTTGTTCACATTCACTGAGCTCCACGAAATAGGAGTCCAGATTGAAGATGCAATGAAACAGGGGTTGATAACCAATGAAAATGTGCAGCCTAAAAGGCCTTTCACACGCAATTCCAATGCAACCACGAGTGGAAGCACAACTGCACGGCCATCTAATATGAATGTTGTTAGCACTACACCCAAAACTGCCAATCTTTTTGCCAGTACAAATCTGCAAACCTCAAATAGCTAGGCCCAATCTCAAAGGGTCTTTACCCTGCTCTATATGCCTTTATCTAAAGCCCTGGGGGTGTTGATCAAAAAGGGGCATCTTAAGCCGTTAGAACAACACCCACTACCTGATCCTCTCCCACCTAAACATAACCTAGCAAAATACTGCACTTTTCACCAGCAATATGGTCACAACATTGACCAATGCTATAGGTTGCATCATGAGATTCAAGATCTTATTGACAATAAGGTGATAGCACCACCCTAAAAGCCAAATGTGACCACCAACCCTCTTCTAGCCCACAACCAAGTTCCTCCACCCCAGCACTTAAATCTAATACATACACTGGCCATCCTATATGACCCCAGTGTATACATTACCCATTCTCACCTACCCAAACCGGTTGTGTTCATTCCTGAAAGCATGGACTTGTGCATGATGAACGTATCTACACTCCAACCTGAACCCGTGGTGGTGACAATGGCAGAAGGAGGGAGGTTAGCCTTGGAGGAAAGTGTTATCCCATTGCTCGAGAGCTTTGCAGATTTAGCCGAGAGAGTGTATGACCCGTGTTGTTACATTGTACCGACTGATCAAGCCAAACCTGAAGTGGTATTGCCGACAGTAGTGGAGGTCAGTGTGGTTCGAGAGGATGGCCCAAGCCAAAGTCTAGATGATCTAGCCAAACTGGAAGAAGACTTAGACAATTTGTAGTTTTATAACAAATAAGATCAGGGAGACGTGCAGATTGGCTGGTTTGATCTAAATGGGTCGACAGACAACTCCGGGTGGCTTAGTGATGAACCTGACCAGGAGGATAAAACTAAACCAAAACTTGAAGAAAAGAAAGCTAGAATAGCTTCAATGGCCGGAATGGCCGAGGACAAGGGGATATTGCCGTAGAGGACCAATATTAAGAATTTAGGGCAAGAATTGGACATTGTGAGTATTGCTGATACAGAGTAGGAAGCCGTGTTGAAGTGGTTTGTACAAGAAAGGGACCAAGACAAACAGGAAGCTGGAAAAGCCCAACACTCTGCGAGTGATGTGAGAATGACTAGAACAGAACCGAACAATTGCTTGTCGGTTGTCGGAGGAATATGGTGGGAAAATGATGATCTGCATTTTGCCCACACTGACGAGGATTGGGGTGGAGACCTGCCAGACAACACTTGGTATTCTGAAGAGGTGGACCATATGACTAAAAGTGAGTAGTACTTCAAGCCCCCACATTTGGATGAAGCTAAAGCCTCCGGAAAGGATAAGGAGGCGAAGAAGCAAAGGGAAAAATAGTTGGAAGAAGAAGTAGTGCGGAAACAGCTGAAGAAGATCCAGGCCAACATTTCAATCTGGGGTCTGTTCATGGCTTCTCACGTGCATCGACAAGCTATATTATCAGCAATGGACAGGGCCAAATTATCCATTGACACAACTCTTGAATAGCTTGTTAGATTAGTCTTCCCGGGAGGTGCTACGCCAACTTTAACCTTCTCAGACAAAGAATTGCTCAGCACACAACAAACCTCTGTACATATCAGTGGAGTGTAGAGAAAAGTGGGTGCCAGTGGTATTGGTCGATATTGGGTCAGTAATCAATGTCTGTTCATCTCGTACAACATATGTCATCGGCTTAAAACCAACAGATTTCACCTACAGCCCAAGTGATTTGGGCATACGACAATACAAGCAGAGAGGTGATGGGCACAGTACATATCAAAGTTCAACAGGATATTGAGTTCCATGTCCTGGATGTGCCGGCTACTTTCAATCTACTACTAGGAAGGTTGTGGCTGCACTAAGTAAAAGTTGTCTCCTCTACCCTCCACCAAATGTTGAAATACCCTTATGGGAAGGGGGTGGCTATTGTGTTAGGGAATTTATTTATACATCCTCTGCTAGAGGTAACTCTACCTATGCTGGAAATTGTTCATGGCGAGGAGGATGTCTTCATCTCTGAATTTACCCTAGCTAAGGCCCGGGCAGTGCAAACCATCTTGGCATTAGATGAGGGCTTGTACGTCAGTGCTCAATCAATCTACTTTATGAACAAACTCCAACATATGCCAGGAATGGGGTTGGGAAGGAGTGGCTAGAAGGGCGTTACTACATTGGCCGATGTGCCACATAATTCGCATACCTTTGGTCTTGGCTATACGTCCACCAAGGAGGATTGGGATAGGAAAGCAAAAGAGATGGCTGGGAGAGCTAGAGCTAAGCAGGCTGGGAAGCGCTATGAACTTGTGCACAGACCAATCTGAGGAACCTTGAATGGTCCTTTTGTTCGGGAGGGTGAAGACTTCCCATTTTGCGATTTCCATGACCCCTGGTTCAACTCAGAGAAACAGTGGGTTCCTGGCTTCAAAATTTTCTTCGACTTGCAGCTGCAAGAAAGTGATATAGAGGAACACATTGAACTGATTGTTAAAGCTGATCGGAGCATAGAAAGTGACCTGGACAGTAGCGAACTTGAAATAGAGGCAACATTGGCACGTCTCCTTTTGGATCCTTCGATCGACTCAGAAAGCTTGGGGGGACAACTTGACCGTATCCATGATTGGGGACCAACCAGGTGTGAACCCTTCTAGCAGCATTTTGGATGCATCTGAAGAACCATCCCTCGTTTGGCAGCTGGGGGAAGGCTACCTATCTAATAGTTCTAAGTCGGGTAGTGAACCAGAATCTGATTCCACAGAGTTTGTGGAGTCAGAATCAGATTCTGGTGCTTTTGAGTCTCAGTTTGGTATTCCTAGGGGTGATAAACAGGATGCCAAGGTTTTGTCCAAGTCGTCATTTTCTTTTTCCGTTGAGTTGGTTGTAACTGAGGAACTGAATGAGCTAGACTTTGTGAATAAGAATGCCACTGCATATTTTGAGTATTTCTCTGTGCCGCTTGTTTATTGCATTGATCCTGATTTTCAAAATTTTGATGAAAATGATGAGAAAGGAATTCCTCTGGTTTTGAAAATTTTGATTAATCGGGAGGAAGAGAGGTTTGCAAAATCCCTCACTGATGAAATCATTGCTTTTAATGTGGGTACTAAGAAGAATCCACGTTTGGTCCAGATCGGGTCCACGTTGTCTTCGGAGGAGTGCGGGCACTTAGTCGCTTTATTAAAAGATTTGAAAGATGTTTTCACGTGGTCCTACGAAGACATGCCTAGAATCGGTCATAAGATTGTACAGCATCGGATCCCTCTCGACCCCAAGGCCTGACCCATCAAACAGAAGCTGAGGAGAATACGCCCAGATTAGGCTTTGAAGGTTAAGGAAGAGGTCACCAAGCAAACAGACGCAGGGTTCTTGCTAGTATTTAAGTATCTAACTTGGTTGGCTAATATTGTCCCAGTGCCGAAGAAAGACGGCAGAATTCGAGTGTGTATGGACTTTAGAGATTTGAATAGAGCTAGTCTGAAGGATGACTTTCCTTTGCCGTGCATAGATAAATTAGTGGATTTCATTGCGGGTCATGCGTTGCTTTCCTTCATGGATGGATTTTTCGGGTATAACCAGATTCTGATGGTGCCCGAGGACAAGGAGAAAACTGCCTTCACTACGCCGTGGGGAACCTACTGCTACAGAGTGATGCCATTTGGGCTGAAGAATGTCGGGGTTGCCTATCAAAGGGCTACAACCACAATTCTACATGATATGATCCATAACGAGGTCGAGCTGTACGTGGACGACATGATTGTCAAGTCCAAAGAAAGAGAGGGTCACTACACTGCCTTGAAGAAATTCTTCCAACGAATCAGAGAATATAGACTGAGGTTGAATCCATAAAAGTGTACTTTCGGCATAACATCAGAGAAAATACTGTGTTTCTTGATCACACAGAGGGGCATCGAGGTAGATCTTTCCAAAATCAAGGCCATCCTAGAAATGCCACCACTAAGAACTAAAAAGGAGATGCGAGGCTTTCTAGGTAAAGTGCAATTCATAAGACGGTTTTTTTCTAAATTAACCTTGACTTGTGAACCACTATTTGGTCTCCTAAAGAAAGGAAAGAAGTTCTAATGGGATAATCGATGTCAATTCGCTTTTGAGTAGATCAAGCAGTGCCTTCAGAATCTGCCTGTGTTGTCACCTCCAGAGTTAGGGAAGCCCTTGATTTTGTATCTGTCAGTAATGGACACAACGATGGGATGCATGCTTGCTCAGGAATCTGAAGATAGGGTGGAAAAAGCCATCTACTACTTGATCAAGAAAATACAGGATTATGAGACCCGCTACACCCTGCTGGAGAAAGCTTGCCTAGCCTTGGTATGGGCTACCAGGAAGTTGAGGCACTACTTGTTAGCTCACTTCGTAATTCTGGTTTCGAGATTAGATGCCATCAAATATCTTTCTGAGAAACCAGGGCTTACGGGTAGGCTAGCCCGTTGGTTGCTTCTTCTTTCCGAATTTGATACAAGTCTGTTAAGGGGAGAGCTGTAGTGGAGTTCCTGGCAGATCACCGGGTGGAAGGGGATGAAGCGGTAGAATACCTGTTCCTAGATGAAGCAATTTTGCAAGTTGAGGAAAAGATTTGGACAATATACTTTGACAGAGCGTCTAATCAATATGGTTATGGGATAGAGGTGTTGTTGATAGCACCCGACAATTCCCATATACCCTTAGCCTTCAAACTCTGGTTCAAGGTATCCAATAATGAAGCAAAATACGAGGCGTGTATCACTGGTTTGGAAGGTGCCTTGGAACTAGGGGCAAAAAGGTTGGATGTTATTGAGGACTCGAATCTAGTTGTTTCTCAAGCCAATGGAGACTGGAAAGTCAAAGAAGAAAAGATGAGGATCTATCACCAAACCCTGGACGTTCTGATTCCCAGGTTTGAAAAGCTAACTTTCACGCATCTATTAAGAGAGAACAACAGGTTCGCTAACGCTTTATCAACTTTATCATCCATGATAGACATCCCGCTTGGAGTCCGGATGCATCCGATCATCATTAAGCAGAGATATACGCCAGCCTACGAGACTATCACCGCAATAGATAAAGCACAAAATCAAAACCCTAGGTACTATGATATCTGGAACTTCTTGGAAAAGGAGGTTTACCCACTAGGGACAAATGCCAAACACAAAAGGGCAATACGGCAGATGGCCATCCAATTTATCATCGAAGCAGAGGAATCAAAGCGCCTAATGGAGGCTATTCATGGAGGAGAGAACAGAGCATACATGAATGGAGTAATGTTAGCCCGAAAGATTCTCAGGCAAGGTTACTACTGGTCTACTATGGAAAAGGATTGTATTGGTTTTGTTTGGCAATGCGACAAATTCCAAATTCATGCTAATCGCATGAATATCCCGCTGTCGAAGCTATACAACATAACTTCACCATGGCCTTTCTCAGTCTGGGGAATCGATGTCATCGGTGCAGTCACACCAAAAGGGTCAAATGGGCATGAATACATTCTGGTGGCAATTGATTACTTTACAAAATGAGTGAAGCTCAGTCCTATGCAGTGTTGAAAGCAGCGTATGTGGCTAAGTTCATCCGAAACAACATCATTTGCCGATACAGGGTTCTAAACGAGATTATTTCAGATAATGGTTCCCACTTCAAGAAAGAAGTGATCGACTTGTTGGAGAAATACAACGTGGCTTTTCATAAGTCATTTGCATACCGGCCGCAAACCAACGGAGCTGTTGAGGCCGTCAACAAGAACATCAAGCATATTTTGCAGAAGATGGTTGAGACCTATAGGGACTGGCCAGATAAATTACCATTCGTACTTTGGGGCTATAAAACTTCAATCCGAACGTCTACTCAAGCAACTCCTTATTCTCTTATCTATAGGATGGAAGCTGTTCTACCAATCAAAATAGAAGTTTCGTTGCTGCAAGTTATGGCTGAGTGTCAAATAGCAGAAGCAGACTGGCAACAGAACAGGTTCAAAGAATTGATGTTGTTTGATAAGAGAAGGATGAAAGCATTGTACCATGTTCAGGGTTATCAACATAGGATTGCCAGGGCTTTTAACAAGAAGGTTAAGTCCCAGAATCTCAAAGAAGGGGATTTGGTGCTGAAAGACAATCGAGTTCCCATTCATGACCCTAGGGGCAAGTTCAGACCCAATTGGACTAGTCCTTACGTTGTTAAAACTATCTGGTCGGGTGAAGCTGTTAGTCTCATGGACTTGGATAGCCTAGAATTTTCCCAACCGATTAACATGGACAAGTTGAAGAAATACTATCCTTGAGAGGCTCGTTAAGCCGAAAACCCGAAAGGGTGACCTAGGCAAAAGATAAAGCACAAAAAAATTGGAAATAAAGAGAAACTGAGCTCGCAAGGTTGAAAACTCTAAAGGGCGGTCTTGGCAAAAGTTAGAGTGCAAAAGGAGAGCATTAATACTCGAGTGAACCCGAACCGAACTACATAAGGCCTGATTCCCATCTTCGGGATACGTAGGCAACTTCATTATGAAGTTCAGCTGTAGACACCTCCGACTCAACTTTCTTGTCCATGTGTTGATCAAGTCATCTTTGTCCGTTCTTTATCTGGGAGTTCGATTGTGATCTTTATTTTGAGAACTAGTTACTGTGCTAAGCAGTGTTATTTAGTCAAGGGGCAATTTGCTATCTTTGGATTCGGGGTTGTACATCTCGAGAATAGATTCCGTGTGTGTCAAGTGGTGATGCTTATCGAAAATGGTTTTGAAAAGTTTTGATAAAAGTGGATTTTTGTTCAAATTTTACCTTTTACAACTTAGACCATTTTTGGACCAAAAGGAAAATTTTCAGTGCTCACAACTTTAATTTCATTGATTTCAATACAAAGTTCTCCAACTCCCGATACAAATCAAAGTTTCTTTTTATTACATTTATAAAACTTGAAAAGTAAGATCAAAGCAATAAACTAGGGAAATAGATGAGTTAGGTGTTCCTGCATCCCCTGCTCGTGCTTGTGGAAGCTTTTGATGACAAAGTGGGCCTGGTTTGTGCCTCATTCTCGAGCCAGGCCAGGCAATGACTAGAAAGGGCGCAATTGAAACTAGTAGCAGGAGCCAAAAGCTCTCTCGTCCTCCAAGTAGTGAGGTACCTAGCCAAATGTGAATCGAATAGGGAATGAAATTGAGTACTCTACCCCTTCTTTTGGGCAACTCTGATCATGTCCAAACTGACGTCTGAACTGGAACAGAAAGTAGAATACACAATGTGTAAGGCTGATCAGCTAAATGTCAGGTTGCCATCTCATGCTGTAGCTCATTTCGGTTAGATTAAGCCAGGGGCAACACAAAGCAATGTCAACAGCAGACCTGTTGCATATCCAGTAGCACCACCATCCCTTATTCGGGAAATCCACAAGTTAGTGACGGAAGAAGTACGCTCGAGTTGGGTATGCAGGGCAAGAGTCCACTACCTTCAGCTTGTCAATTAGCCACACCTGGGGAGGGATGAAAGAAAAGAGAGATGTATGTTGGGAGAAAAGTAAGAAAAGGGCTTTGAGAGAAAAATAGAGTATGAGTGCTAAGAGATGTGAGAAACACATATTAGAAAGGATGGAAAACATTACCTAAAGGAGTAGTGCACTTCCTGCGAATTTGGTCGTCTCTCGTCGATGAAAGGCGTCTAGGCCCATTAAAGTCTCGGCCAGTACTAAGCCAATGTAACTCTTGCTTTCTTTCGAACGTTGGGCCACTTCAACTAGCCAAATGCTAGACTCGCCGAAACCAGGGGCAAGAAAGAAATGCGCCAACATACACAAGCAAAGGGCATGTTACTGAAAACCCCGCCAAAGAGGATTACCTTGGTCGCCGACCTTAGAAAATCGATGAATCAGGCTGAGAATATCTAGCTCTCCATTGTAAACCAAGGATTAAGCCTCATGTAAAGTGAGCCCACACATCCATCCCAAAGCTTGGATGTGGTCGAAACGGGGCTGAGGCATGATTTCCTCATCTCATCGGGATTCCATTAGCACTTGAAATTCTTCAATTGTCGGGCATATATCTTGTCCTCCAAAGCTAAAAACATGTGTAATCGGGTTCCAGCATCTAGCCGCAACATGAAGGAACGAAAAACAAAGTGGAGAATAGTTCAGTGGGAAAAGTGTATTTATGCTGAAACCCCTGAAATTCACCTTTTCCGAAACATTTAAAGTTGCGATCCAATCTGAGAGCTTTTTGGCAAAAAATGGCTCAATTTGTGAAGAATTTGCAGCTGAAATGAAGAAACTATGAAGTTCAATCTTTTGTTGAAGATCAGGCAGTAAATGGAAGCCAGGTGTCAACAATTTGGAGGTTCTGCACATTGATGGCCGGCAGGTAACCGGCAAGCCACATATTTGCCGGCCACCTCTCATGGCCGGCAATCCCTACTTGTGGCTGGCGGTCTCTCACTCTGACCTGTTGTCCTTCTTTGTGCTGAACAATGCTGAAAGCATGTGTTGTGTTCTACTCTTTTTGTGTCTTGAGGTCTTGTTTTGAGTCCTTTTGATTTTTAGTAAGTTTGTTGAGTTTGTATATTTGTTGTGTTGTTTTGTTTATCGAGTTGTTGTGTTGTTTTGTTTATCGGGCTGTATGTTGATTTGTTTATCAAGTTGTTTTTGTTTATTAAGTTGAATATTGTTTTTTTCCGTCAGTTGTTGGTCGGTTCATTACCTGATTAAGATTTTTGTTTTAATTAAGAGTGCTCTTGGCCGTTTCGTTTCCATGTCCATTCCATGCTATGTGGTGCTCATGATGTAAAATACAACACTTTTTCATAAAAATTGGCTTTCATTTCAATCAAGGTTGTTTTTACAAAAGTGCAGTACAAGTTTTTTAAAAGCAAATAAAACATGTTTGAAGCTGTACAATGTGCTAAAACTATAAACAAAAAGAAACTAAGCAAAAATACAAAATTAGCGCTGGTTGCCTCAGGCTCGAGAGGCCCTCTTCATCCTCTTCCTCGGAGGAGAAGACTTTGGGGCACTGTCTCCATCGGCACTACTGTTTGAATCTGGACCAGAACCTGAGCTGGTGTTATCTCCACTCTCTACTCCAGACCCCTCCTCGGCATCGTCGCTTCCACTCCCGAAACCTAAGCCAGCATGATCTTCTCCGCTTTCAGACAACTCTGAATGCTGACTCACTACCTCCTCAGAGTCACTCGTCTCAACATCATCATCACTCAGAATGGGCTTTGAAGGACCGCTCTCGGCTTAGGTGCCCCTAGCTTTGCCTCGGCCGTGCACAGGAGCCTGTCTCTTTCTCCTCCCTACTGCTGGAGCAGGTACTGCTAGTGCTGGTGCTGCAGCTATTGCTGGTGCCATTGGTATGGGTGGAATATGAAAAGACAGTTGTCATATGTCAGCCACAGTATGCATATCGAATGCAAGGATAAGTGTGCAGAATGAGTATATACAGAAGTCAGATACAGTGTGTGAATACAGTATGTGAGTGCAGTGTGTCAGATGCAGTGTATCAGTATAGTTTGAGAAGTTTTCAATTGAGGTATCAGTGTCAGTCTGTCAGTGGAAATTTGATGCCTGGAAAGTAAAACTAAAGAAATTACCTGAATACCGTAGAGGCTGAGTAGCGCCTCTCTCCTCTATACCATCCCCATCAGGAAGACTATTAGCTCTAAAGTACCTCCTGTATACTCAATGGACGCCTGTAAATGCAGTTTCAATGATCAGTATTTGCAAATGAATATATCTGAAATAAAGTATGGGGTGCAAATGTAAATTGTGTCCATACCGAAGTCGGGCCTCAGATCTCGACAAGCTCGTGACTGGCTGCCGCAAGCTCAATTGGAACTTGGTAGGCATCACCAGTGTGTCGCTAGCAAGTCAGCGTGGTAGGAAGCTCTGGCCAATCAGCCCTCTACCTCGCCCAGGAAGCCCTTCTGCCACGAGCCCTGCTCGCCCGGGTCACTCTAGGTCTCTCTCTTGCGGCAGGCACTCTCGCCTCCTCAGCTCCACAAACACCGGTCAGGGAGGGCATTATATGTCTCTGGATGAAGGTTGTGTAGTCACCCGCCGCTCAAAAGTAGTCGGCGTCCAGGCCAACCATAAACTGGATAACCTCCTCAGTGGATAGGCCATCTGTGGATCGCATAGACCCTGGTGGAGCCATCACGACAATCGGGTTAGGTAGGTCCATAATTTGGCACACGAAGCGCTCACCCAAGAACCAGGCCCGGCAGACTGGGCCCTCGAGTAAAATACGGTAGCGGGAAATGGCCCAGACGCCGGCGAACTAGTCTCGGACCCTCACTGGCATCGTGGCCCATGGCTGCCACATGATCTGCAAATAAAAGTTATACAGATTATTAGTTACTGTTAGTTGCTAAATGTGTAAAGCAGAACAGTTTCAAAGCAAAAATGACTGTGTTTTAGATTACCTCATGGACAGCTACTATGTCGATGTAATGCCTAAAAAATGTGAAGGGCTCACGGGTCCTACGGCGGAGCCGACCATTATATATCTGCGAATAGGAGACTGCCAATGGAAGCTCCTTTACAAGCTCCGGGGGGAGAGTTGAAAAATATACATATACCCATAGCTGCAGGGAAGATGCAATGATATGTGATCAATACAATATTTAGCAGATGCAGAAAGTGCAAAACAGAAAGCACAGTGTATGAACGGTATCTAAGTGAATGCAGAAAGTGCAAAGCAAAAAGAACTTGTGTTGAAATAGATGTAAAGCAAAAAAAGTAAACCCGAAAATGTAAAGTACTAAAAGGAAGTTGAGATGTGTACCTCCTAGGCTTGCCAGTAGCCTCCGATCAAGTCTCCCCGCAGACGGGAGGTCGAGCTCATATATCTATATAAAATGGCGAGGCTAGCTCTATCCCAGTCGTAGAAACGAACCCGAGGAAGGATCACCAAGGCACTTAGCAAATGCAAGCCTACAGTGTTCCACATGTTCGAAAACAAGATGGTACCGAAGACGAGCATCAAGAAGCCCCTGGTGTACTGCTCGATCTCCTCTATCATCTCGGGCTCGGTCCCTCTGAATCACTTAACGAACTAAGTATATCTGACCATCCCCGTCCGGTATACAGGGGGATGTGCCCCTAGCAGCTCGAACCAGGCCGCTTCCTACTCCTTCATATCTGTATCGATAGGGATCGGATCGCCCCCTACGTCCCAGCCGGTGATCATGGTAAAGTTGTAGGGAGTCATCGTCATCTCCCCTGTGGTGGAAAAATGGAAGGAATTGGTAGTGTCCCACCATCTCTCCACGAGTGCTCCTAATAGGGGATAGCTCGCGATGACCCGAGTCAGGCTAGAGCAGAAAAGGCCAAAGCCGGCCTCGTCAATAATGTCTCGAACTCTAGCGGGGAGCTCGTTATACCAGTCTCGAGCGGTCGTAGCACCGCAGCCTCTGAAGGTGCGAGACTCGCCCTGTGGTAGAGAACAAATGGAGTCAGATGTAAGGCAGTGCATGAAATGCAGTCAAATATCAGGCAGTACATGAAATGCAATCAGATATAAGGCAGTGCATGAAATGTAATCAGATATAAGGCAGTGCATGAAACGCAGTTGGATATAAGGCAGTGCATGAAATGCAATCAGATAAGGACAGATGAATTATATAAGGCAGTGCATGAGACACAGTCAGATATAAGGCAGTGCATGAAATGCAGTCAGGTAAAGGTAGTGCAGGAAATGCAAATAAAGAAAGGTAGAAATGCATGAAAACATAATTCATACCTCAACGGCAATGGCCAACAAATGAGAATCTGGCTCCCTCAGCGGGAGGTCCTCCGGTGTGCAGCGAGCAAACTCAGTAAAGCGTTTGATGCCTCCAGCAGTAGGCAATATATGTGTTTGAGGGTGATATCTCTCCGGATCGAAAGGCCATACCCTTAACGGTAACGGCTCTAGCTCAGCCTCAAGCTCGAACTTCGCTTCTAGATTGGCCTCAAGGTCAGCTACCAACTCCTCTATCTCGGGAACAAGTGGAACCGCTGGGGGAATCTCAAGAAGAGCCCCGTCATGAGAAATCTTGTTCGCCATCTAAAAATAGGTGCGAAGTAGGTGAAAAAGTGAAGAAAAATGCCGATAAGAGGGTAAACTTGGAAAAAGTCAACCCTAGGAGAGAGAAAGTGGAGGAAAAAGTCAAAGTTGGGAAAAGTGCACAGAACTCGATAGAAACTCGAGGGGAATAAGCCTAGGATGATGGAAATGAGGAAAAAAGCACCAAAATCAAATTTCAATCAGTTCAAAGTGAAGGAAACAAAAAGGATTTAGCGAATCAACTTCGAGCGAGGTGTTGGAAAAAGCATAGAAGGCACCAATCTAGAGAGAATGAGTGTTTAGAGAGAAATGGAGGAAGTTTTCGACCCTAAGGAAGTGAGGAAATGAGCCCTAGAGGCTCATATTTAAAGACCCAAGCCGAAAAGTCCCATTTGCCCCCGCACTGCCATTGGTGGCCAGTGAGGCTCACTAATGGCCGGCAAGGCTCACCAGTGGCCGGCACCTGGTCGGCAGCCTCCCCTTGTGGCTGGCAGGTGTCCTATGGCCTCCACTGTTGTCTTGATGCTATTTTGTGTCCTTGGTTTCCAAAAAGTGCAGGGATTGTTCACTGTTGAGTTTAGAATGTCTCTACGGAAGTTCAAAACCGTGTTTTCAGTGCATGATGTTCGTCTTGTCAATACGAACGAGGTGTATCCTTTAAACATATTGTAACTCTTCCGAGAGGTAAATTGGAAGTTGTTTGTCAAATCATGCTTTTGTACATGCATTTTACGTTGTTACATGAATATGCATTTCATGCTGTTACATTTCACCTTGTTGCATGAATATGCTTTTCATTTTGCTTCCTTGCGTAAGATATGCATTTCATGGGTATTGCATACGCATCTTGCATCTCGTTATGAATCATACATGGAACATGCATTCGCTCTTGAATCACGCATAGAATATGCTTTTATTTTTGTTTCGCATAGAACATGCCATTAACATTGTATCTTGATTGTTTGTTTTACATAGAACATGCCATTAACATTGTATCTCGGTTGTTTGTCTTGCATAGAACATGCATTCCTACCATATCGCACTTGTTAAGCTTCTTTCTTACACATGCACGATATTGCACGTACGGTTTATTCAGAGGAGTTCCAGGTAAAATCATTCGTGCCCTTCGAATCTCATCCTGTTACTTTTCCTCTTCTCGAGTGTGATGCGTTAGGATTGCCACCCTTTGGTTAAAAACATTCAGGTGCGTCCCGGTGTTCACACCACCCTTCGGTTAAAAACATTCAAGTACGTCTCGGTGTTCACACTACCCTTCGGTTTAAAACATTCGGGTGCGTTTCGGTGTTCACACCACCTTTCGATTAAAAAAAATCGAGTGTGTCCCGGTGTTCACACCTCCCTTCTGTTAAAAAACATTCAGGTGCGTCCCGGTGTTGACACCATCCTTCAGTTAAAAACATTCGGGTGCATCCCGGTGTTCACACCACCTTTCGGTAAAAAAACATTCAAGTGCGTCCCGGTGTTCACACCACTCTTCGGTTAAAAACATTCGGGTGCGCCCGGTGTTCATACCATCCTTCTTCCTCTCGCGTGCAATGCGTTAGGATCTCGGTTGAGACCTCGGGTATGCTCGACGATTACGTCGCTCTTCGCCTTTCTTGTGCGTCGCGTAGTTAAGCTTGCATAATTTTCTTACATCATTTCTGCATGAAATGTGGTTTTGCTCGTGTTTCCTACGCGTTGCGTGTTTATTTAGTTATTTCATGATTGGAATTGCTATGCCTTATTTCAATTTGTTTAATTGTGGCATTTTCTTTGCATTGCATTTGCATTCAAATGTTTCATTGCACAGCCTCATTGTATGATCATAAGTTATGTTCTTACATCATGCATATCATTTGTATTTTGCCCCAGAACTACGCTTGTTTGATTCCTTACAAAGGGATATGTAGGTAGCCTGCGGGCGTAACCATTTTGTTTTCTGTCTTGATTGTTTGTCCAAGTCTTACGGCCTTGTCAAAATAGGTCGTCTCTAGGCTTTGACATTCACTCACGTAATTTCATGACTCTGAGTTTTGTCAGAGAGGGGCAACTGTAGACACCCATTTTTTACGGCCGTTCAAGACTTGGATGTCCTTGCAGGTACATCCGTTGATGAGTCTGTTTGCTCGCCAAGTACTCGAAGTCCTCAGCAGAATGCACAACTTTGAGCCTTTCAAACCCTGCATAAACTTTTGTCTTGTTTGTTAGCCTAGTTGGTGCCATGCATTAGCTTATTTTTCTAGCTTGTTCTAGCTTTATTCCAACATGCTTTAGGCTTTATTTTGGACTGTTTGACTATGTTTTGGGTTAGTTGTTGCATTTGAGTCTTATATTGCGTAGTTGTAGTGTAATAGTTCTCATAAGTTTGGTGTTTTAGGTCTTTAGACACCACTTGTTTGAGTTGATTGCATGTTTTTTGTGCTTTTTCCACTTAATTTCAGCACTAATCATCTCTGCAACTTTCCTTCTTTCCTGGTTTTTAATTTTGCTTTGAAAGTGGTTTCAATCACTTGTTTGCCTAAGTGTGGAATTGAGGTTTCATACTTAATGGTTTAATCCCTTAGGGGGTTCATTATCAATGGTATGATACTTCTTTCTTATCCAAAACAACTTGTGTTTTGAGCTCTCTTTCCATTAGAGGACTTTAATTCACCTTTGGACTTAATTGAATTAAAGAATGGTTGGTAAAGTAAAATGAATAACTAAAACTTGGGGCTAAAAGATGAGCAAGATAATAACTTGGTGTGTTCAATCGGACATTAATTGAACACATGGAACTTGGGCCATTTCGTACTTGATAGTGATGAAATGATCCAAGTCTCTAAGGTCAACTTCTTCCCTTGATCTTTCATGAACGAAAGGATGGTTTGTGTCTCATTTTGCATTTATTGAACTTGCACTTCTTAAATCACAAGCCATCATGCAATGAAATTGCTTGAGTTGGTGGTTTGTGGCTTAAGTTCGCCTTTCCTTGGATTTGTTCATGAAAAGAAGGGGTGAGTTGTGCAAACAATCAGTGAGAATATCCTCTTTTTTCTCTATTTGTCCTCTATTGCAGCAAGATGAACCAGTGCAACAATGGCCAGTAAGTCACTTTCCATGGCCGGCAGGTGGCCGACAGAGCACCATTGATGATGGCCGGCAGGCCACTTCCATGGCCGACAGGTGGCTTGCAATATTCACCAGTGGTCGGCTGGCCACTTATGCAAACCTCAGCAGAGTGTTGGTATGGTGGAGCAAAATGGTTCTGGAAGTGTTCAATTGTGCAAACAGAGGCTTTCAAGGGAAAAGTGAAGGTCTTTTCGGGTGAAAACCGAGCACGCACATACACATCTTTCATTTCCTGAGACGGAACAACAAATTAGCTTAGTTTAATTACTTAGTTAAATTATTAGTTGCAATTGTTTTGTAAATTATTTAATTAGTTAGTTAAATAATTAGTTCATTTGTTGTTGTAATAATTAGTTAATTAGTTTAGCTAGTTATTTATTTCGGTTTGTAATAATTAGCTGAATTAGCTTAGCATAATTAGCTTAAGTAGAATAGCTTAGTTAGCTTTATTCATTCTGACTCGCTTTTGTGAAAGCAAAATGATGTAATAATGTGTATGTCTTCCAACCCTGCGTCTTTCTCCTTTTTATTTATCCGTTTTTGATGGTTAGATTTGGAGCATCACGTTTCAATTAGCATACCTAATGCTTGCGTCCATTCATCTTGTATTGCATGTACCGAGACTCGGCGCATCATTTAAACTGCATTGTCATTTCAATACTTCGTTGAATACGTGCTTAGACCGCATGTTATTTGATTGACTCATATGCCATGTTTAGTAGCCGAGCCTATTAGTTACATTATCGCATGCATTGCATTAGACATATTGTATAGTTGGGAATCATGTATATTTTTCTAACTCATATCTTTTTTATTTGGAATACTAGGTGAGTTTTTAGTGCTTTAGCATACTTGCATGCGTGTGAATGTTGCCATGACTAGCATACTTGCCATAAGGCTAAATGCTTACTTGCTAAACTGTTTGAATGCCTATGAATGAAGGCTTATTACTTAAATTGGAATGATTCAATAGGTGTACGTTTTTAAGCCCACTTTGTTGAGTGGTAAATTCGCAAACTTTAACCCCACTTGAGGTGGAAAAATTAAATTCTTTTCGCAAAACAAATATGAAATTGAATTGTTCCAATTTGGGCAAACTAGTCTATACTTGCTTGTACGCATCACATAGTAATGCTAGCCTAAATAAACCGGAATAAGAATACATAATGTTGATAAAAAATCATATCACGATTAGTAGAGGCCGATCTTTGATCGGGTAAGCGAGGGTGCTCAATTCATGACCTTCTCCTCTCGTACCTAAGTTCCTAAGCCGATGCAACTTTGGTAATGACAGACACGTGGCCTTTGGCACAAGTCATGGGTTTCCTAAATTTCCTCAAAATAAAATATTTAGGTGGCGACTCTGTATCTGGCAAAATAGTCCAATTTTAGCATTTTTTATCCTAAAATCAATTTTTCAAAAAATTTTCCAAATTTGAATTCTTTGGTATATATCAATTTCACATTGCACTTGTGAGATTAGATTCAGAGCCGCGAGAGTCTGAACTGTAGGGCTTTTTTCAAACCTTCCGAAAGGGGGCGCGAAAAAGTCGAGCTATACATTCTAAAAAAACTCTTTAGCGTACTTTTCCTAAACGTAACACTCTAATATAACAAATTAAAAACTCATTTGTGTACTTTTGTCAAACGTAATAACACAATATTCTAAAAAAAATTTCTTAATTTACTTTTTCTAAACGTAATACTCCAATGAATGTAATATGCAAAAATTTCTTAATGTATTTTTTTTAAACGTAGTACTCTAATGTAACACTTCAATGTAACACTAGAAAACTATACTAACAAAAATATAAATTTTTACGCTTGACAACCAACACTTTAGTCACAAATGCCCCTAAAAAGAATCTTTTACGTCTCACATTTTCATTTCCATCTCAAATATATATATATATATATAATATGAATCACAAAAAGGATATTCACTTAAACTCATCAAATGACACCAAATAAATACAACTTTCTGAAATAAAAAGTAATAATTGGTTCATGAGAAAACCCATAAAACTAAATGGATCAACATTCCTCCATACAGAATTTATCAGTAAATTTTCCCACAAAGTCGATCACGTAAAATATATTGATTAAGAAGGCAAAAAAATATTATATTTATTGAAAAATAAAAAATAAATAAATAAACCTATTGTAGCCTTAAAAATCACGTTTTACAGAATTTTGTAATCAGTTGGATACATAAAGATTAATTCATCATTAAATGAGTTCTCAATATTAATTCTTGATCTTTTTAATTTTCAGCTTGTATGCAAATATGATGGGTATGAATACAAGTTTAGAGTAAAATAAATATAATGACAAATAATAGGATAAGTTATAAATATATATCTTTTGATTTGATTAAAATATGAATTACTTGCCATGATCCTTTAAATTTATAATCGCATAACAAATGAATGCATAACAAATTATCATTTTTATTAATAAATTATAAAGTCAATTAATAATTTTAATAATATCATAAATATATTTTAATTAATAATTCATGTAATTTTATTATTATATAAAAGTGCAGTTAGGAATTTCACTTTTTATGCTTAGTTTATTAAATAAGAAAATTTGACAAAGAAATATTTATAATTTTCAAATTACAAAAGATTATTTGTATTTTAAACAAGGAAAAAGCTTCTCTTCAATCCATATTGGACTGCAAAGTACTGTTGGGCTTCTGTGGGCCCTATCACAATGACAGACATTTGATTTTAAAAAAAAAATGTAATACAAAAGTGATTTGATCAATGGTAACTATGATGCGGGCTCATTGAGTAAATACAAATATAACTACAATTATTAATTATTGATACAAAAGTGATTTGATCAACGGTAACTACATCCAGTCAACGGTTATTATGATTTTAAAAATAAATTATTTATACAAATATGATATGATCAAGTGGCTATCGATATCCAATTGTGAAATATTTGATAAGTTGTACACATTAAATGACTCGAATTATTGATATGGGTAGAGGTGTAAATGTGTCCCACCAACTCGCTGCCCACCCGAAGCTTGAACGCAAACTGGTGCAACCTGATCGGCCTAGGCCCAAGGTCGACACAATGTTAGACTCTTGCCCTAGGGGGTCTATTTTGAAGCCGAGCCTGATAGGCCTGGATTTTATTTTTTTTTAAAATATATATAAAATTATTCATTTCATTTTTTTTATTTTTTATTTTTTTTATAAGAAAAACTATGTACACACCTTATAATTAAATAAGAAAATGATGTAATTTTATACTTTTTGAGTCATAACTATAAAACATAACATAACTAAATATATCATTAAACATAACTAAAATAATGTCATAACTTAAGGAGAAAATTAGTCATAACTAAAGTAAAAAATGACATAACTTTATATTTAGTCATAACCAAAAAAAAAAAAGAAAAAAAAAATTATAACTAAACACCATATGAGACATAACCAAATTGTTTTCATGAATCATAACTAAAATAATGTCATAACAAAATAATAAAACTATATAACTTCATATTTTTATAGTCATAACTAAAAAAAATAAATCATAACTAAATATCACATGAAACATAACCGAACATCTCATTAATTATAACTAAAATATTGTAGTACATTTTTTTTTTTTATCCCTCATAAATAATATATATATATATAATATTTATCAATTATTTTTTTTTAAAAAAGGAAGCCCACCTGGCCAAGCAAGGCCCACGACCCGAGCCAAGCCTGTGGCCTTATTTTGAGAGGGCTTGGACTTGGGTCTAGATTTTTGTCACGCGACCCGACCCAACTTGAATTTCAACGGAAGCCTGCACAACCCAACAATGGACCGGCCTGAGCCCAAGTTCCAACCTAGATAGGCTAGACGAGAACGAAATTTTCACCCCAAAATATAAACTCCATGATGAACCCACAAATTCCAACAATACCCTCCAAATGGGAAGCCCAATGAAAAAGAATCCTCTCCCTTTAAACAAAACTCAATTGTGTGTATATAATTTACCCTCATTAATGTATCTCTATATTTATTTGTGCTTCGTGAACTTCAATAGATTGGGGTCCTCCACCAGGGGAGTAAGTAGTTTTTTTTTTGGTTATGTTTTTTATGTTAGGATCCTATATTTACAAATCTCAAATTTATTTTGCATGTATTTGTGTAGTGAAGATTAAATTAATAAAATATGAAGTTTACATATGAAATAAATTTGAGTCATTAATTTTTTTTTTTTCAATAAATTTTGAATTGATAAGAGTAGGTTCATCGTGTTTAGTTTTAATTTTCTACATTCAATTTTTTAAAAATTAATTTTTTTTCCTTCGTATTTATTTGTTTTTAGTAAATATTTTTAAAATTTTAAATATTTTTTTTTTACTTTTTTAGACGCACCTTATTTATATATATCTAAAAAAATAAAATATTTGTAAAAAAATATTTTAAAAAATCAATAAATACACAAGAATATAAAAATGTATTAAATTTTAATTTTTTTTCATATTTTTGGTATTTAAAAAAATTTACCAATATTATACTTTTTAAGTATATTTATGCTAAGTATATCTAAAAATTTAAACAAATTACTTAAAATATTAAAATAATACACTGAAAATAAAAAAAAATACAAAAAATAAAAAATTTCAATTTTTTGAAAAAATAAATCCTATAAATGAAACCAAACATTCCTTTAAATGTACTTTCTTTCAAACTCAAGTAATATTAAGAATTACAAATATTCTATCAAATATCTCACGTAAGCAGAGTAAGTCATTATTATTGACCATATTCAATTCCCACACCCACCTCTTTATTGTTGACCATATTCAATCCCAACACCTATTCAATCCCCACGCCTACGTTCTCTGTCTCTCTCTGTATATATATATATATAGATATAAGATGTCAGCTAGGGAGTGATCAAAGAGAGGTTATTAGTTATTAGCTCAAAAAAAAACAGAAAAAAAGAAAAAAAGAAAACTCCTGAGTCGTTGACAACTGGGTAGATATGAAGTTCTCTTTTCTGTGCTTCTCCTCTTCTTCTTCTTCTTCATCAGAAATCTCCATTGACAAGTGCAATCGAGGTAAACAATAAGAAACTTTTATTTTTATAATTTTTTCCATCTTGTTTAATTATTTATCATTAATTGACACTTGTTCATCTTAAATTCTTATATAATCACTGATAATGTCCTCCCACCCGGGAGAGAATTAGATTTTTTGTTTTTGTTTTTGTTTTGAAATTACTGTTTCTAGATTGCTAAAAGTTAGACTATTTAGCTGAAGATTTATGCAGAACAAAATGAAAGTTATGCTATGCTTGTTTGGTTATAAAATATTTATTCATATTTTTTAGCCATTTGTAAGGAAGAAAACGAAAATCAATGAAAAAATATTTTTTTGTCATCAACAAAAAAAAACTAACTTATTTAAGTGAAATATTTTTCACTTTTGATAACGTTTTTTAAATTGAAAACTTTCTAATATGACACTACTAATGCCGCCTTTAACACTACACTAACATATAAGTTTTAAAATTATAATCAAATACGAAAATATTTTTTACTGAAAGAATTTTATAGAAAAATATTTTTAATAAAGTGAAAAGGCAAAAATTTAATCGAAAGAAAGATAAAAGAAGAGAGAGTCCGCCAATCCAGTCATTTTCGATGAAAAAGTCATGACAATGATCAAACTTCTAAATTATTCGATATATTTCATTTGATGGTGAGAGCTTCACATCATATGATATGGGGGCTGCTCACTCCCAGAATTAGGTTTTTAACATTTTTAATTTAAAACCCAATTAAACAATTCTGGTCTGGATATTCTTTTTTTTTTTTTTTTTTGTTAAATTAGGACTTTGTTTTAAGGGTAAATTATAAATGGAGATTTGGTCAAAACCCTCTCATAATAAAATTTTAATGTATTAAAGATAAACATAAAAAGTTTTCTTTGAAAAGTCTAATATATATTATTATTATCAAAACATTAATTTTTAAAATAATATAACTTTTGATGTAAATGTCGATTTTTAATAAAAATTAATATTTTTAAAATTCTCTTATCACGATCTATTAAATAAGATTCATGTTGACTATAAAATTCTTCAAAAAAAAAAAAAAAAAAAATTTATGATCGTCAAAATTGATGTAAACAGTAATAATATGTTACTCTAGCAATATTGTCTAAGAAAAAGATTAAAAAAAAAAATTTATTTTGTCCTTGTTCAATTATGTGTGTTTCTCCTTAGGGATTTATGAAATAAAATAAATTGGACTGTCCTTTTCACCAAATAAGGGTCCAATTGAGGGATTTTGACTAAATTTTCCAATTATAAATACCCTTTATGAGATTTGCTTAAATACAAATTATCTCCTGTAATTCTGGAAATTATATCTCACCCATTGAGGTTTACAATTTATAACAAATAGCCCATTTGATTAATAAATTATCAAATCAATTAACATTTTTTAATTATATCATAAATTTATTTCACTTAATAAGTTTAGTAATTTTATTATTGTACAAGAGAGTAACTAGAAATTTTATTTTTCAATTAATTATGTTAAATAAAAAATTATGACAATGAGGCATTTATATAATTTTTCAAATTACAGGAGACAATCTGTATTTTAAGAAATATGTTTATAATTTACTCTTGTTTTAATGTACTTTAAATTGCACATAAAAATTTAGTCATTAGATTATGGGAGAATATGAACATAGGAATCTCGAGACAAATCTAATTATAATAGATGTTTTAAAATAAGAAAACTGAAACATTTAAATGCAACAAATTCTTGACCAGCTAAAAATATATCAAAACAAACAAACATAAATTTTAAAGACAAAAAAAATTTGTGCTAGAATACTAGTGACACTTTTAGTAGACATGCCAACAGTAATTTTGTTTTTTTAATGACACAAGGCAACAATAACGTGGTTGCTTTCAATAAACTATGCTGATGACATTTTATAGATTTGACTTTCAACAAGTTGTAGTTAATTAGGCAATATGCATTGTCACAATTATTCCTTCTGCTGATGAAGAGGCAAGTAAGCTTTGGTGGCTTTTTATCACAAATTGGTTTTTCTTTTTCTTTTTGGTGGTTTGACTAACCTCCTAAATGTATAAGGTGTAAAAACACTTCAAACTGTTCCTGCATTCACGTACAATGAGCTCAAAATTGCCACCAACAACTTCCACTCATCCAATAAAATTGGTGAAGGTGGATTTGGCACGGTTTATAAGGTACTTTGATTTTGTATTATTTCTTTATTAGGAGAATCTTTATTTTTTAAATTCATATCTATCGATTCCAAATGTATTTTTAACTCAACAATACAATGAGAATATCAAGACAAGTTCGTAATACAAAAATGTTCCAAACCCGCACTTGGGGTGACCTCCAGGATTTTTTTATGGAATGTTTCAATTAGTAATTAATATGTCTATAAAACTCCACTAATGATTAATTCTTTGGTTCGACGATAAAAAGGGAACACTCGTAGATGGGAAAGTTGTCGCTGTAAAAGTGCTTTCGGTAGAATCAAAGCAAGGAGATCGGGAGTTCATGGCTGAGATAGCTTCAGTTTCCAATGCTAGCCATGAAAATCTTGTTAAGTTGTATGGTGGTTGCATTGACGGAGCTCATAGAATCCTTGTTTATGATTATATGGAAAAAAACAATCTTGCTCAAACTTTGCTAGGTAAATTTCTACTTTCTTCTTTTTACATTTTTCAAAATAATAATGTTACATGCAAAAAAATAAATTTTACAATACTTCAAAATTTAGGTCAAAATTTTATAAACAATCACATCCGCATGTGTCCCCCACTAATCATTATTACTTAATTTTCTAATTTATAATGTGATTAATTTCTCCACTTGAATGATAGGTGGGAAAGAAAAAAGAGTTAAATTTAGCTGGAAAGCACGGCGTGAAATTTCCTTAGGCATTGCTCGAGGGCTTGCCTACATTCATGAAGAAGTTAAGCCTCACATTGTGCATCGGGATATCAAAGCTAGCAATATACTTCTTGACCATGACTTTGTTCCCAAAATTTCAGATTTTGGTCTCTCTAAGTTTTTTCCTGATAGCATCACTCACATAACTACACGAGTTGCTGGGACATTGTAAGTTGAACGAACCTCTCTTTTTGTAATTTCCTCTTCTAAACTAGATGTTTTTACGAGTTCTTTTGTATTTACTTTAAAAAAAAATTGATTATTTGTCAAAATATTTTACTTTCTTAAGTGTTTCTGGATAAGAAGCCTTAAATTTTTTTTTTTTAAAAAAATAGATTAGATATTAAAAAAAAGGCAAAGGGTCAATTTTATTAATAAAAGCCAATTTCTTTGTCTCCAAGTCGCTTTTTTTTTTATTTTAAATTTGAGCCTTAATTGTTTTTGTTTTCTATTTTCTTGACATGAAAGAGGCTACCTTGCTCCAGAGTATGCAATAAGTGGACGTTTAACGCGAAAATCAGACGTTTATAGTTTTGGAGTTTTACTTCTAGAAATCGTTAGTGGACGATCAGCGGTGGACTTCGACCTAGAACTTGGAGAACACTACCTTGTTGGGAAGGTAATTTATAAATTCTACATGAAAAAAACATTTATGACTTTCAAACATTTTTAACATTTTAACTTGTTGAGACTGTAATTTATCTCTTATGAACCATTTGAAGATGTTGACGTTTAGGCGGATAAAGAAGCGGAGAGTTGTAAATTCTTAGTCTATTTATAAATTTTCTTATTTGCTAAAAAATTAACAGAAATACTACGGAAGCAAAATTAATCGCTCAAAAAACCCACATCTATACATGTTCAATGGCCGAAGTGGTATAAGTTTATTTATTTATTTTTTAAAATCTTCATACTAAACAATAAAATGAAACCTTATTTTATATTATTAAGCCTTTAAAAACTTAAGATTTTGGGGAAAAACAATTAATTTGAAAAAAAAATAAAAAAATTGATGGATTTTACGCGATAAGCCACCTCCATACTATAATGTACGATTGATTTTACACTCAATTATGAATTTTTCTTTTTTTTTTTACGCGGTCTTAAACAAAATGTCAATTGTATCAAAAAAAAATAAACCACTCCACTGATTGGTTCTGTGTTGCTTTTGAAGTGCCTAGATATATAAATACACATCAATTCAATGACATTTGCAATTGGTTCTGTATCACTTTTGTGTTTTGAAACATGGTTTTGAAAGGAAAATTTTCAAAAACATTTTTGGTTATAAATTTTTTTTAAAAAATTTAAAATTATTTCTCTCTCTATTACATATTAATTAATTATTTTTTCTCTCTCTTCTTTTATTTTCAATCATTTTCTCTCACACACACATCTATTCAATTACAACAAAATATCAAATTATTCTAAACTTTCAAATTCTAAAATTATTTTCAAAATATATAGCCAAACAAACCAAAAAAATTTATAAACTCTCACTCGAAAAAAAAAAATTTTAAAAATTTATTTCAAAACACAAACCAAATATACCGATGATTTTCATTGGATTTGAACAGTTCTAGTCTTGTTGCCCCTTGACTATAATCTTTGCTTTAATGTTGACTATACATCGGTTTTGAACAGTTCTAGTCTTGTTGCCCCTTGACTGTAATCTTTGCTTTAATGTTGACTATACATGTATGATGTATATATATATATATATTTATAGGCTTGGGAGATGTACAAGTCCAACAAGCTTGTGGAGTTGGTGGACCCAGTTTTGAAAGACAATTTTTCCAAATCGGAGGCTGTCCGATTCTTGAAGGTTGGGTTACTGTGTGTACAAGAGGTCTGTGGAAATCGGCCCCAAATGTCCACAGCCGTTACGATGATGTGTGATGAGAACGAAATCAACGGTGTGGATATAATGCAGCCGGGTCTCATCACTGATATCATGGATGTGAAGATTGGACGGCGGCAATCCTCACGTAGCATAGCCAGTGCCCGTAGCCCACAGCTGCTTCCATTTTAAATTTTTTTATTTTAATTTTGTTTTTTTTGGTTAAAAAAAAAAAGGGGGGGAAAGTTGCAAAGTTACAATTGGCTTGGCCCATGGGATGCAATGTGGGACGTTTCGCAATTGAAAGAAAAAGAGTTAGTAACAAAATTCTTGATGTGCACATCACCAATTTTATTTGCTTTTATTGATATCTTTAATAATGAATTTTGATACAAATTTGGAGTAAAAGAAAAAGAAAATCTAGAAAATAATTCAACTTATATATATTTCATTCAATTTTTTCTCACCATTTTTATTTTTTTCTATCCAAAATTTTTTCTAATCCATGATTTTGAGGGAATTTGTAAAGGAAAAAGAAAAGAGAAGGAAAAAATGTACAAAATTTTGCTTTCCTCTCTCTTTTCTTTCTTTCTTCTTCTTCTTCTTCTTCTTCTTTTTTTTTTTTTTTTTTTTTTTATTTATTCAATTTTATTTTCCTTTTCTTTTTCTTTACTTTCAAAAGTTCAAAATGTATGAGATTGTTGTTGGGTTATTGATAGTTGTGGTTGTTTTTGTTTTTGTTTTTTGTACGCCGAGGTTCTAAATTTCTCAATTACATGGTGTCTCTTCTTGTATGTTGTGCATGCATTTTACTTTGCATAGTTGTTTCCCAATTATTTTATTTTATTTTATTCTTTTACGACACATACCTAATAATATAAATAAATTTTCAAAGTAAAAAATATTCGAATAAATGCATGCCTAAAAGAATCGCAAGTAAGAAAATTAAAATTATTAATGTTTAGTAAAGTACATAGATTCTGACTAAACGAACATTTATATATTCTAATTACTTATAGTGGGGAAATTTAAAATAACGTGAGACCAATATTCCATCTATCTTTTTTTTTCTTTTTTTTTAAAATGATTATCTTCTCCTCTAATAGTCCATTACACTCATTGACGAAAGAGATGAGCAATCAAACTTGATAATTTTTCAAAAGAATTTATGGAATCATATGAAAACAAAAGGCGTCAAAGAATAGGTCATCAATTTTTTAATTTATGTATAGTTGACATCAACAATAAGAAAACTAAATTCAAAACAAAAGATTGCTTTCTACATTGAAAACTACCTAGTACCTCAATGTTGCAATGATGCATTGCAAAACCCATTTTGATCCAAGCAAATATGAACAAAACCCAACTTTCTCAATAAATTGCTTCTAGAAAATTCAACATGTACCACATTGGCGGGTCCAGTTAGGCCCGGCCAATTTGCAATACATAACAAAGATATATGTGCGATTCGAAATTTTATTAAGTCCTCTGTCGAACTTAAGTTAATTATCGGATTGAATATAGGATTATTCGATTCACAAAAACTACCGACACCTATTTGGGCGATTTCTCATAATTGTTAGGATCGGATGCGGATTGAGATTTTTTATTTTATAGATTGCGGACGGGTCGCTAGTTTTACTCACACTCCCGTGCCCACATCTATATATATTGTTTAGCTTATACATTTTCTACATAGTGAATGTGAGTCAATTGACTGAACCTAACTTGTGTTTATAGTCTGTTTCCTCCTAGAAGTAAATCTGATAGATAGATTGTAATTTATTTAGGATAAATCGTTTAAAAATAATGATTTCATGATAAGAATTATATAATTTTATGGCCCAAAATAATATTTTTAAAATGGGGGGAAAAGGTCCAAAAAGAATATTTACAAAATGGAAGAAAAATAAAATTTAAAGAAAAAACTCAATTTGCAAACTGTCCACACATTCGCGAACTCCATCCGCACAAACCGCAATCCGCATTACGGGCAATTACGACTCGCGAGTTCAATTTTTTCCAAACCGTAGACATGTAAGCGAGTCCAAACTACAAACCAAACGGTTAAAAACTGGTCTGTAAACACCCCTAATAATCTTAAACTCAGCCCTTAAAGGCTTCAATAATCTCTAGTATGCCCATTTAACCCATTATTATCATCAGTGATACTACATGTACCAATTAATGTACATACTAGTGTATCAACTAGTGTTATGTCATTATTACTCACCCCACCTATTATACAAATTATAAATATCCAAAATTTCTAAAATTATGTCACATCATCTGTATTCTAGTTAGTACATTAATTAATACCTATAACATTATTCTATTATTATTATTACTTTTTTTTAGTCGTGGAAAGTTATTAAATGTAATTGACCATTTTAAATATCGTTTAAACCTGGACCTTTTAACAATGAATAGTGTTATTGTATTAATTAGTATATGTATCAATTAATGATGTGTCATAATTTTAGAAATTTTTAATATTTATAATTTGTATAATAGGTGCGACCGGTAATAATATCATTATATATATATATATATTGGTACACTAATTAATATACTAATTGATGCATATAGCACTATCATTTAACAATTGCTTGAATTTAACAAAAGAAATATATATTTTATCTTTTTAATTTTAATTTGATTATATAATAAAATAATATAAAATTAAATTTTTATAAATATATCCCCATGCCAGGTCAAGTTAGAATTCTCCATCCCATCAAAACCTGCTCGAAAAATAAACAGACTAAAAATCTTATGTCAATTTAACTCTATACACCCATAATTGCTGCCCTAAAATTCCAAAATTCTCACCATAAAGCATGCCTTATTGAAGTCCAGTTTGACTGCTATAAGCTTACATAATTACTAATCAAAACCCAATTTTCTTATGCTTATGAAAAATGAATTCATGAGCCACAGTGACGTCATCCTAGATTAGCCTCCACCTAAACGATGTCTAACTACCATTAATGAGATTGATTGAGTTGGAAAAAAATGGCTTTAAGTCTATTTGTCATTGATGGTGTTACATTTATCAATTAATATCCACATTAGTATCAACTAGTGTTATGTTATTATTACTGACCTTACTTATTATACAAATCACAAATACTTAAAACCTCTAAAATTTTGTCACATAATCTATTAATATATTAATTAGTATATTTGATATATATACTATTATTCATCTGCCATAATCCTTGACATTTATAGCTAAAATTGAATGGCCAAAATTGACCAAGACATTCTGAGCGCTGAAATTTGTATATAAAAAAGAGTTTTGTGCGAATTAATTAGATTAACTCAGTTGATCAATCTGCTATGTTCCTAGTCGGGAGATGGGGCCATTACATTCCGGCTGAATTTAAGTTTAGATCATGGGTTGTTATACCCAAATTTTATTTTATTTTTTGATAGTCATTATACCCAAATTTAATGATCCAAAACTAGACTTTTGAGGGATTGAGGGTTGCTATAGCAACCACAGGGTGGTTAGCTTAATGGGTGACGATTGGGATTTGGAAGTTTACTTTCTCTTTCAAATCTCAAGTTCGAATCTCTTAACACATACCTTGGTGCTACGGACCACAAGGCATAAACTCTGTTTCAAAAAACTTATTCGGGCTATAAGGACTACGCGTAAGTTAGCTCAAGATACCCTACATTAAAAAATAAAAAAAATAAAAAAAGGATTGCTATAGCAGCCCTGCAATGAAGGTCTTTAGAGATATTTCCTGAGTATATTTTGATGTTCTTATATTGTAAAATTTGTTGAATATATTATTTATATAAAAAATCAAATTAATCGGATATCGGTAATCACATGATCAAATCCTAATTGTTTTTAAAAAATTATTAAAAACATGTTAATTGTTTATTTTATAAACAAGAAATGTGCTCTTATTATGAGGTTACAGATGTCCAATTTACTTAATTTTTTATATAAATAATCGACTTAATAAATCTTATAATATGAACAATTTAAATTATTTAAAAAGATTTGAAACATGCCCTCAACAAACTTCACAGCAGGAACCCAACTCCACTTTTGAGGTACCATGTAGGTGAATCATCAAAGGCATGGGATAATTATCTCCAAAAATACTTCTGAGTTTTTTAAGAGGAAAAAAAATCTACAAGCAATAGACTTTTCCATCAAATAGTGTAAAAAAAACATACATGAGAGGGGTGATTTGCACCTTTAGTATGGCCGAGCTACGATAGCACGGGTTGTGGTAGATTTCACGGCGTCACGCCGTTCTTTGAGTTTTTTAAGAGGAAAAAAGATCTACAAGCAATAGACTTTTCCATCAAATAGTGTAAAAAAAACATACATGAGAGGGGTGATTTGCACCTTTAGTACGGCCGAGCTACGATAGCACGGGTAGTGACAGATTTCACGGCGTCACGCCGTTCCCTCCACTGATGCGGTCTACTAGACCGTCTTGCACGGTGATGGGGGCTGGCCGGGCAAGCTTAGGCCATGGCCACGATCGGGAAGACCTGCCGGGCAGACGTGGGCTGTGGCTTGACCGAGTAGTGACTCGCTTACATTTGGCAGAGCGCCACTGGTGAGTGGCGACCGAGTTAAAGTAGCCCGGACTAGGCTATGGACGCGGTTAGGGCCGGCACGCCTCTGACCGATCAGCCGAGATAAGTGGGGCTTCGTGTGACCGAGGATATAGGTAAGACGGGTGGAGGCCGGCATACCTCACAACCGGTTAGCCTAATAAGCCGGTCAATATCAGCTCGGCCATGAGCATCGCCCTTTGGCCCCTTTGCCAAGGGACAGGCCGGCGACACATAGCTCGGTTGTGCACATGTGATGGCAACCTTCCACAAGTGACAGACCGGTCGTGGTACTCCGGTTAAGTGTGCCACCTGGGCCAATGGCGTGAGGAAAGAGGACATTTGCTCCACGTACATCTCAATACCATTGGACAGTTCTGCGTGTACTGGTGGAGGGATTAAGCCTTTACACGCGTAAGGTGGCGAGAGGCGAGCACTGCCACCTGTCCAGGGAAGGACAGGAGAGGTAGTGCGGCCACAATCTTGAGGCTGCATGGCCAGCCTAGAAATATGGAGGAAGACGAACGTTAGAGGTATGCGAATTCACTCTATTACGAACACTCTCTCTCTCTAGCCTTCTCCTTCCTCTAGTGGCCTGACTTGATCATCGGAGGGTCTATTCGGCACACCACCGCCGGGCAGCTCACCATTTCTGTGTTGCCAGGTTAGACGCCGTCAAGAGAAGCTTGGAATGCAAGGAGTACGGAAAGCAGAGGATATTTCGCCCCCGTACAATTGGCGCCGTCTGTGAGAAGAATCTTTGATATTCAACCCTTGTTCTTCAAGCCTCTTCAACCATTTCCATGGCCAACAACGATGAAATCCCACTGTCCGTCGTCGATGGTGTCACTCCGGAGTATGTCCAAAGGAGAGATGGCCCCCCAGATGTTCCAGCTATGGTGGGCCTAGAAACTTCTTCGCGAGGTGCGCGAGACAAACGTGGGAGGAGCTCTGATCGTTCGAAGAGTCCAAAGGGTCGTTGGCAGCGGAGGGAGTCCCGCGCGCAGCGCCTGGAACACAAACTCAAAGACCAAGACGCTCTCATTTGCAAGATGGTGGCGGAGATGGAGCTGCTGAAGCACCAGATTAAGGGAAAGGGTGTTGCTGGAGAGGGCAACCTCAGTGAGCACACCCCCTCCCCTCGTTCTAGCAGTCGCCGTTAGAGGACTCACTCCATTTCCATCACCAGGAACTATGGGGTTAGAGATTCCGATCGGAGAGAGGACAGGTCCCTCACTCGTGACAGCACCTACCTCCCCTTATGCCCGCCATCGACGTCGCGATACTCTACCTTCTCCCGTTCTAGGGATCTCAAGGATGTGTTGGAGGAGAGAGCGCGCCATCGAGAGGCTTAGAGAGTGTCGGCACTCCAGAGGTTGAGTGCTCCAGTTTGCTGTAGTGAAGAAGTGGTGATGCCGGCGCCCAGAGTGATGGCCCCGGCGCTGGTGGACAAAGAGTTGGCAAGACTTATAGCCACGCCGTTATCTCCAGAGATTGAGAGAACACCACTCCCTGCCGGATTCCACCAGCCAAAGTTCACTTTGTACGACGGCAAGACGGATCCATACATGCATGTGAGTCATTACCGGCAAGTGATGGCTAGCCACCGGCGCAACGACGCCTTGATGCGCCTCATATTCCTAGCAAGTTTGGGAGAGCTGGGTTTGAAGTGGTTCGAAAGGCTTCTGGAGGGGAGTATCGAGGGGTGGCAGCAACTAGCGGAAGCCTTCGTCACTAGATTCAAAACCAACACTCGAACGCCGAAGGAGGTCGACCATCTCCTAGGCGTCAAGATGGAGTCTGGATGTTCGTTGAAGGCATACAACACGAAGTACTGGGAAACTTACAACGAGATTCTCGACTGCCTTACCAATCTGGCGATCACTCAGTACAAACGGGGTCTCCCAGTCGGACATAGGCTGCGAGATTCACTTACGATGCACCAACCCACAACCATGGAGTCTCTAATGCAACGGATCAATGAGCACATTCGTGTGGAGGATGATGCCGCCTCCACGACCGAGAAGGGTAATCCGGTCGCGGCGGACAGAAAGGTGGCAGGAAAAGTTCACTCGATCGGGCAGGAGGATAACCGCCCAAGCGACCGGTCAAAAGATCAACGCCGTGGACCAAACCACAATGACCGAAACAAGGGTCACAGAAATGACCGAGCTGACGCACCCCACAACGCAGCGGAAAATGCCAAGAGAAAACTGAGGGGGCGGACAGGGATTACCACGGTCTTCAAAATTCCCATCTACCGCATTTTGAGCGAGATTTGGGGTGAGCCTTTTGTCCGTTGGCTAGCCAAGTTAAGGAGTGCGCAGCGAGGCTACAATCCAAAATATCGCTGCACCTTCCATGAAGAACGGGGGCACCGGACAGAGGACTGTTTGCTGCTCAAACAACACTTAGAGGAGTTAGTGGCGGCGGGGCATCTTGACCAATACATAGATGGGGGCGTCAAGTCTACGCCGGCGGACCAAGCTGAACCGAACGTCCTGGCCGCCCTAGAAGTGCCCCCGCAAGGTGTAATCAACGTCATCCACGGCATCATTGAACCAGCAAGGGTCTGCGAGCTTAGAGGAATGATCAAGAAGGCCGAGCACATGAGGGAAGTGCTCTCTGTCCAGCCCGCCGTAAAGAAGGGAAAGACCGAAGAGAGAGACATCCTTTTGTTCTCGACCAAAGACTTGGAAATGGTTCAGATACCGTACAATGATACCTTGGTGGTGACTCTTCGCGTCAAAGATTTTCATATCAAGAGAATCTTGATCGACCAGGGGAGTTCGGTCGAAATTATGTATTACGACGCGTTCAAACAAATGAAGTTAGAAGACAAGGACTTGGCTCCTGCAACATCCCCTTTGGTTGGCTTCAACTCCCAGCCGGAATGGCTGATCGGAAAAATCATTTTGCCGGTCAAAGCGGGTTCAGTCATAAAACAAGTGGAATTCTGGGTGCTCAAAGTTCCATCCACTTACAACTTGATCTTGGGCAGGGGCTGGCTGCATGCCATGCAAGCGGTTGCTTCGACCTTCCACCAGGTCATGCGCTTTCTAGCACCGAGCGGGCAAATAGAGGAAGTTTGGGGAGACCAGGTGATGGCCAAACAATGCTTCGTTGCGGTAAATGGCAGCCGAGCAGCCAAAGGATTTGTCCAAATGATTGAGGGACCCGAGGGAAAGGAGGTCCTTGAAGACGTGGGAAGAAAGGCCGAGGAAAAATCGATTGAGGAGTTGGTGGAAGTGCGCATCGATGAAAACGACCCGACTAAATTCTTCCTCTTGGGATCATCTTTGTCTAGCGCCGAGCGGTCAGACTATGTCAACTTCTTAGTTTCCAACTTGGAGGCTTTTGCATGGATGCCTTACGATATGCATGGAGTCGACCTAAGTTTCATTTGCCACTAGTTGAATGTCTTCCCCAATGCACGACCAGTCATACAGAGGACGCGCCGCTCAACCTTGCACTATGCCGAAGTAGTGACGGAAGAAGTGAAGAACCTGTTGGAAGCTGGGGCCATAGAGGAGGTGCAATACCCTCGGTGGATATCTAACACGGTGGTGGTTCCGAAGAAGAATGGCAAGTGGCGAGTCTGCATTGACTACAAGATTGTCAACCAAGCCTGCCCAAAGAATAGCTTTCCCCTCCCTCGAATTGACCAGCTGGTGGACTTAACCGCTGGCCATCAGAGGTTTAGCTTCCTAGATGCGTATCGCGGCTACCACCAGATAGCCATGTATAAGCCAGACAGGGAGATTACATCGTTCACTACCTCCAGAGGCTTATATTGCTACAAGGTCATGTCGTTCGGACTGAAGAACGCCGGGGCGACCTTCCAGTGGATGGTAACAAAAATGTTCGCTCCTCTCTTGGGCCGAACAATGGAGGCCTACATCAACGATATGGTGGTGAAGAGTAAGGAGAAGTCTCAACACTTCGCCGACCTAGCAGAAATGTTCGCCATAGTTAGGCACCACAAACTTCGTTTGAACGCCTCCAAGTGCGCCTTCGGAGTTGGCACCGGAAAGTTTCTGGGTTTTTTGGTCACAAACCGAGAAATCGAAGCCGATCCATCCCAAATCAAGGTGATACAGGAGCTGGAGCGCCCAAACTCCACGAAGGACGTGCAACATCTTGCCGGGATGGCAGCCGCGCTGAACAGATTTATCAACCGGTCTTCGGATCATTGTAGGCCTTTCTTCAAGACTTTGAAGACCAAGTTCTTCTGGGATGACGAGTGTGACCGTGCATTGACAGATTTAAAGGTGTACCTCTCCTCAGCCCCTATCTTGGTCACGCCTCAGCAGGGCGAAAAGTTGTATCTCCACTTGGCGGTCTCTCAACATGTGGTGAGCGCTGTTCTAGTCTGCGCTGAAGGCATTCAACACTTGCCCATTTTCTATGTGAGCAAGACTCTGCTCCCAGCCGAGACGAGATATCTTCCTCTGGAAAAATTGGCGCTGGCCCTGATGATGGCGTCAAGAAAGCTGGCACACTATTTTCATGCCCATACAATAGTAGTGTTAACCGAGTTTTCACTTAAGGTGCTCTTTGAAAAGGCCGACTTCACTGGGAGGATTCTGAAATGGGCCATGGAACTGGGACAGTACGACATTAAGTTTCGCCCGCGCACCGCAATCAAAGCTCAAGCTCTTGCAGACTTTGTGGCGGAGTTTGCCCTCGGAACATATCCAGTTTGCCCGGTTGACTTGGCTAGTGCGGACTTAGCACGTCCTATGGCTCCCGTAATAGTAGCAAGTGTTGATACGCAAGAGGAAGGGCAAATGGCAACCGAACCAGCGAAGGCAAGTGACTCTTTCGAGGGCGGAGTCAATCACAACAAGGAAAGAGACCAGAATGAGCCAACCAGAGACTTGGATTTGAGGAGTTCCCAAAATCCTTCTGATTGCTGGAAGTTGTTCATTGGTGAGATGTGGAAGCTCTTCGTCAATGGGGTGTCCAACAGACATGGGGCCGGGCTGGGAATTGTGCTGACTTCACTGGATGGGCTGATTATCGAGCAAGCAATTACGCTCGGCTTCCTAGCTTCCAACAACGAGGCCGAGTATGAGGCCTTACTTGCCCGGACTAAGAAACGCGTTGAGAATGAAAGCCACAACCCTTATGGTCTTCAGCGACTCCAAGCTGGTGGTCAATCAAGTCTCAGGGGAGTATGAGGCCAGGGATGAAAGAATGGCCAAGTATCAGGTGCTGGTACGTGCAGAAATCAGGAAGTTCGATGCCATAAGAGTAGAACAGATTAACCGCGAAGAAAACAACACAGCTAATGAATTAGCCAGGCTCGCTTCTACTCAGAAAGCCTTTCCCAATCCCTTGATGATCGAATTTTTACCGCGGCCAAGTATAGAGGAACCGGAGGTAACCGAGGTACTTTGCACCGACTTAGGTCTTTCTTGGATGGATCCCATCATCGCCTTCCTGAAAGATAGAATTCTACCGGAAGAAAAGAAGGCTGCCCACAAGATCCGGGCAAAGTCAGAGCGGTTTTGGCTCTCCCCGTCCGGGGCCTTGTATAAGAAGTCCTTTACCGGACCGTATTTGAAGTGTGTCCACCCCGCCAAAGTGGAAGCTTTTCTCTACGAGATCTATGAAGGCATCTACGGCAGCCATATTGGGGGCTGATCCTTGGCTTACCGAGCAATTTCTCAGGGTTATTGGTGGCCGTGCATGCAGGCAGATATGCAAAAATATGTTCGCAGGTGTGAGAAGTGTCAGAAGTTCGCCCACCAGATCCACCAGCCGGCTAGAGATTTACTCCCTCTCACAAGTCCTTGGCCGTTCGCTCTTTGGGGATTGGATATTGTTGGGCCACTCCCAACTGCGCCAGGCAATCGCAAGTTCTTCATCGCCGCCACCGACTATTTCACCAAGTGGGTTGAGGCCGAGCCATTAGCGACCATAAAGGAAAAGGATATGAAAAAGTTTGTATGGCAAAACGTCATCACCCGTTTCGGTATACCCAAGGCCCTCATCTCGGATAATGGCACTTAATTTGATGGTAAACTCTTTCGCGGATTTTGCGAAGAGTTGAAGATCGAGTTCTACAATTCGACACCAGCCTATCCTCAGTCAAATGGTCAAGCGGAGACCTCAAACAAGACCATCCTGGACGGGCTGAAAAAGCAGCTTGAGAAGGCTAAGGGTAGGTGGGCTGAAGAACTCCCTAATGTGCTCTGGGCATACCGCACTACCCCAAGACGGTCGACCGGGAAAACACCATTCGCTTTGGCCTACGGCATGGAGGCCGTCATCCTGTTGGAAATTGGCATGCCAACCATCCGCTCTGAAAGTTTCCAGCTTGATCTAAACGATGAAGCCGTGGCATTGGAACTTGACCTCGCTGAGGAAAGGAGGGAGTGAGCGCTAATCCACATTGCTGCTTACCAACAGGAATTATCCAAAAAATACAACAAGGCAGTGCACCCCAGGCTATTCAAGATTGGGGACTGGGTCTTAAGAAAGGTGCTTGGCAATACGGTGGTCCCTGGCGAAGGAAAGCTCGGTGCAAATTGGGAAGGACCATACAAGGTGACTGGTCTTGCTGGTAAAGGGGCATACCATCTGGAAGATTTAGATGGCAAGGCTGTCCCCAGACCATGGAATGCGGCCAACCTTAAGGTCTTTTACTTTTAAGATGTAATTTGCTTGTGTTGTTTGGCTTTTCTAGATCTTTAGCCTTTTGGCACTTGATGTAAAAGATAGCAATGCTTTTGTAATGAAAAATAACCCTCTTGTTGTTCGATATTACATCTTTGTACAATGACATTGCAAGGACACAAGGCAATTATGGATGCCAGGGGCAAGGGGACCGACCTGAGTGGGACCGAACTGATTTCCTCTCGTCGGAATGGAAGCAGACCGCACAAACAGTTGGTGCATGGTCCAACGATATAATTGGTGTATGGATCAATTCGCATTAGGGCCGAGCTGGTTTTGCTCGCCCGGTTGAAATGTTGGCGTCATGACCAACTTAACTGAAACATTGGTGCTTTACCCAATGTAAGGGCCGAGCTGATTTTGCTCGACCCAGTTGGCCTATTGGTGTCTTGTCCAATATGGAAAACGAGCGGATTTTGCTCGGCAGAATTCGCAATGTTGGTGTTTTGTCCAACCGGTAGGAAGCCGAGCTGACTTTGCTCGGCAGAAAGGAAATGTTGGCGGCTTACCCAACTTAAAAAGCGAGCTGATTTTGCTCGGTCACATTGAAATATTGGAATTCTATGAAGTCGGCAAACCTGTCAAGGCCGAGCAGATTTCACTCGACCGAGTTAAAATGTCAGTTCATTTGAAAGTTCAAGGAGCCGAACTGCTAGTGCAGATTAGAAAACGTTTATGGTGATTTTAGCTCGGAAAATTGTACGGCATAGCCGACCTGGCAGTTGTGAATTGTCAACGATTGACTCAAGGAATCCATGTAGATGCCCACCGAACAGAAATAGAAGACGTACGAGCAAAAAGCTAAAAAAGTTTCATTGATATGAGAAAATTCAGTATAAGAGGGGGGCATATAGCCCGGTTACATTCCAAACAAAGAAAGGAAAAGAAGTAAACAAAAAGCAAAGGAAAATAGAAAGGTGCAGTTCAATCTAAGTCTAATTCAGTTGTCTGTTCGGCGACTTGCACAGTTCGCTCGGTCTCATCCACAGTTTACTCGGCGCGGGTTCTTTTCGGCTTCATTGTCAGTGCCTTCCACCGTGACAACCTCCCGATCAATAACTTCTTCATCTTCGGCATCTTGAGACGCTGCAAGTAAAGTTTGTTCGGTTTGCTGCGTGGCGGCGACTTCTTCCTCGGCCTCTTTCCTTGCCTCTGCGATAAGCCGGTTCTGAGTGGCCTTGGTGTACACCTATATGTAGACCGGGATATAGGCAGCAGGTGGATTGATGAACATGTTAGAATCTTGACCAAGACCAACTTTCTCCACGGCAGCTTTCCAGCCGCACTGAAAAAAGATGTCCTTGGTCGCTTGGACTTGACGTTCATAGGTCTTCTCCTCCTGCTGGTATCCTCGGTCCTTCGCGTTATCGACTGCCTTGTCCCTCTCCGCCTTGTGCGCATCGCGCAGCTTTCGGAGCTCGGCGAGGTACCGAGCTTTGGTTGACTTCACGGCCCGTTGTTTGTCGGCTTCAGCTTGGTCAACTTTTTTGCTCAATTCATCCCGCTCTGCCACAAGTGCCTCTTGCGCGGCCTTGAGTTTTGTTATCTCGGCCGCTTGTGACTTATTTTCTGTGATAGCATCTCGAAGGCTCTGACGCAGTTTGATCATCCGGTCGTGGGCCAAATAGTTCTTTTGCGCGGCCTACAAACAAATGACAAATTGTCAGTACTCCGAAAGTTGGGCAAAAACTGAGCAATAACTTGAATAAAAGACTGAAGAACTTACCAAAACGATCGACTTGGCTGCCGAGCGAAGCACTTTCAGATCGGACAGCTCATCATGCTTCTTCATGTCGGCAGGAAGGGCTAGCCCCTTGGTCATGTTGAAACCAAGGGAGTAATCCTTATCCGCGTACACAGAATCAGTAGAAGAAACTGCCCGGCCTATGTACTTTATCTCGGGCGCCCAGATCGGGGGAGAACTCGGGGATTTGGAAGGCCCGCCCAATGGTTGTTCGGTCTGGTCGCCCAACTCGATGGAGGCGACCTCAATAGAATCTTCATCAACGAGGGATTGTTTGGTCAGGACTTTCCTTGGCATTTTCTTTGACCGGCCAGCTGGTTGTTCACTGGCAAGGGCCAGCACAACCCCTTCTTGTTGACCGGCAGGTGTGGAGGATGTTCCCCTAGTTGCCTCTGGTGGTTGGGACTCACCTTTCTCCCCGGTTATCATGGACTTGATGGCCCTGATTTTTGCCATTTCTTGTTCGGCGGTGAGGGAAACGAGTTTGATCGGCGGTAAGTTTGGATCGGGCTCTGGGGAAGGCGCATGAAGGAAGTCGGTGACGCGGCTTTTGTGCGGTGCCTAGTAATGGTAAGTCTGTTCGAAGCCGAGCAGTTTCGAAGCCTCCCTCTCCTCGGTAGGATGGCGCAGCAGGGCTCTGATGGCTTCTTGGTTGGCCTAGTGGTAGTCTGCCACTAAGTGCTTATCTGCAAAAAAAAAGACCAAGTGTTAGACCGGTGCAAAATAATAATAATGAAATGCAGAAAGAAGATAGTCCGGTCAGCCGGGCTACTTACCAGCACTGTCAAAATCTTTCCTAATATACCATCCCGGTATGGGTGCCTCGGTGTCTTCGTAATGACTGGACACCCACAGGAAGTCGTCGTCGTTCGTCTCTTTATCCGGGTTGCCCTCAATGAGTTTTGCTTGGCCCTTCTTGACTTTGAGGTACCAGCAAAGCCCACTCTTATTTCTACTAAGGCTATATTGGTGGAAAATTTTAGCTAGATCGAGATTGATGCCGAGTCGCCGATTCAGCTCGGCGACCCCGTTTATTATCTTGTACATATTATTTGAGACTTGGGTCGGGCAAAGCCTTGTCTGCCTCAAAAATTCGCAGATCAAGGGTTGGACCGGGAAACGGAGCCCTCCCTCTAATATTGATACCACGGTGAAGGGGCACCGATCTAGATCTCCCCAAGGTGTGTCTCATTTTTTGGCAAGTTCTAAGACAACGTCATCTGGGATATTGTAATCCCTACGAAACTCAGCCATCGCACCGGGCGAGCTAACCATAAAGCGGTACTTCCCCATCTATCTCGGTTTTATTTGATATAGTGTATATCTCGGTCAAAAATATTGGTGTGTTTGCTCGGACTTTGAGCTCCACCAATTATAGTGTTAGACTGGCTTGGTCGGTCCTATTTGTTCTACATGTTAAAAAATAATTCCAAGGGTTAGCATGGCATAAACTGTGCGGCCCCTATGGGAATTGGCTCAGTGAAGGGATTACTAGTGTTTGGCCGGTTCGACCCCTACCTCGGCTAGGCTACTTGGTCGATTACTTAGTTCGGTTCGAACTCTCCACTTCTGGCTCAGTCAAGGTCCCCTAAGTTATAGCTCGGTTGGATCCTACTTGACGAACTAACTGAGCCTTTAGCTCGGTCAAGGCCCAAGTAACAACCTCAAGTTTTCGCCCGATTCAGTTCTATTACCGGTCTAATTGGTAGTTCGGCTCGGCTACAGCCTCTACGAGAAGCCACAAACCAGTTTTTGCTCGGCCGAAGTGCCATTTATGGATCTAAACGAGCGTTTAGCTCGGTTCTACCCAGATTCAAACTGTTCATCCCAGAAATAGGACAAACTCGTTCGAACCCAGGAGAAACAAGGGGCACAAAAGCCCCATCCATTCCTACTATTTTTGTTTGCCCTATGGTGTGCAAGATCTGAGCAAGGGAAAGCAACTCTAGTGGCCCTAAGCATAAACATGAAGAATACAAGCACAAAAAAGTGAAAAACTCGAGGAACTCAAGTACGAGAGTTTGAAGGAAGAGATAGAGAACTCACCAAAGACGAATACGAAGTGAAATAGGCCTCGTAAGCTTGACTGCAACTGTAGAAATGGCAGGAATGTGCGTGGGGAACAAGAGCTGATGCAGCAGTAGAAAGGGCGAAATCACAAAGAGTATAGGAGCTAAGGTTTTTGGTTGAGGAAGAAAGATAGAGAGTGAAGGGTTTGGGCCCCTCGTTGGAATACAAAAGAGGGGGGAAAGGAACCCAAACGGTTGCGCTGTTTGAATTCTGCGTATGCAGAACAGCTGGCTGCACGACCTAATGGTGTAAAGCCACGTGGCACTGGAAATGTGGCTATCAGTACGGTTGTACGACCTTTGATGAGATTGCGGAGGAAAGGACCGACCAATTGGGATAACACGACAACAAATACGACCCCAATAGTGCTCGGCTCGGAAATGATGCAACTCACACTCCGTTGGCTTGGTCACGGGGATAATCCCAATCACGATAGCTCGGATAGGATTAAGGGGCAATTGAGAGGGATGATTTGCACCTTTAGTACAGCCAAGCTACGATAGCACGGGTCGTGACAGATTTCATGGCGTCACGCCGTTCCCTCCACTGATGCGGGTCTCATCGGACCGTCTTTGCACGGCGAGAGCTATGGCTTGACCGAGTAGTGACTTGCTTACATTTAGCGTAGCAAAGACGGTGAGTGGCGATCGAGTTAAAAGTAGCAGGACTAGGCTATGGGCCTTGTTAGGGCAGCACGCCTCGGTGATCGACCGAGATAAGTGGGGCTTCGTGTGACCGAGGATATAGGTAAGATAGGTGGAGGCCAACATACCTCACAACCGGTTAGCCTAATAAGCCGGTCAATATCAGCTCGGCCATGAGCATCGCCCTTTGGCCTCTTTGCCAAGGGACAGGCCGGCGACACATAGCTCGGTTGTGCGCATGTGATGGTAGCCTTCCACAAGTGATAGGCCGGTCGTGGTACTCCGGTTAAGTGTGCCACCTGGGCCAATGGTGTGAGGTAAGAAGACATCTGCTCCATGTACATCTCAATACCGTTGGATAGTTCTGCGTGTACTGGTGGAGGGATTAAGCCTTTACACGCGTAAGGTGGCGAGAGTCGAGCACTGCCACCTGTCCATGGAAGAACAGCAGAGGTAGTGCGCGCACAATCTTGAGACTGCATGGCCAGCCTAGAAATATGGAGGAAGACGAACGTTAGAGGTATGCGAATTCACTCTATTACGAACACTCTCTCTCTCTAGCCTTCTCCTTCCTCTAGTGGCCTGACTTGATCGTCGGAGTGTCTATCCGGCATACCACCGCCAGGCAGCTCACCGCTTTTTGTGTTGCCAAGTTAGACGCCGTCAAGAGAAGCTTGGAGTGCAAGGAGTACGGAAAGCAGAAGATATTTCGCCTCCGTACAATACATAAAATAAAATGTGGTACCAAATTAGAGTTTAGTTGTCATTGGTTCGATATTAAAGAATTTTTGCAAAGTACTTTTTATAGGAAAACCAAAGAAAATACCAACATTTTAATTTTCTTTTTATTATCAATTGGTAGAATATTATTTATAGATATTAAGAAAATTATATTAAATTAGATTATATTAAGACAAGCAACTGCAAAAAAAAGGTATAAAAACATTTTACATGTACTCAAAAACTCAATACCAACAACAATAATGTTAATATAAAAAAGAATTCTATAATAAAAAAGAAATGAACAATATTTACATTCATAATGATTGAATCTTGACCTTTTTGGTTGAGGGCGTGCAAAAGTAATTAATTGAACAAATTTTGGTAAAAGGCAACTTGCATATAAGTATTAAAAAGTAAATTTATTATTTAATAAGTTCTATAATAATTAATGACATTTTTCATCGAATACTATTATTACACCTCAAAAAATTAAATAGTATAGATTCACTAACTTCCATTCACTATAGGAAATTACATTTTTGATGACTAAGGCCCTGTTTGGTAGAGCTGTGGGAAAGTGATTATAACTTATAGCCTAATAGCTTATAGCTTGTAATTGTGAAGATAAGCTGATTTTTGACTTATAAAAGCTTCTCCTCCTCTACTCAAAGAATATGTTGATTTTCGACTTACAAAAAGCTATAAGTTGTACTATTAAGCTGAACCAAACACATCAAAATAACTTAAATTAAGCTAAAAGCTGAAATAAGCTGGAAATAAGTCCTACCAAACAGGGCCTAAATTTGGCGACTAAAACAAATTTGGTCGGTAATTTTTTCTAGACAGGGTACATTGATTATTATCTATAAGATTTAGTTACTAATTTTTTCTAGTCAGAGTACATTGATTATTGGCGACTATTAGTCGGTAAAAATGCCACAATTAGCGATTAAAATTTTTTTTAGTCGCTACATAGTTAGTTTTGGCCGCTAAAAGTATCATGTCGCTGAATGAAAAACAAAAATTTATTTTTTATCTTTGACGACCAAAAGTTTAGTTGCCAAATATTTATTTTCAATGACTAAAATATATTTTAGTTGTTATACAGTTAGTTTTGGCTATCAAAATTATTTAGTCGCCAAATGAAAAACAAAAATTTACTTTTTATCTTTGGCAACCAAAAGTTTGGTCACCAAAAATTTATTTTCAATGACTAAAATTTTTTTTAATCGCTGTATAGTTAGTTTTGGCTACTAAAATTATTTAGTCACCGAATGAAAAACACAAATTTACCTTTTATCTTTGGCGATCAAAAGTTTGGTCGCTAAAAAATTATTTTCAGTTTTGGCTACTAAAATTATTTAGTCGACGAATGAAAAACAAAAATTTTTTGGTCACCGAAAAATTATTTTCAGCGACTAAACAAATTTGTAGTCACTGTATAGTTAGCTTTGGCTACTAAAATTATTTAGTCGCCGAATGAGAAACAAAAATTTATTTTTTATTTTTGACGACCAAAAGTTTAGTCGCCAAAAATTTATTTTCAACAACTAAATTTTTTATCAACTAAATGTTTTAGTCAGCAATTGTAATTAAATATTTGGAGAGAGGATTTTGAATTTTTGGATGGTTTCTAAATTAATTGGCGACGAAACTATTGTTTAGCCGTGAAAAAGTTATAATTCAGGTTTTTGGCAACCAAAACTGTTAGTCAAAAAAAAAAAAAAAAACTAGGTTTGCAAAACATCACCATTTTAGGCTAAATAAGCTAGGTCTTCTCTGCCTCTCTTCTCTATATCTCTCGCTCTTACGTCTCTTCTCCTTCCACAATTACCGTCGTACCTTCGTCAATCCACCAGTGGAACATTATCCTAGATATGTCTTTCGCCCTCTCTCTCTCTCTCTCTCTCTCTCTTCAGTGTCTCTCTCCCTCTTCGCTGCTCATCTCCCCTCCCTCTCTCACCGCTCATCTCCCCTCCCTTTCTCACCGCCGCTCCACCATGCACGGAACAACTCTCCTCCGCCGCTCTTCCTCGCGTTCGCCGGCAACCGGAGCACCGATTCACCTCCTTGTTGGTCACCGTCGCTTGGGATCCACCCACGGTGAGCATGGTGAGGTATCTATCTATCTATCTATCTCTCTCTCTCTCTCTCTCTTTCACAGTAAGCTTTCTCTCTCTAACACTCTGTTTTTGGCTTTGCTTTTCATATTGGATATTGATTTGTGGGTATTGTGAATCACTATGGACATTTCAGTTGAATGTCGGGCATGGAGAAGCACAAGGGGTGTATCTCTGTTATGCTATTAATATGATGCTGCTCTCATTTATGTTTGTTTCACATCTATGTCAAGGATAAATGTTTTTTTTTGGTGCAAGTTGCTGACCTTAATATTGTTTGATTAGTAATGTTGGAGGGTTTTGAACAAGATCTACTTATGACCTTTTTTGTTTTGTTTTGTTTTTTTGTTTGCAGCTCAAGTGTTCGACGAAATGTATAAGTTCACTCCTTTCTTGACTCATTTTTTTCGATTTTGTAGATACTTTTGACTATTTTTGATGTATAGTTGAGGTAGACTTTGTACATGGGTTGCATCCTCTTGGTGCCTCCTAATCATATACTTGTCAAAAAAACAAAGAGCAAATTACATATACCCCCTCGAGATTTAGCAAAATTACAGATATCCTTCTGAGGTTTGAGAAATTACAGATACCTCCCTGAAGGTACTATTTGCATAACAAATTAGGGGGTAAATTATTATGAAAATATAAACCTCAGGAGTAATTTGTTATGAAGATATAAACCTCATGGGGGTATTTGTAATTTCTGAAACCTTAGGAGTATCTGTAATTTAGCTAAACCTCGAGGGAGGTATATGTAATTTGTCCAAAAACAAAAGAAGATAGGTTAATCTCTGAATAACATTAATTAGAGTACGGGGATGGCCAGAACAGTGTTTCAAATGTAAAAAAGTGAGTACAATTGCTGTGATAACATTGTGTATTATTGTGGGGTGTGAGATTGAGGGCAATGACAGTCGGGTTGTAATGGAAAAAATACCAAGGAGTGTATTTGTCTCACCGTATGTAATTTTTACTATTATTATATTGCTTTATCTTGTGTAGGCATTTGCAGAATTACATAAATTCTGTGTAAATTTTATTTTATTGCATCCATTGCTTGGGTGGGTTTTTTTCTCAACAAATCTGTGATGCAGAGGACAAACAATTGAAGTATTTGACATAATGTGTGCATGTATGCTTTGAAGCAGTATTTGGATTGAAAGTGAAAACGTTAGTAAAAGAGTTCACTTATTCCTGTTGGTACTTAAAGTAACTTTTTTTTTTTGTTTTTTGTTTTTTGTTTATATATATATATGTATATATTTTTATCTTATGGTTCTTCCTAATGTCTTTTTGTTTGCAGCGGAGGAAAAAGAAAAATTAAAAATTTTTTTTTTTTATTGGAATGGTGAGACGTTGTGCCTTCTCCCAAAACTAAGAAAATTATCTTATTCCTGACGTTATAAGGGTTCACCAAATGTCTAAGTTCACTCCACATCAAGATGACAAACAAATCAAAATTGTTTGAAGACAAACTACGAGGCTTGATTGATATAGTAGGAGATGAAGATAAAGCAAATGTTGATCACCTTTTAGCGTGGTATAAATTAGTTTTTGGTGATACAAATTAACTTTTGAATATTAATTTTGTTTAATCCTCTATTATGTATGGAATTATATTTTTAATATTGGATTATACTTGACTTGTATAGAATTTCTATTGGAAATATTAATTTGATGTTAAATATGAATTTTTTTAATGGTTGAAAGTGAAATGTGTGCATATTGTGGAATGGTTGTTAATTTTATTAGTATATAGATTATTTTATTTATATATAGGGTATAGATCGTATGAATAATGGAATAAATATAGGTGGTCAAGAAATTAATTAAAAAAAATTATAAAATTTTTGGTGACTAAATATTTTGGTAGCAAAAAATGCAAGTAAAGGTTTTTCATGACTAAATATTTAGTAGTAAAAAAGAAACAAAAGACTTTTGGCGAACAAATAGTTAGTAGTCAAAATAAATTAAGATGAGGGAAGAAACTTTTGCCGACTAAATATTTTAGTCACGAAAGAATAGGGCATCCTTTGGCGACTAAATGTTTAGTCGTGAAAACTAACAACGACTAAACTATGTGGTCACTAAATGTGTTATTATTAGTGACTAAAATTTTTAGTCGGTAAATGTATTAGTATTAGCAACTAAAATGTTTTACCGACTAAATATTTTAGTTACTGAAAGAAAATTTTATTTTGATTTAATTACTTTCGGCGACTAAATATTTGGTCGCCAAAACGTTATGTTTGGCGACTAAGTCCATTTTAGTAGCCGAAGATAAGATAATTAGCGACCAATGTCAATTTAGTTGCCATTGACTATTGCCGACAAGGCTTTGGTGACCAACGGGGCAACGAAGAACTTTGGTCGCCATTGACTTTCAATGACTAAAACAACCTTTGCCAACTAAAAATTTAGTCACCAAAAGTGTAATTTTCTATAGTGATTGTTTAATGTAAACGGAAACCAAATCTCAATATCAACATTATCCTCAAATTTCCAACATTTGTATTCATTAACTGTAACACCAGCCTCCTTGATTAACTGTTAAATCTGAAGGTTTCCTTAATTATGTGCTTTTATGTGACTTATATGCTTATCTGTCTGTTAATTGTGTGTCATGAGTTATTTGAAGTATGTTTTGATTGACAGATATGTTAGTGTGTGAAAAAAGACCTGTCTGAATCGTTAAATTATAAGGTTAAAATTAAATGTTAGACTAGGTGGTTAGAACCTGATTTACCTTAATAAGATTAAGTTTGGGTTAAGTTAAGTTAAGTTATAGTGAGGATTGACTTGATTTAAGTGAATTTGATTTAAATTAATTTAAGCTTAATTTTGATTAAGGATAATGAGAGTTAGATATTTTGTTATGTTGGGACTCAACAATGAGTAACGGAAATAGAGAGACCAAATCTGAGAGAGGGATAAAAGGGTTCTAGAGAAACTTAGGAGGTGAACTCAAGAGGAAGCAAAAACAAGGAGATTGAGCTAATCTTTACAAAATTAACCTCCCAAGGTAAGATTCCTCCTCTAACTTCTTGAAATTGAGTTAATTCCCACTTGGAATTGTAGAATTTAGGTTGGATTAGGGAGTTGGGACGATCATGTTGAAATTATAGACCCTAAAGAGAGGAATTGTAGGAAATAGCTTCAAATCTTGTCATACATAGTGTTTCTCATGATCAAACACTTTGTTTTTTGCTTGATTCTTAGAGATGAAGGATAAAACTCCATAGATTTTTAGTTTGGAACTTACTATTGCATGGTTTTGTTTTTTTGCCCTTAAATTCTAAGTAGTGGTCTTTAAAATGGAAATTGAGTGTTGTTTGAAAGTTTTGATTTTGTTTGAAGTTAGAAATTGTTCATTCAATATGTTTTTGTGAGTTTTGGGTTTTGATTTGCATGAAATTGAAGTTGGGTTTGCAAAAATTGAGCTTCACCTTCGAAGCAGATTTTCGGACTATGTTTCAACCCAGACCGCTTGTGCTGCCTAGGCTACCGCACGAGCGGCTAGCTCTCTTTTGGCTAAAATTGCATTCTGCTTGGGAATCGCACGAATGACCAGGCCACCGCACAAGCGGCCGGCCCTCCCCTGTTTACCTTTGCATTCTGCTCGCATGAGCGGCCAAGGCCACCGCACATGCGGTCAACAAGGTAGGCTCAGTTTTGTTTCCTTTCTATTTTTTTAACTTCCGAGTCTCTGATTGCATGGTTTTCAAGTGTTTTCATATGCATTTGCATCTCATGAAGATAATGGAAAGTAATCAATGAAAAGGGGATATTAGTGATTAAGTAACGAATAGGTTATGAAGTGATTACATGAGAGGATTGTATGTTAAACCATTGTGTTTAAATCTGTTTGTATAGGTCAAACACCGTGTCCTACTCACGTGTTCCAAGGAACAAACTATGAGTAACAATCATGTAAAGATATGTTCAATTATGAGTATTTTCTTACTTATACTATACTCTGTTTCTAAAATGATACTTTCCGAATAAATGAATGATTGTCCTATTTTTTGAACTATACTCGTGGCATCCTTAGCATCTGTTTACTGTTACTATTACAGAGATCTCTGTCAGTTCCAATTCTTAGAATTTCTGTTTACTATATTGATGGCACGTCCATCAATTCTGATTGTTCGGTTTTCATGACTGTCTGCACTGTTCTGTTATTGGATGTACCACGTATGACTACTATGCTTTCTATATGAAATACGTGTCTGCTAAGCAAAGGACTCTGATTTTCTGTTCGATCTTCATGACCATCTACACTGTTCTACCGGCCACCGATGGCAGATTTGGGGCAATTTAGACTTTTTTGCCTCGGGTCTTTAAGTATAAACCAAGATTTCTCATTTCCATACACCTACACTTCTGAAAACCCTCTCCCTCTCTCTCTAGGTGCTTCTTCTCTCTACATTTGCGCTTTTTACGCGTTTTTCAACACCCCACGCAAACTTTTTTTTCGTAAAACCCTCTTACTTCTCTACATTTTGAACCGATTAGATTTTGATTTCGTCATTTTTTCTTGAATTTTCACCACTTTAAGCTTGTTCCCCTCGAGTTTCTCTTTGGTTTAGTGAACTTTCCCGGGCTTTGACTTTTTATCCCATTTTTTCTCTCCTAGGGTTGACTTTTTTTTTTTCAAGTTTACCCTCTTTTCTCCATTTTCATTCACTTTTCACATACTTCTCACCCATTCTCCAGATGGTAGATGAGATTCCACACGATAGAGCTCCTCCAGAGGTTCCACCTATTGCCGAGGTAGAAGGGCGGATAGTTGCTGAGGTTGGTGAGGCAGCTTAAGGCATTAAGGCCAACCTTGAGGCGGAGTTTGCCCCCGAGTTTGAGCCAGAGCCGTTACCATTGAGAGTGCGGCCTTTTGATCCGGTGAGATATCATTCCTGCATGCACATAATGCTGCCTGGAGGCATTAGGCGCTTTAGCAACTTTGCTCGTGGTGTACCAAAGGACCTTCTGCTGAGGGAGTCGGCCTCCCGCCTTTCATCCAGTGCTACTGAGGTATGAACTCTGTTTTCATGCATCCCTGCCTTTTCTTTAACTGCATTTCTTGCACTGCCTTTCATCTAGCTGTTTTTCATCACTGCCTGATTTCTTTCACCTATTCTTTGTCACAGGGAGACTCCTGTGCCTATAGGGGGTACGGAGCAACGACAGCGAGGGATTGATATAACGAGCTCCTTGCCAGGGTTCGTGACATCGTCGAGGAGACCGGCTTTGGCCTTTTCTACTCTGGCCTGACACACGTCATTGCGAGACGCCCTCTTCTAGGAGTGCTAGTGGAGAGATGATGGGACACCACAAACTCCTTCCACTTCTTTACTGCCGGGAGATGACGATGACTCCCTACGACTTTGCTATGATCACAGGCTTAGGAATAGGGGGCGATCTAATCCCTTTTGACACAAACATGGGGGAGTGGGAGGCTACTTGGATTGACCTGTTGGGAGTGCATCCACTTTTGTACCGGCCAGCTATGGTAAGATACAGTTGGTTTGCTGGGCAATTCAGAGGGAGTGAGCCCGAGACATTAGAGAAAATAGAGCAGTATGCCCGAGGCTTCTTGATGTTTGTCCTCGGTACCATCTTGTGTTTTGAACAAGTGGAACACCATGGGTTTATATCTGTTGAGTGCCCTAGTGACCCTTTCCTGGTTACGCTTTTACGACTGGGGCGAGGTTGGCATCGCCACCCTATACGGCTATATGAGCTCTACCTCCCGTCTGAGGGGAAAGTGGATCAGAGGCTATTGGCGAGCCTGGGAGGTATGCATTTCAGTTCCCTCTTTGTATTTTACACTTTTCACTTCACATTTTCTACTTTATTTCTGTTCAACACCTATGCTTTCTGCTTTGCACTTTCTACATCTGTTCATGCCTTGTGCTTTCTGCTTTGCACTTTCTATATCTGTTTATGCCCTGTGCTTTTTGTTTTATACTTTCTACATCTGTTCATGCTCTGTTGATCACAATTGCCCTTTTCTTGCAGCAATGGGTTTATACGTATTTTTTAGCCCTCGCTCTAGAACCGATAGAGGAGTTCTCCCTGATGGTTCCCTACTAGAGATAATATAATGGTCGGTATCGGCGGAGGAGTCGCGAGACCTTTGCCTTTTTCCGCAATTACTTTGATACTGTGGTCGCCCACAAGGTGACCCGAAACTCAGTCATTTTTGCTTTACAACTGTTCTGATTCACACCTTGGCAACTGACAGTAACTAACAATCTGTACATCCTCTGTTTGCAAATCGTGTGGCAGTTTTTAGATATGATGTCGGTCGGGGTGCAGGACCAGTACACGGGAGCATGGGCCACATCACGCTTCTAGATTCTGCTAGAGGGCCCAGTCTTTCGGGTTTGGTTCTTGAGCGAGAGATTCGTTCACCAGACTGTGGGCTTACCGGATCCGGTCGTTCCGATGCCACCTCCAGAGTCTATGAGGTTAGCGGATAGCCTATCTGTTGATGCAGTCATACAGTTCATGGTGGGCTTGGATGCTAATTTCTTCAAGGGAGAGGGCTATTACGCGACCTTTATTCAGACCCACCTTGTGCCACCTTTGATAGGCGTTCACAGAGGTGAGGGAGCAAGGGCTCTTGCGGTAGGCGTGGCGACTCGGGCGACTAAGGCCCATGCTAGAGAGACTCCCCTTGTGGAGCAGACTATTTGTTGGCCAGAGCTTCCCACTATGCTCACATGCTGGAAACCTACTGGAATTGCTTATCAGATCCTGATTGAGCCGGCAGAGGCTGGACACGAGCTTGTTGGAGTTCGAGGCTCGTCCCAGGTATGGACTACACCTTATCATTTGCACCTTATATTTCATTTCGGATATGTTTATTCTAGATATTGATCATCCAAATACATTTGCAGGCATTTATAGAGTATACGAGGAGCTGTCTCGAGCTGATGGCTTCCTTGATGGACATGGTGCAAAGAAGGGAGACGTTATTTGGTCTCCACAGTATACAGGTAATTTCCTTCCTCTTGCGCTTCATGCTACCATATTTCCGCTGATACATTGGCATTTCAACCGTAATCTTTCCCAAACTGCACTGATACACTGCATTTACACATTGTACTCACACACCGTACTCATATACTATATTTGATTTCTACATACCACTTATTCTGTATATTATACTGGCATCTGATACACATACTATAGCTGATATGTTGACAACTGTTTCTTTCAAATCCCATATGCACCGATGACAGTAGCGTTAGCACCAACAGTACCTCCTCCAGCAGCAGGGATGAGAGAGGGACAGGCCCTAGCTCGTGGCTGAGATATGAGCTACAATCAAGGCAAAGGTAGGGGCGCCTGAGGCCAAAGCAGCCTTTCAGAGCCTATTTTGGGCGATGATAATGTTGAGACTAGTAACTCTGAGGAGGCAGTGAGTTAGCATTCTGAGTCATCTGAGAGTAGAGATGATGGTGCTGGCTTAGGATCCGAAAGTGGAGGTGACACCGAAGAGGACTTTGAGGCAAAGGGCGGAGACGATACTGGCTCTGGTTCGGAGACGAGACTGATTCGGACAGCGGTGTCGATGGAGATAGTGCCCCCGAGTCGTCCCCTCTGAGGAAAAGGACGAAGAGGGCCTCTCAGGCCTGAGATGATTGGCGTTGATTTTTTTTACTTTTGCTAATTTTCTTTTTGTTTAGTAGCATTAGCACATGTATAGCTTCAGATAGGTTTTATTTTTGCTCTTGAAACTTGTACACCTTTTTTGTAAAAACCCACGATCGAAGTAAAACCTCATAGTTTTTATAAAAAAATGTTGTTATTTTTGCATCATGAGGACCATAGTTGCATGAAATGGACAAGGAATTGAATTGGCTAATAGAGCACTTCATTGAAACAATGTTCTTAATCGGGTAATGAGCCGATCAACAACTAAAATACAAAATACAAAATACAACTCGATAAATAAAACAAAAACAACTCAAATACAAATAAACAAACTTGCTAAAACCAAAAAAAAACTCAAAACAAGACTTTAAAACACAAAGATCGGGGACAAAACACAAGTTTCCAGCACTGCCCAACACACAGGTGGATGGCAGGCCAGAAAAGAAGGCTGCCTGAGGAAGATTGCTAGCCAGAGATAGAGACTGCCGGCCAAGGAAGTGGACTGCCAGCCACCAGAGTAACCTACCGACCACCACTAGTGGCCTACCAGCCACTAATGTGAGGAACCTCCAGATTGTTGACAGTTGGCTTCCACTCATAGCCTTATCTTCTACAAAAGGTTCAGCTTCGTGATTTCTCTTCCAAAACTCCATTTCGGCTACAATTTCTTCTACAAACGGAGCCATTTTTTTGTCAAAAAGCTCACGGATTGGATAACTGCTTTAGATGACATGGAAAAGGTAAATTCCTGAGGTTTCAGCATAAATGCACTTTTTTTTGTTAAGCCGAACTCCACTTTGTTTTCCGTTCCTCCATGCCGCGGCCCGATGCTAGGACCTAATTACACATGTCTTTCACTTCGGGAGACAAGAAATATGCCCGACAATTGAAGAATTTCAGGTGTTAATGGAATTTGGTGCGATAAGGAAATCATGTCTCTGCCAGTTTTGGCCACGCCCAAGCTTTGAGACAAATGTGTGGGCTCACTCTGCACGAGGCTCGATCTTTGGCCCACAATGGAGAGCTAGACATACCTAGCTTGATTCATCGATTTTCTGATATCGGTGACAGAGGCGACCTTCTCTGGTAAGGTTTTCGGCAACATGTCCTCTACTTATATATGCTTGCACATTTCCTTCTTGCCCCTAGTTTTGGTGGATCCAGCATTCGACTGATCGAAGTGGCCCAATGTTTGAAAAAAGGTAAAAGTTGCATTAGTTTAGTGCTGGCCGAGACCTTGATGGGCTTAGATGCCTTTCATCGGTGAGAGACTACCAGATTCGCAGGGAGTCCACTACTTCTTCAGGTATTGTTTCCCACTCTTTCTTATATGTGTTTCTCACATCACGCGGCACTCATGCTCTATTTTTCTCTCAAAGCTCTTTTCTCACTTTTTCCTCTCAACATACATCTCTATATTCTTTAATCTCTCTTTTCTTTCATTCCTTCCTAGGTGTAGCTTATGGATAAGCTGAAGGTAGTGGCCTCTTGCCCTGAGTACTCAGCTCGAGGTTACTTCTTCCGCCACTGGTTAGTGGATTTCCCAAATGAGGGATGGTGGTGCAACTGGATGTGCAATAGATCTAGTAGTGGCATAACTTGGCGTTGCCCTTGGCTTAATCTGACCTAAATGAGTTACAACATGGCTCGATAACTTGGTATATAGGTGATCAGCTTCACGCACTTGGCTAGGTACCTTACTGCTTGGAGGACGAGAGAGCTTCTGGCCCCTGCCCCTAGTTTCAGTTATGCCCTTTCGGGCGAATGCTTGGCTTGGCTCGAGGATGAGTCATAAACCGGGCCCACTTTGGCTTCAGAAGCTTCCACAAACACGAGCCGAGGACGCAGGAGCACCTAACTCACCTATGCCCCTAGTTTATTGTTTTGACCTTTCTTTTCAAGTTTTTTCAATGTAATAAAAAGTAACTTTGATTCGTATCCGAGAGTTGGAGAACTTTATGTTGAAATCAATGAAATTAAAGTTGTGAGCACTGAAAATTTTCTTTTTGGTCCAAAAATGGTCTGAGTTGTAAAAGGCAAAATATTGAACAAAATCAACTTTTATCAAAGTTTCCCAAAACCATTTTCGAAAAGCATCACCACCTAACACACACGGAATCAATCCTCAAGATGTACAACCCCGAATCAAAAGATTAGAAATGCCCTTGATTGAACACCACTGCTCTGCATTGTAACTAGATCTTCTTTCCAAAATGAAGATCACAACCGAACTCTCAGATATGAACAGACAAAGATGACCTAATCAGACACATGGACAGGACAGTTGAGTTGGAGGTGATTGCGGCCGAACTTCAGAATAAAGTTGCCTATGTATCCCAAAGATAGGAATTAGGCCTTACGTAGTTCGGTTCAGGGTCACTTGAGTATTAACTCTCTCCTTTTGCACTCTAACTTTTTCCAAAGTCGCCCTTTAGGGCTTTCAATCTTGCGAGCTCAATTTTTCTTTATTTCTAATTTTTCATGCTCTAACTTTTGTCTAGGTTGCCCTTCCGAGTTTTCAGCCTAGTGAGCCTCTCAGGGATAATATTTCTTCAACTTGTCTATGTTGATCGGTTGTGAAAATTACAAGCCATCTAAGTCCATGAGAATAACAGCTCTATCCAACCAGATAGCTTTGATGATGTAAGGACCAGTCTAATTGGGTCTGAACTTGCCCCTAGGGTCATGAATGGGAGCTCGGTTGTCTTTTAGCACCATATCTCCTTCTTTGAGATTTCGGGACTTAACTTTCTTGTTGAAAGCCCTGGTAATTCTGCATTGATTGCCCTGAACATGATATAATGCTTTCAGCCTTCTCTTATCAAACAACATCAACTTCTTAAATCTGCTATGTTGCTAGTCCGCCTCTACTATCTGACACTCAGCCATAACTCGCAGCGACGGGACTTCTATTTCAATTAGTTAAACAACTTCCATTCTATAGAGAAGAAAATAAGGAGTTCCCCCTGTAGGCGTCCGGATTGAAGTTCTATAGCCCCAGAGTGCGAATGGCAATTTATTTGGCCAGTTCCTATAGGTCTTAACCATCTTCTGTAAAATGTTCTTGATGTTCTTGTTGGCAGCTTCAACAGTTCCATTGGTTTGCGGCCTATATGTAGATGACTTATGAAAAGCCACATTGTATTTCTCCAACAAGTCTATCACCTCTTTCTTGAAGTGAGAGCCATTATCTAATATGATCTCGTTTGGGACTCCATATCGGCAAATGATATTGTTTCTGATGAACTTAGCCACATGTGATGCCTTTAACACGGTATAGGACTGAGCTTCCACCCACTTTGTAAGGTAATCAATTGCCACCAAGATGTATTCATGCCTATTCGATCATTTTGGAGTGACTACATCGATAACATCGATTCCCTAGACTGAGAAAGGCCATGGTGAAGTCATGTTGTACAATTTTGATGGCAGGATATTCATGCGATTAGCATGAATTTGGCATTTATGGCATCGCTGAACAAAATCAATACAATTTTCCTCCATGGTGGACCAGTAGTAACCTTGCTTGAGAATTTTTCGGGCCAACATCACTCCGTTCATGTGCACTCCGCACTTTCTTCCATGGATAGCCTTCATCAGCCACTTTGATTTCACTTCTTTGACACACAAGTTGTGCATCCCAGGTGACCTCTTTTATACAGTTTACCTTTACAGATGATAAATTGGACGGCCATTTGCCGTATTCCCTTTTTTGTCTTTGGCATTTGCCCTTGGTGGATAAATCTCGTTTTCCAAGGGTTTTTGTCTTGCGCTTCATCTATTGCGGCGATAGTTTCATAGGCCAGCGTGTATTTCTGCTCAATGATAATCGGACGCATCCGGACTCCAAGTGGGATGTCTACCATATAAGATAGAGTTGCTAAAGCATCAACGAACCTGTTGTTCTCTCTCAGTAGATGCGTGAAAGTTAGCTTTTCAAACCTAGGAATCAAAACCTCCAGGGTCTGGTGGTAAACCTTCATATTTTCTTCTTTGGCTTTACAGTCTCCATTTGCTTGCGAAACAACTAAGTTCGAGTCCCCGATAACTTCTAACCTTTTTGCCCCTAGTTTTAGGGCGGTTTCTAAACCAGCGATACACGTTTCATATTCTGCTTCATTATTGGACACTTTGAACCAAAGTTTGAAGGCTAAAGGTATATGAAAGTTATCAGGTGCTATCAGCAATACACTTATCCCATAACCATACTGATTGGCTGCTCTGTCAAAGTCAATTGTCCAAGTCTCCTTCTCAACTTGCAGAATGGCTTCATCTTGGAACAAGTATTCCACTACCTCATCCTCTTCTACCAAGTGGTTTGCCAAGAACTCCGCTACAGCTCTTCCCTTGACCGACTTGCGAGTGACATATTTGAGATCAAATTCGGAGAGGAGAAACAACCAACGGGCTAGCCTACCCGTAAGCGCTGGTTTCTCAAAAAATATTTAATGGGATCTAATCTCGAAACCAGGATTACAGAGTGACCTAACAAGTAGTGCCTCAACTTCCTGGTAGCCCATACGAAGGTCAGGCAAGCTTTCTCCAATAGAGTATAGCGGGTCTCATAATCCAGCATTTTCTTTCTCAAATAGTATATGGTTTTCTCCACTCTATCTTCAGATTCCTGAGCGAGCATGCATTCCATAGTCGTGTCTGTCACTGACAAGTACAAAATCAAAGGCTTCCCCGGCTCTGATGGCGATAACAATGGCGGATTCTGGAGGTACTGCTTAACCTGCTCAAAGGCAAATTGGCATCGATCATCCCATTGGAATTTCTTTCCTTTCTTCAGGAGACCAAATAGTGGTTCACAAGTGAAATAAACCATCTTATCAATTGCATTTTACCCAGAAAGCCTTACACCTCATTTTCAGTCCTTGGTGGTGGCATTTCTAGGATGGCTTTGATTTTGGAATGATCTACTTCAATGCCCTTCTGTGTGATAAAAAAGCCTAGCATTTTCCCTACTATTACGCCGAAGGTGTATTTCTGCGGATTCAACCTCAATCTGTATTCTCTGATCCGTGGAAAGAATTTCTTCAAGGCGGTGTAGTGGCCCTCCATTTCTTTGGACTTGACAATCATGTCGTCCACGTACACCTCGACCTCTTTGTGGATAATATCATGAGAAATGGTGGTCGCAACCCTCTGATAGGTAGCTTAAGCATTCTTTAGCCTAAACAGCGTAACTCGATAGCAGTAGGTATCCCACGACATAGTAAATGTAGTTTTCTCTCTGTCCTTGGGCATCATCACAATCTGCTTGTACCCGAAAAAACCCGTCCATAAAGGATAGCAATGCATGGCCCTCAATGAAGTCTACTAACTCATCAATCTGTGGCAGAGGAAAGTCATCCTTCGGACTAGCTCTGTTCAAGTCCTGAAAGTCTACACATATCTGGATTCTACTATCCTTTTTTAGCACTGGGATGATATTGGCTAACCAAGTCAGATACTCAAATACTAACAAGAAACCTGTCTCGATCTGTTTGGTGAGCTCTTCCTTGATTTTTAACGCCCAATCCAGACGAATTCTACTCAGCTTCTGCTTGACGGGTCGAGCCTCGGGGTCAAGAGGGATCCGATACTATACAATCTCAAGATCGATTCCAGGCATGTCTTCTTAAGACCACGCGAAAACATCTTTGAAATCTTTTAATAAAGCGACTAAGCGTTCGCGCTTCTCCGAAGACAATGTGGATCCGATCTGGACCAAATGCAGATCCTTCGTAGTATCCACATTAATAGCAATGATTTTATCAGCATAGGGTTTTGCAAACCTCTCCTCCTCTTAATTAATCAAGTTTTCCAAAACCAAAGGAATTCTTTCCTCTTCGTTTTCATTAAAATTCCGAAAATCTTGGTCAATACAATAAATAAGAAGCACAGAGAAATACTCAGAATCGGCAGCGTTCTCATTCATAAGATCTAAATCTTCGGTTACAACCGACTCAAAAGCAAAAGAAAATGAAGACTTGGACAAGACCTTGGCATCCCGGTTATCACCCCCGAGAATACCAAACTCAGACTTAGAAGAACCGAAATCTGATTCCGACTCCACAGACTCAATGGAATCAGATTCTAGCTCATCACCCGACTCAGAACTAGACAGGTAGCCCTCCTCCAGCTGCCAGATAAGAGATGGTGCTTCTGATGCATCCAAAATGCTACTGGACGGGTTCATACCCAGTTGATCCCCGATCATGGAGATGGTAAGGTTATCTCTCAAGTTCTCTGAGTCAGCCACAGGATTTGTAAGGAGACATGCCAGTGTTGTCTCTACTCCAAGTTCGCTGTTGTCTGAGTCACTTTTCATGCTCTGTTCAGCTTCAATACTTGGTCCAGCCTTTTCCTTAGCATTACTGTCATGCAACTGCAGGTCGAAGAAGATTTCGAACCCGGGGACACGTTGCTTCACAGAATTCATCCAGGGTTTGAGAAAGCCGTAAAAAGGGAAATTTTTCCCCTCCTGAACAAAGTGGCCATTTAGCTTTCCCTAGATTGGCCTGTGATTAAGCTCATAGTGTTTCCCAGCCTGCTTGGCTCTGGCTCGGATTTCTTCTCTTTTCCTGATCCAGTCTTCTTTTGTGGGTACATAGCCCAGACCAAAGGCATGTGGATTGTGCGGTACGTCTGTCAATGTTGTGACACCTTTTCGACCACTTCTTCCAAGTCTCATTCCTGGCACATGCTGTAGTTTGTTCATGAAATAGACAGACCGGGTGCTGACATACATGCTCTCATTTGCGGTCAAAATGGTCTGCACTACCCGGGCCTCAGCCAGAGTGAACCTTGAGAGGAATACATCATCCTTGCCATGAGTGATTTCCAACACTGGTGTAGTTGCCTTTAGTGGGGGATGGATGGATAGATGAATTCCTGAAAACAATCGCCACTCCTTTCCCGTGAGGGTATTTCAACATTTAGTGGAGGGTAGATGAGACAGCTTTCACATGATGCAGCCAGGGCCTCCCTAGCAATAAGTTGAAGGTGGCTGGCACATCTAGGACATAGAACTCGACATCTTGCTGAGCTGGGCCCACCTGGACCTTGATTTGCACCGTGCCCATAACCTCTTTGCTCGTATTATCATATGCCCGAATTACTTGGGCTATGGGCATAAAATCTGTCAGTCTAAGGCCGATGGCATAAGTTGTGCGAGAATGACAGACATTGATAGCTGAACCGATGTCTATCAACACCATCGATACCCATTTTTCCCTGCACTCAAAAGATATATACAAGGGTTTGTTGTGAGCTGAGCCTTCCAGCGGCAATTCTCCGTCAAAAAAGGTTAGGGTTGGCCCGACGCCACCTAGGAAGACCAATCCCACAAGCTATTCAGGAGTAGTGTTGATGAACAATTTAGCTTTATCCATTGTTGTGACAAGTATAGACCAAATCGCCTAAATTGGAACAAGACATTATTCATTTTTTTTTTGGTTTAATAATCTAAACTAGTTAGTAATCATATGCATGATCCTCTTCATGTTAAGTGGATGCAATCAAACCAAGCAAAAGAAGCAATCTCTCTCGGCGCAATATCCTATATCATGCATGGAATGTGAAATGCTATCACTATCAATTTTTCAATTGAAAATTGACGCAATGTATGCTGTAATAAAATGCATGATGCATAAACAATGATAATGCATGCATGCGTTCCTGCCTACCATCATGATGCATGATGGCCTAAGGGACCAAGATTGCAACAATGTAAAGATGCATGCAACACACACATGAGGACCAAGACCAAGATCCCATGTCAAGGAAGTCCCATAAATAGACAATTATTCATGCTAACATGCAAACCAAAATGGGACTAGAGAAGGCACAAAAAAATGGCATTTTACACATCATTAACAAGACCACACTAGCATGGAAAAAATGTGTAGCATGCAAAAAAAAATAAGCCACAAAAACACACATGGCGGGCACCCAAATAACCTAAACAACACAACATGGCACCACCCCTTAAGGCACAAGACACAATTACACAACAAAGCATGATGATGATGATATGAGGGGACACATATAAATGGTATGTATATTTGAAAAAATGTATATTAATGATTCCAAATCATCTAAATAAACTAATGCAATGATATGCATCACATCACATCCCAAGGCAATACAAAACAACACAAAACTACAACTACATTAAAAAAAATGAATCATAACCAAAAGCTTCAATAAGCCAAGCTAAAACATGAGGATATATAAAGGCTAAAATGGCACACATCTCTAGCAAAGTAGAGTATTTACAAGCAGCAAGTATAATGCTAAGGGCACATGCTCCAAAACATTCAAATAAGCTCAAAATGAAGGCATATAAGACTAAAATGCATGTTGTTGCCCTCTAAAAAAAACTAGTCCAAATGCTCAAGAACAACCTCCAAAAGCCTCAATCTTTGAGCTAAGGTGTGATAGTGTGTGTGTGTGAGAAAAAAAGTAAAACTACACTTTTTTTTTAGGGCAACACACACACACAAAGGAGAGGAGAGAGAAAAGAGAGAGAGAGAGATATATATATATAGATATATAAGCTCTGGTTTTTGTTTTTTTTAAAAAAATGGCTAACCTCCAAAAAGGAAGAGACAAGGAGACAAAAATAAAAAAAAAAAAAGAACCAAGAAGGCTGCTTGTCGATGTACCCGGGAGGCCATAAAATGACCCCAAATTGAGATGTCAACTTGTATTTTCTTAAGTTGCTTCAATGGTTGGCTGACAACAAAACACAGATCCAGACAAAAGTCTTCAGGTCTGATCTCTAGAACGCTCACCTATACATATATATACACACAACGAGCTAAAGCCCAGTGAATAGCATTTAGGTAAAGAGGATAGTGAATGAATTCCGAACATGTTGTGTACATAAACAGATCATAACATAATGATTCTCATATCCAAACATAATAATGGTACATCCAATAAAAAAAATATCACATCGTCATCCAACTAGAGTAATCGGTTCTGGATACCGATTAAACACATATCATTACAATGAAGTGGCTAACGAGATCTCGTAATCATATATATGTCATGGACCCGCATTAATATGTTGTCCCCCGTGACTTGGGACTATCTATGGATGCCATAATAGATTTCAAACATAAGACATTCATTCACCTAAACAATTATCATTTCAGAAATCATAACTTATCAAATCACATTTGAAACATAATTCATATAAACATATCTTTACAATAACGTTACTCACAGTGGGCTTCCAGAAATGGTTGGTCAGTCTTCGAGTCTTGACCTACAAACACAAATGTACATAGCACAAAACATGCCTCATTATTACTCATTCATATGGCCATACATGGCTTAGTTTTCTTCCTTTAACTTCTTATTCATTCCATGCAACATAACTTGTACATATTGGACCACATACTCAGATTCGAAAAATATTTTCTAATGCACTTACATATGATGTTTCTTAGCTTATTAATCCTTAATGGCTCACAAGTCATGCCTAAGAATGCCCAAAAAGAGATGGAAGTGAAGATATGTACTTAAAACATCTTTTGAAAACATGTCGAAAATAAGCTGTTGGCTAGAGCCAGCTGCAAGCAAAAACTGAGCTCGCTCGAGCCACCACTTCTTCACTCAAGCCAACTTTTGTAGAGTTCAAAATACTGGGATCTCGTAATATTGGCTCAAGCCACCATTTCTTCGCTCGAGCCAATTATGAATTTTTTGGGTTTTAAAATGTATTTAAACATGCAAAAGCTTTTATGGCCATTCCAAACTTATATAAACACTTTGATAATTATAAAAACATTTTAGAAAACTCGAATACAAGATGATTCACAAATCATTTGCTCAAAACCTCTTGAATTTTCCCAAATTGAGCTCAAAAGCTCTTGCATGTAAGAAATTCAAATTATTTTCTTAATTTCTTCAAAACATGCAAATGGTTGTTATGAACCCATGAATTTCCAAAACATTATGCAAGATATGAACTCACATGCTTGCAATGGCTTCAAAACTCAAACTCAAAATGATGGAACCAAAGGTTAATCTCCAAGAATGCACATGCAAGTCATATACAAGCTCAAAGACCCATTTCTTTTACTAATTTCATGAAATTAGTTCAAAGATATGTTGAAATCATGATGCATGGAGGATTTACAATAGAAATTAGTCATAGAATTCTTACCTAAAGCTTTAATTTCATAAATGTGAGATAAATCTTCCTAGTTTTTTTTTTCTTCAAACTTTTGAGCTCTCTTTCTGTCTCTCTCTCTAAAGCCACACTCTCTCTCCCTCTAGAACTCTTAGCACAAGGAACCAAATGAGCAAAATGAATGACACTAACATTCTCTCTAACTCAGCTGAATATACACATACACACACATCACTTCTCATCAAAAAAAAGCCCACGTGGTTATGTATGCAAGGCTCCAACACACACAAGGGTTGTGATCCCCTACACTCAACACCATCACATGCCTCAGCACATCATACACTTAATCACATCTTCGATCATGAATAGGATTAGATTAGGTATCAATCATGCATTATTTTAATCAAACACAAGTAGCCTTAATTAATCAAGGTTAGGACATGACTCAATTAATCCAAAATAGTTTCAATTAAGGCTCAATTTAATCACATGCAATTTTTACTAAACTAAATCAATTTTTAACAAAACTTCTCATATGGTTCCAAATATTCTAGTAAGTTAATCCATGAACTCAAATTCAATTTTTGAAAGCATTTAGGCTAACAATTTCAGATTCAAAGCAAAAATCACGACAAATAATTTTCAAATCAGACAGATATGCACAAATTACTACAAAACACATATCACAATTAATAATAACACATAATTCCATTCTAAACACTTAGTTAGCATTCTTAATTACGAATTAGTAGTTAATTATGGATCAGGGTTGTTATATAAAGTTACCCTGTCCTAGTTTCGTTAGGAACTAGGGTTCATTATTCAAACAAAGCAGTTTCACGCAATCCTATATTCAGGTAAGCATCCTGTCCTAGTTTGGAACAGTTTCTATGGCTTTTCGATATGCAACTAGGCCGAGCAAGACTACCTAATATACCTCTCACACCTAACACCGAGAAGTGAAAGGAGGATCAAACAGTACAGCGGTAGTCCAGATCCAAGGGTTGTGTTCCCATCATGGAAGAGCCCATGATTGGTCAGCCTTTTGGCAAGCTTTTCGGGCAAGCCTCCGACAAACCGTCCAGGAATAGTAGATGGCAAACACAGTGACTTAAACGCACCAATGCCAATGCAATGCAAAGAAACATATAAGTGTAGATAAAATTTAACATCATGAATTTCAAGTCAAGTTCTCTAAATTCCCCAGCAGGGTCGCCAGAAACTGTAGCTCGACTTTTTTGCGCCCCCTTTCGGAAGATGAATAAGCCCTACAGTATCAAACTCCTGCGGTTCTGAATCTGATCTCACAAGTGCAATGTGAAATAAATAAATATCAAAGAGTCCCAATCCGACAAATCTTTTGGAAAATCGATTTTGAATCAAATTGCCAAAAATAGACTGTTTTTCCAAATACAGAGTTGCTATAGACCGCCCGAACTCCGCTCCGCGCACGATGGCGCGAATTGTAGTTCTAGCTACTATAGTTCGGACTCCTGTCATGGTTCTGAATCTAATTTCACAAAGTGCAATGTAAGACTGATAAATCACCAAAGAGTCCAAATCTGGCAAATTATTTTGGAAAATCGATTTTAATCAAGAAGTGCCAAACATGGACTGCTTTGCCAGATTTCAAAGTTGCCACCTAAATGTTTTGTTTTAGGAAAATTTAGGAAACCCTAACTCGTGCCTAAGGCCACGTGTCTGTCATCACCAAAGTTGCCTCGGCTCGGGAACTTGGGTACAAGAGGAGAAGGTCCTGAAATGAGCACCCCCGCTCGCCTGATCAAAGATCGGCCTCTACTAACATGATATGTTATTTCTGAAAACACATGTGTTCTTATTCCAGTTATTAGCTATCTTACTATGTGATGTGCACAGCATACAAGTATAGACTAAATTACTCGATTTGGAACAAAACATTTCATGTTTGTTTTTTTTGAAAATGGTTTGAAAGTGCTACTCGCAAGTAGGCTAAGACGCGGATTTGCCACCCTCAAGTGGACTTAGAAAACAGCATGATTTTTGCCACTCTGCAAAGTGGGCTTAAAACGCACATTTTGATGAATTGTTCCAATTCAAGCAATAAAGCCTTCATCCACAGGCATTCATGCAGTTATAGCAGTTAAGCAAATAGCCTCATGGTAAGCATGCTATCATAGCAGTCACTTACACACATGGAAGGATGCTAGAGCATAAACACTCACAGTGTACTCCAAGCCAAAACATAAGCTATGTTAGAAATCGATGCATGATCCTAGCTATGTTAAGATGCCTAATGCAACACATGCAAAATGCAGCTAAATAGGCTCGGCTATGCTAAGATGGCATATGAATGCTACAATTTGATACATGTATTCAAATAGAAATTGAAATACAATGCAGTTTGAATGATGCGCTGAGTCCGGTGCATGCAAGACAAATGAATGATGCACGCATGCAAAGCATAATGATGCTAATTGAAATATGTCCTAAAACTAACCATCAAAGCTGGTAAATAAAAGAGAGAAAGACGTGGGGTTGGAAGACATGCACACACTCACGTACACTTATTACAACATTTGCCCTCTAGACGGAGGGTCTAAATAATAAGCTAACTAGCTACACTAAGCTAATTAAACTAATTATTACAAAATGAAGCTAATTAACTAATCCTAGTTAACTAATTAGTTATTACAACATGAATTCATTAGTTAAGCGCATTAACTAATTAAGTACAAAACCAAAGCATTAGCTAGCTAAGCAAAGTAGCTAAGAGGAGCCTCGAGGCGAGAAGTGCATGCATGCTCAGTCGCCTCGTTTGGAAATCCATTACTATGCCCCAACTTGCCTCTATTTGCATTTGATCTCAGAACAATGCACAAACCTCCAGATAGCTTCTACTTCATCATGGAGACTTCCAGGAAGGCTGACGACCACTTAATGGTGTTGTAGACCACCTGTAGACAACTTACACATGCTGCAGACCAGAAAAAGTGGTCGGCCAGCCACTTTCTTGGTTTTGCCGACGAAATTCGCTTAACTCCATTTTTTTTGCGAGAGAACAAGAAGGGGCACAGCAATGTATTTGCAAAGTATGTGTGCACAACCACCCTCCCTATCATTTCCTAAGCTCATGGGAGTGCGGTTCTCGACTCTTGGGCCACCAACCAAGCATCACAATGCACGATGGTCGAGAAGCCAAGTTTGCACAATTCAATGTCAATGAATGCACAAATAACACATAAAGACCTTAACCTCTATCATGCATGATCAAGAGGGTCGGCGATTGAGAAATGAGGCATGTTTCATCACTTCAAATATGAAACGTCCCTTGTTTCTCGTGTTTGGATTGACGTCCAATCCAAACACATGCAATGCAACTCAAGCATGCCAAACACAATGCAATGCAACATGAGCATGTCAAGCAACGTCCTTAAGCATGAAAGCTAGTGAAGGATGCAACACAAGAGCTATGTAATGCAATACTCCATGGACCAAGCTAGTCCCAAATAGACCTCATGCATACCAAGAAAATGGCCAAAATGCTCTAAAATGATGGCATGAAAGGCAAGATGGTGATGCTCATGCAATGGCTCATCAATTAAGCATAAGAGCACAACTCTCAAACGCAATGAAAAAGTGACAAATGTGATAGTGTAGCTACACTACATGCACTAAAATCATGTGTGAAATGATGCCAAATCATCCAAACAACACAAAGATAGCATGCCAGAAGGCCTAAGGCACAAGTTTAGTTAAGCCCTATTGCACTACAGCTATGCAATACATGAACCATATGGCCAAGACAACTCAAAACAGTCCTAGAGCATGTCAAAACAATGCTAAAACATGTATGGAGTATAGCCAAAACAAGCTAGCATGAAGGCATGAAGTATGGAGCATGCTAGGCCAACAAAGAGGATTACACTAAATCTACCAACACCAAGTATGAGATGACTTTACCAACAAAAATTTGAGTTGTATCATGTCAAAATAAGACCAAAAACCCACTGAGATGGCATCCCAAAAGCTTAGGCAAGATGGCATACATATTGGCTCATGTTTAAGGCATAAGGCACAAACTCTCTAAAGCATTGAAAGAGTGACACGTGTGAGTGTATGATAATGAAACATGCTCTAAAATCATGTACCAAATGATGCTAAATCATGCGAATAGCCTAAGCAATGCATGTTAGTGACTTGGAAACTCAAAGCTAGTGAGCAAGATTGCACTATGGCTATACAAAGCAAGGCATGCATGACCAAAAAAACTTAAAACAGAGCTTAAGCATGACAAAACATGAGTAAAAGCTTATTGGAGTGGAGCCAAAAACATGCTAGAATGATGGTCCAAAGCAGGATGCATGTTAGGCTAGTTAGTGGAATTGCACTACAAGTGCAAGGAGCATGCAAGGGGTGACCAAAACAACCCTAGGCAAAGCTATATCATGGAAAAACAACACCAAAAATATCCTGAGATAGGACCAAAACATGCTAGAAAGGTGAGCTAAAACCTTAAGCATACAAGGCTAGTTTGCAAGGATTACACTACAAGTGTATAAAGCACGCAAGGGGTGACCAAACCAACCCTAAACAAAGGTATGCCATGCTGAAATAAGGCCAAAAATAGGCTGAGATGGAGCCAAAACAAGCTTAACAAACATGCTACTTTGATGACCCATCAACACAAGCATGCAAGAGAAGAGGAGGGGGGACCCCCTCCTATTTAGGGCCTCAAAACACACTTTCTACCACTGAAAATCCACTGGATTTCAGTGGCTAAAAGGCCAAGAGAAGGTGATCTCAAAGGCCTAAAGAGGTGGTCCAAAACAAAGCCAAACAAGGCACAAAAGGGGTAGAACACCCCCAACACCAAAGAGGTCTCAAACAAACATTTCAAACACTTGAAAATGAAGCTCTTTGTAGTGGAAAGTTAAGCCTAAAACATCATGCAAATAGGGCCAAAGACTTGAACAAAACAAAGCTTTAAGAGGATTAGAGCCTTACCCTTGAAGACCAAGAACAAAGCAACAACTCCAGCAACTTTTCTGAGCTAAAACCAGCTCTTGAGTCCAAACAAAACCCTCAGGTACCTTAGCAACAAGAGTGTGGTATTTCACTAGGTGTTTGTGTGCAAAAGTGTGAAGAAACTACACTTTCAAGCACAAATATGGAGCAAAGGAAGAAATGTAGAGATAATGATATATCTATAGCTCCAATGCAAAATTCTAAACCTGAGACAGGGAGGAGGCTCCCTTTTATAGAAAAACATGCATCAAGCTTGTTCAATGAGCTTGAAGCTTGAATCAATCCCTCCATACACGTATATGGAGAATGCTTTCTGTGCCTAACAGCTGGCATAGCTGTTATGGAAAATATCTGCAGAAAGTGCAGGAAAGCTACTGACCAGTTGAAGTGGTCAGCTAGCTACTTACACTAGTTGGCCGACCATAAAAAGTGGTCTGCAAGGAGACCAAGTGGTCAGCAAGGGGGAGGGGTGGTCTGCACAAAGAAAGCAAGGTGGTGGCATGGCTGCCGACCACTTTAGGTGGTCCAAAGACCACCAAGACCAGTTGGCCGACCAAAAAACTGGCTGGCGGGGAAGAAAAGTGGTCTTCAGGGAGAGAAACTAGTCTACACCCCTTTATTCCACCCTCCAAGCAAAGAAAACAAGGTTTGGTTCAAAACCAAACCAAAAATGGAGCAATACAAAAGTCTGCGGGACAAGGCACGCAGCTGGAAGCCCCGAAAACTAGTCTACGGATGCAAAAAGTGGTCTACGAGATGGAAATGTGGTCTATAGACCTCTGTTTCCCTCTAGGCAAAGGCAACAAGGCATGGTCCAAAACCAAGCCAAGAGGAGAACGTTAAGAGGTCCCGAGACAAGGCGCTTGGTCGAAGGCCTCAGAAACCGAAAGCTAGCCTACAAGAGGAAAAAGTAGTCTACGACTACAAAAAGTGGCCAACATGCCTCTCTCTCCCTCCAGGCAAGGTCAACAAGGCATGGTCCACGAACCAAGCCAAAACACAAAGAGTTCAGAGACTCGGAAGCAAGGCACTTAGTCGAAAACTCTGGAAACTCGAAATGAGCACAAACATGCGCGATCATCGAGCACTCAATCGATGACGTCTGAGTCTTAAAGTCGGTCAAAAATGGGGTGTCTACAGTTGCCCCTCTTTGATAGAACTCGAAAGTTAAGAAGTGACGGGAGTGAATGTCAAAGCCCAGAGATGACCCATTTTTGACAAGGCCGAAGACTTAGACAAACAGGTAAGATAACAAAGAGATGCACCCGTAGGCAGGGGCAAAATGCAAATGACATGCACAATGCAGAACATAACTTATGATCATGCAATGAGGGCTATAATGAAACATCTACATGCAAATGTTATGCAAAAAAATGCTACAGCAAACCCGTACATAAGCAAATAAGTAAACACGCTATGCATGGGAACTACAAACCGAACTACATTTCATGCAGAAAGGATGTAAGAAAATTATGCAATCTCAGCGAACATGTGTGATAGATACACAAAGTGAGCAAAATGTGATAGATACACAAAGTGAGCATGTGTGATAGATACACAAAAGCGAGCGTGTGATAGATACACAAAGTGAACGTGTGATGGATACACAAAGTGAACGTGTGATGGATACACAAAGTGATAGATACACAAAGCGAACGTGTGATAGATACACAAAGTGAGCATGTGTGATAGATACACAAAGCGAACGTGTGATAGATACACAAAGTGAGCATGTGTGATAGATACATAAAGTGAACATGTGTGATAGATACACAAAGGGAACGTGTGATAGATACACTAAAGGTGGACAAAGTGTGATAGATACACTAAGTGAACATGTGTGATAGATACACAAAATGAACAAAGTGTGATAGATACACTAGGTAAGCATGCATGTGCGATAGATACACAAGACGAACAAAGTGTGATGGATACACTATATGAACAAGCATGTGTGATAGATACACAAGACGAACAAAGTGTGATGGATACACTAAGCGAACATATGATAGATACACTTCAGTGAACAAAGTGTGATAGATACACTAAGTGAAGAGAGTGTGATAGATACACTAAATGAACAAAGTGTGATAGATACACTAAGTGAAGAGAGTGTGATAGATACACTAAATGAACAAAGTGTGATAGATACACTGAGTAATATCGCCTGGTTGTATCAACTTCAAATGAACCGTACATAAAATATCGTGCATGAATGGGAAAGAAACTTAATAGGTACAATGCAATACAATGCATGATGTTTAAAGAATGCAATAAACAAACATAACGACAATTTAGAAAGCACCTCATGGGGTAAGTGGCGATGAACCGCTCTACTCTGATGGGGATGTCCCCTTGTGTTCTTCGAACTCTTACCTTCAACTCACAATTTAAAGGTTTTGAAATGTTGACAAGGATTCTTCACGTAGAACACTTTGGATGCCACTTTTCTTTCTGACCATATTCACAACTTTCCCTATTCTCCAACGGGGTGATAGACTAGGTTGGTTCAGTATCCAGAATTGAGGTGCATACACGCTATCTCAACCTATGGGGCTTCCATACAAATTTCAAGCCAGGGATACACCCCTGGGTATTTAAACCAGACTTTAGTCTCGGAAATCCCGAACCTTTGCGTTCTAGGCATTAGCCATTCGAACTCTAGTTTCCACTATCGCAGGTGGTCTCCTAGGAACTCATTCTAAACACAGCCAAGATGCCTCTGGCAAGGAAATAATGCTCAAGGAGAGCATTTCTGATCGCCTTTCTGGCTTTGAAACAGGCTTGAACTTGAGCTTGAGGTAGAGGCACACTCATACTTTGGAACATTGACAGGACTTGAAGGGGTACATACAGAATGTAATGACGGAATTTACTGAAGTTAAAACAAACTCAGATGCTTGACATTTTCCCTCTTTCCTTTTGCTTTGTAGTCCGGAACCTATACAGCTTCAGATAGGTCCTGATTTTACTGTTCTCACATAACCTGGGTTGAACCCTGCAATTTATGAAAGAAAGAAACCTGTTTTGTACAAATATAAAGAATGACACAGCACTCTGAGCACAAAACGATTTATTTTGAAATTGAGAAATGAGTTCTTAACTGGGTATTGAGCCTACAACTGACCACAATCAAAACGACTCAACAACGGAAAACAAAGGTAAAACAACCTAAACACATCTATTGACACTCGAAACGACTCAAAACAAGAATCGAGACAAACTGAAACACAACAAAACACAAGACTCAAATGTGCACAAGGAGCTTGTTTCTCCGGGTATTGTTTCCCACCCTTTCTTATTTGTGATTCTCACATCACTCTGGCACTCAATCTCTATTTTTCTAAGAAGGCCATCTCCTCACTTTTTCTCTCAGCGCACATCTCTCTGTTCTTCAATCTCTCTTCTTTTTTTATCCCTCCCCTTGGTGGTTGATGAATAAATAGGAAGTTAAGGGCTTTTGCCCCTAGCATTCTGCTAGATTCTCATTCTTTCGCTCACAACAGTGAACTTCTCCCACAGAGGGGTTGTGGTGCGACTAGATGCGCAACAGATCTACAACTGACATCGGTTGACGATGCCTTGGCTTAGCTTGAGTATGATCAGACTTGGCTAGATGAGGAAATGGAATATTCTGCGCCATTCTAATTCGTGCTTCACACTTGGCTTAATATCTCGCTGCTTGGAGGATGTGAGAGCTTTCGGTCCTCTGTTGTTAGCTTTAGTTGTGCCCTTTCTGACGAATACGGTGCCCTTTCTGGCAAGTATGGTGACAAGGGGAAAAGACAGAAAACCTGACTCTACTATGCCCTAATTCATTATTTTGACCATTTTTTGTTTTTTGCTTTCTACTAAAACAATTTTGATCAACATGAGAGTTAGATTAACATACTTGTTCGATTTCTAATTTGAAATCATGCAAGTTAGGCTATAAGCACTGAAAATTTTCTTTTTTTTGGTCCAAGAAATGGCCCAGTTTTGGAAAAATGGAGCAAATTTTCGAGAAAATTAGTCAACTTCATTAAAAATTCTCAAAAACTATTTTTACAAATGGCCACTGCTCGACCAACACAGAGTTCACTCTTGAAATACACAACCTCAGATCCAAAATAATAGAAAATATCCCCTTGGCTAAAGGGCATTGCACGGCAACGAAAAGTTCCCCCTTGTCTGAATGGCACCATAGCGCACTGTAATCAATCCTCAAAAGTGACGATCACAGCCAAACTCTCGAATACAAAGAAGTCAAAGATGATCAGAACCATTGCATGGACACAGTCGATTTGGAAGTGTTTATGGCTAGAGTTCAGAAAGAAGTTGCCTACGTATTCCAAAGATGGGAATCAAGCCTGACGTAGTTTCCGGGGCGAGGTACACTCGGGTATTAACCTCTCATTTTACATTCTAACTTTTGCCAAGGCCGCCCTTCCGAGTTTTCAACCTTGCGAGCTATGTTCTTTTTTTCTTTTCAATTCTTTTGATTTATTCTTTTCTTTGTTCATTTCTTTTCAGAATTTTTCATTTCTTTTTCTTCATTTCTTTTTTGTTCTTTTTGTTCTTTTTCTCTTGCTCTAACTTTTGCCTGGGTCGCCCTTCCGGATTTTCGGCCCAACGAGCCTCTCAAGGGTAAAAGTGTAACTTTGTCCATGTTGATCGATTTGAGATCTCGAAGCCATCTAAATCTATGAGAATGGTTGCTGTTCGCTGATGATGTAGGAGTCCATTCAATAGGGGCTGAAGTTTCCCCTAGTGTTATGGATAGGAACTCGATTGTCCTTTCAACAGTAAATTTTCTTTTTCCAGCTGTTGGAATTTGACTTTCTTACCAGTCTTCATTGGTTTGTAGAATGATCCATCTTTTGAATCTCTAAACACATCTGACACTTTTTGCCCCTAATTCAAGGGTTGCTTCAAACCTGGCCATACAGGCCTCACACTGTGGTTGACCGTTGAACATTCTGAATCCAAGTTCAAGGTTTGAAAGCAAAAGGGGTCAAGTCTTGAGGCTGAGAGTGATCCTAGGCTGCACAATCTTAAAAGCGATTCCACACAGGTCTTTGCACGACCACGCTAAACATTTTTTTGAAATCTTTTAAGAAAGCAACTAGTCGCTCGCGCTGAAGACAATGTAGGACCAATCTGGATCAAACTAGGATCCTTCCTAGTACTCACATTAACAAACATGATCTCATTCATTAAGGGCTTAACATGCCTCTCTTTCTCTCAGTTAATCAAATTTTGCAAATCCCGAGGAATTCCTTTCTCTTTGTTTTCATCACAGTGTTCGAAAAGTTTTGAAAAACTTCGGCCAAAGCAATGATTTCAAGGCACAGAAAAGTAGGTGAAAAGTACTACCATTTCATTCAAATCTTCTGGCACAACTGGATTCAAGGCAGAAACAAACTCAAAAGTGTGAAAATCACTGCTGTTTCATTCAAATCTTTTGGTGCAACTGGCCCCAAGGAAAAAATAGACTCAAAAGAAAGGTTGTAAAAGACAAACACAAAACAAGATAATGATGTCCGAGGTAACACCGCCGAAATCACGCAACTTTGACGCAACAGGATTGACTCGATACAACAAGACAGACACAACTAACTCAGTACAAAAAAAAGACTGACTCAATACAACACAACAAGACTGACTCAATACCCAAGTCAGAAAGTACAAAAACTAGCACTCGCAAATTGCCCAAAATAGTGCATGCCATCCCCAAATCTGGAGTAAACTGAGCGCCATCCGCAGGTGGTTCATCCCCCGATCACATCATATTATCCCCCAAGTTCACTGATCCAGTGCCGATAGACTTTGCAGAGCTTGGAGCAGCGATGACCCCGTCGTCAATCAGATCTTGTATTTCGTGATGAAGACGAAAACACGTGTCAGTGCCAAGGCCGGTTTGTTGATGGAAAGCACAATACTTGGCCGAATCATGGGAGAGAGGAAGTTTATTCGATAATGGCCGCAGCTCCAAGGGCTTCAGATGCCTCTTTTTGATCAGGACCCTCAGGGCCGTTGACAGAGACATGTATAGTGGGGTGAACACCCTCTGGCCCCGAGGTGGGTATTTGGTAGGTTGTGAGCTGGTTGTGTTGGATGTACCAACGAAAAGGTCGGCAAGTGTTGACTGGGTTTGTCGATCTCTTCTGAGTGTAAGACTGGAACTGAAAGGGGTCTTTCTAGTACAACATCCCTTGTCTTGGCTTGTCCCTTGATTCAAACTACTCTCATCCTGACTGGCAAAAGTGTCATCCACAATCTTTGCAACAACTGCAATAACTTGCTGTTTGTTTAGCCCTTCGGCCTTCAAGGCCTCAACAGCCCACTGAAGATGGTTATGGAGACTAATGCCTGCCCCTGCCTTGTTTTCATCACTAGCCTCCACTTTGCTAAGAGATTGGCCTTCTTCCAATGCAGCCCGTCCCACGATTGGGGAGCCTTTTGACATGAAATCCCTGGTATGTGATATGGTCGATGACGGAGCCAATATTCCAAAGGCCAGATCCGCCACAGTTCTCTGAAGATCTTTGATCATTCTCATCAGCTCAGAAGTAGTGAGTTCATGGGTTTTAGATGATTGGGGTTCAGGTGCACCCATCATGCATAAGTCTATGCTGACCGAAATGAACACCTCAGGCTTGGGTAAATAGACTGGGGTGATGTATTTATTAGGGTCAAACGGGTTGGCTGTTGTTTGGATGAAGTTTACCTGCTTATGTGGAGGGTTTTGATTGATAGTTGGTTTTTCTAGAGGTGCTATTACCTGGTTGTCAATGAGATTTGGAATCTCATGACGTAGTTTGAAGCAAGAGTCGGTATCATGACCCTGCTGCTGATGGAAGGCACAGTATGTAGCCGGGTCATGCTTTGGAGGGAGAGGATCGGGTAGAGGCCGCTGTTCTAACGGTTTCAGATGTCTTTTCGTGAGTAGGACCCCTAGGGCTTTAGACAAAGGCACATAAAGTGGGGTGAAAACCCTCTTGCCTCGGGATGGATATTTGGGTATTTGTGAGCTGGTTCTGGACGCACCGGTGAATAGGGTGGCTGTTTTTGGTGTGGCGGTGGTGACCATGCCCACGTCTGAAGTTCTAGCAGTTGCATCACCACTGGTGGTCGCATTCGAACTGCGAGTAAATGCCCTCTTGGGCTGCTCCTTCTCCTGGTGAATAAGGCCCTGCTTCATAGCGTCCTCAATGTGTACCCCAATCTCGTACAAGTCGGCAAAGGTAGGGATGGGTAAGACTATCATTTTTTGCATTAGCCTAGGTTGGAGGTTGCGCACAACCATCCTTATCTGATCTTTCTCGACCGGCCTGGTGGTCATCATAGAAGCTTTGGCCGTCCAACGGGTTACAAAGTTAGAGAAACCCTCTTTTGGCTCTTGCTTGGTTATCTCGAGATCACAAGTTGTGACCTCAATTTACGTGTTGTATGAATACTGGGCAACGAAGGCCTCGGCCATTTCTTCCCAACTTCTCTTCACTGAGTCTTTCAGTTTGGCGTACAAGATGGCCACGATACCTGACAGGGTCCGACCGAAGAGCGAAAGCTTTTGCAATATAGAGAGTTCCATTGGCCGTAGGATATCTGAGAACAACCGCAGATGTACCATAGGATCTCCAGAACCGTCAAAACAGTCTATATGCAGCATCTGGAACCGGTCTGGCAACGTCACCGCTAAGTCGGTGTATCCATCCTCTATATCCGAAATGGAATTAGCGCCTTGAGCTCTTTTGAACAGCTTTTCTAGCTTGCTCACTTTTAATGCAGTTGGATCCATTTCGAACTCGAAAGGGGCCTCAATTGGGTAGGCTTATGCTTTGGAAGTTTGAGGTAGAGTGGGATCCACTGGGATATCTGTATTCTCCTGGGCATTGGCAGTAGGGGCAGGAGCCCTTGGTGTAGGAATTTCTACTGGAGGTGGGTGGGATGCAGAAACTGTTCCCTGTTGTGTTTGTTGCTACTACTGTTGAAGCCAGGCAATAAGTTCGGCCTGCTGGGCCACGATCTCGGTCTGGTGGGTAGTAGCCTCTGCTTGGCGGGCAGCATCCCGCTGCATGGCCTCTTGGAGTTGACGCATCATGTCCTCCATATTAACTGAAAACTATTGATCTAACTGAACAAGTGTGTATCCTCTTTCTGAGATGGAAGCAGATATCTCAGCCCAACTGCACACAGGTGAGGTGGATAATGACCCACTGGTGAAAGAAACACTGGTTGCTCTGTTGCATTGAATCTCTGACCTAACAAAGTCTATCAATACAAGTCCAGTGTACCCGAGGGATATTAGAGCCTTCTGAAGCTATGGTTCCAGGACTACTTAGCAAAAGAGAAAACAAAGAGCACCTCAGCCTGATTTTACTAGAACCAATATGAGCATAGTTGAATAACTGTGCCCCCTACAGAATTCTGCCCAAAATTCTACGTGTAAACTGATACCCTCAGACCGATACTCAAACTTGCAACTAATACATGCATTCCCTATAGAGACACATCCCTAACAGCACATAGCAAGCAAGTGAGAACCAAAACACCCCTATGGTGGGGTAGGGTTTCCCTGTCCTAGTTTCGTCAAGAACTAGGGTCTCACTACGCACGCAGCGGTTTCAAACAACCTATAATCGAGTAAGTAACCTGTCCTAGTTTGGAATGGTCAGTACAGTTTCCGATATGCACTAGGTTGAATGGTCAAAAAGGGTGCCTTAGTAAAAACCAAGGTTTGTGTTCCCATCGTGGCAGACCCCGTAACCGGTTAGCCTTATGGCACGCAGCCTCAGGCAAACTGTTCAGGAATAGCAGACGGCAAACACGGTGTCCTAGGCGCACCAATGCAAATGCAATGCAAAGAAACACATAAGTGTAAACAAAACAACATATCATGAGTTCGAATCAAGTTCTCTAAATCCCCAGTGGAGTCGCCAGAAACTGTAGACCGTCCGGAACTCTCTCCCCGCGCGAGGGCGCGAATTGGGTTTTAGCTGCTACAGTTCGGACTCTTGTCACGATTCTGAATCTAATCTCACAAAGTGCAATGTAAGACTGATAAATCACCAAAGAGTCCAAATCTGGCAAATCGTTTTTGGAAAATCGATTTTGAATCAAAAGTGCCAAACATGGACTGCTTTGCCAGATTTCAGAGTCACCACCTAAATATTTTATTTTGGGAAATTTAGGAAACCATGACTCGTGCCTAAGGCCACGTGTCCGTCATCACCAAAGTTGCCTCAGCTCAGGAACTTGGGTACGAAGGGGAAAGGTCATGAAATGAGCACCCCCACTCGCCCGATCAAAGGATCGGCCTCTACTAAACATAATATGTTATTTTGAAAACACATGTATTCTTATTCCGGTTTATTAATCTAAAATTACTATGTGATGCGCACAACATACAAGTATAGACTCAATCACGCAGATTGGAACAAAACAACTCATGTTTGTTTTTTAAAGTGGTTTGAAAGTGCTACTCGCAAGTAGGCTAAAGTGTGGATTTTCCACCCTCAAGTGGGCTTAGAAAAACATGATTTTGCCACTTCAAGTGGGCTTAAAACTCACAATCATTGAGTTGTTCCAATACAGGCAATCAAGCCTTCATCCACAGGCATTCATGCAATTATAGCAATTAAACAAATAGCCTCATGGCAAGCATGCTAACATGGCAACATACACATCTCATGCAGTATGCTAAAGCGTAAACACTCACAGTGTACTTCGAGCCAAAAAAGAAGCTAGTTAGAAATCAATGTATGATCCTAGCTATGTTAAGATGCCTAATGCAACGCATGCAAAAATGCAACTAAAGAGGCTCGACTATTCTAAGATGACATATGAATGCAACACTTGATAACATGCTTTGAAACACGTATTCAAGTAAGTATTGAAATTCAATACAGTTTGAATGATGCGCCGAGCCCGGTGCATGCAATATGGATGAATGATGCACACATGCAAAGCATAAGTATGCTAATTGAAATGTGCCCTAAACTAACCATCGAAAGTTGATAAGTAAAAGGGAGAAAGACGTGAGGTTGGAAGACATTCACACACACATGCACACTTATTACAACATTTTACCCTCTCGACGGAGGGTCCGAATAATAAACTAAGCTAACAACTAATCTAATTATGCTAATTAGACTAATTGTTACACAACATAAATTGAATAACTAGCTACAACTAATTACTAATAATTACAACACTTTAATTAATTAAACAAATTAATTAAGTACACAAAACTAATGCTAACTAACAAGTAAGCATTAAACTACACTACTCAGCCCTGCTTTGGAAAGTTGAACAATGCATGCACTTGGTTTCTCGCTCGGAAATCCATCGCTATGCCCCAACTTGTCTCTGTTTGCATTTGATCTCTAGAAGGTGCACTGACCTCCAAATAGCTTCTACTTCAACATGGGAACCTCCAGAAGGGCTGCCGACCAGAAAAGGATGGTGTAAACCACCTGTAGACCAGCTAAACATGCTACAAACCAGAAAAAGTGGTCATCTAGCTACTTTTATTAGTCTGCCGACCAGAAGTTTCTGCCAAGTTCCATTTTGCTGCAACAGAGAACACACAATGCAATGCAAAAACATTCCAAACAATATGCAAACAACATAAGCATGTCAAGTTCAGAGTTCTTAAGCATAAAAGATATTGAAGGATGCAACACAAAGGCTATGTAATGCAATGCTCAATAGACCAAACCAACCCCAATCTGACTTCATGCATGCCAAAACAAAGGCCTAAGCATGCTAGAATTGATGCTCAATGGATTAAACAAACATGCATACATGTTAGGCCACAAACAAGGCACAACGCTCAACTCTCAAACACAATTAAAGAGTGATATGCATGAGAATGTGGTAATGCTATATGCTCTGAAATCAAGTGTTAAATGATGCCAAAGCATGTAAACATCACAAGTATAGTATGGTAGGGGCCTCAAAACTCAAGATTAGTCAAGGCATTTGCACTATAGCTATACAAAACATGAGTCATATGGCCAAGGCAACCCAAAAAAGTCCTAAAGCATGTCAAAATAATGCTAAAACATGTATGGAGTATAGCCAAGGTAAGCTAGCATGAAGGGCCAAAACACCAAGTACACTAGGCTAATTGGCAAGATTGCACTACAAGTGCACAAACCAAGCAAGATGTGCCTCCACCAACCGAAAACAGAGTTATGGAATGTCAAAATAACACCAAAAATGGGCTGAGAGTAAGCCAACACATACTAGAATAACAAGCTAACTCATTAGGCATGCAAGGCTAGCAAAGAAGATTTACACTACAAGTACAAGAAGCATGCAACCAATGATCAAACAAACCAAAAATAGAGTTAAAGAATATTAAATAATGGCCAAAAATGTGCTGGAGTGGAGCTAAATCATGCTAGAATTATAGGCTAAAATAGCAAGCATACAAAGCTAGTGAGCAAGGTTTACACTACAAGTGTATAAGACATGCAAGAGGTGAGTCAACCAATCAAAATCAGAGTTATAACATGCCAAAATAACACCCAAAACATGCTTGAACTAAGCTAATTCAAACCCCAAAAGCATGCTACTTTGTAAGGCTAACAAGTCTAGTAAGCAAGATTTGCACTACAAGCATACAAAGCAAGACCCAAAGGACCAAACTAGCCTAAAAAAGTCCTAAAACATGCCAAATCAGAGGCAAAAATATGCTAAAACTAAGCCATAAAAAGATAGAAAAACATGCTCACATGTTAGGCCACCTACTCATGCAAACAAGACACAAGGAGGGAAGGCCACCCCCTCCTATCTTGGACCTTAAAACATGGTTTTTGTCACTGAAAAACCTCTAATTTTCAGTGGTTTAAAGGGCCTAAAATTTTGGTTTAAAGGTAGTAAGAAGTTGCACAAAAGGCCTCACAAGCCAAGGAACAAAAAGGGAGAACAACCCCCTAACTCACCAAGCCTTAAAGTACCATTCATACACCCTAAAAATAGAGTTTTTGACAGCCCAAAACCAGCCCCAAAATAGTCCAAAAACAATGGAAAAGGGTAGTGAAGCAAGTGTGCAAAACAAGTACAAAATGGAGAGTTATACCTGGTCAAAAGCTAAGGTCCTAGAGCAACAAAACAAGCTTAAACCAAGCTAAAATCCTCTTCTTGAGCTCCAAGAAGGTCCAAAGTTATCTCAGCCCAAAGGTGGAGGTATTTGGTCAAGGATTGTTATGCAAAAGCTAAGGGCTTGTATGCACAAGAGTGCAAGAGAGAGAGAATTCTAGAGAGAGAGAGGTTTTTTAGAGAAAGAGGCTCCCAAATCTTCCAACCTTGCAAAATATGAGATATATCTTCCATATATAACAATGCAAGAGCTTTAGGTCGGAAATATCTGAATTGCAAATATCTAAAGCAGTGTGCAACAGCTGGAGAAGAAATATTTGGGAATTTCGGGTTTTCTGGGAATTTCTAGTCGACCGACCACTTCAACTAGTCGGTCAACTACTTTTTCTAGTCTGCAAGGATCATTTTTGGTCGGCATATGGTCGGCGTGCTCCATTTGTGGTTGGCATACTCCCTTAGTGGTCTACAGCAAAAATCAGTCCTGGTCCCCGACTTGAAGCAAGCTTAACTCCTTCATTTGGATGCCTTTTCAGGTCATTCTTGTGTCCAGAATGAAGCCCCGGAAGTAAGATTTTCAATGGTGGCAGCCTTGCATCAAAATTCAAAGTGTGCTAAGACATATCCCTCTTTTAGTGAAGACTTCTCAGTTTCAGTCCAATCAGATTGATGCCTAATTTCAACCAGCTATATCTCCCTCATCCGGACACGGCTTTAGGAGATTCTTAAGTGAAAAATGAAGCCCAGAAGTAAGCTTTCCAACGGTAGTGGCCTCATAGCTGAAATCCAAGTATTCAAAAGGATAGGCCTGATTTAGCGAGGGATGCTCAACTATCTCTTAGCAATTCATGCCCATCTTCTTCTCCAACTTGGTTTCTTTCCTCTTCTCCTCTTTTCTTCAACTCCAAACCCCTAAACAAGGTGTTTTGAAATATTTTCCAAAGATTTCATCTCTCTTTCATTCATTTCCACTTTGTCCTTACTCGGTATACCGAAAAACACAACATTTAACGAAATGCGAGCCTCGAAACATCGTAGGAACTGTATTTCAAAAATATTTTGAAAGAGAGGGTTTTAAGGTCTAAAAACCATTCAAAATAGCTTTGGTCCAAAATGAGGTGTAAGGTTGGGATTTGACTCTCCTATTGCCGAAGGAATCGAACCTTTGCACTGCACACCTTTCATCACCAAATAAACTATCAGTAGCGCCCAAGTCTTAAAGGCGGTCAAAAATGGGGTGTCTACAGTCGCCACCTGAATAATTTTTTTTTCAAAGGCCACGTGTCCATCATCACCAAGATTGTCTAGGCTCGAGAACTTAGGTACGAGAGGGGAAGGTCATGAATTGAGCACCCCCACTTGCCCGATCAAAGATCAGCCTCTACTATCATGAAATAAATCTTATTTACATTATATGTTCTTGTTCTAATTTATTAGGCTAGCATTACCATGTGATGCGCACATATATGAGTATAGACTAATTTGCAAGAATTGGAACACTTCGATTCGTGTTTATTTGCAAAATTGTTTCGAATATGTACCACTTGAAAAAGTGATCGTATATGAACATTACTCAAATTATTCCAATTGAAGCAATTAGCCTTCATCTACAGGCATTCAAGCAATTATAGCATTTAAGCACTTAGCCTCATATCAAACATGGTAAACATGGCAACAATCATACGCATGTGATATGCTGAAGAGAGTAAAGCTTACCTAGTACTCCAAGCCAAAAAAAGATGACAAAGTTAGAGAGATGCATGATCCTAACTAGGCAATATGACTAATGCAACACATGCGATATGCAATTACTAGGCTCGGCTACTAAACATAGTATGTGAATCAATTTGATAGCATGTGGTCTAAGTACGTATTCAAAAAAGTATTAAACTAATAATGCAAGTTAGAATGATGAACCGAGCCTCGGTGCATGTAATACAAATGGATACAAACATGAAGAATGCTAAACAAAACATGATGCCCTAAACTAACCATCATAAGCTAGTAAATAAAAAAGAGAAAGACGTAGGGTTAGAGGACATATACGTTATTACAACATTGTGTTCTCATGAAAGAGAGTCCGAATGAACTAACTAATTAGCTAAACTAATTAACTAGTTATTACAACAACAAATGAATAATTTAGCTAAACTACTTAACAAATTATTACAAACCGAATGAACTAATTAATTAACTAATCTAGTTAATTAAAACATGAGACGAATTAGCTATTCTAACTAATTAAGTACAAAGCCACTATTTTTAAGCACAACACTGATATATTTTCAACACGGATCTTGAGGATCGATGGAGGGCTCATGCATGAATGCAGTTTCCTAGCCGAAAAAGACAATGTTTTTACTGCTGAATGTCTCTATTACACGGTAGAACACTTGCACTAATTTTCACCTCCAGACCAACTCTGTTCTGCTTCAAAAGGATACTGCTTGATTTTGCACTGGTGGTCGGCAGAGGGCCTGCAGTCCATTGATGATGGCCTGCCGACTACCAATAGTGGCCTGCCGGCCACTAGTGATTGAACTTCCCTACTGCAACAGAGAGTAAATAGAGCAGAGACAGTGTATTCTCAAGGGTTTGTTTGCACAATTTACCCCTCTTTATCATTTGAATAGCTTAATGGAGTAATAAAACTTGATTAACAAACCATCAATCTATGCAATTTCATTGCATGATGGCCTATGGCCCAAAGTGTGCAAGTTCAATAATTGCAATAAAACAAGACTCTTAAAACCACCTCCCTATCAAGAAAGATCAAGGGAAGTAGTTGACAATGAATCTTGAATCGTTTTCATCACGAATGAGTATGAAACAACTTATGACTCAAGGGTTCAATTAACGTCTGATTGAACCCAAACAGGTTATTATTTTATATCACTTTTAATTTCAGGTTTTAATTACTCCATTTTAGATTACTATCCATTCTTTAATCAATTGAGTCCAAAAGGTGAATTTAAGTCCTCTAATAAAAAGAGGGCTCAAACCAAGAATTGCTTTAGGCATGAAAGAGACATCATACCGTTGGTACTGAACCCTTAAAGGGATTAAACCATTAAGCATGACATCTCAATCTTATGCTTAAACAAACAAGTAGTTTGAAACCACTTTCAAAGAAAAACAAAAGCTAAGAAAGGAGGGAGCTTACAGAGGTGATTAAGAGTGATCACAAGTATGAAAGGCATAATTAAATGCAATCAACTCAAATAAGGTGGTGTCTAAGGCCTAAAAAACCAAACTTATGAGGACTATTACATTATAAGTATACAAAACAAAGCTAAAATTCAACAAACACTTAAAAACAGTCCTAAAATAGTCTTAAATAAGTCCTAAAACATGCTGGAATTAGGACCAAAATGGCTAGATTAATAAGCTAAAACATGGATCATGCTAGACTAGTAAGCAAAACACAAGGAGGGGAGACTAACCCCTCCAATTTTGGACTTTAAACCATGATTTTAGCCACTAAAATAACTCTGAAAATCAGTGTTTAAAAGCTCAAAAAAAGAATAGTGCAAAGGTTGGAAACATAAGGGTAAAGGCCTTAAGAGTAAGGTGTAAAGAAGGATGAACCACTCCTCAACTTTTATTGGCCTTAAAATCCAAGTTTCAACCCAAAAAATACAAAGTTTTCACACCCCCAAAATAGTTGGAAAACAGTAAGAAAAATAGTGAATACAACAAGTAAATAGGTAAAGCCTTATACCTTTTAAAGAGGAGATCACTTCCAAGCAATAAAACAAGGTAAAATGTGACACCCGAATTTTTAATTTAATACAATTACTCATGAATATAATAAATAAATAAATAAAAACAATGGCTTATCACCATCCAGGATGGTGAATAAGCATATAGCTTAAGTGAGTCACCTAGGGCAATTGACACCTATAAAGTGGTGGCAAAACGTGCTATGTGCCAAACAAAGACCATGCATACTCTCTTTATAAATAGTTTAGGACTCTATTTTGTGAGATCACCAAGCTTTTGAAGAAATATACATACGGGGTTTAACGAGTCAATAATAGAAAAGTGAAGGCTAAGGTTAATGGATAATATTTAGGTGAGTTATATTATACCTTGAGTTATCATAATATGTTTTCTATATGTCTTGAGTTACCATAACATATTTTATGAATGTTTTGAGTTACCACAATTTATTTTATATAATTTATGTTTTATGGTTATGTTAATGTTTCAATTACGTGGATTATTTTCTAAACTTTATTTGCTTAAATTGAAACCCATGGATATATTTATTTAAATTTTAAAAATTATTTGACAAAGATTTTATAAACAATTATGTTCTGTAAGTACCGCCACGGGAGTCTCACGCCTTAGGGGACTTAAAGAAATCATTGGCCCCTATTTGGCCACATTGTGGTCCTCTGTTTGTCATGGATTCATTGACCCATGTTCTAATTGTCACTCTAGTGACCCTTGTTCTGTTTTGTTCTGTACCAAGGTTATAGTTATTTACGTAATTTTTGTATTTCAGTTTTTGCTACTTAATTAATTTGTTATAACTATTTATGACTATTTTGTGCCCCTATACTCACAGTATGATATTTCTCATTCTGTTATGTGCTTATAGCTATTATCTCTTTCAGGTGACAAGATTTAGTGGAATCAAGATGGGGGATAAATCACAGTGTTTTCTTTTTTCTTTTTTTTGTACTATCTATATTTTTTATTAGACTCTTGTAATAAAATAAAGGCCCAAATGACTATTTTTGTTTCTTTTTAATAAAATTTTGGTACCCAATTATTTTATTTAATTTATCCATTGCGTTACTACTACAAAAATCTTAGAATTATTTTATTTTTATTTTGTTGCAATGCCAAGCTTTTGGGTACCGAGTTTGGGTCGTGACAAAAGTGATATTAGAGAAAGGTTTTGGGCACCCAAAAAAAAAATACTAATAATAAATTTAATTTCATATTATTTGATATTATGGTATGCTTTTTCTAAAACAAAAAATTTTAAATTAAATTGTGTAATACAAGTTAACCGTGTTATAAACATTTCTAGGCTAAGTTTTCATGTGATGTAAGAATGGCAAACCTAATGGAGTTATTTTGGTTCGAGCCCCCAGGAGCTCATCTTATCCCGAACCTATTAGAAGGTTGGGGTGATTTTGAGAGTCTTGTCAGGCAAGCCCACCCAACACTTGATCGACTTATGGGATGACCCGTGTATTTGTAGGCCGACCCCGATGAGGATTTCTTATTTTGGAGGCTTAGCCAAGGCAGCACTCGTGAGAGGTACATAAGGTCGACCCACGTTGTTGGTCTTGCTCCGGACCTAGGACAACCGCATTTTCTGGTCGCACCTCTACCCCTGGGCTTTGCGGAAAGAAGAGGACATGCATATCCTAGCAACCACATTCGTACTATGACACCTCCTCCATAGCACATTGTCCAGATCCCAGCTGTGGACTTCATTGACAGTGTATCGTACTTGGAGATATCGGTACGGATTATCGGACGGGATTTTTGGGATTATGATCACGGTATTCCTCTCTACATGATCTGGATAGTATGGCGGTGCTTTGGAGTAGAGCTCAGTGGGTGGGAGTTTGAACCCCTCATACAGAGTGAGTTCGCGGGGTTATTTCATGGGCTAGTTTTCCAGAGCTAGTTCTCATGGTGGCCTAACAGTCCTTTCTAGACATCTGACCAGGAGATCCTTTTTTTGTGACCCGACCATGATTAGTCTAATCCTTCTATTTTTGTATTAATAGGATTAGACACTAACTCTTGACTATATTTTAAGTATGTTGTACTAATATGTTTTCTTTTGCATAAGTAAAAATGATATATGTACTGTTATAGTATCCGGTGAATCATAGATATGATATCGTGATATGTACTATTATAGTATCTTATGAATCATAGATAATTACATGTATACTAAGTGGTTCCAAAAAAAAAAAAAAGGTAACCTTTTTCATCTTGTAGTAATGGCTAATGATGGAAATAGAACAGAATCGTCGATCAGTGGTACCGACCCAATGGAGCAAATCATGGAAAGAGCAGTTACCAGTTTTCTGCAAGCTTTACAAACCAACATAAGTAACGGAATGCCTAAACGATGAGAAAAGCCAACTACAATAAAATAGTTCCAGGACTTGAAACCTACCAGATTCACCGTCAGTACAAACCCACTGATAGCAGAAGCTTAGGTCAAAGATATGGAGAAAATTTTCCGCGCGCTACCTTACATAGAATGACAGAATGTGACTTTTGCCACATTAACCTTCAAAGACAATGCACAAGAATGGTGGCTTCTTTCCCTAGAGAAAGAAAATATTGTGTCTTGGGCAAGATTCTTGGAGGTATTCTATGAAAAATACTTTCCAGATTCGCTACGGAAACAAAAGGTGGCAGAGTTCATACATCTAAGGCAAAGAACTATGATAGTGGCCGAATACGAGAGCAAGTTCACGCAACTAGCTCAATTTGCAACATATGTCATCCCCACTGAAACTCAAAAAACCAGGAAATTTGAAACAGGATTGGATACGGAAATCAAGGAAAAGCTGGAGGTTTTGAAATTACTAACCTATCCGGAGGTGGTAGATCCAGCATATATTGCGGAGAAGGGGATTAAAGCCTTACGCTCTGGAGAACCAAACCAAATGAAGCAATTTTGGGGAAAAGATAACAAAAAACCCGATGTCGCGCCTCCCAAGAGGGTAAATACGAGCACAACCAGTTCAAGCAATCAAGGTCCTACGAATCCCAGAGGTGGCACCATTCCAACTTGCTCTACTTGTGGAAGGACTCATTGGGGACAATGCCGTTGAGACAAGGGAGCATGCTTTAGATGTGGCCAAGTTGGCCACTTGCTAAGAGATTGTCCAAAACTTGCCAATCCTACAACCGGCCCCTTTGAACCAGTTCGAAAACCCGTGGTACCTAGAGGAGTAAGGAAGGACCAAAAACGCCAAGGAAGAGCATTTGCCTTGGTGCCTGGAAACCCAGAAGTTACTGAGAATGTTGTGTCAGGTACACTTTTTATTTGTGGTCACTTAGGTCATGTTCTCTTTGACTTTGATTCAACTCATTCTTTTGTTACACCACACTTTGCTACCAAGTTGACATCAACGCCCAAACCCTTAGGATATATATTATATGTGTCTTTTCCTTTTGGTAACTCCGCCTTTAGTACTGATGTGTACAAATCTTGTACTGTATCCTTAAAAGGGGAAACTTTACACGTAGACTTGATTCTCATCTGTATTAGTACCTTTGATGTGATCTTAGGAATAGATTGGTTAGCTGCCAACCACGCTTCTATTAATTGTGAAGCCAAAAAGGTCTTCCTCCGGTCACCAAACCAACTCAAGCTTGTCTTTGATGGAACTGAAGTCTCTCTCCCTCTATGTGTTATATCCTTCATGACAGCCCAATAGCTTCTAAGAAAGGATTGTTATAGTTATATCTGTTATGTGATCAATACTCAACAAGAGGCCCCCATACTTGATGAGATCCATGTAGTACGAGAATTCTTGGATGTATTTCCTAAAGACCTACCTGGTGCTCCGATTGACTGAGAAATCGAATTCACCATTGAAACCCAACTTGGTACACAACCAATCTCAAAAGCCCTTTACCGCATGTCCATGACAGAATTAAAAGAGCTGAAGACTCAACTCCAGGAAGTTTTGGACAAAGGTTTCATTTGACCAAGTACCTCACTATGGGGACCTCTAGTACTATTCGTAAAGAAAAAGGATGGCACGATAAGGTTATGCATCAATTACCGTGAACTAAACAAAGTCACCATAAAAAATCGGTACCCTCTGCCACGAATTGATGACTTGCTCGACCAACTGCACGGCGCCCAAATTTTCTCGAAAATTGACTTGTGTTCTGTCTACCATCAACTAAAAGTCAAAATGAAGAGCGTCGAAAAGACTGCCTTCAGAACCCGTTACGGGCACTACGAGTTTCTTGCCATGCCATTTGGTGTCACAAATGCTCCAGTGGCCTTCATGGACCTCATGAATTGAGTATTCAAACCCTATCTTGACGAGTTCGTCTTTGTCTTCATTGACGACATTCTTATATACTCCAAATCGCCAGAAGATCACAAGCACCACTTGCAAAGAGTTCTACAGACACTACGCGATCACAAGCTTTATGCCAAGTTGAAGAAATGCGACTTCTGGATTACTAGTGTACACTTCCTCGGTCACGTCATTAACAAAGATGGCATCTCAGTTGACCCCTAAAAGGTTGCAACAATCGTGGATTGGCCATGACCTACTAACGTGTTCGAAATTCGAAGCTTCTTGGGTTTAGCTGGCTACTACCAGTGCTTCGTGCAAAATTTCTCGAAGATAGCATCACCCTTGACCTAGCTAACTCAAAAGAACACATCCTTTAAATAGACCGACAAGCAGAAACGTTGCTTCCAAGAATTGAAAAACAGACTCATGGCGGCTCCTATACTAGCACTCCTCGTAAAAACAGAAAGGTTCGTAATTTATAGTGATGCTTCATACAATGGTTTTGGTTGCGTTCTTATACAAAATAAGAAGGTCATTCCATATGCCTTACGTCAACTAAAGACCCACGAAAAGAACTACCCGACCCACGATCTGGAATTAGCCATAGTAATCTTTACACAGATCACAAGTGTCTCAAATATCTGTTTACACAAAAGGAACTGAATATGAGGCAACGATAATGGCTAGAATTTATGAAGGACTACAATATAGAGATCCATCACCATTCTAGCAAAGCTAACGTAGTAACAGATGCATTGAGTTGAAAGAGGACCAAAAGGTTGGTATGTACCCTCGTTCCCCAGAAGATCAATGGATTGCTTGCCAACATAATTATGGAACTCGAGCTAATTGAAGAAATTAGAGTCCGCCAATGTGAAGATAAACTTTTGAAGAAAAATTACGAGGAACAAGCAGGCACACCCAATCCTGACTTCACAATAAGCAATGGGATGCTAAAATTTCATAATCGAATTTGCAACCCGACCTTCCAGAACTCAAGAAAAAGATATTGGTAGAAGCTCATAGCTCGAAGTTTACGATCCACCATGGCAATGTGAAGATGTATCACAATCTGAAGGAACACTTCTGGTGGACAAAAATGAAGAAAGACATAGCAAGCCATGTCTCCAAATGCCTGTGTTGTCAATAACTTAAAGCAGAACATCAGAGACCTGTAGGAATGTTGCAACCACTCCCTATTTCTGAATGGAAATTGGAGCACATTACTATGGACTTTGTGGTTGCGCTACCACAATCAGTCTCGAAGAATGATTCAACATGGGTTATCGTAGATCGATTGACGAAGTCGGCGCATTTTCTACCAATCAGAATCATGTACTCCCTCTCTAAGTTCGTCACTCTATACATTAAGGAAATCATTCGTTTGTATAGCCCCACAGTTTCAATCATATCCGATAGAGACCCCTGTTTCATGTCACACTTCTGGAACAAATTGCAAGAAGCTTTGGGAACCACTCTGAAGTTTAGCACAGCTTATCACCCACAAACCAATGGGCAATCTGAAAGGAATATCCAGACTTTGGAAGATATGTTATGTGTGTGTGTGTGCTAGACCTCAAAGATAATTGGGATGATCACCTACCTCTGTTGGAGTTTGCCTATAATAATAGCTACCATACAAGCATTGGAATAGCACCATATGAGGCACTGTATGGAATAAGATGTCAATCACCTCTGTGTTGGACGGAAGTCAGAGACAGGAAATTATTAGGCCTCGAAATCGTGCAAATCACAAGTGATAAAACTCAGCTCATCCAATAGTGAATTTGTACTACCCAAAGCCGCCAGAAAAGCTTTGTAGATACACGAAGACGGGAATTAGAATTTCAAATGGGAAATAATGTGTTCCTAAAGATCTCACCAACAAGAGGGGTTATCTGATTTGGAAAATAAGGAAAGTTAAACCCATGTTACATCAAGCCATTCGAGATATTCAAAAGGATTGGTCCTGTGGTATATTGCCTTACGCTTTCACCCAAACTATCCAATGTCCACAATGTATTTCACATTTCGATGCTTCGTCGATATCTTCAAGATCCAGAGCATGTTATCGATTATGAGAACTTGGAAGTTCAAGAAGACCTCTCTTATGAAGAGCAACCTATACAGATTCTCAATCGCAGTGATCAAGTCCTTCGAAACAAAACTATACCTATTGTGAAAGTCTTATGGAGAAACCATTGTGTCAAAGAAGCAACATGGGAAACTGAAAACCAAATGCGAGCCAAATACCTACACCTCTTCGAAAACCAAGGTATGTCAAGTTTGGGGACAAACTTCTTTAAGGAGAGGAGAAATGAGACACCCGAATTTTTAATTTAATACAATTACTCATGAATAAAAAAATAATAAATAATAAATAAATAAATAAATAAATAAAAAATGATAGCTTATCACCATCCTAATGTATAGGATGGTGAATAAGCATATAGCTTAAGTGAGTCACCTAGGGCAATTGACACCTGCAAAGTGGTGGCAAAATGTGCCACGTACCAAACAAAGACCATGCATACTCTCCCTATAAATAGTTTAGGACTCTGTTTAACGAGTCAATGATAGAAAAGTGAAGGCTAAAGGTTAAGGGTCAATATTTAGGTGAGTTATATTATATCTTGAGTTATCATAATATGTTTTCTATATGTCTTGAGTTACCATAATATATTTTACAAATATTTTGAGCTACCACAATTTATTTTATGTAATTTATGTTTTATGGTTATGTTAATGTTTCAATTACGTGGATTATTTTCTGAACTTTATTTGTTTAAATTGAAACCCATGAATATGTTTGTTTAAATTTTAGAAATTATTTAACAAAAATTTTATAAACAATTATGTTCTGTAAGTACCACCACGGGAGTCCCACGCCTTGGGGGACTTATATAAACTATTGGACCCTATTTGGCCACCTTGTGGTCCTCTATTTGTCATGGATCCATTGACTCATGTTCTAATTGTCACTCCAATGACCCATTTTCTGTTCTATTCTATTCTGTACCGTGGTTATAGTTATTTACATAATTTTTGTATTTCAGTTTTTGCCACTTAATTAATTTGTTATAACTATCCATAACTATTTTGTGCCCCTATACTCACAGTATGATATTTCTCACAGTATGATATTTTTCAATATGTTATGTGCTTATAACTGTTACCCCTTTCAGGTGACAAGATTTAACGGGATCAAGATGGGAGATAAATCACAGTGTTTTCTTTTTTTTGTACTATTTGTATTTTTTATTGGACTTTTGTAATAAAATAAAGGCCCAAATGACTATTTTTGTTTCTTTTTAATAAACTTTTGGTATCCAATTATTTTATTTAATTTATCCGTTGCACTACTACTATAGAAATTTTGGAATTATTTTATTCTTATCTTATTGTGACGCCAAGCCTTTGGGTACCGGGTTTGAGTCGTGACATAAACACAACCTCAACAGCTCTAACAATGCTCAAAGATACCTCAACTCAAAGGTGGAGAGATTTGGTTAAAAGTGTATATGTAAAGATGAAGGATATGTAGGCAAAGGTTAAGAAATTTACAACAGAGAAAGAGAGAATTGTAGAGAGAGGAAAAATTTTTCTAATCTCCAAACATGAGAGGGAGGTCATCTATATATAGAAAACCAAGCCATTCCCTTATAAACATCCAGCCATACACGTGGGAGCAGATGCATGCATCTATACAAACAGCTGGCACAGCTATCACAAAATATCTGCAAAAGACATTGGTGGCCGGCAGGCCACATCAGTGGCCGACAACCATGAGCAATGGTCGGCAGCCCATAGAGGTGGCCGATAAGCCACTAGAGGTTACAGGCTTGAAGATCTCTAGGTTTGGTCCAAAAACAAGGTAACAGGGGTTCAAGGTTTGAAAGGCTCAAAATTATGGCATTCTGCTGAGGACTTCGAACACTTGACAAGCATATAGACTCATCATCGGGTGTGCAAGCGATGACGTCCAAGTTGTGAGGGCCGTCAAAAATGGAGTGTCTACAATGAGCAAAGAAGTTTAGTATGAATTAATCCCCTCAAGGCTTACAAATTCTAAGGTTTAAACCCGGTTACATAAAAGTGATTTCAAACCCATACACATAAAGCCCTTGGCTTGTCAAAAATAATTGCAACAACAAAAAGAGCCTTGTGCTCTCAAAACATATCTCTATGCCTCTAACTTGGCGGGATCGCCGCATCCTTTCCTGTACAAAATCTAATAGGGTGAGTACAAAACCCAGTAGAAAAACCTTAACAAAATATATACATTTTATACAATCTCATGGCATGAATGCATATGACAAACCATGTTAAAAAACATATATCTTTATTTTTTGAAACTTTTATGCAAAATGCAATCTTAAAAATTTAACAATTCAATAATCTTAATGTAGTTCAACGGGGCGGTAAATATGACTCAGATAATTCGTAGGTTGATGTCTGCAAGTAGGCATAACAAGTACTACCAATTCCCACTTTACCGGTAGCTAACTGGAAGGCACACGATACCTCCTTTGCGCGTTTTTGGTATTTCATCACGGACACTCAGGCCAACTTAACCAATACCAACTACACCTTCTATTTAGACTTACCAACATATTTACTCTCAAAACAATCAATATGATTTTATTTCACCAAACATTTTTCTTTTTTCAATACAATAATTAAAATCAATCGCATCAATGCTAAGATGACATGGTGATGCAAAAATGTCCAATGCATTAACATAATCCATTTTCAATTAAATTCCATATGTCTTATCAATGCAATATCATAATACATTATAAAAGATAAAATAATACAACAATAACCTTCAAGCATTTTTCATATATTAATCATCATAATATAACTCTAAAAGATGATATAACAACCTCAACATCTATGTGTTCTCCACTTGTTAATCGCTATTTTTCCACTTGGTCATTTCAAGACCAACCAATAAAAGCTATATAACAAGCTTTAATTTAATCATTTCTCATTTTCTTTCCATGGGATTCCCTCTTTATACACAATTATAAGAATATCTCAATCACATATTCACCATAATACTAGACAACCATAGATTTCATGACATCTTATCATTTTTCCAAAATAAATCTCTAATTCCTAGGGTTTCCTCAAAACAAGTTTTTCCTCATTTTTGAAATGACTTTTCGAAGACAACATCCCTACTTAACAATATAATTCATACCCTCAAGAGTTTTTAGAAAATATTGAGAAAACCCACTTTTAAAGCCATTAAGAACTCATAAGCTAAAATCAAAGTTCAATACTATAAGGAGAAGTTTCAAAATCAACACAAACTTGCAAAATATATATATATATATATATATAACTCTATGAGAATCCCCTACCTCAAGCTTGGAAGAGAAATGAGAGATAAACCCTAAAAATGGATATTGATGAAAACTCGATTCGATCGGTGAGAATGTAGCCCTTGCTGCCCTCTTCGATTCGGTGTAAGAAGCCCTTTCAAATTCTTTGTAGATCCTGCTAAATCTTATAGAGAAAATTGAAATTTGATGGGTTTGTAGAGAGAAGGAAGAGCAAAGATATATATATATAGAGAGAGAGAGAACTGAAAAAGTGGTCAAAATACTCTTCTGGCTTCAATTTTGAGAGAAATGAGCACGAAATTCAAGATTAGCGCGCCGAAATCCGCACATTCCAATTCCGCAAGAGCGGAATCCCAAATCCGCACGAGCAATTTGGTATTACTCTTCACGAGCGAAATGGTCTAGAGGCGGCCTAGAAAATTCACCCAAATCTGCTCGAGTGGTTCCTAATTCTGCACGAGTGGATATTCTGCCCAGAAAACCCCCTCCATTGAGTGGTTCCACTCTAGCGGTTCCATCAATCAACACAAGCGATTTTGCCAGTCAACCCAGAAAATGATTTTACACCCCAAGGCAAGTTCTAACCTCCACAACTCTAAATTTTCAACTCATAAACATTAAGAAAGGTTAAGTAAGAGTAGAAAGAAATTTAAACAACTCAAAACAATGAACGAAATTCCAAAAGAAGTACATACTCCACCACACAGAACTATACAAATCCAAAATCCAAGACATCACAACTATTAAAAAAACATCCCTAATTGTTAATTCTCAACAATAGTTTAAAATTTGTCATAAAAAATATCAATAATTATAAATTTTAGCGATTGTTTAAAAAAATCGTCACAAAAAAATCACTAATTTTTAACTTTCAACGACAATTTAAAAATTCGTCACAAAAAAACGTTACTAATTGTAAATTTGAGTGACAATTTATAAAAATTATAATAAAAAAGTCACTTATTATTAATTTTTAGCAATATATGTAAGGAATCATCATGAAAAAAAAATATTTTTTTAGCAATAATTTTATTTAAATTTATTTATAATAAATTTGATGAAAATTAAATCTAAACATATAGTTAACTGATAATTAAGGTCGAAGGATTTAAGACCATTTTGTGTTTTTTTATTTTTATCGGACATGCGTGTAGTAATCTGATTGGGTCATATTTAGGTTGTAACTTTAATGTTGTCGTGTCTAGTTTCAGATTTTCATAGGAACTACAAGGGTATGACAGACTGCTCACCATTATAATTTTTGCACGTGTACAAAATATGAGTCGGATGGGAAAACACAAATCACGCTCCACATGCATTATTATGATCGATGAAAAAAATAAAATTTAAAACTTTGGAGTTTTCTTAATATTAAATAATTAAAAATATGAAAAGACGTAAAAATTAGTGATTAATCTGAGACACAATTATGTGATATTTTAAAATTAATCAATAATTTTTTTTAATTTCTCATGTAATAACATCGGCTCCGTTTGGTAAGTATTTTGAATTATAGTTTCACTCATTGATTTGAATGTATTGTTTGTTTTGAGCTTTCAAATCATAATTCTATACCCATTTCTCAAAACACAATTCAAAACATAATCATTACTTTTCAAAATTCATAACTAAACACATAATTTAAAACTTTTTTCAAAATTCAAATTTTAATTTTTTAAATATTTTAATATTTAAATATTTTTAAAATATTTCAATTTTGTTAAGATTTTAAATATTTTAATATTTAAATATGTTACAATTTTTTAAATTTTTTAATTTTTTTGAATATTTTTAAATATTTTAATTTCAAAGTATTACAATTTTAATTTTTAAAATTTTAAAATATTTTATAAAAATAAATTCAAACTCTATTTTATAAAAATATTTTTAAATATTTTAATTTTGTTAAGATTTTAAATATTTTAATATTTAAATATGTTATGATTTTTTAATTTTTTAAAATATTTTAATTTCAAAATATTACGATTTTAATTTTAAAATATTTTATAAAAATAAATTCAAACTCTATTTTATAAAAATATTTTTAAATATTTTAATTTTTTTGTTATGTATTTGATTACGATTTGAGTGTAGAGTTGTGAAAGTAGTATGGAGTTTCGAGTTATGTATTTGGTTATGAGTTTTAAAAATAATTTTTTAATTGAGTTTTGTTTTATGTGTTTAGTTACAATTTGAGTGTAAAGTTGTTTTTAAATTTAAAATATTAACATTTTAAATTATTTAAAATTTTTGAATATTTAAATTATTTAAATTTTTAAGATTAAAATTTTTTAAATATTTATTTTAATTTTTTACTTATTAAATTTTTTAGATTATTTAAATTATTTAAATATTTATGAGTTAAATTTTTTGAATATTTATTTTGAAAAAATTTATTTCCTTTGTAGTATTTTCAATTAAAAAATTAATTACTGTTATTTTCTGTTGATAATTAATTTTTTTAATTGAATTTTAAAAAGAGTTTGATTATGAGTGTTGATCAGAATTTTCAATAGTGTGAAAGTAATGTGTTTTGTTATGAGTTATAACAATTTGAATTAAGTTTTGAAATTTTTTTTCAAAATTTATAACCAAACAAATTTTCTTACTTCACATGTTAAATCAAACTTTCAAAACTCAATTCTATACTCAATTCAACACTCTATTTAAAAATCATAACCAAACAAATTTTCTATGCTCAAATCATAATTCCACAACTCACAAACTCAAAATACAACTCATATTCTCAAATTATATTTACAAAACTCTACCAAACGCAACAATCATTTTTCAAGAATTATCCAATCATTCTCTCTTTCAAGAAGTTATTCGGTGCGTGTCCGGCACACCAATGTGGTATTTCAGATATGTGATGATTAATGAGTTAGATTTATAATTTTGGTTTAAATGAGTCAAGAACAATAGAAGACATAGCCTCTGTTTGGGAGATAGGTTGGTTTTTTTATTTTTTTATTTTTTTGACTATTTTAATCTGGGTTAAAAAGTTTAATTTTGGAAGAACTTTTTAACTTTTTAGACTTTTTTTGTGAGAGAATAACGTAATGATTATGAATTAAATGTGATGTTTTATTTTTTGTGATTAAAATAGCCTATTTTATCTTTTGTGATTAAAAAATAGCCACTTTAGCCCTTCCCAAATAATGGCCTAGACCACATGGTGCCCTTAAATTACGAAATAATTTTTCCGCAAAAATAACATCACATCTTCATAAATAAATAAATAAAAATTACAAAACTGATTAGGGGCTCGAAAAAAAGGGGCACTAATGCCCCGAAATTCTCAAAAAGGCAAAACGGAAAAACGGTTAAGGTAAAAAAAAAAAAAAAAAAAACACAATTACCCAAATTAAAAATTAGGGACATTAGTGCTCATTTTTTTAGTGCTACAAATCATTTTTTTAAAAATTATCAACAAGTGGAATACTTTTAAGAAAAATATTAAAAAAAACACTAAGAGTTGTTATTAGTGTTAGAAAAAAAAAATATATATATATAATATTGAAATGTATACATAATGAATAAAAATATACAAACCTGTTTTAAAATATATAAAATATGTATTTAAATTATAGACAGCAGAGATAGAGAAGATCCTAAACACTAATGTAATTGGTCAACAGTGGTGCTACAGACCACTAGAAAAGGAGTACTAAGCCAGCTCTAATGAGCTGGCAGTGCTGGAAACTATAAAAAAAAAAAAAAAAAACAAAGAGTAAAACATCACATCAATTAGAGCAACAGTATTTTTAGAGCTATTAGAGCTACTTATTTTAGAGCTCTTAAGCAATTTTCAATTGGTCAATATATACATACTATTAGCATTTTTTTTACTTTTTAACCATTCAACGGAGGCAGTTAACTCAATTTCAGTCGATCTAACAATGGAGAAAAAAACATAGGCATTGGTTGCTTTTCAGTAAAAGCACAAATTCTTTCTATAAATGATGGCGTATTTTGAAAAGATGATTAAAAATTATTTTTGAATATTTTTTAACTTTTTTGTAAAAGAGAAAATGAGTTAAAAGCTGACAAGTGACTTTTAACTTACTTTTCAAAATAGGTTGATATAGGTCTATTTTGAAAAATAGGTGATAATTCACTTCCTAAATTATAATCCACTTTCTCTCTCACAAAAAAATTACTTATAAATAATTTTTTACTAAAAAATTAATTATAATCATTTTTCTAAAATAGACCATATACCCTATTGATATCTGAGCCGTCTGCTGCACCTAGAGACTATGGGAATAGAAGGATTCTAGTGGCAAGCTGGAAATGTGCATCTGTTAGTCAGCCAAAAGAGTTGTTGGCTAATACGGGGGTTCACTGGAAGCATTAGGGTGAGTGAGCCCCAGGAGATCCGGAGGTTAAGCCCAGGAGCAAAGGCATTTTATTGGTAGTTTCTAGGATTATTATTAGCAAGACCCTAGTTTTAAAATAATTACATTATAGTTATTTATTTATTTTTTGTCTAAGTTTGACACACGTAAAAGATTTATATTAGAGCTCCTCTGAAAATAAACTTTTTTTTAGTAACTGTTTGATTTTTGGTTAAAATATGATGTAAAAAAAATTAGTATGTTTGGGATGATTTTTTAAATTTTTAAGAAAAGATGTGCAAAAAGTAGAGAGAAAATAGAATCTTTGACTTTTTGGTATGGGTTGTTGGCTTTTTAATTTTTTTAGTAACTTTTTGACTTTTCGACTAAAAGGAACACTTGTCAAACGAGGCCTTAGCGGATGTTTGACATTTCCTAAAAAAGTTAAAAATTAAAAAATCACTAAAAAAGTTAAAAAATTAACACTATTCACAAGTTTGGATGAAAAAAAATACTGAATAGACAGAGGGCAAAATTACAAATTTGTCCTTTTGGATTCAACACTTTTGAGTGTATGTCAGTGTTGCTAAATGTTCTTATCTTTACAAATTTTACCGAAAGCACTGACGTGGCTAATTGTAAGTCACGATTTCCCAAAGTCAACAAAATTTTGACATGCACTGATGCAGTGATGTACCTGTCAGTATGTGTCTAGAAGGGTACAAGTCAAAATTTTAATATTTGATATAATATTTTATTACACATTTTTTCGTAAAAAGTTAAAAAGTTATCACAAACATATATTTTTTTGGTGAATTACACTAACGATCCCTCTAGTTTGGGACTTGTATCATTTTGGCTCTTGACTTTTCAATTGTGACACATTTGACCTTGAATTTTGAATATTGTTCCAAATAAAGACAATTAAAGATACTACTGGATTTGTCAAGGGCAAAATCATCAATTTGATAAAATATAAATATAATTTGACAAAAATAAATGTCAAAAATTATTTTTGTAGTTTTAAAAATTATTTCTACCTACTAAAGATAAAATTATATAAAATTGATAAATCTTTTAGACATTTACTTTTTTTTTACCAAATTAATTGTTATTATGTATTTGGATGATGATCATGTAAAATTAATTTTTAAAAATTAATCATGTAATTTTTTTCAATTTTACATAATTTTATTTTTGGTAGGTAGAAATAATTTTTAAAAATTTTAAAATATTTTTTTGACATTTATTTTTGTCAAATTAGTTTATATTTTATCAAATTGACGATTTTGTCCTTAAAATTAAGCAATGGTAAGTTCAATTGTCCTTATTTAGAACAAAATTCAAAATTCAGGATCAAATATGTCACAATTGAAAAGTCACACAAATCCCAAATTATAGGGAGTGTCAGTGTAATTTGTCCTATTTTTTTTCTTCACTTTTTTTAATTAAAAATTCAAAAAGTGCACTTATATAAATCATCCCAAACAACTCCTAAACACACAAAAGATTTGCACTATATACATAAGAGACTATGAAAATAAGACTTTTTTCATTATCTAACTAAAATGTAATTTCTAAGAACATTAAAAAAAACAAAACAAAAAACATTGCTACGAATGGAAAAGAGGAAGGGAGTTGCACCTGGTTCAGATAGTAGTAGTCGTCCTGCAATTTTGCACAAATTATAATGCTGCCCCGTGAGCTGGTTAGAATAACCATAATAATAAAGATGGATTTTCCTTTTCAAATAATAATAATAATTTTTGAATACTATATTCGAAAGATCATTTTCAACCATTAGATTTCAATTAGAGAAAATATATATAATAATTAATCGGTAAAATATAAAATTGAATACAAAAATAAGGTGATTGAAATTGGCCTGTCCTTGACCAGACTGGAGAGAGATTAGTTGAGATACATGTAAGTTGATCCGAATATCCCTTCCTGTTGAACCCAAAAAATAAAAAATAAAAATCCTTAAAATGTCATATCGAAATTGAATCTAATGAACGCTATTACATACTAGTTGTTGATTTGTTTTTAAAGTACCCAAATAAATATCTAATTTCTTATTATATCAGTGTTGATAAATTTAAAAGTTATATTTTAGGAGCCTTTTATCATTACTCTTTCAAAAAACAAAATGATTTTCATTATTATATACTCAATCTAACGCTACTTACTATTAAATTTGACCATGCCTACCACACAAAATGTGACCATCTATATGACACCGGGACTGATCTTACAAACTACTGAAATTAGGTTTACTTATCATATAACAATTTTTTAAATATGATATCATTATCATAGTTTGACCCTAATAATAAACATATATTATTAAGGAAGAGTTAATGAAGTAAAATTAAAATTACATATATAGTATCATCGTGGGATATGCTTGGCTCCTCATACGCCATTCACAGAGGCCATCAATGTATCAATAGACTCTGCAAATGGCATACAGGGAGCCAGGCATATACATACATATATATATATATGTGTGTGTGTATGGAATTGGACTTGTATGTAAATATGAATAAATGCATGTATGCAATAGAAGTTCTTGTTTATGAGGAAGATATTGAAATCCCAAACCTAAGTTTGTTTTCCACAGCATCATCATGAGGAGGATGCAAAAAAGAAAAATAAAGAGAGTCAGTCACCTTTTCAGAGGCTAAGTTCAAACCTAAGGTAAAGAAAGAAGGTATATATTAATGGAGGGCATAAGGAGAGAAAAAAAGGAAAATGGTCTTGATTCAGAGAGAGAGAGAGAGATCTATGAAGGATCAAACTGGGTCCTAATCAAATGTTTGAATCTCTTTATCTCCTCAAATGAGAATAGTCTCTGCCAATTTTGGTGGGGGTTTGAAATGTATGTGTTTGTTTGAGAAGGAAAGAAGCCAAGATGTGGGGTTTGGAGCTGCACCGCAGTCCACCACTAAATATAGACACCATGAGAGAGAGAGAGAGAGAGAGAACAGACATGGGTAGGGTTCCTAAGCTCACCTCTTTACAGTGTTTGAAATCTCCTTTTCTGGGTATTGAAGCAAAGGTTGCTTTTCTCTTCTGAAGCTTTTTTGTCTGGGAGTGTTTGGAAGACCTGGATTCCTCATCTCTCATACTCCTTTTAATAAATTAAAATTATTAAATGCACATAATCAAAATACAAAAAATACGAGCATAGTTAAAATTTATTTTAAACGTGATTTACAATACACAAACTAATTTCAACTAAATAATTATTTAATAGACCTGAATTACACGTCATGCTTTTAATGAAGGGGAAATAACATGACAATGGTGTCATGAAAAAACTATTACAATTAAGTAAAAAATATTATAAATAATAATAATTACAATCATAATTTTTTTTATGAATTTATAATAATTTTTAAAAACTGAACGATATATTTTTTTTTAATCAATAATGTAATGAAAAATTTTACTAATGAATAGTTTATTCTTCATTTATTAAGAGTAACACGTAAATAATATTATATAATACTTCAATATAATCTAATAATTTTACATTTCAATCACAATATATTTTTGTATTTTATTCATGTGGACCTAGCATATTTATTACTAAACAAAGCAAAAAAGAAAAAGGGCAAAACCAATTATGCATCCTCTTTTTCTTTTCTACCATCACTTTTACTTTAGTGTTTCTCCTTTTTTGTTATCTTTAATTTTTTAAACTGATGATGAATTCAGGTAGAAATTAAAATATAAAAAAAATAAAAATAAAAATAAAATGTAATTATATATTTTATTCACATTTTATTTATTTATTATTTTTTATTTTTTAAATCTATATTTAAATTCATGATCCAAACACAATCTTAACTTATAAAAATAAATTCATAACTTATCTATTTACTATATATGATAGATCAAATAGTTTATGTCTTTCCTCAAAGGAACAAAGATTCGTAATCTAATCCTTCTTTATTATATCATAGAATAGTCCATGTTACTTGTACTTCTTAGGATGGATCTAGGAGGTGCGGGCGGGTGCGGTTGCATCTCAAAATTTTAAAAAAATATATTTATTTTATTAATAATAAGTACAATAATTTTAAATTAAATATTGTGCACTCCTAAAATTTTAGTAGTTCGTACTCTCCAAATTATTTACATTATAAAATTTTAAAAATAATTACTAAATTGAATTTAATCAAATATTGATATATTCTATTTGTTATTTGTATTATTTATTATATTTCTATGTTGTTTAGAGTTACTTATATTCTTTTATTTGTTACTATTAATATTGTTTTTTGCTCATATGTCATTTATATTTTTTTTTTCTTTTATAAATCACACTTTAATTCGCTTATATATCTTATTTTACATTCATTCTTATTTATTCATTCTCTAAAAATAAAAATATTGTGTATTTCAACATGACATTATTAACATAAATTCATAAAATTTAATACCACTTATTTAAACGGATTGTCATTTTACTCATAAAAATATACATTTTCAATTATAATTTTTTTTTTTCAAAACTAAACTGTAAATAAGGTGGAAGATAATTTTGTAATAAATTACTTGATCATATTTATTTAGAAATATATTAATTAAGGTTTTGATGTCAAGTTTATCATAGATATATTTATATATATTATAAAAAGTGACGATTATAACATTTTTAAATAGTTAACTTTAGTAGACAAAGACATACTAATAGTTAATATTTTGTTATGTTAATGCAGACAAAAAAAAAAAGTCCAATTTTATTTTTGTTCTCACTTATGTTGACAAAGAATGTCTAATTAATAGTAATATTATTCATTTTTTATATTGGTATAAATCAAAATTTTAAATTTTATAATAATTTTTTTTGATAAAAAATTACATGTGTTTTTGTCCCCCAAACTTCAAATTTTAGATCCATCCCTGCCAGCACTACTTTTGCTTATTTTAAACATTTAAATATGTGAATATATATATATATATATATATATATGTGTCCTTCACATATAGAGGAGAAAAAATGAAAATACATTAACCCTTAAAAAATCCACTTAATACTGAAGTAATACGCTATAAAACTAATAAAATTTTATAAAATTTTTCTTATTCACATTATCGAAATGGGTTATACAAACTATTACATTATCGAAATGGGTTATATTTTAGTTTTTTTTTTTTTTTTTTTTTTTAAAATTAGAACATCTATGGTGTGTCAAAATGGTTATGTGCGTAATTTGTTAATGTTGCTCAAATATTGTAAATTTATTTTTTTAAGTTTCTTTTTTTTTTTTTACAAAAGAAAAAAGAAAAAAAAAACTTAAATGTTATTTGTGAGTCCCTTTCATAATAGACATAGATTAAAAAAAAAAAAAAAAAAACCGTTACATTTTCACATTGAGCTATAATTTACCACGAAAAGTTACAACCCATTAAAAGAATTATTAAGATTTTGGTTTGTGTTAGAAGGGTGAGTTATATATAGTAATAAAATATTTTTGTATTATTTGACAATTAATATGACATTTTCTTTATAATTTTGAACATAGGTTAGATTTAGAAATAAGTTAGGAAACATTTAAAGCATAAACGGCCAAAATAAAAATATATATATATATATATATGTAAAGGTGACCAACATATAATGGAGCAAAATGTATTTTGTTTTAAAAAATAATGTAATGTTACCATTAAAAATGCTCTAAGCTTGAATTACAACACTGGCTAATCATTTTTTGAGGTCTAATGTATGTGAAAAGGAAGTCAAAAAGTGAAAGAGAAGCGACAAGAGCAAAAATCAGTTTAACTTTTGTCTAGTGTGGAACTTGATAATGATTAGTGCACTAAAAGAGATTTGACCTGAAAGCAATCTCAATGGTTGGTTGAGTTTTTATAAAACAATTTTTTTAAAAAAAATTCAATCTAATCAACAAAAGAAAAAACACAATTTTTTTTAAATTTTTTCAAATTTATTTTCATCTCAAGAAAATAAAAATAATTAATTTGTTTATTTTTTTAAAAAATTAATTTTTTTTTAAATCAAGAGAGCAACTATTAATTATTAGCGTCATTTTGAGAATTGTTTTTCTATTTTTTATTTTATTTTTGCTTTGTTTGACGTATCAAGTTATGATGAGGCATAAGTCTTTAGTGATCATTTGGAGTTAACTTTTTTTAGTGTTTTTTAATTTTTTAGAAACTTTTTTGATTAATGTGCTTAAAAAGTAAAAAAGTTCTTCTTTTTTTTTCTTTTGTAAGTGAAAAAAACTAATGTGACGTTTGACCATTTAGCTCCTGACAAACGACTTAGGTGTCGTGTGACAATTGGGTTGGATTGGTTTTTTTTTTTTTTTTTTTTTGATAAATTACAAACATATCTTATGTGATTTTAGAAATTACATTATGTCCTTAAAGGTTCTAATTTCATAACAAATAAGTCTTTTTGTTAATAAATCATCAAGTTAATTATCAATTTTTAATAACGTTAAAATTTTATTTCAATTAATAATTCAGATAATTTTATTATTATATAGATGAACAGCTAGAAATTTCACTTTTCAATTAATTCTATTAAATAAAAAATTCTAATAGAGAGGTATTTGTAATTTTTTAAATCACATTGGGCAATTCGTATTTTAAATAAACCGTAGGAGGTGTATTTGGAATTTATCCTTTTTTTTATTAAATTAGTCACAAAATTATAAAATAAGTTAAAAAATCAATAAGATAAAATATCACATCCAATAATTATTTTACTTTTTTTTTTCATAAAAATCAAAAATACCAACCTTTAAATGAACTTTTTAATCAGACTAAAATAACAAAAAAGTCAACCTAACTTTTCAAACAAAACCTTAATTATTTTTTAACTTTTTGAATTTTTTTAGCCTAAGTTAACTTTGGCCTTGATTGGGAACAGAGTAAATTAGTCAAAAAAATTAATATAAAAAAGTCAGCTCATTCCCTTTATTTTTTGAAACATTTTTTTTAATAAAAAATTATTAAAAAATATAATTTTCAAACCAACCCACAAGGTCATCTAAGCCTTCCTTTAGCATGTTAAACTTTTTGATTTCTTTGACTATTTTGGTCACAAAAAAATAAAATAGATTTTTTAGTTTAATAAGACAAAATATCACATTCAAACCATAAGTATTTTTTTTTTTCACAATAGTCAAAAAAATCAAAAAATCTCTCCCAAATAAAATTTTTTAACCTCAAATTAAAAAAATTAAAAAATCAACTCACATTCTGAATTAACCAAAAAGTTTGGACAGAAAAGAAATGTAAATCTCACATGTGAATCAACCAAAGAAGTCAGGACAGAAAAGAAGGGGTTGTGTGGGGTATCCTAAATAAGTGCACTTTTTATCTTTTTAGATTAAAAATTTGAGGAAGAAAATATAGATGCTTGGGTTAATTTTGACTTTTTATAGAAAAATGTGTAATAAAAAATTGTAAAAATTAGTTTGTAGGAAAAAAATAGGATTGGGAATTGTGCAGCCGTAATTGTTGACTTTTGATGAATAGTATTAACTTTTTAACTTTTTTAACTAACTTTTTAACTTTTTTTTGAAGATGTCAAATTTGACCTAAATCTCACATTCTAAATCAATCCAAAGAAGTCAGGACAGAAAAGAAATGTAAATAATAATCTATTTTTTGAGGCTCCAACTCATGACTTTCACATGGACCTTCATCAACCAATAATTTATCTATCTTGCAAGTGAAGCATATATAGCCCTGTTTAGTAAAGCTTATTTTTAACTTATTTTAGTTTTTAATTTAATTTAAATTATTTTAATGTATTTGGTTCAATTTAACAATATAATTTATAATTTTTTGTAAGTTAAAAATTAACTTATTCTTTAAGTGGGAAAGAGAAACTTAATTTATAAGTCAAAAATCAACTTATGTTTACAGTTATAAACTATAAGCTGTTAAATTATAAGTTATAGTGCCTGTTTGGTACAGCTTAAAAGCTGTTTATTTCAGCTATCAGCTTAATTTAAACTATTTTAATGTATTTGGTTTAGCTTATAACTTATAACTTATAACTTTTTGAAAATCAGAAATCAGTTTATTCTTTGAGTGGGGCAGGAGATGCTTAATTTATAAGTTAGAGATTAACTTATGTTCATAGTTATAAGATATAACATGTTTAGGCATAGACTATAAACACTTTCCCACAACTCTACCAAACAAGACCATAATCACTTTTTCACAATTCTATCAAACGGGCCATACCCTACCACTTTTCCTTTATATTTTTTTTCGCCTTTTCTTTCACAATTGTATCTGTCTAACTAGTGCACCATATCCTAATCTTTTTAGTCAAATCAAACTTTCTTCTTGTTTATCTATTTTAGGTTGTAGTGCCTCTTAAGTAAGATTATTTGACAACTTTTTTTTTATTATATATCACTAAAAAAAAATTTATTGAATTATTTGACAACTTACTAATACATACACGATATACATCTAGTTATAAAAAATATACAACATAGTTATAAATATAATATGATTTGAACAAATTAAATTAACATTTTTTTATATTAAAATTTTAAATTCTTTTACGTTAGACAACTGAAGGGGAAAAAAAATACAAATAAAAGAAATTGAATATATATATATATAATTTCCTTAGCTAAATGCCAAATCACCTCTATATCAAAAAATTTAGGCCAAGTTTGACATATCTAGGAAAAGTCAAAAAGTTAAAAAATTACTCCAAAAGTTAAAAAGTTAACACTATTCACTAAAAGTCAACAATTACGGCTGCACAACTCCCAATCCTAATTTTTTCTTACAAACTAATTTTTACAATTTTTTATTACACATTTTTCTATAAAAAGTCAAAAAGTTAACATAAACATCTATATTTTCTTCCTTAATTTTTTAGTCCAAAAAAATAAAAAGTATACTTATTTAAGACACCCCAAACAACTCCTAATTTTAAAATTCATTTTCGATTGTATTGATGATCATGCTTGGAAAGGACTTCATGTCAATAATATGAAAAATATAAATAAATAAATAATATGACACTAAAATTTTGCGAAGTTCCTTTTGAAGGTGGATTAGCAAAATCTTTAATTATGAGTCGGCAACACTCAACACGATTTTTACAAAAAAGTAAAAATTCCCAAATATTCTATAAAAAAAGAATGTTTTATATTTCTAGCATTACTATGACTTTTTACCTTTCATTTCAGTAGCGTGACTTTGTTGAAAAAAATTGTCTTGAATTCTTCAATTAGTGGTCTTCAAATCTTCAAAACTTGACGATAAATTTGTATATGTAGAATAAAAATATGATACTTTAAGTCGCATTACTTAGTCGCTTTCCTAAAGATAATATTTACACCCACCAAAAGGTGTGCAGGGGGTAACATCAAATTCGCCTCCAGGATACAATGAAGCATGATGTAAAGATTAAGTCTACCAGCGTCTGCATTGATCAGAATACTCTTGATATAATCAAGAAAACCAAGACGCTGATAATTAAATCTGCAGAACTTAATTATCAGTAAGAAAAGTAAGAATTTGCTTAAGAAACTCTTGATCGAAAACTCAAAATCGAGAGAAAGAGAGAGAGAGAGAGAGAGATGGATCTGATCAAATGGCCATGTCTCTTGATCGCATCCAATCAGATCAGATCAGATCAGACCGTTGGATCGACAATCTATCGTGCAGATCTTTCTCATACCGAATAGCTACCTTGACTGATCACATCTGATGACAATCGGATTCCATCTTATCCATACGATCGCGCGTATCTCCAATCAACGGCTATGATCAAATTGCTCCAGATCGGACACGCAACCGTTCGATCGGTTGGTTGACTCATCGCAGTAGACACCCCATTTTTGACCGCCCTTAAAACTTGGGCACCTCAAGTTGATCACTCGATAATAAAAGTTATGCTATACAAATGTTCGATTTCTTCAACAAGAAGAGCTTCTAAATCCCAACCTTACACCCCATTTTTGACCAAAATTATTTTAGACCTTAAAATCCTCTTTTTCAAAATATTTGTCAAAATGCTTCTATGATGTTTCGAGGCTCAAATGTCGTTTAAAATATTGCACTTTTTAGAAAACCAAGCAAGGACCAAGTGGAGATAAATGAAAGAGATGTGAACTCTTTGAAAAATCTTTAAAAACATCTTATTTAGAGGTTTAGAGTTGAAGAAAATAGGAGGGAAGGGAAAAAAACTAGTTGGAGGAAAAGTTGGGCATCAAACCGTTAGGATAAAACTAAGCAGCCTTCACTAAAATAGGCATATCTCTTTGCACACTTAGAATTTATATGTGAGGCCACCACTATTGGAAAGTAGACTTCCGGGGTTTCAATTCAAACTCAAGAATGACCTAAAACCAAGTCCGGATAAATGAGATATGCCTGTTTGAAATTAGGCCTGAAAACAGATTTTTGTCTAGCCAGCCACTTGTGTAAAAAATCAAATTTTTGCAAATATTTGTTGTCAGCTGTTCCCACACTGCACCAACTGTTCCTATACAGATATTTTCGAGGTAGACACATGTTTTTCTATATATACAAGGCCAACCCTCATGTTTTTAGGTTACAAAAAATTTCAAAAGCCCCAAAACTTAAAATTCTCTCTCTATCACTATCTTGCAACACACACGCCTTACCCAAACACTTCTAAACCAATATTGGAGCTCTCCTTGCTGAGATTATTAAGTCCAAATTTCAGCCCTTGAGAGTGAGAACTTATGGGTTTGTTAACAAAAGAGTTGCCTTACTTCAAGAGGTATAATTTTGAGCATCTTTACACTACTTATTTTTTATCTTTTCTTGCTGATTTTGAACTTTTTTTTACACTGTTTTTATGTGTTGAAACTTGTGGTTTAAAGCTAACAAAGGTGGAGGGGTTAACCACCCTTCTTTGAACCTTGTTCTCTAAGCTTTTGCCCTTGTGTTTCCCATTTTTTTCTCAACTTTTTTTGAGCTTTTTACCACTAGTTTTCAAAGTTTTTCAGAGGGTAAAAATCATGTTTTAAAGTCCCAAAAATGGAAGGGATTAGCCTCCCCTCCTTGTGCTTGTTTGCTAGCTTAATTGCTCTATGTTTTTAGCTTACTCTTTTAGTTGTTTTTCCTTTAATTCTAGCACTGTTTTAGTGTAAATTAGGACTGTTTTTAAGAGTTAGCTTCATTTATGCTTTGTATTGCATACTTGTAGTGTAATGATCCTCATAGGTTTGGTATTTTAGGCATTAGACACTAACCTATTTCAATTGATAGTGTTTATTTTTTACTTTCCATATTTGTATTCATCTCTAATCACCTCTACAACCTCCCTCCTTTCTTGATTTTTTCTTTGTTTGAAAGTTGTTTCAAACTAATTGCTTATTTCAGCTTGAGATAGAGGTATCATGCTTGATGGTTTAATCCCTTTAGGGGTTCATTACCAACGGCATGGTGTCTCTCTCGTGCCTAAAACAACTCTTTGTTTGATACTCATTTCCATTAGAGGACTTAAAGCTCATTATTGGACTTAAATGAACTAATGAATGGATAGTAATTAGAATGAAGTAATAAAATTGGAACTAAAAGTGATGCAAGATAATAAAGCAAGTTAGTGTTCAATCGGGCATTAATTGAATACGTGGAAACTCGGGTCATTTCATACTTGCTAGTGATGAAATGGTTCAAGTTTCCAAGGTCAACCACTTCTCTTGATCAATCCATGATAGGGAGGAGGTTTTGGTTGCTCTCTTATTACCATTTATTGAAATTGTGTTCCTTGGTTCACAAGTCATCACGCAATAATGAAATTGCATCGATTGATGGCTTACGAACTAAGGATACTTCTCATTTGACCTGTTTGCTGATAAGGAGACGCAAGGTGGACAAACATCCCCTGAGGATGCTCTGGTTTGTGCTCTGTTTGTCGTCTGTTGCTGTAGGAAAAAAACAACATTAGTGACCGACAGGCCATTTGTACTGGACGGAAACTCACTTTTAGTGGGTGGCCGGCCACTATTTCTGGGTTGCTGGCCACTTTTTCCAAGTAAACAGTGTCCTTTTTCTAGCAGAGCAAAGCAGAGGCTAAGGTGGAAAACATGTGCAATTTTCTAACTGTGCAACAGAGGCATTCTAGTAGCAAAACTGAGAGCTTTTTCGGGTGAAAATCCACATCCATGCATGAACCATCCCTTGATTCTTGGGATCCGTGAAGTGATGTTGTAATATTAGTATGTTATGCTTGAAGTAGCAGATTTGTAACTAATTAGTTAAAATAGCTAGTTAGTTTCGTGTTGTACTTATTTAATTAGTTAGAATAGTTAGTTAAATTTGTTGTTATAATAATTAATTAAGTAGTTTAGCTAATTTATTTCATTTGGGTTTGTAATAGTTAGTTAATTAGGAAATTAGTTAGCTAGTCCATTTGTTCGGACCCTCTTGTGCGAGGGCCAATATGTAATAATGTGTATGTCTTCCAACCGCACGTTTTTCTCCCTTTTATTTATTTACTTATAATGGGTAGTTTAGAACATCGTGTTTCATTTAACATATTCCATAATTTGCATCCACTTGTCTTGTATGCATTGAGGCTCGGTACATCATTCTAACAAAAGCATAGTAGTTTACATACTTTGTTGAATACGTGTTTAAACGCATACTATCAAATTGACTCACATGACATAATTAGTAGCTGAGCCTATTAGTTACATATCGCATGTGTTGCATTAGTCATGTTACATTAGTTACAAGCATGCATGTTTTCTAGCTCTTTTGTTTCTTTTTTGGCTCGTCTTGGAGTACTAGGTGAGCATTTATTTGCTTTAGCATATTGCATGCGTGTGATTGTTGTTATGTCTAGCATGCTTGCCATAAGGTTAAGTGCTTAATTGATAAATTGCTTGAATTCCTGTAGATGAAAGCTAATTGTTTGAATTAGAATAATTTAATCAAATGTACATATGCGATAACTTTTTCAAGTGGTACATATTCGAAATAATTTTCAAAACAAACATGAATCAAAGTGTTTCAATTTTTGCAAATTAGTCTACACTTGTGTGTGCATCACATAGTAAGTTAGCCTAATAATAAAAACAAGAGCATAGAATGTAAATAAGAATCACATCATGATTCATAGAGGCCGATCTTTGATTGGGCGAGTGAGGTGCTCAATTCATGACCTTCCCCTCTCGTACCGAAGTTCCCGAGTCGAGACAATCTTGGTGATGATGGACATGTGGCTGTAGACACCCCATTTTTGACCGTCCTCAAGACTTGGACGTCACCATTTGAACACTTGGTGATTATCCATGTTCGTGTTCGTTTGGAGTTCCCGGAGTTCTCGGCTACGCGCCTTGCCTCAGGATTTCCGAACTCGACTGTTTTGTGTCTGGTTTTGCACCAAACACTTGTGTTTTGCCTTGGAGGGGCAAGGAATGCCTTTTGAGGCATCCCCACACACCACCGGCACTAGCTAGAGGCCACCGGCTGATTTTTCTTGCCATCGGCAATATATATTGCCAGCCGGCACTATTTGTTGCCAGCCGGCACTAAATTTTGTCAAAATGACATTCTTTGCCGGCCGGTTACTGTGTAGTTGCTTAAGTATTGCCATGTGTGGTTGTACTAAGTGTGGTTCAAGCCTTCACGACTTGCTTTGCGTACTTGGACTATGCTTGCATGCTTATGTTTGCTTCATTTGGCTTGGTTTGGCACCACATTCTAGCATGAATTTCAGAGCTTATATTGCATGCTAGTTATCCAGGATATCCCCTTTCAAATGTGCTTGGAAGTTGCTTGTTTAGTGCCCAAGTATTGGATCATGAATGCTTGCATGTGTGTGTGTATTTTGGCCTTCAGTTCCTCGGTTTTTGGCTACTGATTTTAGGCTTAATTGGAGTTGCCTAAGTCATGTTTAAGTCCCTTTTTTACTTAGTTTGCATGCTTGCCTTGCATGTTTGCTTGTATGTTTGTATAAGTGCCTTGCATTTTCCATACCACATGCTAGCCAACATGTCTAAGATAGCATTGCATTGTGCATACTTGGCCTCTTGAAGTCAGTGTGATAGAGGTTAGGACCCTTTGGTTTGTTGTTTGCATTGCATTTCATTTGACATGAAATTGCACATTTGATCCTTTGGGCCATCATGCATGGAAATACGTGATTGGTGGCCCAAGAATCGAGGCACATCTTCCTTTGAGTCATAAACATGATAAGGAGTGTGTTTGGTGCATACATTGTTGGAATTACATTGCCATGCAAGTTTTTACCCTCTATTTCTTTGTGAGTTGCGGTGTTCTGCGAACATTCGATGCCGGCCGTGATTTAGTGCCGGCGATCAATTGATGGCCGATGGATGAATTTTGTGCGGTGACCTCATGTTGATGCGGTGGAAGTCCTATTCACCGATGATGTCCCTCGGTGTCTGGGAGGCATTCACGAGACTTTGGCGATTTTCAGAGGAACAAAGCAGGAAAAGCGAGGCAAGCTAGGCATGGCGAAGGCAATTCGGCGGAATTGACGAGCGTGCATTGAGCCCTCGCCCCGAGGCGGTTTACTGTTTTTCCTTAGATTAATTAATTTGTAATATTTAATTAGCTTGCGTAGTTAATTATTTGTATTATTCTTTTGGTCCCTCCGAGCGAGGGCGAATCTGTAATAAGTGTGGGTGAGTGGTGTGTATGTCTTCCAACCCCCATTTCTTTCTTCCCTTTTATTTACCTGCTTATGATGGTAGATTAGGGCACGTTTATTTTAGCATACCTTATGCAATGCATGCGTGCATCTATGCATTTGTTGACATGCATCGGGCTCGGTACATCATACAAACTGCATCGTATTTCAAATCTAACTTGAATACGTGCACCGAATGATTGCATTTCACATGCCATTTTAGGGTTAGCCGAGCCTATCCTAATCGCATTCTGTATGCGATGCATTAGTCACTTAACATGAACTAGGACACGCATGTTTGCTAACTAGTTTCTTGTTTTGGCACGGAGTACGATGTAAGTATTTATGCTTTAACATATCGCATGCGTGTGGATGTTAACATAACAGTATGCTTACCATGCGGCTAAGTGCTTATATGTGATAAACTGTTTGAATGCCTGTGGGTGGAGGTTGGATTGCTTGAGTTGGGAAAACTCATTAAAATCCGCGTTTTAGCCTACTTGCGAGTAGCAAATTCCAAAGCATTTTCAAAACAAATGGATATGCAATGTTTATTTCCAAATTAGGCAATCTAGTCTATACTTGTTTGCTGCGCGTATAACATAGTAATTCTAGGTTAATAATTGGAATAAGAACACATAACGTTTTCAAAAACGGATATCACGGTTAGTAGAGGCCGGTCTTCGGACCGGGCGAAAGAGGGTGCTCATAGCTGACCTTCTCCGATCGTACCTAAGCTCCCGAGCCAAGACTACTTTGGTGATGACGGACACGTGGCCTTCGGCACCGAGTCAGGGTTTCCTAAATTTCCCATTTTAAAAAATATTTAGGTGGCGACTCTGTATCTGGCAAAGCAGTCCATGTTTGGCACTACTTTTCAAAAAATCTGTTTTTCTTCAAAATGATTTGCCAGAGTTGGACTCTTTGGTTTAGATTACGAATCGCAACAACGAAAGGGAGTCCAAACTGTAGAATGAAGCCCAAGGGCGCGTCTACAGTGGCCTTTGGCACGAGTCATGGATTTTCTAAATTTTAAAAAAATATTTAGGTGGCGACTCTGTATCTGGCAAAGTAGTCCATTTTTGGCATTTTGATTCAAAATCAATTTTTCAAAAGATTTGCTGGATTTGGACTCTTTGTATTTATCTATTTCACATTGCACTTGTGAGATCAGATTCAGAACCCCGGGAGTTTGAACTGTAGGGTTAGTCATATCTGAAAGGAGCACGAAAAGTCGAGCTACAGTTTCTGACGACTCTGCTAGGGATTTAGAAAACTTGACTTGAAATTCAAGATCTGAAATTTTATCTACACTTATATGTTATTTGCATTGGTGCTCTTAAGTCACTGTGTTTGCCATCTGTTATTCCTGGACAGCTTGCCGAAGGCTTGCCAAAAGATTGACCGGTCATGGGCTCTGCCATGTTGGGAATACAACCATTGGATCTGGACTACCGCTGTACCATTTGATCCTCTTTTCACTTCTCGGTGTTAGTTGTGAGAGGTATATTAGGTAGTCTTGTTGAGGTATCCCCTTTGACCATTCGGCCTAGCTGCATGTAGTAAAGCCCTAGTGACTTTTCCAAACTAGGACAGGATGCTCACCCGAATGCAGGATTGCGTGAAACCACTTGATTGAAGTACTGAAACCCATGACAAAACTAGGACATGGTAACCCTACCCCCTCATAGGGGTGCTTTGGCTCTCTTTTAATTGGTATGTGCTTTACAGTGAAACTGTACAGGGGTGTTTCATGTCAGTGGTATAGTTGGTGTTAGTTTGTGGGGCAGAATTCAGCAGGGAGTACATTCATTCAGCTGTGATCATATATGTTCTAAGTGAAATTGGGCTGAGGTGCTGTCTGTTTTCTCTTTTGCAAGGTAGTCCTAGAACCATAGCTTTAGAAGGCACTGATATCCCCCAGGTACTCTGGACTCGTTTCGATAGACTTTGTTAGGTTAGAAATTTAGTTTAGGAGTAGCCAGTGTTTGCTTCACTGTCACCGGTTACAAGGCAAAACATGGACAGACATAATTCACTAGTCCAACTCCCACAACAATCACCCTTCGCCTCACCTATGTCCAGCCCGGTTCAAGAATAGTCATCTACTTCTAGTCCAACACAAGACCAATCACCTATTCCAATGGCACAGTATCCCCCGGCCAGTATGGAATAACTGATACACCATTTGCAACAAACAGTTGAGACACTACAACATGACGTAGTTCATCAAGCCGAGGTTATAACTCGTCAGGCCGAGGTCATAACCAGGCTACAACAACAGTAACTACAGCCAACAGCGGCCTCTATATCACATGTACCCACCACAACTATCCTTGTGCCCGGTTCCACTACTAATACTGCCAATGTCCAAGAAAACTAGGGCAATCTAACAGAGTCAATCCTAATACAAGCTTCCAAAGCACCGATTTATCAAACCGAGGCACCATTTGAATTCGAAGTCGATCCAACTACGTTCAAAGTCAACAAATTAGAGAAATTGTTCAAGAGAGCACAAGGGGTTAACTCTATCCCAAACATAGAGGATAGATACACTGATTCTGTAGTTACATTACCAGATCGGTTTAAGATGCCGCACATTGATCTTTTTGACAGCTCCGGGGATCCGATGGTCCACTTGCGATTGTTTTCTGATATCTTGCGGCCAATGGGCTTAACTAGACCACAGAAGCTATCTCTCTTTGGTTGCACCAAGTATAGTGGCCATTTGGTATGCTAAGTTGGAAGATTTCGTCAAATAGAATTGAGAGAAGATGGCCAAAGCCTTCATTGCTCAGTACTCTTACAATACACAAATTGAGGTCATAACTCGTGATCTCGGGGCAACCCGTCAAAAGCCGAATGAGCATTTCTCTAAGTTTGTGACAAGATTGAGGGCCAAAGCCTCGATAATGACCACGAGACCTTTCGTGAATGATCAGATAAGAATGGTTTCTCGGAATCTGCATGGTAAGTTACTGTAGAAGATGGTTGTTCTACCTCTATTTACCTTTACAGAGCTTCATAAAATGGGGTTTCAAATCGAGAATGCCATCAAACAAGGGATTATTGTGGAAGATAATGAGCCTTTGAAGAAGAATGTTGTTCGCAGTTTGAATGCTACTACCAGTGGTAGCACAGCTACAAAATGCTCAGAAGTAAACACTCTCACCAATCCAATAACCATTTCAACTCGACCCCAAGCCCGAAATTTCTATCCTCTTTATATAAGTCTCTCTCAAGCCTTGAAGACGCTGCTAGAAAAAGGGCACCTAGAGCTCTTAGAACCTCGACCCCTTCCAAATCCTCTTCTACCAAGACATGACCCTACTAAATATTGTGTCTATCATCAACAGCACGGTCATGATACAAACCGCTGCATCTGCCTCCGTCATAAGATTCAGGATCTTATTGACGAAGAGATCATAGCTCCACTGAAAAGACCTCAGGCCACCACTAACCCATTACCTTCACGCTTCAACCTAATCCATACACTACCATCCACTTACAACCCCAGCATATACATCACCCTGGCCCATTTACCTAAGCCTGAGGTGTTCATTCCAGAAAGCACGGACTTGTGTATGATGGATGCACCTGAACCCCAATCATCTCAAACCCATGAACCCACTACTTCTGAGCTAATGAGCATGATTGAAGATCTTCAAAGAACTGTGGCAGATTTAGCCTTTGGGATATTAGCTCTATCATCGACCACATCACATACCAGAAATTTCAAGTCAAAAAGCTCCTCAATCTTAGGATGGGATGTATTTGAAGAAGGCTAACCCGAAGCCATTTCAAGTCTGGGTAATGACATGTCAACAATAAATGGGCCTCGCTTCGATATAGCCACCTAATTCCTTGGCAAAGCTGAAGCAAGTGGCAAGAACAAGGTCGGGGCAAGCATTAATCCCTATGAATATCTTCAGTGGGCTATTGAGACTTTGAAGGTCAAAGGGCTGAACAAGCAACAAATGCTTGCAGTTGTTGCAAAAACTGTGGATGACACTTTTGTCGCTCAGGTTGAGAGTATTCTGAATCAAGAGACAAGCCAGAAAAAGGGCTGTTGTACCAAAAACACCTATTTCAGCTTCAATCCTACACTCGTAAGGGATCTCCACACCCAGTTAACACCTGCCAAGCCTTCCGTCAATCCTGTCAGGATTGGTAACCATACCTTCAATCTCATTTTCATGACTTTATCCAAAGCTCTCCAAATCCTCATAGGACAAGGCCATCTCAAATCCCTTGACCCTCGACCTCTTCCTGATCCCCTTCCAACCAAGTATAATGCTGCAAAGTACAGCGCCTTCCATTAACAAACTGGCCATGACACTGACATTTATTTTCATCTTCACTATGAAGTTCAATATCTGATTGACAATAAGGTCATCACTCTACCAAGTCCTACAAAGTCAATCGGTGCTGGATCAATGAGTTTGAGGGATAATGCAACTATGTGATCAGGGATGAACCACCTACTGATGTCGCTCATTTTATTCCAGATGTGGTCGATGGCATGTACTTTTTAGCACTTTGAAAATGCTGTTTATTTTACTTTCGGACTTGGGTATTAAGTCAGTCTTGTTGTATTTGAGTTAGTCTTGTTGTGTTAGAGTCAGGTGATTTCAGGCGTATTAACTTGGACATCACATCACTGTTTTGTTTTATTTGCCTTTTGCATCTGTTTCTATCATTGAGCTAGTTAAGGCAGAAAATGTGAATGAAACAGCAAGACTTTTCACCTATTTCTCTGTGCCTTTAAATCATTGCATTGACTAAAGTTTTTCAAAACTGTTTCCAAAAGTATGGTGAAAACAACGAGGAATGAATTCCTCGAGATTTGCAAAAATTTGATCAACTGAGAGGAAGAGAGGCGTGCTAAGCCCTTAATGAATGAAATCATATCTATTAATGTGAGTACTAAGGAGGATCCTGGCTTGATCCAGATTGGTTCTACATTGTCTTCAAAAGAGCATGAGTGACTAGTCGCTTTATTAAAAGCTTTCAAAAAATGTTTTGCTTGGTCCTACAAAGACATGCCTGGAATTGATCTTGAGATTGTATAGCATAGGATCACTCTTGGCCTCGAGACTCGACCCCTTTGCTTTCAAACCTTGAACCTTTCAAAATGTTCAATGATCAACCAAAATATGAGGCTTGCATGGTCGGATTGGAAGCAACCCTTGAACTAGGGGCAAGAAGGTCAGATGTGATCAAAGGAACCTTGCATGGCTAGATGAGAAACAACCCTTAAACTAGGGACAAAAAGGTCAGATATGCTCGAAGATTCAAAAGTGGGTCATTTCTCAAACCAATGGAAATTGGCAAGAAAGCCAAATCCCAAAATCTGAGAGAAGAAAATTTTTGCTAAAGGACAATCAAGTTTCTATCCACGACACTAGAGGCAAATTTAGACCCAATTGGATAGGTGTAGACACCCCATTTTTTACCCTCATAAGACTTGGGTGCTTTATTCCGAACACCCGATTATGAAAGTTATACTGTGCAATCTTTCGAATTCTCAACAAAGAAATTTGGATTCAAGCTCTAATCCCGAACCTTGCACCCCATTTTGGCCAAACTATTTTAGACCTTAAAACCCTCTTTTTCGAAATATTTTTCCAAATGCTTCTATGATATTCTGAGGCTCGCATTTCATTCAAAATATTGCACTTTTCGGTAAACCGAGTAAGAACAAAGTGGAAATAAATGAAATAGAGGTGAACTCTTTGAAAAATGTTTAAAACCTCTTATTTATAGGTTTGGAGTTGAAGAAAATAGGAGAGGAGAGAAGAAAACTAGTTTAGGAAGAAGTTGAGCATCAATCCGTTAGGATATAAATGAGTAGTCTTCACTAAAATAGGCATATCTCTTTGTACACTTATAATTTAGATGTGAGGCTATTACCATTGAAAATTAGACTTCCGAGGCTTCAATTTAGACTCAAGAATCACCTAAAATCGAGTCCGGATAAAGTATATATGCTCCTTTGAAGTTAGGCTTGAATGCAGATTTTTAAGGTCCGGCCAGGTCCATTTGGAATCGGCCGTGCCTCAATGAAAACTTTTCCTGGGTTGCTTTTTAGGCCTGGCCGTGGGTTTTGAGGCCTGACCGGGTCTCAATGGCACTAGACAGACAGCTAGCGGGAATTGAACAAATATCTTTGTTTAAAGATATTTTTGATCTTTTTGGCTCAAACTCTATAAATAGGACCTCCCACTTCAGATTTTAAGGTTAGAAAAAACTTCCAAGAGGCTTAGGCATTGATAGAACATCCATTTTCCTTCCAAAGGCTTCTTTGACCTCATATCACCTTTTAGCTATACATACACAATACATACACCATTAGAGCTTGTCCTTGAAACTTTTTGTTGAGATTTCAACCTAAGTTTCACAAACTTGAGGGTGTTTATAATCAATTTTGTTTAACTACAAGCATCCTCTCTTTCAAGAGGTATAACTTTTGCATCTTCTTCCTTACCTCTCTCACTATTTTCCTCTCTTTTCCTTGATTTATTCAATGTTTTGGGGTTGTTTTGTGGGCTGAAACTTGTTATTTAAAAGCTATCAAGGGTGGAGGGGTTAACCACCCTTCCTTGAACCTTATTCCAAGCTTATATCCTTGTGTTTTCCACTTATTTTTCTAATTTTAGCTACTATTTTTGGGCTATTTTTGGATTGTTTTTGGAGACTAAAATATGTGATTTGAAGTTGTAAAAAGTGGAGGGGTTAGCCACCCTTCCTTAGGCTTGCTTACTAACTTTGTTCTCTTTAATCTTTGCTTAATTTTTCTAACTTTTCAAACTATTTTCGACTTGTTTTGGGGGTTGTTTTGTCACTGCGTTTTTTGGTTTTAGGCGCTGTTTTACTCATTTAATTAATTTATGCTTTGAATATTATGCTTGAAGTGCAAGCTTGCTTATCTAGCTAGTTCTCTCCTATTTGTGTTCACTTTCTTCCCCTTTTTAAAATAGTTTTGTCACTGCTTTTTGTATATTAGGGGTTATTTTAGTGTTGTCCTAATTTATTTAATTAGTTCATGCTTTGATTAGTTTGGTTGTTGTATCAAAAGTATGCCTACATAGCATGTTGTATATTGTTCTAAGTTTTTCTTCAATTCATTTCCATGTTTAAGAACTTCATTTTAATAATCATCTTGCCATTCATCTCTTTCATTTGAGAGTTGTTTCAATCGGTTGATGGTTATTCAAAATTTGAACTAGCGATTTGCGCTTAATAGCTTAATCTTTACAGAGGTTCATTGCCAACGGTGTAATCTCTTTTTTATATTGAGAATCACCTCCTGTTTGACACACTTAGTGGATGTAATCTTTAGTGGACGTAACAATCATCTTGGACTTAATGGATTAAAGTATGGCAAAGACTAATGAATTTGGTTTAAAATGAACCAACTCACATAAAGAAAATAAGTTATCTTGCTTGGGGTTTGGCCGGATGTTATGCCGAATCCATTGTGTCAAGAGTTGTCTAACATCAATTCATGATGTTTTGATGGATCATGAAGCATCTCTACCCCCCTCTTTGAGTTCACTCCATGATAGAAGGGAGGGGAGGTCGTTGTTCATTTCATTTATTGATTTTTGTCCAAGTTGTACATCGAAATCATCAAGCAATCAATTTGCTCATTGATGGTTTCAGAAACAATTCTAACCTTTTCTCGAGGCTTTCCCGTGATAGAGAAGTGTGGAGGGACAAACAGAATTCAGAACGCTCTGTTTGCACTATTTTCACTTCAATACACAAAACAGAGTTTTGCACAAATTTGAGGCACGACCGGCCTTCTTTAGGCCCGGTTGGGCTTCATTGAGGGCCGGCCGGTCCTCAATATTTGGTCAGTAGTGTATTTTTGCAGAAAGCAGTAGCTAAAGGTGAAACAAAATGGTCTGGGCAGACAGTGTTGTTCTTGGACGCTGCGCATACGAACATTATGCATCCTTATGAATCCTTGTGTGATGATTAAATTATTAGTTATTATTATTGTAATTAATTATTGTTATTATAATTAACCTTATTTATTGGCAATTGTTGTAGTTAATTAGCTTAAATAGCTAGTTTACTTATCGTGGTTACCCTTGTTGTAATAGCTTAGTTAGTTAGTTAATGCTTTAATGATTTATTCATTCAGTTTTGTAATAAGTAGTTTAATTCGGACTTTCGGACTTTGATTCGCACCCTCTTGCATGAGGGCAATGTTTTAGTAAGTTGTATATCTTCCAATCCCACGTCTTTCTCCATTTTACTTACTTGCTTATGATAGTTAGTATAGGACATCATGTTTCTCTTAGCATTCTTATGCTTTGCATCCATTGTTTTACACGCATCCAAGGTTCGGCTCATCACGCTAACCCGATATCAAATGTTCAAACTCATTACTTGACTATGTGCTCTCTCGCATGTCTTGAATGCAATCATATGCCATGCTCATAGCCAAGCCTATAAAATACATAATGTGTGCGTTGCATTAGTCATATTGCATAAGTTAGAAACAAGCACATTTTTTGTAACTCTTTCATCTGTTTTGACTCGGAGTACTAAGTGAGCTTTTATTGCTTTAGCATGTTACATCAAATGTTTGTGTTGCCATGTCAAAGCATGAATACCATGAGGCTAATTGCTTAAATGATATAATTGTTTGAATATCTGTGGATGAAGGCTAGTTGCTTGAATTGGAATGGTTTGATTCATGTCCATTTTAGCCCACTTTTTCAAGAAACAAATTCACAAAACAATTTTGAAACAAAGCATGAGATCAAGTGTTCCAATTCTTACAAACTAGTCAATACCTTGTGTGTGCATCATATAGTAATATAGCTAATAAATCTGAATAAGAGCATATAATGTAAATAAAAAACACATCATGATTAGTAGAGGCCAATCTTTGATCGGGCGAGTGGGGTGCTCAATTCATGACCTTCCCCTCTCGTAGCTAAGTTTCCAAGCCGAAACACTTCGGTGATGACGGACTAATGGCCTTTGGCATGAGTCTCGGGTTTCCTAAATTTCTCAAAAATATTTAGGTGGCGACTCTAAAATCTGGCAAAGCAGTCCATTTTTGGCATTTGATTCAAACATCTATTTTTCAAAAAGAATTGCCGAATTTGGACTCTTTTGTGTTTTCACTATTTCACAATGCACTTGTGAAATCAGATTCAGAACCACAAGTGGAGTCCGAACAGTAGGGCTATTCGCCTTCCTAAAGGAGCACAAAAAGCAAGCCACAGTTTCAGGCGACTCTTCTGGGGATTTAGAGAACTTGACTCGAACTTCATGATGTGAAATTTTATCTACACTTATATGTTCTTTGCATTGCATTTGCATTGGTGCGCTTAAGTCACTGTGTTTGCCATCTGCTATTCCTGGACAGTTTGCCGGAGGCTTGCCCAATAGCTTGTCAGAAGGCTGACCGGTCATGGGCTCTGTCATGTTGGAAACACAACCCTTGGATCTGGATTACCGCTGTACTGCTTGATCCTCCTTTCCCTTCTCGATATTAGGTGTGAGAGGTATATTAGGTAGTTTTGCTGAGGTACCCCTTTTGACAATCGGCCTAACTACATATAGTCAGCCTTAGTGACTTTTCAAACGTAGGACATGATGGCCTCCTATTTACTAGGCTTTTGTGATATAGTTTGTTTGAATAATGAAGCTGTAGATTATTCCAAAAGTTAGGACAGGGAAACCCTAACCTCTTATAGGGGTGTTTTGAATGCTTTTGTGCAGAATGTGAAATCTTTGGCAATGTGTGATGTAATCCTTAGAGAGTCCTAATATTGAGGTGATTCCTTTCAAACTTAAGGGTCATATCAGAATTAGATTTGGGTCAAAATCCAGGGGTTTGTGTTTGATATGGATGCTTCTTCAGCAAGACCAGAACCAGGGCCAAAAATTGTATCTTGTTTTGTTTTAACCAGCATACCCGATATCCTGATCTGATGGGGCATTTGTTTTTAATACTAGGTTTATCTAAACCAAAGAAGGAGCAATACCCAACTCAGCAAAGGCCAAGCCCAATCTAACCCGAAAAGCCTTAAGCCATCACAGTCTATCCAATCCCAAAAAAAAAACCTACTCAGCAAAGGCCCAGTCCAAAAAATCAATTCCAAAAAGCCCAATCAGTCAAATCCATTTATCTAGTAAAAACACATCAATTATAACCGGGTCGGAATCCTAGTTAGTCAACTCTCAGCTTACACCCATCCATTTTCCCAATTGCCAACTCGGCAGACTCGTGATGGCACAGAGTCCAGAAGAAGTTGTGGCCATGATAATGGCCCTAAACCAAGGAATTGCCATGTAGGATAAAATCAGTATTGAAATACAACACCCATCTAGGGCATCTACCACACATCCAATCCTGGGCCTCCAGCCAAACTATGACCCACTTCCACCACTTGAAGATTTGTAAAGTCCAGATCCTCGAGAAGGGTTGCCTCAAGCTCAGATTTTCAGACCTTTGGTGTAGCCTAATGAAGAGCTTTTTCCCCTTGATATTAATGAGCTCGACCCAATCTTGTTAAAAATTCCTAACCTTGAAAAGCAATTCAAAAAGGCACAAGGACTTAACTCCATTCTCGACATTGAGGATGGGTACACCGAGGTTGCCGTAAGGCTTCTAGATAGGTTCAAAATGCCACACATTGACCATTTCGATGGCTTTAGAGATCCTATGGTGCATATTCATCTTTTTTTGGACGTCTTGAAACCAACGGGTCTAACAAAGCCTCAGAAACTCTCTCTGTATAAAAGAACCCTGTCAGGTATAACAGCCACTTGGTACGTCAAGTTGGAGGATAAAGTGAAACAGAACTAAGAAGATTTGGCTGAGGCATTTGTCAATCAGTATTCTTACAATACCCAAATTGAAATGACCACCCAAGAGCTTGAAGCAACCTGCCAGAATCCCGAAGAACCTTTTGTGGAATTTGTTGCAAAGTGGAGAGCAAAGGCAACACAAATGACAGATCGACCTTCTGAGAGGGACTAAGTGCGGATAGTGGTGTAGAACCTTGAGCCAGATATGTTACAAAGGTTAATAGTCACTCCACTGTTCACTTTCAAAAATTTGCATGAATTGGGGATTCAGATTGAGAGTGCATTCAACAAAGGGATTATTTCTAGAGCAGGCGAACCAACAAGGAGGGTGTTTTCTGGGAATACCAATGCTAGCAGTAGCACTATTCCCAAACCTACTGAAATTAGTACCATCACCACTACCAACCCTTTCGCCAATACCAAACCACAAACAGCCAGCCCAACCCGAGCTCAAGGCAAAACTTTCACCCCCCTTCATATAAGCCTAACTAGCGCACTAAAAGTCCTGATGGAAAGAGAGTATCTCAAACCCCTCGATCCCTAACCTCTTCCTGACCCACTGCCTGCTAGACATAATCCCACCAAATGCTGTGTGTACCATCATCAGCGCAGTCATGGCACTGATCGTTGCTATCGCCTTCGTCATGAGGTTCAAAATTTTATTGACAACCAAACAATAGCTCCACCTCAAGAACCCAATGTTACCATCAACCACCTCCCATCCATGACCAAGTAACTCATCCTCACCTTAACCTCATCCATACATTACCTCCTTCCTTCAACCTCAGCATATACATCACCCCAGCCTATCTGCCCAAGCCAAAGGTATTTATTGTTGAAAGTACCGATTTGTGCATGATGGATGCACCCAATCTTATTCGGGTACATCAAGAGCGCCAAATGGCTGAACCCACTACTGACGAGATATTAAGAATGATTAAAGACCTTCAATGAATGGTGGCTGATTTAACCTTTGGGGTTCCGACCCCTTCAAAGAATTCTCCAATCTTGGGACAAACTAAAAGTGAAATGGGCCAATCAAAAGCGAACATGGTCGAAACAAGTAGCAAGGATGAGTCTGGGGTAACTATTGATCCCTATGCACAACTTCGATGGGCTATTGAAACTTTAAAGGTCAAAGGGTTGAACAAGCAGCAAGTGCTCGTAGTTGTTGCAAAGACTGTGGATGACACTTTTGTCACTCAAGTTGGGAGCATTTTGAATTAGAGGCCAAACAATGAAAATGAATGCTTTACCAGAAACACCCATCCTAATTCCAATCCCAAGCCCATGAATACCCAGCCAACACCTGCTAATCCCTTTGCCAATGTTTCTAAACCTAATGCTTCCTCCTCCAAAAAACGAACCTTCAATCATCTCTATATGAGCCCAACCCTTGCCTTGAAGGTACTGATGGAGAAAGGGCATCTCAAACCACTCAATCATCGACCTCTCCCTAATCCTCTCCCACCTAAACACGACTCTACTCAATATTGCATAGTCCATCAGCAGTATGGTCACCATATTGACCATTTCTTTCGCCTTCACCATGAAATTCAAGACCTGATTAACAATAAGGTCATCACCCTAACTGAAAATTCCAAAGCTGTCAATAAACCTCTCTCTAACTGCAATAGATTGCCACCCCATAACATAAATCCCATCTATGGTTTTCTAACAACCCCTAGCCAGCACGGCCAAGGAGATATGTGGGGACAACTAGGACAATTGTGAGGCTCAATCTGTGAGACCCAATTTGAAACCCTAAAATCAATCCTACTGGGTGGGGATGTTAGTATTGCTGAATAGAAGGCTGGTTTGAACCCTCATATGGGCTACTTGAAGTTGTTTTTGAAGTCTATAGTTGGACTTTGAGAGTGAAAACCCCTTTTGTCTCAGGGGTGCTGAATTCATTTTGGGTTATGTCTTGTAAATAGTTAAGTCGTGCGTTTTATTTTCGTTGTCTTTTCTTGTGTTGTTGCGTTAGTTGAGTCTTTTCCTTTGAGTCGCTCTTGTGTACCCTCAGGTCTTCGTTTTTCTAAATAGTAGAAGACAAGTTTTTGATCATTTTATTGTGCCTATAGTAATGCATGTGTGACCTTTTTGAAAATGAAAAAAGCTTTGTTTTTTGTTTTTGAATGAGATTCTATTAATAAGCTCGAGTATTGAAAAGGATCCCCTGAATGGTTTAAGTGGATTCTGACTTATCGGTGCAAAGTCCTTCATGATTTTCAAATTTTAAACTGTTTTTTTTTTTTTTTTTTGCAAACTTGCGAAGATAGATTCAGAATTGTGTGTTGTATTCTACACTGTCCTAGGGATTCTCTTCACCTTTGGGTGATTATTTTGGCAAGCACAAGACGGCTTTCAGCTCTCACAATCATAGAATTTCTTCCCCTGGTGTTTTCATTACGTCAAAAGGAAATGGATAAAAGAAACCGAAAAAAAGAAAAGAAACCAAAAAGAGAAACCAAAAAAAAAAAAAAAAAGAAAGAAAGAAAGAAGAAAATAAAGAAAAAAAAAAGAAAAGGAAAAAAGAAAAAAAGAAAAGAAAAGAAAGAAGTCAACCATTAAGCTAGGGGCATCCATTGGAATGAAATCCAATCAACTGTGAGGAAGGGAACTTTTTTCTGAATTCGGTAAAGCCAATACGAGGAAGTACCACATTGCAAGAAGAATCAACTCTAAAAATGAAGCAAAAGAAAAGAAGAAGACATGCATAAAAAAAAAAATGAAGAACCAACCCGTGTCAGGGCAAGGATGACTATTAATCAAATTCACTGCAAACTGGCCAAACTAGCCAAGGGCATCATCAACGGATGTCAATTACAGATCTACTGCACGTCCAGTTGCACCACAACCCCTTTATGGGAAAGCTCACTAGTTATGAGTGAAAGAAGTTGAATCTAGCAGAATGCTAGGGGCAAGGGTCCACAATTTTCAGCTTATCCATCAACCACACTTGGGAAGGGATAAAAAAATAAGAGAGATTAAAGAATAGAGAGATGTGCGTTGAGAGAAAGAATAAGGAAAGGACTTTTCAAAGAAAAAGAGATTGAGGGCCAAAGTGATGTAAGATCCATGAATAAGAAAAGAGTGGGAAACAATACCTGGAGAAGCAGGCTCTCCATGAACCAAGAGGTCTTTCGCCATTGGAAAACATCCAAGTGTTGTGTTTGGTGGTTTTGTTTGTTTTGATTATTGTTTTGAGTCGTTTTGATTTCAGTGAGTGCCAATAGTTGTGTTGTTCTTACCTTGTTTTTCCTTTGTTGAGTTCTAGTGTACTGTGGTCAGTCGTAGGCTCAATACCCATTTAAGAACTCATTCTCGATTTGCAAAAATAAATCGTTTTGTGCTTAGAGTGTCGTGCTATGCTCAACATGATCTACAAAACATGATTCGTTTCTTCATAAAACTGCAGGGTCCAACCCAGGTCAAAAGAGAGAACAATAGAACAAGTCCCTATCTAAAGCTATATAGGTCCCAGATTACAAAGCAAAAGAAAAGAGGGAAAATTTGGAGCATCTTAGTGTGTTTTAACTTCAACAAGTTCCGAGATTGTGTTCCAGGTGCACCATTTCAGGCCTCTCCATTTCTCTGGAGTATGAGTGTACCTCAACCTCGAGTTCAGGCCTGCTTCAAGTCAGAATGGTGATCAGAGCGGCATCTGTGGCTTCTACACGTAGATGTTACCCCTTGTTAGTATTTAAGGACCTTTGAACTATGAGTTGAAGGTAAGAGTTCGAAGAACACAAGAGGGAGATCCTATCAGAGTAGAGTGGTTCATCGCCACTCACCCCATGAGATGCTTTCTAAAATGCCACTTTATTTGTTTATTGCATTCTCTAAACATCAGGCACTACATTGTTTGTAACATGTATCATATCATCGCACTTATTGCATTTATTTGCATCTTGTGTTATCTTGTATCGTTTATCCTTTTACGCTAAGCATTGTTTAGGATCATTGTTCCCCGAGGCTTTTCTCAGGACGCGTAAGACATGTTCCCGAGCGGTTTTTTTTATCTCAAGATGTACGGAGCAAAACCCTGAGCGGTTTTTCTCTTCTCACGGTTTCAACGTGATTAGAGTATCTCAGGACGCGTGCAACGCAACCCTGAGCGGTTTTCTCAGGACTTCTTCTCACGATTTCAGCGTGATTTGAGTGTTCTTTTCCTCACACGATTTCAGCATGTTTGGAATTTATCTCAGGACGCATGGAGCGCAACCCTAAGTGGTTTTCTCAGGACCTCTTCTCACAATTTCAGCGTGGTTTGAGTGTTCCTTTCCTCACACGATTTCAGCATGTTTGGAATTTATCTAAGGATGCGTGGAACGTGACCCTGAGTGATTTTCTTAGAACCTGTTCTCATGATTTTAGCGTGGTTAAAGTGTTCCTTTCCTCACACGATTTCAGCGTGTTTAGGATTTGTTCTTCTTCTTCTCACAATTTTAGCGTGATTATAGTGTTCCTTTCCTCACATGATTTCAGCATGTTTGGGATTTATTCTTCCTCTTCTCACGATTTCAGCGTGGTTAGACTGTTCCTTTCCTCACACGATTTTAGCGTGTTTGGAATTTGTTCTTCTCCTCTCACGATTTCAGTGTGGTTGGAGTATGTCACCCTATTCATTTACTACATTATCTATTACACTATCTTGTACACCTTGCATCGTACTGTCTTGTGCACCTCACATCGCATTGTCGTGTGCATTCTACTTGTATCGCACTGTCTTGTGCACTTATATCGCACTGTCTTATGCACCCCATATCGCACTATCTTGTGCAACTTGCGTCGTACTGTCTTGTGCACTCATATAGCACTGTTTTGTGCATTCACCCTATATCACACTATCTTGTGCACCAGTATCGCACTGTCTTGTACAACTTGTATCGCACTGTCTTGTGCATTCACCTTGTATCGTACTGTTTTGTGCACCTTGAGTTCGCACTATTTTGTGCACTTGCATCGCACAGTCTTGTGCATTCCACCTGCATCACACTGTTTTGTGCATTCACCTTGTATTGCACAATTTTTGTGGCTTGTACTGCACTGTTTTGTGCATTCAATCACCCCCACACTGTTTTTGGCACCTCACTCACACTGTCTTGTGCACTCATTAGGTCTAGGAGGCCTTAAATCCTCTAGAGGTGCAATTCCTTTGGTGTTTTTCGTGCCCGAATGACTTCAAGCGGTCTCGTATAGCCACATGACTGTGTTTGTAGTTAGTTCCTAGGAGATTAACTAAGACGGTAGAAACTAAAATTTCAATGGCTGAGGCCTAAAATGCAAAGGTTTAGGATTTTTGACACTAAAGTCTGGGTTAAATACCCAGGGGTGTATCCTCAGCTTGAAATCTGTATGGCAGCCCCATAGGTTGAAGTAGCTTGTATGCACCTCAATTCTAGATACTAAACCAACCTAGTCTGTCACCCTATTGGAGAATAGGAAGAGTTGCAAACACGGCCAAGAAGAAAAGTAGTACCTGTGGCTTGGAAACGCAACCAAGAAGAAAAAGATGATCCACAGCAGCATAAGATAAGTCATCGCCAATTGCCCCTGTAAGGTACTTTCACTTTCTAGCTACTGCATCGTATTTATTATCTATTATATCACCTCTATCACATTGCATATAGAATTTATTCCATGCATCTATGGTATCATACCATTTTATTGGCTACATCTTTTCCATGTTAAGCTTAGTTTGGCATGTGCTCATACCTTTCCCTCGTTGAAACATAGTTCTGTTGTGTGTAAGTACTCATGCTACACTGAGGCCAGTATTGAGGGTGTCAACACCTTTTTTGTGTTAAGCATGGTTTGTTTTGTGTCCATGCCCTTTCTAGGTAAGATGTGGTTCGGCCTGCGCCCTTTATTCACTGTATCCACTTCATCCATTGCATTCATTACATTGTACTTTGTCTTGTTGTATTCAGCATTTAGGATCATCATCTTTTCCCAACAGAGCATTCCTCACTTATATCATATCAGGCAATTACTTGTACCCTTTTTATGAAAAACATAGTTCTACATGTGTTCGCACCCCTTTCACGTTGAAACATGATTCTGTTATGTATAAGCATCCATGCTGCCCTGAGGCCAGTATTGAAGATGTAGACACTTAACCTATGTTAGGTGTCGTTTGGCTACGCCCACTTCTTTTCTATATAAAACGTAGTTTGATTTGCATATCCATTCCTTTATGGTATTCGTGTGTTTTGCACTGCTCGTGGTTTGATTATATTATTGCATTGGGTTGTATATTATTTGCATCCTGTCTCTAAACTACGCTGGTTTGATTCCTTGCAATGGGATACGTAGGCAACCCTCGGGTTCAACCAATTGCATCTGCATTTTGTTTGTTTGCCCAAGACTTACGGCCTTGTCAAAATAGGTCGTCTTCGGGCTTTGACATTCACTTACGTCATTTCTTGACTTCGAGCTATGTCAAAGAGAGGCAGCAGTAGACACCCCATTGTTGACCGCCCTTAAGACTTGGGTGCCTCAGGTTAATCACTTGATGATGAAAGTTATGCTGTATAAACGTTCGATTTCTTCAGCAAGAAAAGCTTCTAAATCCCAACCTTACACCCTATTTTTGACCAAAACTATTTTAGACCTTAAAACTCTCTTTTTCAAAATATTTTTCAAAATGCTTCTATAATGTTTCGAGGCTTGCATTTCGTTCAAAATATTGCACTTTTCGATAAACCAAGTAAGGACAAAGTGGAGATAAACGAAAGGGAGGTGAACTCTTTCAAAAATCTTTAAAAACATCTTATTTAGAGGTTTGGAGATGAAGAAAATATGAGGGAATGGAAGAAAACTAGTTAAGGGAAAAGTAGGGCATCAAACCATTAGGATTAAACTGAACAGCCTTCACTAAAATAGGCATATCTCTTTTGTACACTTAGAATTTAGATATGAGACCATTACCATTGGAAAGTAGTCTTCCGGGGCTTCAATTTAGACTTAAGAATGACTTAAAATCGAGTCCAAATGAAGGAGATATGCCCGTTTAAAGTCGGGCTTGAAAACAAATTTTTGTCTAGCCAGCTACTAATAGCCTGCCAGCCACTTGTGTAAAAAGCCAGATTTTTGTAGATATTTGTTGCCAGTTGTTTCCACACTGCACCAGCTGTTTTTATACAGATATTTTTAAGATAGACACATGTTTTTCTATATATACAAGGCCAACCCTTATGTTTTTAGGTTACAAAAAATTTCAAAAGCCCCAAAACTTTAAATTCTCTCTTTATCTCTATCTTGCAACACACACACCTTACCCAAACACTTCCTAAACCAATATTGGAGCTCTCCTTGTTGAGATTATTGAGTCCAAATTTCCGCCCTTGAGAATGAGAACTTGTGGGTTTGTTAACAAAAGAGTTGCCTTGCTTCAAGAGGTATAATTTTGAGCATCTTCACACTACTTATTTTCTATCTTTTCTTACTGATTTTGAACTTTTTTTACACTATTTTTATGTGCTAAAACTTGTGGTTTAAAGCTACCAAAGGTAGAGGGGTTAACTACTCTTCTTTGAACCTTGTTCTCTAAGCTTTTGCCCTTGTGTTTCCCGTTCTTTTCTCAACTTTTTTTGAACTTTTTACCACTAGTTTTCAGAGTTTTCCAGAGGGTAAAAATCATGTTTTGAAGTCCTAAAAATGGAGGGGGTTAGCCTCCTCTCCTTGTGCTTGTTTCCTAGCTTAATTCCTCTATGTTTTTAGCTTACTCTTTTAGCTGTTTTTCCTTTAATTCCAACATTGTTTTAGCGTAAATTAGGACTATTTTTAAGAGTTAGCTTCATTTATGCTTTGTATTGCATACTTGTAGTGTAATGGTCCTCATAGGTTTGGTGTTTTAGGCATTAGACACCAAACTCTTTGAGTTGATAGTGTTTATTTCTTGCTTTCCATACTTGTATTCATCTCTAATCACCTCTGCAACCTCTCTCCTTTCTTGGCTTTTTCTTTGTTTTGAGAGTTGTTTCAAACTAATTGCTTCTTTAAGCTTGAGATAGAGGTATTGTGCTTAATAGTTTAATCCCTTTGGGGGTTCATTACCAATGACATGGTGTCTCTCTTATGCCTAAAACAACTCTTTGTTTGATGCTCCTTTCCATTAGAGGACTTAAAGCTCATTATTGGACTTAAATGAACTAATGAATGAATGGTAATTGCAATGAAGTAATAAAATTGGAACTAAAAGTGATACAAGATAATAAAGCAAGTTAGTGTTTAATCGGACATTAATTGAACACGTGGAAACTTGGGTCATTTCATACTTGCTAGTGATGAAATGGTTCAAGTTTCCAAGGTCAACCACTTCTCTTGATCAATCCATGATAGGGAGGAGGTTTTGGTTGCTCTCTTATTACCATTTATTGAAATTGTGTTCCTTGGTTCACAAGTCATCACGCAATAATGAAATTGCGTCGATTGATGGCTTACGAACTAAGGATACTCCTCATTTGACCTGTTTGCTGATAAGGAAAGGCAAGATGGACAAACATCCCCTGAGGATGCTCTGGTTTGTGCTCTGTTTGTCCTCTGTTGCTGTAGGGAAAAAAAAACATTAGTGGCCGGCAGGCCATTTGTACTAGACAGAAACCCACTTTTAGTTGGTGGCCAGACACTACTTCTGGGTTGCCGGCCACTTTTTCCAGGCAGATAGTGTCCTTTTTCCAGCAGAGCCTAAGGTCGAAAACATGTGCAATTTTCTAACTATGCAACAGAGGCATTCCAGTAGCAAAACGGAGAGCTTTTTCGGGTGAAAATCCACATCCATGCATGAGCCATCCCTCGATTCTCTAGATCCGTAAAGTGATATTGTAATATTAGTATGTTATGCTTATAGTAGCGGATTTGTAACTAATTAGTTAGAATAGCTAGTTAGTTTTGTGTTGTACTTATTTAATTAGCTAGAATAGTTAGTTAAATTTGTTGTTGTAATTATTAGTTAAGTAGCTTAGCTAATTTATTTCATTTGGGTTTGTAAATAGTTAGTTAATTAGGTAATTAGTTAGCTAGTCCATTTATTCAGACCCTCTTGTGCAAGAGCCAATATGTAATAATGTGTATGTCTTCCAATCCCACGTCTTTCTCCCTTTTATTTATTTTCTTATAATGGGTAGTTTAGAACATCGTGTTTCGTTTAGCATATTCCATAATTCGCATCCACTTGTCTTGCATGCATTGAGGCTCCATTCATTATTCTAACAAAAATATAGTAGTTTACATACTTTGTTGAATACGTGTTTAAACGCATACTATCAAATTGACTCACATGACATAATTAGTAGCCGAGCCTATTAGTTACATATCGCATGTGTTGCATTAGTTATGAGCATGCATGTTTTCTAACTCTTTTGTTTCTTTTGGCTTGCCTTAAAGTATTAGGTGAGTATTTATTTGCTTTAGCATATCACATGCGTATGATTGTTGCCATGTCTAGCATGCTTGCCATGAGGCTAAGTGCTTAATTGATAAATCGCTTGAATGTCTATGGATGAAGGCTAATTGCTTGAATTGGAATAATTTGATCAAATGTACATATGCGATCATTTTTCAAGTGGTACATATTCGAAACAATTTTCAAAACAAACATGAATCAATGTGTTCCAATTTTTGCAAATTAGTCTATACTTGTGTGCACATCACATAGTAAGTTAGCCTAATAATAAAAACAAGAGCATATAATGTAAATAAAAATCACATCATGATTAGTAGAGGCCGATTTTTGATTGGGCGAGTGGGGTGCTTAACTCATGACATTCCCCTCTCGTACCTAAGTTCCCGAGTCGAGACAATCTTGGTGATGACAGACACGTGGCCTTTGGCACAAGTCATGAGTTTCCTAAATTTCTCAAAAATATTTAGTTGGCGACTCTGTATCTGGCACAGTAGTCTATTTTTGACATTTTGATTCAAAATCGATTTTTCAAAAAATTTGCCGGATTTGGACTCTTTGTGTTTATCTATTTCACATTGCACTTATGAGATCAGATTTAGAACCACAGGAGTCCAAACTGTAGGGCTAGTCGTATCCAAAAGAAGCACGAAAAGTCGAGCTACAATCGCCAACGGACGCCATGTGTCACGACCCAAACCCGCCCCTATAGGTTTAACGTCGTAACCGGCCAGTAATTCAAAGATTATCTACGGCCTCAAAGACAAAATTCAAGATATTTAAGTATAATTGGGGCCTAAAACGGAAGCAAAACAAAAATAATATTGTCTACCGAGCTGTGCGTACATAATCAACTGTAGTAATTAAACACTTTTAATACACTTATATATACATGTACGAAGACATATTTTATAACATATTTCACACACTTCATGAAGGACTTTTAACAAAATACAAAGACTAACTCAAGCTCGACAAAATAAAATAAAGCCTCTTCACAGAGGTACTTCTTAGGTGGCTTGAAAAGGAGACAGACTACGAGGCAAACTCTAACGTTGATCCTCTAATTGCTCACCTACATAAATATATATATATATATATAAAGAGTGAGCTAACGCCCAGTGAATAATACCAAAGTAAAGAGGCTGTATGGATAAGATTCTTCATCAAGTAAATCACATTAATACATATTACATGTAAATCAAATTAGAACGACCTCAGGTCCATTATTTCCATATTCATATCTATGCATATATTCATATTCATGTTCGTGATCACCTTTTCATTCAAACGGCTTTTGGCCCATCATAGTATTCAAACGGACTTAGGCCCAATTCATTCACATCAAACGGCCTCGAGCCCAATCATATCAAATGGCCTCGAGCCCAACCATCATATCAAACGACCTCTAGTCTAATCATATCAAACGGCCTCGGACCCAATCATATCAAACGGCCTCGGGCCTAATCATATCAAATGGCCTCGAGCCTAATCATATCAAACGGCCTCGGGCCCAACCATCATATCAAGCGACCTCAAGCCCAATCATATCAAACGGCCTCGGGCCCAACCATCATATCAAACAGTCTCAGGCCCAATCATATCAAACGGCTACGAGTCTCATCATATCAAACGGCCTCAGGCCCAATCATAACAAACGGCCACGGGCCCAATCATATCAAACGGCCTCGGGCCCAAACGTATCAAATGGCAAATGGCCTTAGGCCCAATTCAGACATATCAAACGTATCAAACGACCTTAGGCCCAATTTATACACTTATCAGACGTATCAAGCGGCCTCAAGCCCAATTCATACTCTTATTAGACGTATCAAACAGCTTCAGGCCCAATTCATACTCTTATCACATATCAAATGGCCTCAGGCCCAAATCATGTTCTTCATAGAATCTTATGCAAAAATTAGGCATATAGAATATTCATTTATAATTCAAATCAACAAATCCATGAAACTTATACAGAAGTAGCATTTGAAAAATAACATACTTGAAAATATCTTTACTAAGATATTACTCACAGTGTTCAAATGCCTGGCTCACCTTTGTAGTTGACCCTACATGATTCATAACACACATAGAAATCAGGTCACAATATGATTCATTCCAGTCTTTGATCTTTTAATTCTATCAGGCTCTTTCTAACTCTTTAGTTCATTCATAATGCTCAATACATACCTAAGAGTGCTTAGAAGTGAAAGAGAACAAAAATCGAAACATGAAACAGCTTTTCAAAATTTTCTGAAACAGGACTCTTCGCTCGAGCGCAACATTAGTCGCTCGAGCGAACCCCTTGGTCTGTAAAAATACTGGTTGCTTGAATTCTACGCTCGAGCAACAATTTCTTCGCTCGTGCGATGATAACGAATTCTGACTTTTCTAGAATGTTGTTTCAACTTCAAAACACATTACCAAGGCTCCAAATTCAAACATGACTCACTCGAATATGCAAAAATATTCCCAATTACATATATTTAAAGTTAATTCCACTTATACTTCAAAATTCCATGATTTTGAATTCAAATTTAAACCTTAGATTTCATGTTTAAAAATCATATTTCAATTCTTTCTTTGTTTTATGAAACATAAAATTGAAGCTATAAGCCTTTTCAAAAATATTTGCATGTATGAAATTTAAATCAAAATAAAACTAATTTTTGATTCTCAAATATAAATTATAATTTATTCCCAAATTTGTCCAAATTTAGATTTAACTCATTTTCCTTATTTCAAACCCACAAATTTTAAAACATGAATCAAACTTTTGAAACTCTTGAAAATTTCATGTATGTAAAAATGGAATCCAATTTCATTATTAATAACAAAAATCAGACTCAAATAATGAATTACAAAATCAATTTCTTAGAATTTCAACTTAACTGAATTTTTAACCAAAAACTTAATTTATGATCATAGATGTTTCAAAATGTGTTTAAATTGAATAAAACTTTGAAATTCAATTACATGCATGGATAAAACAAATTCCTAATTTTCATAATAAAATCAAAACTGTCTTACTTTAAGATTAATTCTAAATTTCCATAAATTTGATTCTTCTAAAGCTTTTCCTTTTTCTCTTCACAATATGAGATTAAATTAGGGGAGCTTTTTTCATAAATCCATCTTTAATTACTTATATTCCATCCAATCTATATTCTTTTTGACTATTCCATTAGGTCCTATTTGAGATAAGAAGATCAAAATATCATTTTCATCTACTTATGTTCTATTTAGTTCATATTATTTTCTTATGTTTCAATAAGTCCTATGGGTGACATAATTACCAAAACACCCCTAATGTGAATGTTCACACCGTCAATGTGAATGTTCATATCATCAATGTATAGGAGCCCGGCCCATGTACAATGTGAATATTCACATTGACATGTTAACATTCACATTGATAGGAGTGTAAAATTAGCTCACGGCCTGTGGGCGACCCGGGGCGAGCTCGGTCTGACCCGTCACAATGTGAATATTCACATTGACATATTTACATTGATAAGATCAAAATTGGCCGGCACGTAGGCGTGGCTTTGGGGCCGTTGATAATGTGAATATTCACATTGACATGTTAACATTCACATTGATAAGAGTGTAAAATTGATTTCGCGTCCATGGCGTGGGAGGCGGCGGCTTCGGCGACGTGACAATGTAAATATTGACATTGACATATTAACATTCGCATTGATAGGAGTGTAAAATTGGCCCGTGGCTCATGGGCGGCCCGAAGCCCGCCCGCTACAAAGGGCGGGCCCGGCCTGGCCCGTGACAATGTGAATATTCACATTGACATATTAACATTCACATTGATAGGAGTGTAAAATTGGCCCGCGGCCCGAAGACGACAGCCTCGAGTCGGGCTAGTGGGCCTAGGCCTAGGCTCGAGCTTAGCTGGGCTTGGGCGGGCCTGGCCATTTTTTTTTAATTCTTTTAATTTTTTCTACCAAAATTTTATTATTTTCCACAAAAAAAAACATTGTGCCTCAGGCGGGCTGAGCTTCGAACTGAGCCTTGAATGGGCCTTAAGCGAGCCGATGGACCGGGCCGGGCTTCAAAGTGATGGCCTAGGCCCTAGCCTAGGGTCTCGGACATGCTCAGGCCCGGACCCAAACGAGCTTGCCCCGGGCCGTGAGCGGGCTTCAAGCAGCCCACCGGCGGCGAGCCAATTCTACATTCCTATTAATGTGCATATTAACATGTCAATGTGAATATTCACATTGCCAACAGGCCGGGCCTACCCCGGGCCGCAAGCGAGCTTCGGGCAGCGAGCAAATTTTACACTCCTATCAATGTTAATGTTAACATGTCAATGTGAATATTCACATTGTCACGAGTCGGGTCAAAACCGCCTCGGGCTGCGATCGGGCTTCGTGCCGCCCACGGGCTATGGGCCAATTTTACACTCTTATCAATGTGAATGTTAACATGTCAATGTAAATATTCACATTGTCAATGGGCCGGGTCGAGCCTGCCCTGGGCTGCGAGCGAGCTTTTGGCTGCCCATGGGCCGCGGGCCAATTTTATACTCTTATCAATGTGAATGTTAACATGTCAATGTGAATATTCACATTGTCAACAAGCCGGGCCGGGCCCGCCCACGAGCTGTGGACGGGTTTCGGGCAGCCACGGGGCACGGGCCAATTTTATACTCTTATCAATGTGAATGTTAACATGTCAATGTGAATATTCACATTGTCAACAAGCCGAGCCGGGCCCGCCCCGGGCTGCTTACGGGCCGTGGGCGGGTTTTGGGCAATCACGGGGCGCGGGCCAATTTTATACTCTTATCAATGTGAATATTAACATGTCAATGTGAATATTCACATTGTCAACGGGCCGGGCCCTCCTCGAGCCGTGGACGGGTTTCGGGCAGCCACGGGGCGTGGGCTAATTTTACACTCCTATCAATGTGAATGTTAACATGTCAATGTAAATATTCACATTGTCAACAGGTCAGGCCAGGCTTGCCCCGGGCCACAGGTGGGCTTTTGGTTGCCCATGGGACGCTGGCCAATTTTATACTCTTATCAATGTGAATGTTAACATGTCAATGTGAATATTCACATTGTCAACGGGCCGAGCCGGGCCCGCCCTAGGCCGCGGGCAAGCTTTTGGGCGCCCATGGGCCGCAGACCAATTTTATACTCTTATCAATGTGAATGTTAACATGTCAACATGAATATTCACATTGCCAACGGCCCGAACCGCCCATGGGCCGCGGGCGGGTTTCGCACCGCCACGGGATGCGGGCCAATTTTATACTCCTATTAATGTAAATGTTAACATGTCAATGTGAATATTCACATTGTTAATGAGCAGACCGGCTCATGAGGCCGCAGACGGGCCAATTTTACATTCCTACCAATGTGAATTTTAAAATATGAATGTTCACATCTTAAAATTGCTAACCATTCAAAAAATATTTATAAGGGTAGCAAAATTAAATATAAGGGTATAAGTGTCCAAGAAAATAGTGTAAATCAATAAAAAGGACTTTATGGAATAAGATTATACATACATGGGACTAAATGGGTTAAAAAATTCGTTCATGGACTTCTTGGGTTAAAACACTTCTAAATGGGATTTATCAATAATTTTCCCTTAAATTAGTTCAAATTCTTCAAAATCCATGATGCATGTATAATTAGAGTAGTTAACTTGTAGAATTTACTCATGCATGTAACAATGAGGCTTAATTTCATGTAAGATCACAACATCAAATCCAAAATAATTAATTTCTAAATTTATTCCATAACCATAAACCTAGATCAATTTCTTCATCAATTTGCTAATTTCTTCCACTTACACGATGTTGATTCCAAATTCATCTTTAATTTGAAGGGTAATATAAATTTTCTCCAAAAATCAAGCATGATTTCATGCCTTAAACTTTTATTGCAAGCAATTTAGTTGATTTCCCTCTAATCCCTTTATTCTTCCTTCAATTTCCATCCCAAATGTGGGTTCTCTTACTCCTTTTCAGCTCTTGAACTCTTTCTCTCTAAGTTCCTTTCTCAACAATACACAGCAAGGAGCTCCAGCAATTAAAGAAAGTAACCCACTTCTTGACTTAGCAAAATTCTCTCACTTTCTCTATCTAGAACTTGGACTCTCATTCTAACTTTTCAGCACAAAGTAAATGAGTGATGAAGCTACTCTCTTAACCCATCAGAATAAAACATACTCACACACACTTCACTTGTTCATCATATACCATGTGTGCACACACTTGCACATTTCTTGAGCTCCACCTCAACATTTACATGCGCACACACACCATTGCTCAATATGCTCACACCCACAATTCTACATTCTTTCATAATTCAATTTATAATTAAGATTAATTTAATTAAGCAATACTTAATCTTAATAAATCTTGATTAGCATATAATTAAATTAATCATAACTAATCACAAATCCTACATAATTTAACCAGTCTAATTTGACTTTTATTATAGCCCAATTAATTATATTTAAATTTATCATCCTGAATCAGATTTTTAATCAAATTCCCAAAAGGATCCAAATATTAAATTAAACTTATTTTCATCCTCAATTTTGGTTTCTTAAATCATTTAAGCCTTCAATTTCTGATCAGACTAAAAATTTTGTCAATAAATTACATATTCAAATTAGGCACTTCATAAATGAATTTAATTCATAATCATCTCAATTCCCAATCTTCATAACTTAATCAACTCAATTCGGAACCAATTAATAAAATCTTAGTTTTACTAAACCAAATTGAATATTTAACTAAACTCCCATATGGTCTAATACTCAAAATTAAATTGATTATACTTGTCAATTTTACCTTCTTGAGCCATTAGGCTTTTAATTTCTAATTCCAAAATAAATTCTTAATCAAATCACACATGAATCAGACTGAATAATTTCTATAAATTCCAAATTAAATCAGAACAATGCCTAATTAAAATCCAAATCTCTTTAATTAATTAAATGTCAAATATAACACGTAGTGGGGTTATTACACCACGTCACTGCCACGTGGAACTGACTGGATTCCATGTCACCCATGCCACGTTGGATCCACGTCATCGCTCCAACCTGTCTGATGCAAATAGGAAACTGCCATCATGGAGATTTTCGCCGATGCATTCGTGCTAAGTGCAAAGTGCGCTATCAAATGCCACACAGCCCATTGCCCACGCGACACACGCGTGTGCGTGTGCGGATGGTGCGATGTGGGTGCACACACACTGGCTTTCACCTCACAATTCCATATTCAAAGGAATATTCTATAGAGCACTTTATGTTTTCCTCTTTTTCCGGTGTGGGACAAAGTCTCCAAGCTTATTTCAAGCTTTCCAAAGAAAAAAAAGGAAGGTTTTGAAAACACCCAAAAATTAAACTATACATTTTAAAAAATCATTTTGAAAAATTCCCCAACATTCTCCCACCATTTTCAAAATATCAGATGATGATTCTTGGTTCACTTGGTCGCCTTATGCATAGGTGAAGATATCTTGCGATTTGAATCATTCACTTAGTGAAGACATCTCAAAGTTAGTCCAAATGGCATAGTAGACTTGTCTTTGAACTAGCGATCTTATGCGGCTAACCAGACATGTCTCACACAGAGTACAGGTTACCCTAAGTAGTCAAACAAATTGACACGTGGATTGGCCTTGTGCATGTATCCTATTTCATGAGCACTCTAGAGTCAAGCCCTTGGACTCATAGGAAGGGGCACCACCTTCTACACTCATATATGTAAGCTTACTAAGAGTACCCCTATAATTTACAGTACCCTAACAACTCAATTGTAAGCTTATTAAAAGTTTGCTAACTTAGCCTCTTCTTTTCATATTACAAGTACCAAGCACTTCAACCTTGGAATGAAAATGAAATAAAACTAAGTGCTTGCAATCACGACATATGGTGTACTTGGGCTCATTGAACTTAAGACTTGATGTTTCATTAAGTCGAGTTTCCGCCAGGAGTGATTATGTTAAGTGGGCTTAAGACCCATCCCTTTTGATGTTTTCCACACAAAATCCCTTAGAAGTCCCTTGTTAAGGGGTCAACCAAGTTTTCACTTGACTTTACATAACTAATGGTAATCACACCTTTTGTGATTAACTGCCTAACACAGCTATGTCTCAGTCCTATATGCCTAGACTTTCCATTATAGACATGGCTGTAGGCCCGTGATAAAGTTGTTTCACTATCACAATGCAAAGATATTGGTGGCATAGGTTTTGGCCATATCTTAATCTCTAACAAGAGATTCCTTAGCCACTTTACCTCTTTACTACAAGAAACCAATGCTATAAACTCTGATATCATGGTTGAGTCTGTTATGCATGTTTGCTTCTTAGAACCCCAGGAGATAGCTCCTCCTCCAAGAGTAAAAATCCAACCACTAGTGGACGAGTGATCTTCACGGTTAGTTATCCAACTAGTATTTATGAATCTTTTCAGCACTGCTGGATAGCCATTATAGACTATTCCATAGTCTATTGTCGTCCTCAAGTACATAAGTATTCAGTTAACCGCATGCCAATGCACGCAATTGGGATTACTAGTATATCTACTAAGTTTTCCCACTGCAAAAGCAATATTAGGTCTAGTGCAAGTCATGGCATACATCAGGCTACCTATTACGCTTGAGTATTCTAGTTGATCAACAGCTCTTCTAGTATTAGGATACAATTTCAAATTTGAATCAAAAGGTGTAGACATGGGTGTACAACTATATTGATTAAATTTCTTAAGAATTTTCTCAATATAGTGCAACTGGGTTAGAATCAAATTATTGTCCTCTCGTTTAATCTTAATACCTAAAATTACATTAGCCAAGCCCATGTCTCTCATACTAAAGCTAGACGACAAGAAACTTTTAGTACTTTCAATGACATCATTGTCAGTACCAAAAATAAGCATGTCATCTACATATAAACATATGATTACACCTTTATTGCTAGTATACTTATTGTATACATACTTATCAGATTCATGTATCCTAAAACCATTTGACACTATTACCTTGTCAAATTTCTCATGCCACTGTTTTGGAGCTTGTTTTAGTCCATATAATGACTTTACGAGTTTACACACTTTGTGCTTTTGACCCTGTACAACAAATCATTCCGGTTGTTGCATGTAGATTTCCTCATCTAACTCTTCATTTAGGAAAGCAGTCTTAACATCCATTTGATGGATTTCAAGCTTATAGATTGAGGCTAAGGAAATCAACACTTGAATGGTGGCAATCTTGGCCACCAGAGCATATGTATCAAAATAATCGATACCCTCTTTTTAAGTAAAACCCTTAGCAACTAATCTTGTTTTGAACTTGTCAATTGTGCCATCAACTTTCATTTTCCTTTTGAAAATCTATTTACAACCAATTGGTTTGGATCCAGGTGGCAAATTAGCAAGTATCCAGGTATTATTACCCATGATAGAATCCATCTCATCTTTTATTGCTTCTTTCCAGAAAAAAACATCTTGAGACTTCATAGTCTCCTCTAAAGTTAATGATCTGAATCCATATTCAAAGAAATCATTGTTTGCTTACAATAAGCTTTCCTAGTTCTTTCTACAAGGTAAACAATGAAATCAGGGCCAAATGACTTCTCAGTCCTAGCCCTCTTACTCCTCCTTAGCTCAACAGGCTCATTTGGTTCATTAGGCTCAATGTGTTCATGCCATTCACTTTCATTTGTGGACATCAAAGGAGTTGATTCATTTGCTTGATTAGAATCCAACCTTGGAATGCTTGTGAAACGATTCTCATAAAATACTACATCACGTAATTCAATGATGGTATTTGTTTCCACTGAACCATTGGGCTTTACTACCAGAAACCTATATGCTTTGCTATGTATAGCATAGCCAAGGAATATGCATTCAATTCCTTTTTCACCTAATTTCTTCCTTTTAGGTTCAGGCAATCTGACTATTGCTCTACAGTCTCATGTTTTCAGATAACCTAGATTAGGTTTCTTGTTTTTCCAAAGTTCATAAGGAGTAACATTTCTTTCCTTGAGAGGAATTCTATTGAGTATGTGACAGGTAGTGAGCAATGCTTCACCCCAAAAACCATAACTTAAACTGGAGTAAGAAAGCATAGCATTAATCATTTCTGTTAATGTCCTATTCTTTCTTTCAGCTACTCTATTTTGTTGTGGTATGTAGGGTGCAGACTTCTCATAAATAATACCAACATTTTCACAATATTCTGGAAAATAGTATTCACCGCCTCTATCAAACCTAAGTCTCTTTATTTTGACATTACACTGATTTTCCACTTCTGTCTTAAAAATCTTGAATTTATCAAGTACCTCAACTTTTGAATGCAAAAGATAGATATGACAGTACTTAGAAAAATTATCAATGAATGTTACAAAATATCTTTTAGTACCTCTAGTGGGGGTTACTATGCATGTCACATACATCACTATGCAAAAGTTCAAACAGAGATATGATTTTATCTACTTTAGGAAATGAAATGCGAGTAATTTTAGATTACACACAAAATTTGCATTTTTCAAAGATATCAATATCATACTTAGGAATTAAATCTAAATTAACCATATCATGTATTTTCCTAGTATTAACATGACATAAACGAGCATGCCATAAAGAAAGAGAATCGACAATATAAGCAGAAACAGATGTATTATTGATAACATTAAGTTTGAACATTCCTTGATACATGTAGTCCTTCCCAACAAAAATCTCACCCTTAGACAAGACAAATTTGTCCAACTCAAATACTAACTTGAAACCATGCTTATCTAAGCAAGCTTCTAAATACAAGGTTTTTCTTGACATCAGGTACATGATAAACATCACTAAGACTTAAGACTTTTCCATATGTGAACTCTAAATCCACCGTCCCTTTGCATTTGATAGCAGCAGTTGAAGAGTTGCCCATGTAGAGAACTGTTCCATCACTCACTTGTTCATAAGTAGTGAAATGGCTCTTGTCGTTGCAGACATGCCTTGTTGCTCCTGAGTCAATCCACTAGTCACCAGTATCTTCGAGCATGTTCACCTCGGATATAACAACCAAGAACTTCTTCTTGGCATTTGATGCTTCAGGCTTCTTCTTGTATGACCACTATTCATTTCTGAAGTGCCTGGCTTGCCACAGTGCTAGCAAGTGCCTTTCGGCTTCTTAGCATCTTTCTCGTGTTGGGGTTCACGCTTACGGTTCTTTTTGTTAAACCTCTTGCCATCATCCACTATGTGGATTTGGAAGTCTGAGCCAATTGGTTATCTTTACCTTCAAGAAGCCTTGACTCTCCCTCAACTCAAAGGTGTTGAGCCAATTTCTCTAAGGTAAGATCTTCTTTTTTGTGTTTCAGAGTTTTCTTAAAATCCTTCCAAGAAGATGGCAATTTTTCTATTATAGATGAAACTATAATTGATTCATCCATGTTCATATTCTGTTGTCAAAACTAACTCAGAATATATTGGATCTCATGGAATTGTTCCATAATGGGCTTTGTATCAATCATAGTAAAACGCATAAAATTACTAACAAGAAATTTCTTACTAGTGGCATCCTCGGTGAGGTACTTTGACTGTAATATGCCCCCAGAGTTGCTTTGTCGTTTCCAGATATTGATACACATCGAACAGAGAGTCTGACAGCGCATTCAGAATATGTCCTCGGCAAATGTAGTGGTCACTCTCTCATTTAGTTCTAGTACGGGTTTGCTCCATAGTCTTGTCTTCTTGCTCCACCGAATAGGGGCTAGTTAGCACATAGACCACTTTGAGAGTGGTGAGCAAAAAGTGTTTCTTCTTTTACCAGCGTCGGAAATTTCCTCCATCAAAACAGTCAAGCTTTATGAAATCTTGAGTCATTTTCTGAATAGACATCACCAAATCTAAGTATTGTCTTTAGATTGTTAGAACAAATTGTCTTGAATTCTTCAATTGGTGGTCTTCGGGTCTTCAAAACTTGGCGATGAACTTGTCTATGTAGAACAGAAATATGATGCTTCAAGTCGCATTACTTAGTCGCTTTCTTAAAGACAATATTTGCACCCACCAAAAGGTGTTATACCAAATTCGCTTCCAAGATACAATGAAGCCTGATCTAAAGATCAAGTCTACCGGCGTCTGCACTAACGACAGTAGATCATAATAATCTTAATATAATCAAGAAAACCAAGACACTGATAATCAAATCTGTAGAACTTGATTACTAGTAAGAAAAACAAGAATTTTCTTAAGAAACTCTTGATCGAAAACTCAAAATCAAGAGGGAGAGAGAGAGAATTGCAGGAATGCTTCTGAATTTTTGAATGAAATGAAATGGCTGATTTCGCAGCCTATTTATAGGCCTTGATGGATCTGATCGAATGGTCATGTCCCTTGATCACATCCGATCAGATCTGACTATTGGATCGACGATCTATGGTGCAGATCATTCTCACACCGAATAGCTGCCTTGACAGATCACACCTAATGACGATTGGATGCCTTCTCATCTATACAATCACGCGTATCTCCAATCAACGACTATGATCAAACTGCTCCAGATCGGACACGCAACTGTTCGATCGATTGGTTGACTCATCGCCAATGGACGCCACGTCACTGCCACGTGGAGCTGATTGTATTCCACGTCACCCATGCCACATTAGGTCCACGTCATCACTTCAACCTGTCCGATGCAAATAGGAAACCACCCTCATGGCACCGATGCGTAGTGCAAAGTGCGCCATCAAACACCACACAGCCCACGCCACGCGCGTGTGCGTGTGCAGATGGTGTAAAGTACCATCCTTGCGATGTGGGTGCATACACATTAGCTTTCACCTAACAATTCCATATTCAAAGGAATATTCTATGTAGCACTTTAGTAAGTGCTCCATGTTTTCCTCTTTTTCCGATGTGGGACAAAGTCCCCAAGCTTATTTCAAGCTTTCCAAAGAAAAACAAGGAAAGTTTTGAAAATTAAATTATACATTTTAAAAAACCATTTTGAAAAATTCCCCAACAGACTTATTGTGGCAACAACTGTAATCCTTCTATCTTTAATTTTCTTTTAAAAATTTTAATTCAATGGAATTTAACTTTTTTTAATAAATAACGTTATTTTTTGGTAATGTTTTTTGATTTTATTTTTTTTTAAATTAGAAAATAGTTTGAACTAAACCTGCACAATGACTTGCGGGCTTTTAAATTCTTGAAAGTCAAGACCCAGTCTTACGAAAGCCTAATAAACATGCCGCATTTAGAAGTTCTTAAATAATTTTGGCCTTTGTAATATTATTTGATTAAAAAATAAAAGCCCAATTCAACTATGTATCCGTGAGTCCTATTTGAAAGTTGTGTACTCTATTTAATCCAAAAACCTTTTATTTATATCCAAAAATTATGTGCACATTTTTCTTCTTCTCTTTCTCTACTCCTTTGTTCTTCTCTCTTTTTCTCTTCCTGATTTCCGACGATGGGCTACCACGCCGACCTTCTTCTCTTTCTTTTACTAATATACAGTCACCGACGACCGTCGACCACCATCAATTGGGATTTACCGGCAACCACTGACCACCGACTCCTTACTTTACCCTCAACAACGGCAAAAGAGATGAGTTCCCGGAAAAAACGATGAGTAGATCTACTCAGATCTACATTAGATTTGAGTAGATCTATATCAGATCCAGCTAGATCTAAACCAGAAATAGTTGTCGGAGTACAATCTTCTCTCTATATTTGTCTCTCTCCTTTGATCTCTCAGTTTTTCTACCTTTTCTCTTCTACACACTTCTCTTTCCTATTTTAATGAAGAAAGTTTTCAAGTTCTGAACAAATTGTTTTAAGTTTTAGTTACAGACAATGAAAACTGTAAAATTTTATAATTTCAATTTTTTTGGTGCTGAAATAAATCATGCTTTAAAACTGCAAAAAATTACAGTTTCATAACATGCTTTTCAATTTGATTAATAAAAATAAATGCTTAATAGAATCATATTTTGAAACTGTAACAGTTTTACAATTTCAAAACTTACTTTTTAGTTTGATCAATATTAGAGATTATTTGCTTAAAACCCTACAAAAATTAAAAAATAACATATATTTTTTTCTCATTGTTGTTGTTTGTTGTTGTTACATTTTTTTTCAAGTTTATCAATATTTAACACATTTTGCTGTGTTTTTTGGCTCTAATTGTTCCATTTATTCTCTTTTTTTTCCTGACAATATTCTGGACATTCTAGTGAGTCACCGATAATGTTCTTGATGTCCAGTGAATGTTCTAAACATTCCAGTGACTTCTAGTGAGGTTCAGAACACTCCAACGATACTTCAGTGCATTTCCGGCGATCCCCCGACAACTTTCTAGTGATGTTGAACAATTCGATGAGCCTCCAGTGACCATCTAATAGAAGTTCGACGGTGGTAGGATAAAGTAACGTCTTTAATTTTAAAAAAAAAAATAAAAATTATAACAATTAAAAATATATAAAACCAATTGGTACAAGTATTTTGTTTTGGAATTAGATGGATTTTGAACTTTGTATATGGGACCTACCAATAAGTTTCCTAAAAGAATAGGTATGATAGATAAGTTAGATTGTTGCTTGATTAATAATTTCGTATTTAAAATTTTGAGAATGGTAAATATTAGTTGATAGTTGGTTCAAATCTAATTTGATATTACAATTTTAGGGGGGGAAAAAAAAAATGGTTGCAAATTGAATTTTGTTAAACTATAAAATATGTGACACAAAGAACTCTGCTTTCCCAAAATAATTACAATAAAATAAAATAAAAATACTGTACATCTCTTAGGCTGTATTTAGCTCTTGGATTTGTGGATGGAATTTCCAATCCATTCTCCTTCCTTTTCTTTTCCCTCCACTAATTTCTTCACAAATTCAAAGTCCAAACAAAAAAGTCTTACCAGACCCACAATTCAGCATATACTCTTCTCATTGGAGGGGAAAGAAAAGCATTCTATGTTGTTTTACAAATCACAAATCCTTTTGAGTCCATTATTCAACAGGAATGGGTTTTTTCTTCTTATTTTTTTCAGTACACAAAGATAATCTATGTCAAACATTTATTCATGGAATTCAGTGTATTTAATTTGGCCCTTCAGTACTATCAATGCTTAATGCATATGTAATGTATTATTTAAAATAAATAAAAAAATACATGTTATTCTTTCAGAATAATTGCCATAATAATACAAGAATACACAGCTGCCAAATGCTTCCGCAAAGGGGCGGAAACCCTACAACTCTCAACCTCAAAAAAATAATAGTAATAAAATAAAAAAACTGCTGCAACAACTGCAATCTCAAAGACTTTTGTGACACAGAAAAAATTATGATCTAAATTAAGGAAATGTACAACTTGCCAGAAACAAATGTTACATTGTTGGGAAAAATTACTCACCAAAGTAGCCACAACAAACATTTTCAATCTTGAACAATCAAAGCCAATCACTTTTGACAATTTGATCCAACCAGACAACCAAATCAGACATAACAGGACGCTCACTGGGATTTTCCTTCAAAGCAAGCTCGGCGATTTCAGAAAGCTTGAGCAGTGGTTCCACATTTTTTAGTAAAGCCACGTTCACATCGATTATAGCGGCTGCCTTTCCATGTCTTATTAAAGGCAGTGCCCACTCGATAATACATGGAGGAGAGTAATCCCTATCATGAGCTTTCCTTCCACTCAAAATCTCTAGCAAAATGATACCAAAATTATAGACATCGTTCACCATGCCTTCGTTTAAATCTCTGTCGTTTACACTCAGGACCCCAAAATCTGAAATTCTTGCATCCCAGTTAGAATCCAGAAGAATATTTGATGTCTTCACATCCCGATGAACAATGGGAGGGTTGGCTATTTTATGAAGGTACTCAAGTCCTTTCACAATCTGCAATGAAATCTTTAACCTGAGATTCCAAACCAAAGGAGAGAGTTCCCCGTGGAGATGATCATGAAGTGTACCATGTGGCATGAACTCATAAACCAACAATCTCTCCCCCATTTCAGCACAATATCCAAGTAAGTTCACGATATTGTTGTGCCGAATATTGCAAAGAATTTCAACCTCTGCTTCAAAATCCCGGTTGTTGGTGTGAATGATGGTGGCAGCATTAGCCCTTTTGACTGCAACTTGGGTACCATCCGAAAGTGTTGCTTTGTAAACAAACCCATAGCTTCCCCGACCAAGCTCATTAAACTCCTTGAACCCGTTTGTAGCATCTTTTAGTTCAGAGAGCCGGAAAACCTGTGCTGTTCCAATACACATGGTTACAGAGACGGGTTGTGGCATGCTCGGGTCAGGCTCAGCCTCCACCACTGGCTTTCGTAGGCAAGAAGTTCCCCGGGTTTTATCCCTCCTTTCAGCTTTAGATTTGATCAATCGAGGAATAAGACACCACCCACTTGCAACTAGTATGAATCCCAACACACAAGATCCAAGGATAATAATCGGTTTCTTGATCTCTTGAAACTCTGATGAAGAAGGAAATCCACAAACCACCCAACAAGAGCTGTTCTGGCAAAGGGAACAATCAGTGCAAATTCTATCTGCGTTCTTGCTGCACATACTAGAAGGGAAAAAGCCTTGAGAACAATTCGACCCACAAGGCAAGCAAATATTCAGATCCTTTTGAACACACAAGCTTGTCAATTCTGGTTCATGTAGAAGACTCGCATTGAATGCAAAACTCCCATTAGGACATGAACCTGGCGAACAAACACCCGGACTACATAACTGCAAAGGAGGACTGAAATCAAGTGGGGATTGTGATTGCCCACTTACACCCCAGCAATCAAGAACTAAGTCAACTTCTCTAACCCCACAAGTAGTAAACTCGGATGAAGCAATAGCAGTAAACCCAGGACCTTTAGGAACTGAGGAGGCATCATTGATGTTTCCCCAACATTCAATTCCATGGTCATCTTTGCGTATGCCACAAAATTGACGAGCACTAGCTGATAATGCCACGAATTGAATACCTGTTGGCGGAACACCAAACTCATTGGCATCACCCCAACATTTCACTTCTCCAGATAAACTAGAAATCCCACAAATAGATCCCCTCCCTGAAGCCAATGTTTCAAAATCCCCAAATTCAGCTGAAACTCCCAAATCACCCGATTTTGGTCCCCAACAAACAACACCCCCATCTTTCACAACACCACAGCTAAAATTACCCCCAGAAACAATACTCTTAAAAGTCAAATTATTCACAGACGGGTCATGAAATGAAGAACCATATGCAGGAAACAGAGCACTATTACTAGAATCATATGATGTTTCACTAAATTCCCAACAATCTGCTGTGCCATAACCAATAGTTGAATTATAAGATCCTCTAATTGCACAAGCATGACTCGATCCAGCGGCGATTTGGGAATAAGAATAGTACTTAAAAAGAGGCGGGACGAGATCTGTACCTGGGTTTGACAATTGCCAGCAATACGCTTGCGAAGTGTTCGATGAAATGCCGCACATAAATCCCTCGCCACCCGAGAGAGAGACCATTGGAGGAAGAGAATCAAAATACAACGACGATGATGATGTTGATTTGTTGTTGTTGTTATTTTGCCAACATATAATTTCTTGATTGCCAGCGGCATCAATGGCGCAGAAGAACTCGTTGTCACCGAATGTGGCGGCGATTGGACCGGTTGAGCCGAACCCAAATGCAGGGATTGACATGAATGGTGGAAGGAGGAGGAGGAGGAGTAGAAGAAGGAAGTGAAGAGGAGAGGGACATGGTTGGGGGTTCATGTGATCTGGGTTTTGTGAGGTTTGAGTCAGTTTGTTTGTGTCATGGATTGATTGATAGTTGATTCTGAGTGTTTTGGCAATGGCGGATGGGTTGTGATGGCGGTGATTGTTGAAGTTGAAGTTGGATCATAGGGAGTCCAGAGACAGTTATATCAAGTCAAACAAGAGTTGAGAAGTTGTTACTCCAAGCAACTGACCACTCTTCCAGTATGCATAACATCACATGGTTTGTTCATTTTTTATTTTTTTTTTTGGTATTATTAATAGACAATCATATGTCCAGTAAAATTATATATAAACACATTTCTTATTAGATTTTGTTAGTTTTTTAACTACTAAACAAAAAATCCACCCTTTTCTGTAAGTTATAACAAATATGATTAAGAAAAAAATCATTTATTTATGGAATTTTTCAAGTTGTAAAGTTGTATTAATTGCTTCAGCTAGGTTACTTGGACTGTGTTGTTTGACTGTGCGGAGTTCATCATAGATTCTGTTTTAATTATTCGAGTTATTCATGTTTTATGACATTTTGTATAAATCATTCACAGAAAAAATTAAATCGATCTAATATATGCAATTATATAATTTTATTATATTTATTTTCAGAAAAAAAAGATATGATCTATTTTTTAATTATTCTTGTGGCTTGTTTTTTCAAAAATAAATATCAAATTGAGTGTCACAAAACATAAACAATTCAAATAATCAAAATGCGATTTGTAATGAACTCAATGATTTCAAGCAATATCGTCCAAACAACCACGCTCTCATTAATTTGTCATGTTGAAGAAGCATATCACAATACAGAGTACTGCAATGTAGGATCGTCAAACTTGTATAATTTATTTTTTATTCCTATAGAATTATGGTTTAGAAAGTAATTAAGTAGTGCCTCAAAGTCAAACCATGGACAAGGAAGAAGAAGCAGAACAAGTTGGAGCCAACACAGGCTGTATCAGGGTGAGAGGACACCGGCTTAATGTTGGACCCTATTTATTTTATATTTGTCTTTTTGTCTATTCTTACTAGCCAACAAATTGCACATCAACACAATTTTTATTTTAGATTTGATACTAGTAATCTTTTCAAGAATCATGTGCTCTTCTATTCTCCATCAGCAATGCTATAAATATATTATTTTAAAAATTATTTATAAAAAAAAAAGTGCAAATATTGTAATATTCGGATTTGATACTCTCTCTAATAGATGGCAGTGGTTTTCTGCAAAAAAGAACGAAGAGAGAGAGGGTGCGTGCGTGCGTGCAAAAGAGGGAAAAGAGAGAGACCCGTTTGGGGAAGGAAATTCGGGTTGATTTGAAGGTACATTTTGGGGCTTTAAAAATTTTTTTTGCTAATATCATAATTTCTTTTGTTAATTGTCCTAATAGTGAAGTAATGGAAGGCGAAAATTATAATGTAATTTAATATTACAAGAGTAGAGTGTATTTTTTAAAATCATATATAATCGAATACATAATTGTAATTTATTAAAAAAAGTACACTGCTAAGCTATTTAGATTTAAAAGTTAGTTTTTAAGATTCAGTGATATATTAAAAAAAATTATTGAAATAATTATTGAATCTAAAAAGTAAATTTATGGGTTTGTTTGGAATGTGAGTTGACTTTTTTATTTTATTTTAGTCTAGGCTAAAAAGTATCTTTTGGAATAAATTTTTTGACTTCTTTTACTTTTATGAGAAAAAAAGTTTATTATGGTTTAAATGTAATATTTAGTTTTATTGAGTTAAAAAACCTATTTTATCTTATTATAACTAAAATAATCAAAAAAAACCTAACATGCCAAACGAAAACTATATATAATTTTTCATACATAATATATTAAATTATCTTACACAACAAGTGTGATTCACTTCCAATTTAAGAGGAGAGCGATGAAATAAGAGTAATTTTACACCATCAATCACATAAAATATAAAAAATAGGGTAATGTTATAGTGTGCAACTTACACCTTACACCTTTTTGTGTTCAATTACACCTTACACTTACACCTTTTTTACCTTGCACTTACACCTTTTGTGTAAGTGGCACATGGTGTGCAACTTATACATTTTATTTATACCTTCCACTTACACTTACACCTTACACTTACACCTTTTGTGTTAGTGGCACATGGTATGCAACCCACTTACACCTTTTGTGGGTTGCACACCTAAGAAAACTCCTAACAATAATGATTGAGATTCTTTTTTTTTTTTTAGACTTTCACAACTCCTTTTGGATCTCAATTATTGATAGTGAGTTCTATATATACATGAGTAGGTCTTACACATATATCAATAATTGAGATCTAAAAAGAATTATAGAGATTAAAAAAAAAGGTCCCCAACATTTTTGAAAGTATAAAGTAGAATAATATGAGTGAAACACTATGGGCCTTACCACCTGGGTGGATAGTTACCATTATATATTTGGTGATTAATTCTGGGGGAAGTTACCCATAAATCTTAAATATTGATCTTGTGTTTCATTTGGTCTTAATTTTTTTCTTGTGATCCATTTGGTCCACTCTGTTGTGGAAAAGACACAAGTGTCATTGGGTTAATCAATGGTTACTTTATGTAAGATTTTTATTCGGTATATGCTTAAAACTTGCCACATTATGTGTGTGGTTGGGTGATACACAACACAAAAGTATACTAAGACTTTTTATATTTTTTACTGTGGGTTGATTCATTACACGTGACACACTGACCATTCTCTCCTTCATTACTTGATCCATCATGTTAGAGCGTTACATTTGAGAAAAGTACACTAAAGAGTTTTTAATTTTTTTTAAAGTGTCACATCATTTCCGCCACATTGAAGTGTCACATGTCACGTTTGAGAAAAGTACATCAAAGAGTTTTCAATTTTTTTAGAGTGTCACATCATACCCGCCACATTGTCACATTTGAGAAAAGCACACTAAGAAGTTCTTATTTTTTTTAAGTGTTACATCATACCTGTCACATTGTCACATTAGAGAAAAATACACTAAAAAGTTTTTTTTTTTTTTGAAGTGTCACACCATATCTGCCATGTTGTCACATTAAGGAAAAAGTACACTAAAGAGTTTTTATTTTTTTGAGAGTAAAAGTTTTTTTAGTGTTACATCATATTCGTCACGTTGTCACATTCAGGAAAAATACACTAAGGAGTTTTAAATTTTTTTTTAGTGCCACATCATTTGAGTGTCACATTAATACCTGTCATATTGGAATATATTATTTTTAGAGTGTCACATCATACTCGTCACGTTATTAAGTTTGAGAAAAGTACACTAAGGAGTTTTTATTTTTTTGAAGTGTCACATCATACTCACCACGTTGTCACATTAGGAAAAAGTACATTAAAGAGTTTTTTATTTTTTTTAAATGTCACATCATACTCGTCACGTTGTCACATTTAGGAAAAGTATACTAAAGAGTTTTTAAATTTTTTTGGAGTATTACATTAATACCTGCCACATTAGAGTATCACATCCTACTTGTCTGTGGAAAAGTGGTTTGGAAATACTCTTTGGATCAAATAGGACGCTCGTGATCCTCAGCTAGTCGCCAGAAAAAGAATGAGCACTCCGGTCGAGGGTGCCGAAATTAGTACTCTGACGGATAAGTCAGTGTATACTCTCTTGGTTGCTTATATCTTAAGTTTTACTTACTTGTTCTCACATATTTCACTCTTATCTGATGTTCTTCCTATTTATAGTCATCCTTGATGTTGATGGTTGGGCCCACCTGTCGTCCAATGAATAATCCCTCATTCGGCTAACTATTCGTACTCGGCCCGGTCTACAGCTAATTCTTCGGCCGATCCGCTTATTCAGCTCCGTCCCTCCGAGATAGAGCCGTATAGTGCATAACTTGGTTTCTTTCCTCAAGTTACTCGGCCTCTATGCTTAATAGTTTTATTCAGCCCCCACAATTGCCCCCCAAATATCCTATTAATGTCAGTTAGTCAGCATGTTTGGTCTTGGACTTAGAGGGTCAGAAAATACGGCGGTGTCCCTGTCACGACCCAAACCCGCCTCTATGGATTTGGCACCGTGACCGGCCAGTAATCCGAGGATTACCTACGGCCTCTGAAGAGATTAACAAATAGTAAGGGGCTGCGGAAGCAAATATACAAAATACCAAGGTCCAATGAGCTGTGACGACATACATGGGACAGAGAATTCAAATCTTATTTATATACATAAGCATGCTAGTCAAATACACCAAATATGTACAAAGTATTTACAAAATGTAATCCCAAGATCAAACGTTACAAACATGAACATTGACTAGCATGAAACAAAACAGCCATGGCATTAGGCTTCAACCGAAACCTCCTCGAGAGGCACAACAGTTGGCTGACAAAAAGGAACAGAAGGCCCTCAACTCTGGCCCTGGTCATGTGCTGGCTCGCCTACATATATATAGTAAACTGTGAGCAAAAGCCCAGTGAATAATAAACAAAGTAAAGGGGTTTCAATGAATGAGTCCATATAGATTTCAGAAATCAATTCATATTGTATCAAAATCATGCTTGATCAGATCGAAATCTTAATTCAGCTTTATCAAATTCATACTTGATCAGATCATATATAGACAGAAATCTTAAGTCATGGTTACATTTATATGATACATCCATTAGCATAACTGAACAGGACACGCAATGCGTAAGGTTATGAATAACCTCCATAGTTCTTGTGAAGGAACCTCCTGATCCGGGTAACAAGACAGCTAAGCCCCCATGGCGGGCCTCCGGTACGGGCATCAGTGCACAAACAGGACGCATAAAGCGTAACATAACAGGATGCATAAAGCGTAAAGTTCCACGAGGAACCTCCGGTACCGGGTCACGGCTGTAGATAACACATGATACTAAGGATGTCACGAATACATGTCAAAAATTGGACAATCATTCATTGTACATAACATATCATTTCAGAAAACAGATCTCATTTTATCACACCGAAAGTAAGTACAATTGAACGTATCTTTACAATGTTATTACTCACAGTGGGCATTGAAACAGATAGACGGAGCCAAACAGTCAAACAGAATACGGCACACAACCTACATAACACATCACGGATACATACTTGAAACACTCAATCCAATTGTACAAAACTCACATCAATGATCCTAAGTATGTACCTAACCTCTTATTCTTAGTATGGAGCCTTAAACATGGCCTAGAAATGCCTAGGATGGAATGAGGATGCAAAAATGCCTTAGAAAACATTTTTCACAAGTTGCTGAAAACAGGGGTCTCGCTCAAGCGAGCCTTCCTTCGCTCAAACGAGATTGCAAAATCAAAGGGTTAGCTCGAGCGAGAACTCCTTCGCTCGAGCGATCTGCAAAGATGAAAAAGTACTGGTTGCTGATTTTTTCCGCTCGACGCTCGCTCGAGCGTAAGACACAGCTCCTCGCTCAAGCGTAGGTCTCTTCGCTCGAGCGTGCGTCTGCGTGCGCCAAGATTCTGAGAACTTGAAGTTTACGCTCGAGCCACCATCTGTTTGCTCAAGCGAATCCCTGAACAAACAATGGTCGCTCGAGCGAGAAATCCTTCGCTTGAGCGAGGAAGCCAAATTCTGGAATTTCCATATTTGCCTTCCAAGTTCGAACCAAGCATTCTATAGCTCAAAACTCGACCTCTTGGGCCCAATTTCTGGAAAAACATTTTAAACTCATAATATATCAAGTTTCAAAGCTCAATTTGTAAAGTCAAGGCCCAAGAGTGAGTCAATTTGGTTACAAATTCAATAAATCACCAAAAACAAAGTTTAAACAAACATGCATGAGTCCAATTGAATTTCAAAGCTCCAAAACATGATCCAAAGCAAAATTAAACTTAGAATTTTGATGAATTCATGGACTTTAGCAAAAATATGAGCATGCATGTGAAAACTTGATACAAAACAACTTCAATTTCTATGAACATGTACATGCATGCATTAATTAAGCTTAAATTCAACATGTTAAACCCAATTCTAACCTTAAATACCAAATTAACCAAGAACCATGCAAGGATTACTCTTAAACCTACAAATAAAAGAGAAACCTCCTACCTCAACTCTTGAATTCCAAGTCTAAGAACTCAATGTTGTTATAAACCTTCAAATCTCCAAGTGTTAAGCCAAAATCTTTGTTGAAACTAAGTTTTTCTCTCCTCTCCCTCTTGCCTGCCTTTTTCCCCAGTCAAAGATGATGAAATGGTGTAATGACACCTCACACAAGATGAAACAAAGGTAGCCCACTCACAATGGCAAAAGGGTAAATACCTAGGTTCATTAATATAACATTATTTAATCTGATTTAAACATTCCCAAATCAAATTTTAATTGAACCTACCATAAAATCACATAAAATCTAACTAGTCTAAAACACTAATCAATTTCGGAGTCGGGCGCCGATAAGGCTTCCAATTCGCAGTTTAAAGTTTTAAACACGAACAGATATTTCGACACCGAACAGATAAAAACACATAAATCATGCAATACACATGCAAATTGATTCCAAATTCCCTCTTAATTACTATTAGGCATAATTAAGCATCAATTAGTGTTAATCATGGTCGGAGTTATTATAGTCCCTTATTCCAATGCAAGCATCAGAACGCCTACTCGTTTTAGGCATTATTACAATCTCTCGCCCCTTCGTACGCTTCATTCATTTAATATGATTTGAAATCATGTTGTCTTTTCATCTGTATGTTTTTTTGAATGTTCAAGGTTTCTTGTTGTCTGTCAGTTCACCTCCCTCGTTTCTTGCTCTCTGCAACTTCTTTCCGTTCTTCATTGTCCTCTTCATTCTTTGTAAGTTTCTCTCTCTCTTCCATTTCGACTCCCTTTTCTTTGTTTATTTGTTGTGTAAAGTGTCCATTTTTCCTGCTGCGATGGCGAAACATTTGAGAGCCCTTCTTTCTGCGGATCGAGTCTCTAGTTTCCATCGCCATTTTTCTATCCCTAACGACGTTCATCTGTCACTCTTGGCAGAGAATGTGATTAACATGGAGAGGGCTGATGAGAGTATAATCTTCTTTCCTCTCCTATCAATCGTGGAGGGCGGAGTCCGTTTCTCCCTTCATCCACTTTTGAGGGCTGTTCTTCGCCATTGGGGTTTAATCCCTCCTCAGCTGAACGTAAATTTTTACCGAATAATAATAGGAATTGTAGAACTAAACCGGCGCCTTAGGCTTAACCTTGGAATCCCTGCCATTCGGCATTACTATGCCTTGGCCAAATCCTCTAGCCAGCAGGGGTGCTACTTCCTCAGGGCCAAGGACACTGACCATCATTTGGTCACTATGCTTGCCAGTTCTGGCAAGCGTGTTAATGATGTCATGGTCGTTGTCTGCGACAACTGGGAATTCGGCGAGGGCGAAGATCATCAAGATCCAATGCCCAGGCGAAGGGGCGAACCAGGTGGTCGTTTAACCCCCATGGACTTTTATTAAATATTTCTGGTTCAAATTCTACATATTTACCTTTTTATTTGTGCAGGAAACGACTTGAAGAAAGTCTTGGTTTCGGCCGACAACGCCATACTTAGGCAGATCAGAATTGTACTCCAATTCGTTGGCCGTCCGAATCTCCAGAAGCAAGGGAGGGCAGCCCACATTCTTCTTAGATACGAGCCGACCTACACTACTTTTTCGGCTGCGGATAATATTCTGATTCCGATGAGTGAACAACACCTTACGGCGCTTGTTTTTCCGAGCTTAAAAAACCTTAGGTAGATCGGTTTTGAGGCCTCAGACTCAGAGCCAGCGAACGAACAAGCACCCGAAGGAGTCGTTGAGCAACCAAATCAACCATCCTTGGACGGATCCAACGGACTAGAGGAGGAGGTTGACACGACACTAAATTTGGTTTTTAAAGAAACTAGCCTCAATCCTCCATCCACTTTCGGCCGAGCAGACGTATCTTTCGAAGATATTTTCACCAACTTAGGGGACCTACCCGACTCGTATCCTAATAACATGGTTGGTGAGTCGCTCACTCAATTGGCCAAACGGAAAAATGTCGAGATGATGGCTGCCCGTAGGAGAGCCGAAGCCGAGTGAAACAAACCTCCACCCCCTCTACCCAACGCTGCGAAAGAAACTCCACATGCTCCTGTTGAAGAGGTGGGTTAGACTAAAGTGGCCGAAATGGAACCTGTTGTCAATCAGCAGGAAGATCAAGTGACGAAGTAAAGGGGGAAAAAATGTCCAGCCAAACATGAAGCCGATTATTCGAAAGACCTAGTGGATAAACGGCCACGCATGGAAGAATCGGACTTGGTTGTGCCATTTATAATACAACCAAGGATAAAGAGCATGCCGGTCAACTCTGATGCATCGGCTATAAGAGACCCAGCTGTGGCCTTGAGCTTGGCCTCCTCCATTTCTTTGCCGATTGACAAAGCAACTTTTAGGGCAGAGGCCGATCTGCTGGCCATCGCATTGGTCGCTCAATCGGCGATATTGGTAAGTGATCCTTTATAATTTTGCAAGGTTAACCAAAAAAAAAGTTTCTATATTAGCTTACAAATCCCTTGTTTTGTAGACGGCGGGAAGGATAACTAAAATTGGCCGTCGCCAACATGACGCTATCGAACAGATCGACTTTCTTATAGCCGAGTTGGAAAACAAGAAGGGGAAGGCAGCAGAGGCTTCTCTCAGAGCCGAGTTTGAGGCCATGAAAGCGACGGTAGAGGGAGCTAGGGCCGATGCCTAAGTAGATAAGGCCAAGACTGCTGACAATTTGAGAGTGGCCGCTGAGGAAAGGGCGAATGCCAACGAAGAAGCACTCAGATTGCCCAACGAAATGATTGCCAAGTTGGAAGCTGACTTGGAAGAGTCGAAGAGGGCAATGGCAAACGTCAAGTCTGAGATTTCCAACTCATTCCAGGCTGGCAAGGATACGACCTTGGCGGACTACGTAGAAGAAGTGCCGAAGTTCGAAAATAGGGGGTTCAAACGGTACGGCTCAAAGCCTTGGTTCTTGGATTAACGTGGTATCAGGCGGTGATTCATCTGACGAGTAGACATTGAGCCGCTGGAGTCTGACCTCGAAGACTAACCTAGAGTCGAATATTTTCCATTTTGTTTTTGGTATTGTGTGTATGTAGGTTTTGTTAAATTTATTAGGTTTTTGACTGTTCATTTTTATGAGAAGCTAACGTAGGGTAATTTTCATTTGTAAAATGACTTCTGTTTGTGCTCAGTATATGAATGAAAATTACTTTTGCCTTTATGCCTGATGAATTTGCTTGTTAACGGCCAAGTTATGCTCAGTTACTGAGAATTACTTTTCTATTTGTGCTTGATGAATTTGCTTGTTAACGGCTAAGTAAGATGTAAAATCATAAAATGAATGGAACAAACTACTGAATTAATCCAGTGCAAAAATAATTGTATAGCACTACAACTTAGCCAAATATGTTAGTGAACATGCCCTTGTCCCAGCAAGTTGATGAACAAGACTGCCGAAAAATGGCAGTACAGGGATTTGCTAGGGCATAGGAACATCTTAACGCATAACATTGATATATAGGGCGAATAGATTGATAAATCTGTCCTTGCCTCAGCAAAATTGAACAGGATCGCCTAAAAACGACATCTCAAAAATTTGCTGGGGCACCATGACAATTCGGCTATGAGTTCTGATATTTAGGCCGAATATATTGATGAATCTGCCCTTTCCCCTGCAAATTGATGAACAAGACCACCTAAAAACGGCAGTTTAGGAGTTTGTGGGGGCACAATGGAAATTCAACTATGAGCACTGATATTTAAGCTGAATAGATTGATGAGTCTACCCTTGCCCTAGCAAATTTGAACAGGACCACCTAAAAACGGTAGTTCAAAAATTTGCTGGGGCACCATGACAATTTGGGTATGAGCTCTGATATTTAGGCAGAATAGATTGATGAATCTGCCATTGCCCTTGCAAATTGATGAACAAGACCACCTAAAAACGAAAGTTTGAACAAGACCGCCTAAAAAGGGCAGTTCAGGAGTTTGCGGGGGCCCAATGTAAATTCGGCTATGAGCTCTGATATTTAGGTCGAATAGATTGATGAATTTGCCCTTACCCCTACAAATTGATGAACAAGGCCGCCTAAAAATGGTAGTTCAGGAGTTTGCGAGGGCACAATGGAAATTCGGCTATGAGCTCTGATATTTAGGCCGAATAGATTGATGAATCTGCCCTTTCCCCTGCAAATTGATGAATAACACCGCCTAAAAACGGCAGTTCAGAAGTTTGCGGGGGCACAATGGAAATTCGACTATGAGCTCTGATATTTAGGGCGAATAGATTGTTAAATCTGCCCTTGCCCCTGCAAATTGATGAATAACACCGCCTAAAAATGGCAGTTCAGAAGTTTACGGGGGCACAATGGAAATTCGGCTATGAGCTCTGATATTTAGACTGAATAGATTGATGAATCTGCCCTTGCCCTAGTGAGTGGGTGAACACGACCGCCGCATTAATGAACCAGAACACTAATCCACATCAGTTTGTGGTGCAAGGCATTGAAGGGAATGCTTTGGAAACGTTGCACCCGCGATTAATAAGATGGATGGGGGCTACGCTCGTTTGGGGTCCATATTGGTGTCCAAATTTGGCAGATCACAGGAGGGAGAAGAGTAGTAAGTTTGAACTAGATATCTAAAAGGATATTTTTCAACAACAGAGGAGAAGGGAAAACAATTGCGGAGTTAGACGCAGAGATGAATCGAGGGAGCGAGTCAACGCGCACAGGGAGTAGGACGTCAAGGGAACATGAAAAACACCAGTCTCCGCGTCATCGAAGTAGGTCACCCAGAAGAGAAAAATAGCAACGGGACAACTCCCCTCCACCACGCTCGAGAGGGGAAACCAGTGCAGCACTGTGCCCGTTAAGTTTTGCGATTTGTATGGAGAATAAATCGATAACAGAAGCGGATTCAGTTGTGCGCGACCCAAATATGGAAATCGAGTTTGCTCGACAAATTTTTCCACCAGAAGTCCAGCAATCAATGGTCGGTCGACCTGACTTTGAAGTGTTCCGAGAGGGCATCCATGGAGCGGTGAAAGGGCTGTATATCGCCTATGAAATCGGCATGCGTCTTCGTGCAGCGCGACGGGAGATAGAGCAGAAAGACAAAGGCATTCGAAGCTTAGAAGCTTGTGTAGAGAAGGCTAAGCGCGAACTAAGAAAGGTCAAAACTGCCGAGACACAATCAGCCGGCCTAGCTAACCCGATTGTGGAAGAGAGGGTGTCCTAACGGCTTATAAGTCATGCAATTGCCGATCGAGATACGGAAAGCATGTTTGCAATAGAGGCCGCAAGGACCAGGGCTTATGAAAAAGGCTTCCATGAGGGCCGAAAAGTTGGGATGCAGAAGACTAAGGAAAACCTCGTCGAGGAGGCCTGCCGATGCGAGAATCGTGGGTTTAAGCATGGGTGGATCAAGGCTCTCTAGGCCGCAGAGGCTCTCCAGGTAGTTGGCATTGATTCGGCATCGCCGCTATATCATAACCATCATTTTTCCTTTTCAGTTTTCAAAGTTGAGAAGAGCGATGACGAGGGAGATGCCGAATAAAACTGAACATATTGTATCGCTCTAACGTAGATTGGGAGCGAATTATGTGTTATCGATTAATTCAACAAAACTTATTATTTTAAATGCTTGCATGTTGTTTCAATTTACGTTTTTAAATTCAATTATGATTGTCTTTCAGTTTTTTGTCAAATACGTTTACGCTTGTCAATCACAATATTTATAAAAAGGGCTCCGAGTTCAGAGGCTTTTAACTTGGCCAATCGCGATACCCACAAAGGGCACTCCGAATTCGGAGGCTTATTCGACCCAAACGTGTCATGCACGGATGGGGCTCTGAATTTGGAGGCTTTTATCTTGGCCAATCATGATATCCACGAATGGCGTTCCGAATTCAAAGGCTTATTCAGTCTAAACGTGTGATAGACGAATGGGGCTCCGAATTCGAAGGCTTTTAACTTGGCCAATCGTGATCTCCACAAGGGCGCTCCAAATTCGGAGGCTGATTTAGCCCAAACATATCGTGCATGGATGGGGCTCCAAATTCAGAGGCTTTCATCTTGGCCAATCGTGATATCCACGAAGGGTGTTCCGAATTCAGAGGCTGATTCGGTTCAAACGTGTTGTGCACAGATAGGCCTCCAAATTCGGAGGCTTTCATCTTAGCCAATCGTGATATCCACGAAGGGCACTCCGAATCCGAAGGCTTATTCAGCTCAAACGTGTCGTGCACGGATGGGGCTCCGCATTCGGAGGCTTTTAACTTGGCCAATCGTGATATCCACGAAGGGTGCTTTGAATCCGGAGGCTTTTATCTTGGCCAATCATGATATCTACGAAGGGCGCTCCGAATTCGAAGGCTTATACGACCCAAATGTGTCGTGCACGGATAGGGCTCCGCATTCGGAGGCTTTTAACTTGGCCAATTGTGATATCCATAAAAGGCGCTCCGAATCCAAAGGCTTATTCGATCCAAATGTGTCGTGCAACAATGGGGCTCCGAATTTGAAGGCTTTTATCTTAGCCAATCATGATATCCACGAAGGGCGCTCTAAATCTGGAGGCTTATTGGGCTCAAACGTATCGTGCATGGATGGAGCTCTGTATTCGGAGGCTTTTAACTTGTCAAATCGTGATATCCACGAAGGGCGCTCCGAATCCGGAGGCTTTTATCTTAGCCAATCGTGATATCCACGAAGGGCGCTTTGAATCCGAAGGCTTATTCAGCCCAAACGTGTCGTGCACGAATGGGGCTCCACATTTAGAGGCTTTTAACTTGGCCAATCATGATATCCACGAAGGGCGCTCCGAATCCAGAGGCTTTTATCTTGGCCAATCATGATATCCACGAAGGGCGCTCCGAATCTGGAGGCTTATTCGGCCCAAACGTGTCGTGTACGGATGGGGCTCCGCATTTGGAGGCTTTTGACTTGGCCAATCGTGATATCCATGAAGGGCGCTCCGAATCTGGAGGCTTATTCGGCCCAAACATGTCGTGTACGGATGGGGCTCCGAATTCGGAAGCTTTTAATTTTATGAACTAAAATTCGTATAATGAGGAATTAAGAAACCTTGCATTAAAAAAGTGAAATTTGTAGATGTTGAACATTCAAAACAAGTATCATGCCCTACAAGTCGGGTTAATGATAGAATTTACGCAAATGCGTAGAATTTCAAGGACGTAATAGACTTCTCCCAGACATGTCTTTGAGCTGATATGCCTCTGTGCCGGCGATTGACTCAATCTGATAGGGGCCGTCCCAGTTGGGACCTAGCTTTCTATTGGCGGGGCTCCTAGTAGTGGGAAGAACTTTCTTCAGGACCAATTCTCTGGGTATATAACATCGCAGCTGCACGTTGATTATATGATTTAGCGAGCTGCTGCTGATACCACACCATAGACGCTAGGGCTCGGTCTCGACGGTCTTCAATTAGAGTTAGATCCAAAGCTAACATCATGTCATTACGACCCAAGTCAAAGACCTTTATTTTTAGAGTGGGTAAGCCAATCTCCAGAGGAATAATTGCCTGAGTTCCGAAACAAAGGGCGAACAGCGTTTTCCCAGTGGACCGCCTTGGTGTAATGCGATGAGCCTACAACACACTGGGGAGCTCTTCAACCCACCTGCCCTTAGCTTTCTCCAACCGTTTCTTGATGCCATCCAAAATGGTTTTGTTGGAGGCTTCAGCATGGCCATTGCTCTGTGGATAAGCTGGGGTGGAGAAGTAGGGCCGAATACCATACGTGCTGCACAATTCTCGATAGACGCCGCAATCAAACTGGGTGCCATTGTCTGAAATAAGTGCTCTTGGAATGACGAATCGTGTTATGATATTTCTCCATACAAAACGTCCACTTCGACCCATTTTGTGAAGTAATCTGTCGCGACAATCAAAAATCGCTTGTTGTTCGGGGCACGAGATAATGGTCCGACGATGTCAAGTCCCAATTGGGCGAACGGCCAAGGATTGGTGATAGAGCTTAACTCTTCAGCAGGCAAATGGGTTAAGGGGGAAAACTTCTGGCATTGTTCACATTTTCTTGACATAACACTCGGCATCAGCTCTCATTGTCGGTCAATAATACCCCTGTGTCACAGCTCAATGAACCAAAGAGCGTCCGCCAGAATGGGCACCACAGCTACTTTCATGTATTTCAGTCAGGAGTTCCTCAACTTCATCCAAATGGACGCATTCTAGGTATGGACCAGAAAGGGATTTTTTATAGAGCTTTCCTTGCGGATCTAAGTAATATCGCAGGGCTTTGTTTTACAATTTGTGTGCTTCTTTCTTATCCGTTGGGAGCTGTTTAGAAGATTGGAATGCAGTAATAGGGTCCATCCAACTTAGGCCCAATTCTATGATATTGATTTGAATTGACTCCGAGGGGGCAATGCTCGACTCAAGGATGAATCCTATTTCAATTGTCCGTTTAATTTTTGAGTTGATGGCGGAGGCTACGCAAGCCAGGGCATCTGCATGTGTGTTCTGATCTCGAGTTATTTGATTTAGTTCATGATGGTCGAATTTGGCCAGCGAAGAATTCGCTGTTTTCATGTAAGCTATCATACGGACATTTTTAATTGCGTATTCCCCTTTCAATTGGTTAATGACTAGCTTTGAATCACAGAAGATAAGTAGATGCCGAGCACCAAGGAGATGTGCATTCCGTAAGCTGATTAACAATGCTTCGTATTCGGCCTCATTGTTTGACGCATCGAAGCCCAGTTTGATAGCCTGCTCGATTATTGCCCCGTCAAGAGCCATGATCACTACGCCCGCCCCACAACCGCATTGGTTGGATGATCTGTCACAATACAACTGCCAAAGGTCCCCAACATATATTCTCCAGTTCGGATTAGGTTGCATTTGATCAGACTTGAAGTCGGCGAGGCATCCAGTGAATTTGGCCACAAAGTCGGCGAGCACTTGCCCCTTGATTGAGGTTCTGAGCAGAAATTGAATATCGTACTGGTCGAGTTCAAGAGCCCATTTTGAAACGCGCCCTGATGCTTCTGCACTACGGAGTATTGACCGGAGGGGGTAGTCCATTAGTACCCCAATGGTATGCCCCTGAAAGTAATGCATCAACTTTCTTGCTGCCATGACGAGAGCAAGGACGAGTTTTTCCAATGGAAGGTAACGTGTTTCGGCGTCAACCATTACTTTGCTCACATTATAAACTGCCCGCTACTCCTCTAGTTCTTCCTTTAACAGTACGGCGCTGACGGCCTGGTCGAAAACTGCTAGATATAAAATTAGCGGATCTCCTGCCGAAGGTGCTGTCAACAGTGGAACTGATCGGAGGTAAGCCTTCAAACCTTCCAAAGCAGCTTCGCACTCGACGGTCCATTCAAAAGCTTTACCCTGCCAGAGGATATGAAAGAATTGTCGGCAACATTCTATGGAACGACTGATGAATCTGTTAAGTTCCGCGGACATTCCCATCAGTTTCTGAACCTCTTCGACCGACCGAGGAGAGCTGAGTTCTAGAATTGCTGTGATTTGCCTCGGGTTGGCTTCGATTCCGCAGTGGTTAACAATGTAGCTAAGGAATTTACCGGATCCAATGCCGAAAGCACATTTGGAAGCGTTCAGCTTTATTTTGTATTTACAAAGAATGCTGAATGTCTCTTTCAAATCAGCTAGATGAGTTTGCTCTTCTTTGGACTTGACCACCATATCATTAATGTAAACTTCCATAGTACGGATGAGTTGCTCATTGAACATGGCAGTGACTAGTCTTTGGTAGGTTACCCCCACATTCTTCAGTTCGAAAGGCATAACCTTATAGCAAAAGGTTCCTCTTGGAGTGAGGAATGCAGTTTTGTCTTGGTCCTCTGGATGCATGGCAATTTGATGAAAGCCTCTGTATGCATCTAGGAAGCTCATACGTTGATAATGTGTCGTTGCATTTACAAGTTGGTCAATTCTGGGGAGGGAAAAGTAATCTTTGGGACAAACTTTGTTTAAGTCCGTGAAATCCACACAAACACACCAAGTTCCATTTTTCTTCTTTACAACCACAGTATTCGACAGCCATGTAGGATAGGTCACTTCGCGGATTGCCCCGGCATCAAGTAACTGGTCAACTTCTTCAACAATGGCCGCAGTATGTTCCGCGGTTGACCACCGGCTTTTCTGAATAATCGGCTTACACCTGAGATCAACGTTTAAGTGATGCTAAGACACAAATGGATCCACCCCTAGCATCTCATATGGTGACCATGCAAATACATCAAGGTTGTCAAGTAAGAAGGAAATCAACTCCTACCTGTCAACTTTATTTAGGGAGGCACCGACCATGAAAAACTTTTTTGGATTCCCGTCAATTTCAACCCGATCCAGGGCTTCAATTGCCTTTTCACTTGGGAGCTGGCCAACATCGTCGAGGCTCTCTCGATCCGGCACCTCAATTGAGTTCACTTCCAGCTCTCTTGGTGTCTTTGCGGCAAGAAGATAACATGCCTATGCCGATTTTTGGGATCCTCGAATTTGCTCAATGTCGCGTTCAGTCGGAAAACAAAGTAGTTGATGATATGTGTTTGGCACGGCCTGCATGGTATGCAGCCAAGTTCGTCCCATGACAAGATTATACGGCGAAGGAAGCTTGAGAACCAAAAAATCTACATCCAGTGACCGGGAGCCCGCCTGAACTGGTAGTGTGATTTTGCCAAACGGATATTCCGGATTAGCGTTAAAGCCGAATAGCGGATAATGAGTTGGAGACAGGTTCAACTCAGTAAAGCCGAGTTTGACGAAGGTTTTGTATTGCATAGCTTCCAAAGTGCTCCCCTGATCAATGAGAACACGTTCAATGATGAATCGATTTACGCGTAGTTCGATGACCAAGGAATCAATGTGGGGGAGCATTACATCGGCCAAGTCAGAATCATCAAAAGTAATACTCCCAGCTTCATGAGGCCGTTTCACTGGTGTGATATGCTTTTGGGGATTAGGATGCGACTGAATTGTATGTACAGAAGATTCCGTCGGCAAGCTGTATATCATATGGATTACGCCAAGTGGAGGTGAATCCTACCGTAAAGCAACTGTTTTGGTTGAGTTGTTCTTTCGGACGTGTTGCTTAAGCCGGCAGTCTTGTACCAACTCCTCAAGGTGATCTTTCAAAGAATAACAACTGTTGGTATCGTGACCGTGGTCTTTGTGATATTCGCACCGTCTATCCCATCTCCTTGTGTCAGGAGGTCCCATCATCTTGGGTGGTCATTTGAAGAACGGAAGATGTTGAACTTTAGACATAACTGTGCTGATCGGCTCCGACAACTTTGTATATTTCTTGTCCACGCACCTTATGTGCCTGCTATCCACTTGAAGTTGTTCATTAGCTCGGTGTGGACATTGGTCATTTGATCGGTGCGAATCTCGTCTTTCGTCTCGTTTAATCCGATTTCGTGGTTTAGGGCTCCGTGGTGGTACAGAATTTATTGGCTGAACGATTTCAGATGGGGCCGTCTTGTTGGCCTTGTGCTCGTCTTCGACCCGCAGGGCGTTAACTTCCACTTTGCAATATTCCTCGACTTTCTTCATCAACGACCAGATTGTTTTGGGAGGCCTTCTGGTCAAAGAGCTGCGGAGGGCACTATTAAGATGCAACCTCATTTTAAAGGCGGTGATGGCCATGGAGTCATTGCAGGCATCATCTACGAGATTAAAACATTCCCAATAGCGCACTGAATACGCACGTAGGGTTTCTTCTGATTGGATTTGCATTGCCTAGAGAGAATCGGCCTGCTTCGGATAGACCTCATTGGTGATGAACCAAGCCTTGAAGGATTTTTGGAGTTGATGGAAGCTTTTAATTGATGCCGGTTCCAATTTGTAGTACCATTTGATGGCCAATGGTCCCAAACTGCTCGAAAATATTCGACACATGAAGGCCTCATCGTCTGCATATAGGGTCATGGCTTGCTTATAATGACGGATGTGATTAGTGGGATCTGATTTTTTGTCGAATAAGGTGAACGATGGAACTTTGAACTTTTTGGGTAGCACTGCCCTTGCGATCCGCCGCACAAAGGGGTTATACTGATCCTCCTCCTCTGAATCATTTCTTCTTCACTTATTCCGTGCATGCGGACTTCCTTCGGAAGAACTAGAGACTTCAACTCGTCCCTTTTTTTTGGGTTCTGGGGATGATAAGTCAAAATCACAGCCACTATTTTGTCTTCGAATTCGAGGTCGTCAACCATCCTTTCTCAAAGGTCGTCCCGGATCTTGGCATGCAGCCTGTTGGGATTTTGCAACCTCCAAGGCCAAATCCTGTTGAAGGCACTCGTTCTCAGCCATCATGTTTTCCAACCTCTATTCGTTTTGCTTCGCCTGATCCATAATCGCTTGCATTGTCTCATGTGCTGATGTCGAGGATGAAGTCTGGGCAACTGAGTCGAAATTCAAGGCCCTTCGTGCGGCAATGGTCTTGGGCCCAAACGTGTTGCTTGAAGTGGTATCATCTCGTGGCGTAAGGTCGTCAGCAACTATCAAAGGATCTTCCTTTATGCCCGCTATGGATGTGCTGGAGTATTCCCACAGACGACGCTAATTGTGGAGAAATGGTTTGGAAATACTCTTTGGATCCAATAGGACGCTCGTGATCCTCAGCTAGTTGCTTGAAAAGGAATGAAAACTCCGGTCGGGGGTGCCGAAATTAGCACTCCAATGGATAAGTCAGTGTATACTCTCTTGGTTGCTTATATCTTATGTTTTACTTACTTGCCCCCGCATATCTCACTCTTGTCTGATGTTCTTCCTATTTATAGTCGTCCTTGATGTTGATGGTTAGGCCCACCTATCGTCTAATGAATAATCCCTCATTCGGCTAACTATTCGTACTCGGCCCGGTCTACAGCTGATTTTTCAGCCGATCCGCTTATTCGGCTCCGTCTCTCCGAGATAAAGCTATATAGTGCATAACTTGGTTTCTTTCCTCAAGTTACTCGGCCTCTATGGGTAATAGTTTTATTTGGCCCCCACATTGTCACATTAATAAAAGGGTATAGCTGTCCACCAAAACACTATCAAATTCAATAGGGCAAATTACAAACACCCCCTTGAGGTTTGATAAAAATACAGATTCCCCCCTGAGGTTTGAGAAATTACAAATTGCCCCCTGAGAGTCAAATTTTCATAACAAATTAGAAAAAATTAGGGGGAAATCTGTATGAAAATAAAAACCTCAGGGGGCAATTTGTTATGGAAATATAAACCTCAGGGGGTGGGATGTAATTTCTCAAACCTCAGGGGGAAATCTGTATTTTTGCCAAACCTCGAGGGGGTGTTTGTAATTTACCCAATTCAAAAATAGGACCACACGGAAAAAAAACTCTCCACTAATAGAACTTAACAAATTAACAAAAAAAACTTGAGATTAATTGGAGTACTTGTTTATGAGATGGGATTTATTGGTAAATAACCCTTAATTTTGTACAACTATTGTTAGGTGATTCTATTTGCACTTAAAAAACAACTTAATACGTCTAGTTAAAATTTTAATTGTTATTATATTTTAATATAAATTTACTAATAAGGACATTACATAATAAATCCTAAAATAAAATATTATTTTTGTGAGGCATTTACACATAAATTTTAATTTATAAACTTATATCCCATTAAATTTTAATTTATGAACTTATACTCCATTAAGATTTTTTGGATCTTGAAGTCCCATTAAATTTTTAATAGTCGAAATTGTCCTTCAAATAATCATTGTTCGTCATTTATGATTATCTAGAATGAAACATGATCATTTGACATTTATTTGGATTTTCGAAACTTTAAAACATCAACTTTCAAATTAAAAAAAAAAATTTAAAAGAATTATGTGTTTTTGAAAAAACTAAATTATTTTTGGGACACTTTTTCATAAATCCTTTTTCACCCACTTATGTTTTATTTAGTCCATACTTATTTTCTTATGTTCCAATAAGTCCTATGAGTGACATAGTTTTCAAAATATCCCTAATAATAATATTCATATTTACAGCGTGAATATTCCGTGATATGAATGTTCACATCGTCAATGTGAATGTTAACATGTCAATATGAACATTCACACGTCAATGTGAATATTCACATTGTAAAACATGAATGTTTATATCACTAAATTATTAACCGTTTAAAAAATATTTGAAAGAGTAGAAATGTTCATAAAATACCTTAAATATGGGAATTAGGATTCAGTGGATCAAATGTCAAAATAATAGGACTTATTGAAATACAAAAATATATTATGGACTAATTAGAATACAAACACTAGACAAGGGATTTTTTTAATAAATCTCCCTTATTTTTTTGTGTAACACTGAAAATTTTGTGTCTATAATGAAGTATGGTAATAGAACATTGATGTGAAAAGTTGGGGAAAAAAAATGAAAATATTGATAATGTTCTCAGTTTTAAAATTTAAAAAAAAAAAAATTGATATTGTTCTCTATTTTATTGGATAGTTGAATTAAACCAATAAGTAAAAGGGTAAAAATGTTTAATCTCATACTCAGTTTTTTTTTTTTTTTTTTCTCAGTTACTAAAACAATTATTTGAAACATTACTATGCAAAATGTTCTTAGTTTTAAAAAATTAGAAAAAATTGATAATATTTTCAATCTTACTAAATAAGACTTATTGGTTCAAAAAAATCTTAAATAGGACTTGGGTTACCATAATATTTGTAAATAAGACTTTTAGGTAATTAACTCATTTTTTTCATGATATATCCTAATCACTTATAGGTATTGTTCATATTCAAGTCTTTTTATCTTCTTTTTTAAATTTTAATTATTCTCTCTTCTTCTTTCTCACTCCAAAACTCTGATCCATCTCACAAAAATTTATCATTATCATTATTTTTTACTGTATTATTATTTACAAATAAAATTAATTTTAAATAAAAGTAAACAATAAATAAAAATAATAATTAAAACTTTTGTTTTTGTTTTTGTTTTTGTTTTGTTTTATTTTATTTTATTTTATTTATTTATTTATTTTTTTGCAGCAACCCATAAATTGTTCCTACAATGGAATTCCTTTTCTACCATCTAATGCAGCTGCCAAATCTACCACAAAAGCAAGAACTTTTGTACGTTCTATGTGACGTAGAAAAGCAAGACCAGGTCCCCGATTCTCATGAGCTCCCCTTATAGAGTCTGAATCCTCTCCAACCAACCTCTTCAGTTGTCTCTCCTGTCAAGGGCCAGAATTTGGTCACGTCACTTTGGCTGGAGAGGATGGCTTAGATCAAGTTTGGTTATTAAAAAAAAAAAATGAATTTTTTTCATTCAACACAGTAACAAAGCTTCCGGCTTGCAGAGCTACTCCGGCATCCTATTCGGCCGGCAAAGCCATCTCTAGCGCCCTATCAGCCTCTCCATCCTTCTTTTTTTCCTCTATTTCACCTTTTCTCTTTCTCTCTCTTCAAACCCACAAATGTTCTCTCTCTAATCTATAATCCATTAGAAAGATCAAAAATGCCAAAATTTCTTTTTAAGAAATAATGATGGAAATGCTTCGATTTTCTTGAAGTCGTTCATGTCGATGATCTCCCAGACATTACAAGAGCATTGAAACCCAAATCGTGAAACCCAGATCATTGAACCATGAACATGGAAACCCATATCATTGAACCCATCTCTAAATTGGTTGAGCATCAATTGAGCTCTAAATTGATTAGGTTGAGCTTCAATTGATCTCTAATTGACCTTTGATTCAAATTTGAATCTACATTTGTTCCACTGTTGCAAATCGTTGTCACTGTGTCGGAAAGAGAAGCAAGAATGGTAAGGAAACTTCTGCTTGGTGATGGTAGTTCGATGTCGGCATTGGCATCAGCATCAATAGTGCTCCTATATATATATATAGAGAGAGAGAGATGAGAGTTTGACAGCGAGAAGCGCTAGAGATGGCTTTGTCGATCGAATGGGATGCCAGAATAGCTCTGCAAGCCGGAAGCTCTGTTGCTATGTTAAATGAAAAAAAATCAATTTTTTTAAAATTATTTTTAACCAAACTTGATTTGAGCCGTTCTCTCCAGCCAAAGTCACGTAGCCAAATCCTAGCCCTTGACAGAAGGAACAGTTGGAGAGGTTGGCTGGAGAGGATCCAGACTCCCCCTTATAAGCCCTGGAATGTTTGCCACTGAATAAGAAATTTTAGTAATTGGCAATGAAAAGACCGAAAAGAGAATCATATGACTGAGACATACCTGAAAATAGCTGAGAAGAAGATGTTGTAACTGAGAATGATTAAAAAGAGAAGATGGAAAGTTTTCTTGAATTAATTTTATATTAGGGTTATTATTTAGGTGTATCATAAAATTAAAATATTATATTATTTAAGGATAATTTGTGAAAAGGAGCAGTTTATCTCCGGTCCTTAATAGGATTGGGCGTGTTCAGCGTAGGGGCTCACCATGGGTTCCGTTTTGATAATCCGAACCATGAATGTGTAGAACTCGTTGAGTACTATATGCCCGTAAAAAATCACTTTGATCGAATATTGATAACTATGTGATCAAGTCAATTTTGTATTAAAAAAAAATGGACAGTGAACAAATTAACGGTTGACAAAAAACTAATAAGATGAGATAACTATCGATATCCGATCAACGTGATTTTTTGCATGCATATAGTACTCGACGAATTCTACATATTGAATTATTTGAATTATCAAAACGGGACCCGTGGTGAGCCCTTATGGACTGAACAACACCGTCTAGTCCGATTAAGGACTGGAGACAAGTTGCTCCCTTTGTGAAAACATATAAGTTGTATTGAAAATAAATTATATAATTGAATAATTTAGTAAGGAGTACTGAGAAATTAGATGTAATAATTAATTTTTTGGGTGTAATAAAATTTTTATACTTTTAAAATTATAGTTTGGTTATAATTTGTAATTTGATGGGTTAAAAACTATATAAAGGCTCTTTTTGGGAGGTGGG